>OY987251.1:369138-969138 GCA_963920765.1 Ulota crispa | reverse complement strand
CAACTTGGGCATCTTTGGAGAATCTTATGCTAAAACTCTCATCAACTTTTGAAATTTGGCAAGTTTGTAACTAAAAAAACATAATGTACAAGTCAAAAAAAATTGAACTCTCAAATCACATTTAGAAGGGAGTCAAACTTTGTTAACTATGTTCAGGTAGTTTCAAGAAAAAAAACTTTCCTCTAACTTTAAGCCCTATTATCTTTCAATTTATAAATCCAAAACTCTTGAAACTTTTTTTCAAATATTCCAAATGATTATCTCTAACTTTTCACTATTCAGATTTCAAATAAAAGACTTCCTCATTGCACAAGAAATCATGAAAGAATGACTAGTGTATTACCAATTCACTAAATCTCCTTGTAGTGCAAAGTGATTTAGAATAAGCTAGATTCTATCTTTGCATCTGAAAATTTTCATGAGTGAACCTAACATCATGCACTTGTGAATGGTCAAAAAGCTTAAATTTGTGTAGAGCAAAAATTTTACTCTAAGAAGGCTCAAAGTTTGCTGACATTGTTTTGCAGGAATGAAAAAAGTTGTTTTTCTCACTTCAAACGTTATAATCTTACAATTCCGTGCGGTCAAATGGGCTGAATTTTTTTTCACATATTAACTTATCTATTTGACACACTTTTGTACGGTTGGAATTGAGAAAAAAGGTTTATATTTTGAATTTTTTGGGCAATGCACTAAAAGTTGGCAGTTTTTGAGATTTTTTTTTCAAAAAACACTTGTGGTCTTTTAGGGGTTAAAGAGGGAGGGTGTGATATTAAAGCAAGAGGGTGTGATATTAAAGCGAGAGGGGTGTGATATTAAAGCGAGAGGGTGTGATATTAAAGAAGTAAGGTGTGATAAAGAGGGAGGGTGTGATATTAAAGAGGTTAGTGTTACTACTATTCATACTACTAAAATCTCAACTATCTTTGTAATATCAATTCCTAACCTCTTTAATATCAAATCCTAACATGTTTAATATCACACCCTCTTTCTTTAATATCACACCCTCCCTCTTTAATATCACACCCTACCTCTTCAATATCACATCCTACCTCTTTAACATCACATCTTCATTCTCTGTGATATTATGGATACAATCACAATGACCTTTGTAATATCACACCTTGACCTTTGTAATATCACATATGTCCCTTTATAATATCACACATCAATCTTTGTGACATTATCCCATACATAAGTTATGAAAACTTAGTGAAATTTTTATCAAGGAGTTCGTGAAGCTTTGCAAGGGTGATAACTTTGCACATTGTGGTTCAGCCACCACCCCGTAACTTTAAGAAAACCTCTGGATAAAGTTATCTCAAAATCTTAACAAATTGAAGGTTTGACACCCACTATTGTGGACACTAGAGACTAGATCACTAGACCCTCATTGAAATGGTCTTATTGAAATGAAAAAAACGACAACACAAAGACCATGTAACATGCAATCATAAATTGCCACCTATACAATTTGTGTTCCTATGCTCAATTATGGTGACAACTTAAGCTAACCTGCTTGTCTAATTTGGGTGTTTGCTAGATCAGATAGTGATTCATTTCTAAAAGTCCGTAAACAAATGCTGTCAGGTTTAGGTGCTTCTACCTTAACCCTTCAGTGCCGGGGGGTCACTATGAATACATGGAGCCCTAAGTATTCTCGGGGACAAAAATCGTCCCCTTTGGCATTCAAGGGTTAAGGACCATGCGACCAACCCCCCCCCCCCCCCCGCCTTTTAAGGACCATGCAACCAAAATATTTTGGTCGTAGGGAGTAGTTTTTGGCCTGTAGATTGAAATTGCTCAATAATTTGGAATTTGATCTAGAAAAACACATGTGATCACAAGAGTTTTGCATCCATCTAAAAAAATAGCAACAGAATTGGGTTTGTGAGTTGATAAATAATGATGTTTATATAGCATGGCTTCAAAATACATATATATATTTTTTGTCAAAGATGGATCAAAGCAAGAACACAATATATCATATATGCAAGAAGAATGTCAAATTTTAATTACAAAATCCTAAAAAATTTCAAATTGCTTAAAAAATACACTTGTATTGTTTCCTATATGGTAGCAATATAATTGTAGTATTTGAAAATCTACTAAAATGGTGTTGTCATTTCATCTTTAAAATTTGTCATCTTACATTTAAGGCCAATTCTTGATTGTTTTCACCAATTGGATTTTCCATAATAGTTATCAAATTTCTTGTAGAACCGTCTTAGGGTAGCAAAGAAAGTAGATTTTTGACCCTTTCTGTCCACTTAGCTACTCCTTGTAATTGCTGTTTTTATCTATTTGTGTGAAACTAATCTTATTGGAAAGGTGGGAAGCCATGCTTTCTAGAAATGTAAGGCTCTTCTCAATCAAAGCTTGTTTAAAGCGGTAACATTCAAAACCACACAAACATGAAAAACTAGAGATTTTCCACATACGGCTCACTCAATCATTATAATATTTCACTTCCAACGATAGATCTAGCTAAAAGTTTGATACGTTACAAAAAACAAGGTGCCCTTCACATTTGTACGGTTGGATTATTAAAACTAGGGCCATATTTGATTCAATTGCACATCTAAATTTATCACCCTTGTTTTGAGTGGATTTTGTGAAAATGGTTGTAGTCCTCAAAGGACTAAAATGAGCAATATCATTTATAGTGGTGCTCAAACATCAAAATATTACTCAAAAAAGTTGCAAAAGTTAATAGTGCATAGTCCCCTCATGAAAATTACAATAAGAGCAGCTTGGGACCATACATTGTGATTTTGAAATTTCTTACAATTTGGGTTATCTAAAAATATGAGTACAACTAATGAGATAAACTTTTGCCTTCTATGAATAAATCTTTACCTTCTATGAAGGACCATGTGTTTATAATGACTTCTGAAAAAGATCATACAAAAAACTGCTTTTTCTTACCCTTTGAGTAATTCTTTTAAGCCTAGGGGACAAAAGTTGTTCCCTTTGGCATTTAAGGTTTAACCCCAAATGGATCAAGCAGTGTTTTTACCAAAAACTCTCCCAAATTGCCATTTTCAGAGCATCAACCAAGTTTGAAAACCAAAACATTTTTATGTATATGTACCCAAAGGATCTTGTACAATGAGTTTTAGAAGGTTTTGAAAAAAAATCAAAATTTTCACCACATGGATTGGAAGATGGAACAATTTGAATATTCAAAAACATCTTGTGAAAAACTAGGCAGCTACCCTTCAAAGGGTGAAATTCCTTAGGAAAAAAAACGTGGGTGATGCTTCTCTAGATTCCTTATTCCACTTAAGTAGGGTACACATGTGAAAAAAAATTCAAATCATTTGAAATTGTACAACATGTGGGAAAATGATAGTAATTAAAAAGAAGTAGAAAATGATTCAAAACACTAAATTGTTAAGAATTTAATTATGGAAATGAAAAATGCAAATCCAAATGGTTGTAATGTTGTAGTAAACAATTCACATCCTTTCCTTCTTTTTTTTTTTTCCTAAATATTGAAAATTGAGTGAAATAAAGGAGTTCAAATTTATTTTAGAGTAGAGAATCCATAACTACCTGCAAACAAAATCTCTTCATAAATTTCATCTAATTGATCAAAATGGAATGATTCAAAGCATCCTATGTATAGAAAAGTCTAAAGAACCAATTTCAAAGCTTTATTTATTTAAAAAAATAATAATTTAGAAGCTGCCCGGGCTACCTGGAGTTCAAAGCGAGGTTCAAAGAAAACTACATATCATGCAATAATTTTTGAACCAAGTAGTTGAAAGTTATGAAAATTTTTGGACCTTAAAGCTACTCCTCACATAAATGATTTGTGAAAATTTCAAAGAAAAAAATAACAACCCCATTGGTAGTGAGCTGCTCAAAATTGCTATGTGGCCAAAAGAGGGTGTTCAAAGCTTTTGGGGTTAAATTGTTTTATCAATTTGCAAAAGTTATGCTTGTACATATATTTTGATTGAAAATAGAAAGAACCTTGCATTTGTAAAAGCATAATAAAAATAACCATTCCAAAATATAAGTGTGTTTACCTTATGATTAGTGGGACTATTTACTTTGGTTTTGATAGGGAACGTTCCAAAACAATCACCTACATAATCATTCAAAGAGTAAAAAACATACTAAAAAGTTACAAGAAAGTTATTATATCCGCACCTGTTAATTTGACCAATATCTTTTCAATCTCTTAAGAGTTTATTGTTGCATATGCTTTAATGCATTCATGATTTGGTGCAACAATTTTAGTATTCAGCTTCCTTCCAAAGAAAAATATTTTGTTGGCATTGGGCCAAAATTTCTTGTAGCAAAAAAGAATGAGAAAGAATATTGTTTCAAACTAGCGCCACTAAAATTGTTTTCATTTTTTTACAAGATTGATCTTTTTGTGGTACTAAACGTCATGACTAGTTACGTGCATTTGATTGGAGTATTGATGAAATTTTTAATGGGGAACATCAACTTTATTTCTATGTTTTGAAATTTAAACAACTTTTTGGTTGGTCAAGGAAATCGGTTGCTATATGTGTTTGTAAACAAGCATCCAATCAGAAAAATTTGAACAAATGCAAAATCTCCACATGTGAGAGCCCATTAATATTCTAAAATTTTAGTTGGCATACTTGAATTTTCATTTTAATTTAGATGAATTTGGACAAATATAGGGGGCACCATAGTAGAGAGAGGCTTGTGAATTACATATTCTACCTTTGTACAACTAGTTGCAACACCTAGGGCCTAATATTGTTACACCAAAATTATCATGTAATGATGTGGACTATAGGATTTCTAATCTTTGTTAATAGATTCTATCTTTTGTAAGCAATTGTGGATTAAAATTCTTCTAAACAACATTATTTCTAAGTAGTTTAAAAAAAATTCAGAAATCTCAAAGTCACGAGCTTGGAGATTTGTGGTTTTGCTTATCATAGCAATTTGTAATACTAGATAAAATTATGGTGGACCTTGATAATCATTTACCCACAATACCTATCGTAGTGGACCCTCAAGACTAGCTTTGTAGTCACATAGTAAAATTGTAGTTGCATTGCTTTAGTCTCCTAGTGTTAGGGTAATACATGCTAAAAATCCAATCCATTCTGTTTTATTTTTCATCTTAGTTTTTTTTTAACACTTTGGTTTTACTTGTTTTGTTAGGTCTTGACTTTTTTGTCATGATTTTTTTGGTGGTTTATGTAGGAGCTATTGCCATTTTATTTTTATTTGTAGTTATGATGTTGAATATCAAAATAGCAAAAATCCACGAGAATGTATTGCATTATCTACTTGTAGGTGGTAATTATTTGAGTTATTTTTTTGTTGGAATTTGTTTTTATTGTAGATAATGATTACATTCCAATAATTTCCAACTGAATTGAGTACAACTTATTTAACATATACAATTTATACTGAAAAGATATAAAGTTGGACTAATTTCGTGGACCTTGATAATTATTTACCCACAATACTTATCGTAGTAGCTTTGTGGTCACATAGTAAAATTGCAGTATCATGTGCAATTCAAACATCACCCTATAAAAGCATCACCGCCGCAGATGCAAGTGCACACGGAACTATAATCATTGAGGGAGTAGGGAATTTTGGAGCTCCAATGCACCCACACCAAAGCCTTTATGGATTTCTTGGGCAACGATACAAGCTCTCATCCACGCTACTCTCCAAGTCTTTTGAGTTCATGTTACAACTCACGAGAGGACTCAAATTTGTTGAACGCTTGTTTGTGCTTGTTTCCTTTCTGAGTACTGGAGAGAAGAAGCAACGACGTAGAGTGAGTGCGCAATGGAAGAACTCCTGAAAGGGCAAAGCCACTACGTGAAATGGCCAGCGTGGTAGCCCATGAAATATCTGGTTGCATTTGGTGTTGCGGGAGAGCGATGGCAATGCTCTAAGAATCCAAAGCTGCCCACATTGGGCTCTAAACCATCCAATGTCTCATTCAACACTAGTATTGTGCGTGCGTACCCTAGACCTTGCCTTTTGGGCAAGTACTGGAGCAGTTCCCAAGGCCGTGGCTCATCTTGATTCTTGTGTTGCTGCTCCTTGTCGTACCTCACTGGTTTCAAAGCTTGCACAAAGTGAATCTGCCACCATGGGGCTCGTTGTCCAGCATAATCTCCCTCTGACAACTTTGTCTCTGGCCGACGATCCCCCTTTGACAACTCTATTTTTGGCCAATCAATGTGGTGGCTCTCACCACCTATGCTCTCACCACCTCTATCAGTGTCTCTGTCAGAACCACTAGAATCATTGAAATGAAAACCCATTGCATCTTAGCTCAGATCCAAACTCAAAAAACAATGCCAAAATAGACGAGAAAACAACTGAAAGTGGAACAACCAAACCAATGTGTCTGATGAACACAGCCCAAGGTCCCCAATTCTAAGATCCCAATCCTGTGGTCCCCAACAAAACTGTTCATCTCTATAGCGTCCGCAACCTCCTCATCCGTAAGTTGAGCGGAGAATCCACGCAAAGCGTGGTAGTAGACATGCACCGGCTGCGCTGTAGATACATCATTCTTGGAATTGCTGTTGACCTCAAACTTCACGCCCCGCAGCAAATTGTTGTACACATTGAACGGTGTTGCCAAGACATTCTCTACATCAGGGAGTTGAGAATTGTCCATATGAACAATATACATCAACTCCAAGCGAACTTGTCCAGTTGAATGGCTCCACTCCTCCCAATTGCTACAAGCACCTGTCAAAGATAATAAAACTCATAGTCATAAGTCATAAGTATCAAGGGTCACAACCCTTGATCTAATGTCTTCTTATACAAAAGGCTTATTGCCTATTCTATTACAATCATTATTATTTCACTTGAATACTTGTATATTTCTATTCTTATCATGGTATCAGAGTATGGTTTAAATTGTTTTTAACTCTTGCATTTTAAAATTACAAAATATTATTTGGGAGATTTTACTCCCTAAATATGTGTATTCTTCCACCAAATGTTGGAGAATGTGCAAGTGATGATGTTTATGACTTGTTCATTGATGATACTAATTGAATTGAAATTGAAACAAGTCTTTGATTTGAAAATGCATTCATTAATTTCCACCTCAATCCTCAACCATTAAACACTATCCCATTGCTTAAAAATCAAATCTCACTTGTCAAGATTTCATATGGCATTGAACAAGCACCTCTTTCTTTGATTGAAGAATTAAACTCTTGGATTGAAGAAATACCAGAATATGATGAGGTAAATCCATATTTTTTTGCTAATAATGGATATTCTTTCCTACCTTCACCAAATTAAAAAGCATACATTTGAATTTTTCTCCAAGATCATATATATATGATCAATATGAAATTCAACACATAACAAATAAATGAAATGAGTACTTTGCAATCTAGTAGTTTAGTAAACCGTTTTGATGGCAAAAATTACACTCCATGATCAACTCGGATGGAAATGTATCTTATCCAAGAAGATACTTGGGGTGTTGTTGATGGTTCTACAATACAACCAACAACACCCACCAATCAACCATCATGGGATTGCAAAGATCAAAAAGCAAAAAGTGACATCCTTTTTTTCATGAAGGATCACTTACTAGTCCATGTGAAAACATTAAAGACTTCTAAAGAAGTATGGGATACTTTGAAAGTAAAGTATCAAACGGCCAAACTTATTGGCAAAAATTGAATTATCCAAAAAAAATTCACAATAAAAATGCAAGAAAGCAAGAATATGGAAACCCATTTTAATTGTTTTTGCAATATGCAAGATGAATTGGCCATGGTTGGCACCACAATTTTGGATGCCAAAGCCATAGCCAATTTACTTGGATCCTTACCAACTTCATATGTTGGCCTTGTAATGGCCCAAACTAGTCGAGTTGGTGCCTTAAATGATACAATTCAATTACTCCTTGAAGAAGATTTAAGGAGGAAGGGAGAAGATACTGACAAATCTTCTTTTGCATTATTTGGAGGCCAACGCCCCCATTCAACAAAATCAAGTGGACAATGTGTAAGACAATTTGATAAATCAAACCAATATAACAGACAACAATTTACTAAATACAATTCAAATTCCCCTACTTCAAGTACAAATAATTATCAAGGAAAATTTTCTATAGTATGTTTTCATTATGGAAAACCGAGACACCAGATCTGAGATTGCCGTATTAAACTAGCAGAGGAAAGAAGATCACAACAATTAAACAATGGAGCTTCCAACGAGGCTAATTTGCTTGTAACATTTTTATTTGTTGACATTAATTGACATTAATGAAGACGCTTGGTATGTTGATTCCGGCGCTTTGCAGCATATGTATTTTCTTTCTAGATGTTTTCTAACACTAGAAAGTTTATTCAATAATGAATTTGTATATTTAGATGACAATTCCACTTGTGAAATTAAGGGTTTTAACACAGTTGAAATTATTCTTCCTAAAGGAGATATTAAAAAAATTGAAAAAATTCTTTATGTCCCACAATTAAAAAAGAATTTAATTTTTGTTAGTCAAGCAATAGATGTTGGATATACTTTTATATTTTCACCAGAGAAATGCGTCCTTATGGATAAGAAATCTAGTAATAAGGTTCTTGTTGTTTGCCAAAGAGAAGGCCAATTATACAAGATTGGCTCATCTCATTCTATACAAATTACATCACAAAAAGGCCAAAGCCTTATTAATACTTTTAGCCATAAGCTAGTCAATTCTACTGACCTTTGGCATTTAAGGTTGGGTCATGTTGGAATCCAAAAACTAAGATTAATGCAATCACGTGAATTTGTATGTAGTCTTACATTGGATAAAAATCCCAACTTAAGTTTTTGTTCTAGTTGTTTAGCTAGTAAACAACATAGACTTCCATTTCCCACGAAAGGAGGCACACAAGCTAAAGAACTCCTAGAATTAGTTCATAGTGATGTTTATGGTCCTATGCAAACACCGTCTTGTAGTGGATCATTATATTTTGTCACTTTTATTGATGACAAATCTAGATAAACGATTGTATATTTTTTACAACATAAAAATGAAGTTTTTACAAATTTCAAAATCTTTAAAGCTGAAGCCAAAATTTTTACAAATCAAAAGATTAAATTTTTTTGAACCAATGGTGGAGGTGAATATACTTCTAACAAATTTAATCACTATTGTAAAACATATGGTATAATAAGGCAAACAGCTGCACCTTATAGAGCAAAATGGAGTAGCAGAGCACAAGAATTGCACTTTAGTTGAAAGTGCTCATTCCATGCTTCAATTTGCTGGACTCAAAAGTTGTTTTTGGGTTGAAGCCGTTGGTATGGCCGCCTATATTCAAAATTGCTTACCAACAAAAGCTATTAATGATCAAACACCTAAAGAACTCATTACAAGAAATTGTGTCCTAATTGACATGTCCAAATTGACTAAATGTGCAACAACGCTAGGATGCGAGCCTTGAGCGGTGAGCTTGTGAGCCTCAAGCGTGAAGTCCATGAGTGTGGAGCCTTAATCAAGAACATTTGAAGAAGTAGAAATATTCTTTCATTTTTTTAACAAATTTTTTGAAGAATTATTTGAAAATTATTATTTATAGTAAAATTTGAGACCTATGACTATAGATTTGTGCTTGCACCTATAACCATGCAAATTTGACTTTTTTGGTTGTATTCATTGTAATGATAAATTTGCAATTAAAATAATCTAAAAAGATTTTAAATGAGTTGTGAATTTCTTGTACAATTATTTAGAAGTGTGAGCATTGAATAAATAATTTCTTTTAAGAAATTGAAGTTGTAAATTTTTGATTCACCTCAATTAACCCCTAAAGGACGGGCCTACAACCATGAATTTTTTGTGGTATTGCAATCATCTTCTAGGAGTTGTTTTTGTAATGTAATCAACATCAAATTCAATATTATGATTTTAGTAGTAGAAGGTATGTGCATACTGCATGCATAAACAATGTTCTTAAATTTTGGTGAAAATATGAAATTTTTTTAATTTTTTGAAGCAAATGTTAAAGAAATTCATAGTAATTATAAAATGTATTCAATTGTGCCAATTTTTGTATCATAGATGTGAATCATGATGAAGATCATCATGATGGAATTTTTCTTCCCATATTGCTAAAATTAGAAAAAGTAACTATTCCATGGTAATAGGTACTCAACTTGTGATAGTAATGAAAATTTCAAAACTTAAATTTTTTCACAATATTAAAGTACAAGGAGAAACCGCATTTGGTAAACTTTCAAGTGCTAGTTATGCTCAAACTAAAAACACATCATTTTAATAACTCATATTGAGTTTTGGTAAAATGATCATCAAAATTCAAAATACACTACACAGTGGTGCATCTTTACTACTCAATTGGCAAGTGGGACCATTTTTTAAACATTATGCATGCAAAAGCTATCTATGTACATGCTCTAGATTGCATTACTCATATCCCAACGGAATCTAGGATGAAAAACAATGTTATTCCACTGTCAGAGCACTTTTCAATCATCTAAAAGCCACAAAATGGCTTTGCAACGTTTATGGGCTAAATTGGTTTGCATTCATCAAGTAACCTTTAAAACTAACATACATGACTATTAATAAAAGCAGCTAGTTACGTAACACAATCATTAATCTAAACATACACCTTCCAAGATCAAGACCACAATAATATGTAAAATAGTTAATTTATTTAGTTACGCAAAGCTATTATAATGTGCAGGAAAATTTCACTAATTACATCCCTAATTGTAGCAAATAAAAAAACCAAGCAACACATGTTTGTGATGCATGTGAATGCATTAAAAAAATTTAACCATGAAAGATTATAAAAGAACAAAAGAAGTCTTATAATACGTACTTAATGTCCAATCTGTATTGACGTAAATTTAAGCACAATTTTTTTCTAATCTTGATAATCCTACTTAATTGAAAAGGGTATTCATCTTGAAGTAACAAGAATTTGAAGTATGTATGATTTTTTCCTTTTGAGTATTCACCTTGTAGAGGTAACAAAATAGATAATACAGGTGTTTGCAGCTTACATATTGTTGAAGTCCACCAATAGAAAAAAAAAATTATATTCACAAAATCCAAGCAAGTACTAACAAAAAATATTCATACTTTAATTTGATATACGTTTTTTATGAGATCGTTTCCCATTTCAAGGAAAGAAATTGCATCTAATCTAGGCAATACAAGTAGTGTTACTTCCAAACTGTATGACTTATATTTGTAGCACTTTTCCATTTGTTTCTTTATATTGGGGTCAAGATATTGAAATTTGCCATACAGTGCAACTATTTCAAATGATTGGATAAAGTTCTAAATTGGATGATGTTATTTCATTGAGTTAAATGCAATCAAAACAAGTTGACAAGCTAGCTAGACAAGAAAGAGACAGTAAAGGCTACTCTTGCACACAAAAACCCGCATGTTGCAACAATATAGATTCTTCACAAGTGAAATTAGTACCTAAAAAAACATGCCAAATTTGGAACTTTGGGCCAATCAATAATCCATTTTTGCTTCAAATCTCTAACACAACATTGGATATCATCCTAGCAAAACCAAAAATGTGTCAAAACCTTTGTGGCAATCATCATTTTTTTCTTTTTTTCTTTGATAAGTTGGAGCCAAATAACCTTTGCATTCTTTTGCTATTTTGGCCATGCACTTCAAATTTGAACCAAGTTGCTGAGCATGACATTTAATGTTTGATTTATGGACGATTGTTGCAATGTGTCATTTCAAAAAATCTCACATGCTATTGTTGCAAGTGGCATCAACTAAGTTATTTCCTTGATTTCTTAACATTTGTAGCCAACGACGCTCAACTCATTAGATTGCAGTAGGGCATATCAGCCATTTCTTCCAAATTCGCATTTTGAAAAACAAATCAACAAACAATGTTCATACATATTAACATTCCAAATATAATGTAATGAAATTAAGCAATCTCCAATAAAAAAACAAATAACAAAAGAAATATAATATGAATTGCTAATCAAACACATAGCATTTATTACAAATATCAAACTTTGAAAGCATAAAAATATCCTATAAAATGGATACAAATATTGCAAGCAAAATTGAACCAAATAATAAATAAAAATATTAGTAATGCATAGAAATAAATATATTAAAACTAACAATCCATTCTAACATATACAACCTTCTATAACAAATTAAATCAGAAATGTTGTTAAGCTGTGAATGTTACACGTATTTTCTACTTTAGTTTATGAAATCAATAGTACCAAGGGGCTCCAATAAAATGTTAGTTGTGCATAACTAATGTTTCCTAACGGCCACTAACTACTCCAATATTTAAGTAAGCTTAGATAATTGAAATGCTCTTAAATCTTGAATGTAACATGAATTAGCTACATTAATAACTAAAATCCATAGTATCAAGGGGCTCCACTTATAACATTAATTGTGCATAACTATTGATTTCTAGGGGCCTCAAACTACTCCAATATTCTAGTGAAATGATGCAAAACATTCTAAGAAATTTTTGAAACATATCAATAGTGCAAAATTACAATTCAGAGACAATAATGATATTATTTTGACACAAAGAACACACTAAATTGAAAAAACAAAAACTTCAACAATACTTATATATGGTGATCTATAAATTCATTTTATGTTACAATAAAGATCAAGCTAAATGAAGGTGACTGCGCCTACATTTGAAAGCTTAGTTGCACGTGACTAAACTCTTGTGGGTGGGCACAGCCACTCATGTTGCTCATTCCAAAACATCACCAAAAGAAAAATTTGTTGAAGTCTACAAAAACTATATGATGTCTTTTTGCTTCTAACTCAAACAATTGTGTTATTCAACACAAATATATGCGTTAGAAGCAAAAAAACATCATGTAGTTTGTGTTGACTTCAACAAATTTTTATTCTAGTGCATGTTCAAATGAAAAAGGAAGAATTACCACATTTCAAAAAGGTGGACACTCCTATCCTAGATTTTTTGAATTACTACAATGAAATACTTTGTTCTTATTGAAACAAAGCAAGTTAGGATTAAAGAATACACACCCTTGCTTTAGCAATCACAAGTTTTCCCATTGATTTTGACACTGGTGGTATGTCTTCCTTGCCCAACATTTGGCTTTGTGTATGTGGCCCTAACGTCATCTGGTCATTTGAATCAAAACCCCAGCGGAGGAGAATAGTGTGAATCTTCTAAGTCAATTAGCACCAATAGAAGAGACACCAATGAGCAAATTGGCATAAAATCCTTGAACTTCAGTTAAGCATGAATTTGCCCAAGTGATGGTGATTTCATAAACTAATGTAAGCAAATGAAATTGACAACCATTGCTCAAAATTAGAGGTTCTTACCAAACAAAATAGGCAAGCAATACACCACATTCACGGCCACAATCAACAAAACAATCAAAGTTTGCGATAACAATTATGAGAGTCAAAGAACTAAAGAGTAGTGGGAACTTTGGTAAGTGTAGTCATTAAGGTTTTGTTGTCACATGAAGATGATCAAAAATAAAATGATAGACAGTGTCTCCAACAATGCTGCCCACAAGAACATAGAAACTTATAATATAAAAAATCACAAAATCTCAAATACTTCTACCTTTAATAAACACAAAAATCAGCTAATGCCTTCAATTAATATACACAGTTGATACCATCTAGGTGCAAATAAGTCTTCATACAACCACCATTCAATAGTTATGATATGGTGGCAACTTGAGGCACCTCCAAGACCCTAGTCTTTCAAGACTAAGTTCATAGAGGTGCCTCTTGTCATTCCCACTTTTATCAAAATCACAATAAAACAAAAGTAATTACTCACTAGGCATGAAATGGTGTCCACATGAGGCACCTCGAAGACCCTAGTCATCCAATACTAGGCTTATAGGGGTGCCAAAAGCCACTCCCACTTTCACCAAAAAAATAATTAAAAAGACTGAAAAAAAAACATTAGGCAAGAACTGGGAGTGACATGATGCACCTCCACCACCCTAGTTGATCAAGACTGACTTATGGAGGTGCCTAAAGTCACTCCAACTTCCATTAAAAAAAACCTAGAAAAATTTTTTAAAAAAAATTTGCAAAAAATGTGAGTGATTTAATGCACCTCCACCACCCTAGTCTTGGAGGACTAGGGTGGTATCCAAGACTAGGGTGGTATCCAAGACTAGGGTGGTATCCAAGACTAGGATGGTGCAGGTGCCTCAAGTTAGGACAACCTATTTTGTGAGCACAAAATGGTGAGCGGTGAGCCAAGATTTGGTGAGCAGGAATCAATTTTGAGCTTAAAATCAATTGAAAAACTAAAAAAATAAAAATAAATTCTAAAAATAAAAGTTTAAAATGCATAATTATAAGGCCCTACATATATAATTATAGGTGAAATTGATTATTTTATCAAAAAATCTAGACTCATGGCTTGCGGCTCATGGATTCCGATTCCCAGCTCTCGATATACCATTCCCCCCTCCTTCCTCTCACTCCGCTCTTGTGATTGCTCCCACATATGTGCTCTGCTTTCTTTGCTGGTGCATGCTACAGTACCACTCGTCCGTGGCTTGTCGTGATCCGCTACTACAGTCAGTAGTAGCAGGTGTAACGTTTTTTCTAGAACACTAAACTTAGTTCTACACCCACTATGGCTTCCTTGCAGAATTTTGCTACATAGGTGTCATATATTGTTGCTTGTTTTTTATGATTAACTTTTTACACTTGATTGCTTTATCATGGTTTTTTCTTTCCTTGTGAAGGCTATAACATGCAGTAAGGGCTGCTGACACCTGTTGCATCCCCTCTTATCTAACATTGGATTGTTTGGGTGCTTGGAATGGGCACAGGTGAGGCCTTTACTCTCTTGGAAAAATTGCCAAGTTCAAACATTACTCTACTTATACTCACTTTTTCCCTTGACTTTGATCTAGGAATGTGTTAACCCCTAAATCCCTGAGTGTCCCCTCGGGGGACAAATGGGATTTCGGGCAGGTACCTACAGCCTCAATTATTTTCTTGAATTTTTGAAACTTTTTTTGAAGATAGGAAAACACATTAGCTTTTGGGGAATATAATTGTTATTCCAATCAATGCCCAAAAGCAAAAGTTATGCTTAAATAAGCAAAAATTTATGCAAATTGGGCAGCAAAAACAATTTACAAAAACTTGAATTTTTTAATTTTTAATTTCTTTGTCATAGGTTATATTTTTGTCTACATTTGAGGCTTTGATCCATTCCATTTGGACTAGTTATGAGAAAGTTATGGACAATCTTGTTTTTCAAGCACCTTAAGCATCTTCTTGAAAAATTAACTTATAAACTTCATTTTTGAATGCAAGTTTAACAATTTCTCAAAAAAAAATGTTAGAGAGGATGACGTTTGCTTGCTAGAACAATCTCACCATCGGGATTATAGAGTTTCAATTCCATTGCAAGGTTATTAACAATTTAAGTTTTTGTTCAATCTCATACCTTCTTCTACCTATTGATTTTTTTAAGAATGAAAATTAAGTATTTTTTGTTTTGCTTTTTTTCCACAAATTCCCAAATCAACTTTCCACTATACAAAAATAAACCTCAAAAACTTTGTGGTGCAAAATTTTAAGTTAAAAAAGTTCAAAGTCAAATAGTCTAATCATGCAAGGTTGCAATCTGTCCGGTCAAAGTTTTTGAATTTTTGTTTCCACATTCTTATACTAGTCTAGTACAAGATCCTATGGTTAGATATGCAAAAGACCAATTTTCAAAAAAATTTACTCTTTGCAATAGAAATGGCAACTTTGAGTGTCTTTTGACAAAATAAAGGCCCCAAGGATTTAAGGGTTAATTTGTAGCTCCTATGCATGGAATTTTGTTGTTGAAAATGAGTGAACTTGTGTGCTTATAGCTGATTAATACACTTCTGGAGCCAATTTTGAAAAAATCATGCTTTGATTATGCCTTTACTATACAGTACCAAGCAAGCATGAATTGTCCGATGCCTTGCTGCAGTTCAAAAAAACTTCCTATAATACATAACAAAATTGAGACTTTGTTGTTTTGAATCACAGAAATTGACTCTTATGCAATCCCAATTAGGCATACCCAATTTCGATTCCAAAAATCAAAATCCTATTTTCGGTGAATTATTTTGTATTAAATTCATGATTTTACATGAAAATTGATTGAAGAAAATTGGTGAGAGTTTTTTTAGATTTGGTTGCATGGATATGTTGGAAACATCCATATGCACATTTTCCCTTCTAAAACGAACCCCCTTAAGTAACAAAATTATGAACGTCAAAGTGTTCAATGTGAGGTGTGGTAAGACCAAAATTTGTAAAATAGATATTTATTTATGATAAAAAAAATTGTTATTTGATTCATTCACTATGACTAAATTTGTACCTTTGAACATGACAATATGTTTACTTAGCCAAAAACCATTTGAACAATAGAAATATCTACTTTACAAATTGTGGTCTTACCACAACCCACATTGAACTCTTTGGCGATCATAATTTTGTTACTTAAGGGGGTTCTTTTTCAAAGGGAAAATGTGCATATGAATGTTTCCAACATACCCATGCAACCAAATTTAAAAAATTCGTCACCCATTTTCTTCAATCAATTTTCATGTAAAATCATGAATTTAATACAAAATAATTCACCAAAAATAGGATTTTGATTTTTTGAAATCAAAATTGGGTATGTCTAATTGGGATTGCATAAGAGTCAATTTTTGTGATTCAAAACAGCAAAGTCTCAATTTTGTTATGTATTATAGGAATTTTTTTGAACTGCAGCAAGACACCGGACAATTCATGCTTGCCTGGTACTGTACTTCTGAAATAAGTCGTGGCTGCTTGGTCTCAGTACAAAAAACTTGTTAAAAACTTGTTTGCTATAGCTTCTACTCAAGCATCGGTTTTATGTAAGCTTGAGTATGAATAATATACAACCGGAAGCTAAAAAAAAGCTCTTATTAGAGCAGGCTCTTGGAGTAATTGAAATACTACCTCTAAGGTAGGAGCACCCATAAGCTCAAAATTAAGGGGTTCAGGGTATTTAGATTGATTAAGTAAGGTTGAAAGTAATATTCTTACGTTAGGAATAGGAAATGAAAAATATTGGTTTCAGTGAACAAATTGCTAGTGTGACTGTGCATAATTTTCAAAGTACAAAATCGTGAAAAACCCATGCACGTTGATAGAGTGAGATGAAAAAGTGAGTGGTATATACTCTTACCACTTTCAGTTCACACATTACCACATGGAATAGTTACTAGAATAGAGGCACGTGGTTCATAGATCCGTGTAGAAATATACAAGATACCAAGCTTAAGGGTTCCTGAATACCAATCTATGATGCTCAGAAGACAAAATGTAGAATCCTAGGGCCGAGTTCCTGGACAGAAGAGGTCGTTGCTACAGGGATCGATCTCAAATGCCTTGGATACCTGGCATCATTGCTGGACGCATGTGAAACCACTATTTCGGGCATCTCTTAGCACCAGCCAGCGCTTGACATCCGTGGGATGGGTCGCCACGACCAAGCATCAGAGTGGGTGACTCCTGTCAGTGAACCAGATGTCCCCGTTAAAGTAGCTATTGCACCAGACACTGCGCGCCTTCGAGGACGAGAGAGCCGTTTGTCTGGGTACAGCGCGCCTGCAGCTTGAATTAGCATCGAAGCAAAACACGCATGGAGCCTGAATTAGGAGACTGCCAGATTGCATCGTGTTGTTGAGCTTGGAATAGCAGGTCGACGCGTTGGAAAAGAGCGAGGGTTACGTTGTCCCTTGGAATCCTCCGTCAAGCTCGAAGTCGTAAGTTTCGTGGAAGTCTCCTCCCGCTCCGCTACGTCGACGCCTGCCTTTAGCTCTCGAACGCGGTTCACCTCTCTCGCTTGCCTTTCTAAGTTTCTCCCGTTCTTTATCAGCCTTCTTCTGCTGTGATTGGATTCGGCGAACAAGCTGTTCAGCTTTCTTCCGTGCCTTCTCTTGCTCCTTCTGTGCTTTTTTCTGCACAGCTTGCACTCGTCGTTCCTCCCGCTCCCGTGCTACCTCTTCTTTCCTGACTGCTTTTCCAGTCATCGTTGAAATAAATTCCTCTGATGTCATGAGAATTGACACAGACTGGTCAATTAACGGCCCTGCACCAGGTCGTCGTTGTCTCCGTGGTGGACGTTGGACCTGTGGTAGTGGAAACAAGTTCTGAAGCACGACGACCTCCTAGCCCTCCTCCCCTGAAGAGTCCGGGGCCTCTTTAGAGCGAGTAGACTCCGCCTCAGAATGCACATAATATTGTCTCGCTGCTAAGGTTGGAGTGTCGGACACAAAATTGACGTCTCCTATCTGCTATGCAGGAACCAACGGCACGGGGGCGGCGCAGCTAGCTTACAGGCGGTGGTCAATGTTAAGGAGAGCAGCATCGTGGACATCGATAGCTTCAGGGGTGCCACTTGTGCCGTGGACGTTGTGCTCTTCCAGCCAGTGGAGTTCCTGCATATTGGGAGCTGTTGCAGCAGGGAGGGTTGCTGTATCGGCAGGTTTTCTTCAATCTCATCGCCGTCGTTGTCGTCGTCCACATCTGCACCCACTTCCTCGACATTGACTGCCTCTTCTCCAAAATTCTGAACATAACAAGCGCTGGGTGCCATGTAGGCGTCCATGGCTTCAAAATTCAAGGGCCAGATTCCTGTAGTTGCAAAGCCCTTCCCATAATAGATTGGGATTCAAACTTTGCAATATAGTTCCTCTGCTTGCGCTTACCTTTGAAAATGTTAAAATTTGGAACGTGGTCTCCGGGCGCATTCACGCATGACAGAACTGTCAAGTGCTCACCGTTCTTTGGTTTTGTTGCATGAACTGATCTGGTGCCTTTCCTTGCAAACGCCAGACTTAGACCTCCGCTACTCCCTGCTTGAGCTGTAGATTCATCTGCATTCCAGATCTGAGATGGGTGGCAGCCATATTGATCATAAGCCTTCTTCAAGGTTGTATACAGAGATGTCACGCTGGTGGTATTAAGTCCCATTGCACCTCCTTCATCTAACCCTTGCGCAGTTCTGAACGTGAGCTCCGGATGTTTTCTAATGAACCACCTTTACCATCCTCGCCCATGGATGCCGTCCTTGAAGGGCGACCATCTCTCTTGTGTAATTTCTGCTACCTTCCTTATTAGCCCTGGTACTGAAATTCGGTGTGCATGGTCCTGCATAGATAGCATCCATGCAATGAGCTGGGATTCTTCTTCAACAGTGAGAATTTCTTGACGCACCTTATTTCTCTAAATAGTTCTTCCGTGAAAATAATCTCGGAGCTAGGAGGTCGGAATTCCGAAGTGTCTATTTGCAACTGCCACACTCGCACCTGCGTCCACTGCCTCAATTCATCTGCAAGTTGCTTGTCACTCCAGGTTTCAGTTATCTTCCGCTTGCTTCTGCGTCTAAGTATGCTTCTCACTCCGGCCGCAGAGGTGACCGTTACTTGCGATGTTCACCTACCGTTCTCTGTATTTGCTGGTCAGCTTCTTGGACAAGCTTGCCCGCTTCCGTCCAGAACTGGCCTCCGAAGCAGGTTTTCATCGGCGGTAAACTTGCTGAACCACATGCGTTGTTAATCTGGTACATCGTCGTCGGGCCGCCTTCTTGCTTGGCCGCGCTCGCTGTCAACTGGCAGCCTTCGCATCTCACTACTTTCCTCCCCCACATACCCGTCTTCTCGCAGACCAAATGCGGCCGACTGCCGGAAAGCTGCTCGCTCACTGCCGATCGATCCGTCGGTGACATCAGTTGACCAGTGCCGTCCTCCGCCAGCAATCGATCTTCGGAATTCCTTGTGCGTGTTCTCGTCTGGACAACGGCGATTGATTCCTGCTCAGCCAAGCGGCATTGATGCATGGTTGCGGTCGATGTTAGCGGGCTAGTAGCAACCTGCTCCGTCGTCAGTTACGATTCTCTGGATTTGGCTGGAGTTGTTGACGGCATGTCAACGCTGCACTCCATCGCCGATGAGTGTCCTCGAACCTCGCTGATCACCGGGCTGCATTGCTGAGGAGCGATCGTGACTGCCTTCAACTGGAACTGGGTGATTTAATCCTTGCCACCTGTGTCCACCACTCTGTCAAAAAGCAGATTGTCGTTCAGCTCTCGGCACTTTCGGGAAGCAAGAGATCAGCACGATTTCTCTCATGAAGTTGACTTTGCTCGTCATACAAGTTACCAAAACTAGGAAGAGGTCCATATGGTCGTAGCTCAGGGGCCCAAGCATTCTCTACACTCTTACTGCCATGATACTCCTCATCTGCCATTGCACTTGTCTAATTCTATCTTCTAGATTTGCGACTCCAACCAACTGGTGCCGAAGTTATTGCATAATTTTTCTGAGCAAAGACTGATGGAAATAGCTGTATCTGAACTTGTCTGTTCATTAATGTTAAATCAATTACAAACGCACTTTAAACCGTCGTGCCAGCGACCTCATAATGATATGGAGTTCACCAAGAAATACATCCATGGGCTCCATATCTTTTCAAAATTCACAATGCCGCCGCTGATGATTGCACATTTAAGCAGAATAATTACCCCCATAGCCACCAAGCATTGAACCAAGAATTACTTATTGAACCAGCCCTTCCCGTAGTTATGGGCAGTAATACATCGTTACCATGGACCCTGGTTCCAAGCAAAATGTGCCTTGAATTAGCCATGTAAAGTACCCTTGAACCGTCATTTTCTGATCACTGTGGAATAAGCAACTTTCATTGACGAGTATGAGTTCAAAAGTAGCCCACGCGTATATGGAAGCAACGCCCAAGAGTGTTTCTACCTTACACTGAAAAAAACTCTGATAGGAAACTAGAAACTAATCTTTGCAAGACTCAGAAAAGTTCAAGCATGTGCCCAGGTTCCTGGGCTGTACCAAAACATTGTTTTTTTTCAAATCATATCGTCTGACAAGACCAGGCTGGCCTGCCCATGTGGAAGTATTCCCAAAATTTCCATGATTTTGGGAAGGGCCCTTCTTAAGCTCAAATCTCTTGTAATTTTCTACGTGGCATCACCTCAATTGTCTATAATTTATTGTTATTTTGAAAACACATTTAAGAAAAATACTTGTGTATGGTGTTCTTTGTACAAATAATGATCCTGGTGGAATGTTTTTATCGTGGGGTGCCTTCACCTTAGTTAGGTTTGTTGAAACCTCGTACTTCAGCCCAATCAATTAATTAATGCTCTTTGATGAAATTCCAATTTTAGAACGGAAAATGTACTTCAAGAGAGTATGAAAATAGATATCTATCATTCTTCTACTAAGTTGGTCTTTGATTCAAAATTTCCTTGAAAAGATGGAATTTTAGACAAAAGTAACAAATGAATTTTAGAAAACCACTACAATGAGATCATCGCATTCAATATCTATTTCAAAAAAAATCACTCCAAAATTACCAAGTTTTGGATTGCAATCAGCTTTAGGATAAATTTTGAGTTTCGAGTTTTGTATTCATATATCTATGATATTATAATATGGGTAAGTTAAATCTAAACTTGAGTTTCAAAATATATTTTGAAGTTTAAATACACACCTAACTAATTGTGTCATACAAATACTATCACAAAAATGTTAGCATGAGATTTGGAATTTGACTACCAAGAGTGCTAGCCTCCATAATGAGGA
The DNA here is from genome assembly GCA_963920765.1 of Ulota crispa. NCBI lineage: Eukaryota > Viridiplantae > Streptophyta > Bryopsida > Orthotrichales > Orthotrichaceae > Ulota > Ulota crispa. Next base: position 947,499 of record OY987251.1, on the reverse strand, counting down.
TGATGAATGACTTCAGATGCTTACCATAGGAGTTTTATGAACTGAATGAAGTACATTCAAGTATGCATTGAAAGCAATTTTTGTTTATTCTTCAAATATGTGACTAATTTGATCACTGGGTGGTTCATGGTTTGTATGCAAGCTTGTGAATTAATTCAAATAAAGAGAGAAGTAATTAACCTACAAAAATAAAAAATCTTATATTTGGAATATTCCTAAGGCATAATTGGTAGGCCATAATTGATTTTGCCTCAAAAGCTATATAAGTGCGTGCTTCATCCTCCCAAATATTCTTTGGGGTTGTTCACACTATGTCCCACATCCCATCTTTGCAAATTTCACCTCAACATGAGATCTAAACTTTGATGGGTTATTAAAGGCAAAGATGTGTCATGAATATTTTATGCAAAAAGTTGGCAAAACTTAGGCTAAATGTTGGGTCTAGTAAAATGGTCACCTTAATTTTTGAGTGAAGTCCCACCTTCCTTGGGGCCAAACTTCCAAAAGGTGCTACCATGTAAGCAAAATACAATGGACTTGGACGTGGGATGTAGTGTGAAGTTCCAAGTCCCAACTTTTGGCTCTACACCAATCTTAGATTCTCAAATTTTACTGGGATGTGGAATAATTAGTGTGAACTGCCCCTTAGGGATTAACGTTTACAACTCCAAAGCAATCCTTCACGTTATAGTTAACAAATAATATTAGCATTCTTTTTTGGAGAGTATTTGTAACCATCAAGGGTTAACCCCAAAATGACCTTGAGGACAAAATGCGTCCTCAACCAATTTTTGAAGTTAAATAAAACCTTACCAAATTACTATTTTTAGTAGTTCACATTTTTTATTTTTTTAAAAAGTTAGTTTTAGCTTCAACAATCTAATTTTTCAAATGAATGATTATGATTTTTCTATTCAAGATTTAGTGCATGGGTGTCCATAGCAATCTTGACTTTATGTAGTGTTGAGGGCTCTTGGGAATGAGCCTCAAATACACTAGATCTTTGAGAAAAATCACATTAGAAATTCATTTTAAAAAATTGTAGAATAGATTTTGAGAAGTCATTATTTGATTGGGGTTATGCATGTTAAGCCTTTTAACCTCATATTTTTTTGGTGACCAATTTTTTTTTTTTGACAGGTGATAAGAAGATTGAAAGACTTAAAATCACTTTCACAGTTTTAACACCTTCATGATCAAACATTATAATCTTTCAATCCATAAGAGAAATTATGGGGTTTTCTTTTGTACTGTGATCTTTAACATGTCTAATTTGATTTTATACGGTTACAATTCCAAAAGAATTGATAGAACTCATCAAAATGTTGGCTTTTAGTTCAAATTAGAGCAAATTCTTAGAAGCTTAGGAAATTCCAAGATCCTTTTGGGGTTAAGGACATGGCATTTTTTGGCAAAAGGAAACCATACTAACAACAATTTTGATAAATTTGGACAAATGTGGGTTGGTCCCTCCCTTTAACATTTAACATCCAATGGACTGCAGTCAGCTAGAATTTGACAAAATCTGTGAGACCCAATAAAAATGCCCCAATTAAGGATGACACAATCAAATTTACATTTGTAGGGTCCAATAGGGCAGCATATCAACTACCATGAAGCCAATGGGTCCTACAAAGATACTCAAGATTCTTGGTTGCCAATTTTTTATGTAAGGTATACATACCCATACTTGACAATTTAAGAGTTTGGAGTAACATGAGGTCTTGGAAAATTTCAGAAAAAAATCTGTAAGATTAGCCTTTCAACAAGCTATCATGAACACCATTGTTGTGAAAAATGTATTGTAGAATATTTTATATTTAAGGGCAAAATCATAGCTCATAGGGTCCCTAAAAGCAATTCTAGACTAACCTAAAAATTGTTTGGATGTGTTCCTATAAGGACATTTGACAATCCCAATCCCAACCCTCTCAAACCAATTTAGCAATCATCATGTGACAAGATTTGCTTGTGCAAGTAGTGTTCATTATGGGGTTTCAAACATCAACTCTTTTAGGTGACTCACGTTGTCATTCACCTCGGTGGATTCACTAGTGAACATCTAGGTGACTCACTCTGAAGTTCACTCCTAATGTGATTCACCTTAGGATTGAACTCTAGAAGTCCACTTTTGCAGCTTCCTTGAGTAGCAGTTTGGACATGAGTGTGAATGCGGACAGAGGTCGCCACCCACCCATCTTGCTCCCACTCTTGCCTTGCTCCTTGTACTTGCTCTACTTGTGCTTGTGCTAGTCCTGCTCTTACAACGTTGTTGTTGCAAAAATTGAACCCTAAATGCAAACTCACGCAAACTCATAGGTGTTTGAGACTTTTCACATGTGAGTGAACAAAAATAATTTACTAGTGACCTGAATTTCTATGAGGTGAGAAACTTGTAGGCTAGATTTTATGTTTGAAACCCTCTATTGCTCCAGTCAGTGCCTGCCTGCACAAGTCCACTAGTCTTACATCACAAGATACCTCCACTACTTTGACCCCCCCCCCTCCTTGTCCATATAACAAACACCAGGTGTGCCTATATCAATTCCCAAAATATATCATTGGAGGATTTCAAACATAAAATCTAGCCTTCAAACTTCCCACCTCACAAAATCTTCGCTCACTAGTGAATTGTTTTTGTTCCTTTGCACGTGCAAGTCTGAGACACCCGTGAGTTTGCAGAAGTTTTTGCGAAAGAAGTTATATAGTTTGAAGAAGTAGGCGAATGAGCCCCGCGAAGCCACAAAAGTGAGTTTCTGAAATTTACTCCTCATATGAATCACATTAAAAGTGAAGTCTAAAAGTGGGTCACCTCGCGGTTCACTAGTGAATTCACAGAAGTGAATCGCGACATGGGTCACCTGAAAAAGTTTAAGTATGAAGCCCCTTATTATTAAAGGATATCCGTCAAGAGTCCCAAGCATTTGCTCTCCAACTTCTGGATACTTCCAAATTGTCATAGCACAATCAGGTGCTCCGCTGGGTGTCGTTATTCATACACATTTCAATATATTTATTTACTTTTAACAAAATTTGTCCGAATGTACGTGCTTACAAATACTATATGTACATTTAGGTTGAAGCAACTTCGAAACAGAAATCCTAAAGAATGTTTTAACCCCTAAATGTCGGCGGCACCAAAATTTGGTGTTTGCAGTACTCTAAAGTTCAATAAATTTAGCCGAAGTACTATTTTTAGTAGTTTACATTTTGGATTTATTCTTTGTGAAGTTTAATTTTAGGATCAACAATTTGATTCTCAAAATGATCAATTATGAGTTTTTTATTCAAGCTTTTGTGCAAAGGTCTTGACTTTTTCTAATGCTGAGAGTTCTTGGAAATGAGCCTCAATTACACTAGATCTTGGAGAAAATTTTACATAAAAAATTCATTTGAAAAAATTGTAGAAAAGATTTTGAAAAGCTATAAAGTGATTGGGGTTATGTATGTTATTTCCTTTGACCTTATACTTTTTTGATGGTCATTTTTTTAGATCCAACATGTGAAAAGAGGATTCAAAGGCTTCAAGTCATTTTTGTAGTTTTAACACCCTCATAATCAAACATTATAATTTTTAATCCATTAGTGATATTGTTTTCTTTTCTTTTCTTGTGTGACCTTTAACATATCTAGTTTGAATTTGTACGGTTACAATTCAAAAGAACTTGATACAGCTTATTAATATGTTGCCTTTTTGTTCAATTTGAAGCAAATTCCTAAAAGCCCAAAAAGGCCTCAAGCATTTAGGGGTTAAGGATTATATATTAAAAGCAAATCTTGACAAGTTCACATTTTGTTTAATTAATCTTGTTTTCTTATAGAAGAATGAAGTGTTCAAGAAAAGATCATGTAATGTTTGTGTAAGGTAGTGTGTTCATAAATAGTCCATCTAAGGGCTCATCCACCTTTTTCATGGTTTTTAGTGGATGGGAGGTTTTAGTTCATTTTTCAAACAAGGAGAACTAGATGCAAAATGTAACACAAGTTGTTTCATATTTTTGAAACATTTTTGAATTACTTATGAATTCTCAAAATGCATGTGTCATAGTTCCCTATTTATGACCCTAGACCTTCCAAAAACCATTCACTTGTAAGTTGTGAAGAGATTTGGGAAAGCAAAGAAATGATCGGCTCTTGCAATTAAAAACACCTTTACATTCATGCATTAAATGACTTGTAAAAGGCCAATTGTAAAACCACCAGTACACCATTTTACTACAGGCTACCAAGCGGTTCACAATGAGTGAGCGGTTTTATGAGCACACTACCTTATAATTCAACTGATTAGTTGAGCTATATTGGGCCCGACCTGGCTACAGTTCGGTATTATAAAAAAAATCATTCTAAGAGTCTACCATACTTGGAAAAAGAGCATACAGTATGTTGAGCTATACAACATATTCAGTTTCAAATTTTCTCAATTCTGATATACTATATCGTGCGTTCAAAATAGTTAGAGCACTGCCGCTGGCACCACATGAAATATATAACTGATTATCCAGAGATCTAGAAGTTGTAAGTATCGAAGTGCCATGTCTACTGGATCAAATTTCAAAATCCAAATTGAGTACTTGGAGGGACAGTAAGGTAGTACGCTCAAAAACCGCCCATCTAAGGGCTCATAGCTCTTTTTCATGATCTTCCGTGGATGGAAGGATTTTTAGTTCATTTTTCAAATGAAGAGAAATAGATGCTGAATGTAACACAAGTCGCTTCATGTTTTTTGAAATATTTTTGAGTTACTTATGAATTCTCAAAGTGCATGTGTCATAGGTACCTATTATTAACCCCTGAATGGTCCCAAAGTCCTTTGTGGCCATATGTACAATTATATGTACAAGAGTATTTGAGCTACTTTGAGGACTTTCCAAAAAACTATATGCTCTCACCATCATATTACCCTTCAATATGTATGTTTGTGATACTTAATTTCCAGTTGATTCAAACTTCTGAATATTAGTTGAGATCATATTTGGTACCATATCTCTAGAGCCCAAGGCCCTTCAAGGATTAACCTTAAATCTTCCAAGAACAATTCACTTGCAAGTTGTGAAGGGATTTGAGAAAGCAAGGAGAATGATTGATTCTTGTAATTAAAAACAAATCTTTTTTCCATGCATTCAATGAGTTGTAAGAGGCCAATGTAAGAACCATCAGTGCACCATTTCACAGCCAATTACTGAAGCCAACTACTGGATGGTTCAAAATGAGCGAATGGTTTTCGAGCGTACTACCTTATCACGCCGCTCCATAAAGTTATCTGGAGTATGCAACAAATTTTAATAATACAAAGAATTTTGTACAGAAATGATCACCTCGACAAGTGAACATAAGGTAGGCGCAGCTATGACCTAGAGCCTGGCTCGCGGTGTGAAATAAATTCTCGGAGATCATGTGCCTCGTATTTAGCAACTAGTGATAGGTGCAACTACCTTGATTTGAGCGTCACGTGCAAGTAACTATGTATATTTGGGTAACAGTTTTCAACACACTCCTTCGGCTGTCTAACGACATCGGCTCCCTGGTTCTTTTTTAGCATTGCAGTACGTGGCTGCCACAGGTAGGCCCAAACCGTAATTTGCAGCAAAATTCCGTGTACTAAAGTTGTTGCGAACCGCAGGCGGGGCCATGAGGAACGGTGTTGAAGGCTGCTTGAATAATACAAATATATATCTGTGAATACCAATAGGAGGGCGGGGACCCATATATGACAGTATCTCTCTACCCGAGCTACTTGCCGGTGCTACACGTTCATTTATCCACGAAAACCCTACATAAACAACAAATTAAATAGTCAGTACCATACGCAACCAATTCTATCCTCAGAAACAGCTGCAACTAGTATTACCGTAAATAGATTTGTTGAGTGATTCATTACAAGAGCAAACGAAAGAAAACTGAAGTTATTTTAACAACATTCAATGATTTAAGTGAATTGGTAGTCACCAGTAGCTAACTCTGAGCCTCCGCAATTTCCAGGTATATCTGTCACAATCCTGGTCATACCAATACAACAAATCAACACAAACTCCCAAACTGTCCTCGCAGGGTTGCAAACCTGCAGCTGATGTTTCAAAGAAACTCTGCACATAATACTAAAAGATGATCAAACGGACGTTCAGTGTTTATTTTATTCGAATTCGTCTCACTATGTTCAGGTTTACCGTCCCCGCCTAATTTCCTTAATAGACACCTCAAATTACATAATGCTCAACTCAGATATTTACAAACGCTCTCATACATGTACATTCATACACATATACATATATACTCTAAGTTCCGAAAAGGGGAATGGTTTTAATACCAGTGTAACCATGCACGTAAGGTTGGTTCACTAGGACTTGGTGCATCTGGATCTGTCATAACCTGACAGAATTATCAAGAGACGGTCAGACTCACATTCATGGCCAGCACAAAGATTGCAACTGCAACGTAACTACGAAAAGCATTCACAAAATGATCCACTTACCGAGCGCAATCAAACTGCACAAGAGACAGCCCTATTTAGAGCAGAAGTAATGATAATTTGAATTCAATACAATTTTCAAACGTAAACAACTATTTCATATCACCCGCTACACTTTTGTTTTCAATAGCCAATCAAATACGGATCTACGCAATGATTTTGGAGGGAATAAAATTTAGAAGTTTTGCACTCAGTGGAGACATGAACAATAGATTTTATCTTATAAAAAAGTCTCACGTGAACAGAAACGAGATCTGAATCAAGATCTGAGTCAGTTGTGACTAATTGAACCAATCAAGTAAACAACGATATCCATAAAAGGACTTGACAAAATGGAAGGCCGAAATGCTATCTCACCAGAGTATAAAAATTATTGCCTCCACTGTTGTCACATAATTGAATATCTGGTGCCTGAGCTGTAGCAGATGGTTTCATCTGGCAACCATTGGTCACCTACAGATGCCATCCAAAATAACCACTGTCAAGCTTCGCAACAAGGATAAAAATTAAGGTCTAAACAGTCAAAGATTACACAATTAAGATTTACAACAGTTCAACATGGTAGAGCATAATAGCTATCAATTACTTTGGTGAAATGCATAACCAAGTGGATACATATAATGTCCTACCTGCCGAGCTGAATAGTGAATAGCCGTATCCACGCTTGGTACGAACGTATCAATAACGTCACCTATCACCTTTCCTACAACAAGGGGATATATAGATCGTGCCATAGTTGCTTGATGGTGCCAACTTGGAGAAGGAGATGTGCGTAAATTCTTTCGATCGAATTACTGTCTTATACACCACTTCAACGCATATGCCTCCTCAAGGTTTCGTGGAAGCTATATGTTGAGCAAAATGATTGGCGTCCGAACTGCATCACAGCAATAATAAAAATTCAGTTTCATTACCCGATCATATTGATTTTAACCCTCTCTTCTTCAATGTGTCTCTACATACCAATAGTTCCTGTTATATACAATCAAAAGGAAAACATTTGCACTTATCAGAGCTCATCCAGCTCACATTGACCTGCTGTCAAAAAAGTATGCGACTATAGAAAGCTACTGAGTTACCCAATCATTTCCAAACTGCTAAGCCAGTTTACAAGATAATTGAAAATCAGCATCCAACAACAACTTGCTTTGCGACATGGAACATGTTTTCTTTTCAAAGACCTATAAAACTACAGCGAACCTACTACCTTCCGTTCCGCGATAACTACACTAAGCAACTCAAAGAGTATGCACCACTACGCAAGAGGAGTCGCAAACCAATTGCAGATCATCAAAAACAACCGAGCGAACTCTAACCTCACTCAAAGGAACCATGACGATGCACGTTAGCATGGTGCACTGCTTTCAGTACAAAGCCCTCCAGCCAAATTGCAGCTCATCCAGTCTACTCAACTTAACACAGTCATTTACCTCCACTAATTTTCATTCACAAACAAGTTTCATCGCACGTCACAAAAATGGAAAACAGACCTCACAAGCACCTACTGATCAAGAAAACTCCAACAAACTGCACTACAACTCTTTCTTCATTGCATCCAACGTAACTAATCGCGAGCAATTAAAAAGACGGAAGTTAAAACAGCAAAGGCGCAGGTTCGATCAAGAGAAAGCATAAGAAAATAACAACATCGTATTCTTAATCCCTTGGATCACATCACACTCGCAGAGGAGTTGACACAATTCAGTAACACGGAAGCTCACGATCATAAGTCACTGACATTTCTTTATTTGTCGCGGTAGAGCTCGACACTTCGCCGTTTTCGAGGCTGGAAAAAACACGCGAGAGGCAGAGTATGGAGGTGTGAGTAGCGATAGCGAGCAGTGAAGCAGAGCAGCTGCGACGAGGAGAGAGTGACGAGGGAAAGAAGGAAGTGGAATAGGAGGGGGCAGGTGGCGAGCGCAGCGACCGGTCGACTGTACAAACTCACTAAACCAATAGAATGCGAATGAAAAGCATGCAAGTGATGCAACTGAGCAACGTGAACGGGGTCCTTTTATCATTCCCTATGCCCGTGGGCCTTCCCCTCGTTTGAATTCGACACCTGGCAGCGAGGTGTCAATCGCTCCTGGGCCTACCCGGCGAGGCCCTAATCTGATGTGGAGCCTCTCATTATGCACAAGCGAGTGTCCCGTCAGAGCCTGTCACTGCCGGACAGGCAGCGACATCCTTCAAATCTGGAATAAGTTAACTTCAGTTACCGGCGGGACGATTCGAATCGTCCCTCGCTCTTAACTTAGCGTGCCCGCTATTGGCTGATCTGTTGCTGCTTCTTTGGAGGCCCCGGCATCTTAGTAGGATGTCGGTTAAGAGCTCCCCTCTGCAGTGTTCGTTGGAAAATTTCAGCTCCGCCGGCATATTTCAACTGTTTGGTGGCTTCAACCGGATTTTTTGAAACTTTTGCCGGTTTTAGCAGTAAGTTAATCCTTTCTGGTCATTTTCTCCTAAGGTAGGAGCATCCATAAATGTGAAACATAGGATTGTGGTGGTAAGAAAACCAATTGACGAACTTTGAAAAAAATAGTGTTAAGTTAGGGAAGCGGAAATTAAAAATATTGGCATCAATTTGAAAGTTTCAATTGTAAGCGTTAGTTCACAAAGATTTTTCAAAGTACAAAATCATTGAAAATGTATAGTTGTGTGTAGGAGATGTCTTTAGTGTGCTCATACGTTCATAATACTAACTTGATGAATTTTTAAATAGTGAGATGGAGCACTCATAACCATCACTTTGTCACCCATAACCAATATATGTCAGTCATTAACAAGTTTAACACATTAGGTCTTGGGGATGGAGACACCCACGAGCAGCGTTTTTTTTCCTGGCAAAAAAAAAGCTAGATTTTGTTTATGAAAACCCAAGTTCTCTTTGCCCTAAGGAACTAACTCAGATTTGTAAAATTTCATTGCCAAAAATTTTGTGGATGAAGTATGTAGATAGCTTGAAATCATGACACCATATGGGCTATGTTGCCAAGTGTTGGTTTAGTGATATAAAAAATAATTGTGATTATGTCGCCATGTGGCGACAACTAATGACCTTCCAGAAAAATAGGGCACCAATTATATTATCATATGGTTTGTTGCCTATTGGTTTGTCTTCTTTCTTCTCTCGCTTTCAAGTTCAGCAACCAAAGAAATTAGGTGAAAGAGTATTGAAGAGGCCAATTTTATTTTTGAAAACTTAAGAAGTTTTGTTTAATTGCTTATTGATTTCTATGTCTTGAGGATAGTGTTGTTAAATGCTTGATTTTGTTGTACAAGTTCTTTATTGTAAAGTGTTTCAAAGTTATTTCACTTTGCATGTTGTTGTACAGTGCTTAGAAGTTTACTATACATTCAGATTTAGTTTTGAAATTTTGAATCTTTTGTGCTTTGTACAACAGAACACCTCTAAACTAATATCCCCTAACTAATATTTGGCATGTCATAACACTACCCACCCCTTTCTCACGCCACTATATGAACTAGTAACTCATGTTCCAAGTATATTAGTTTAAAAGGAGTTCTACTGTACCCAAAATGTGACTTTCTTAACTTAGGGTATGTTTAAGTTAGGATGTTGTCAAAATTCATTGTGTTTCTTGTAATATGTAGTTACTTTAAAAATATATATAATGCTTTGTTGTAGGAACTTGGTCGAGAGAAATTTTTTTGTATCCCCTATTTGAAGTTGTTAAATTCATGTGTGGAGCTAGATTTCTTCATCCCCAACAACCCTCATCGCCTAAATATTTTGTGATGAAAAATACTTTAGAAGCCTAAAAATACATGGTCTGTGCAAACATGGTGCCACCTTGGCTACTGCCATACCTAATAGAGAAAAAATGCTGCCCACAAGGAAGGGGTGCTCCTACCTTGCATCATTTTAAAACCAGCTTGTTTCTTTTGTCCGGCCAAAGTCACTAGTAGAAAACTCCTTCCAAAACAACAAAAAATCAACAGTTTCTTGTCGATTTGGGCACTTGCCCACGCTAATTGACTAATTTAACAAAATTATGTAAAAAACTAAATACGTTCTGTTGATTTGGACACCATTATCTAAATTAACAGAAATTTTGGAATCTTTTGGGAATCATTTGGGAACTTTTTGTGAATCTTTAAGAATCTTTTGGGAATCATCAAGAATCTTTTCTAGATTTTTAAGAATATTTAAGAATCTTTTCAAGATTTTAGAATCTTTTAGAATCTTCTTGGAATCTTTAAGAATCTTTTAGGAATCTTTGAAAATCTTTGAAAATCTTTGAGATTCTTTGAGAATCTTTGAGAATCTTTGAGAATCTTTGAGAATCTTTTAGGAATCCTTTAGAATCTTTAAAAATCTTTGGGAATCTTTTTATTTTTTTTTGGAATCTTTGAGAATCTTCTTGGAATATTTGAGAATTCTTGAGAATATTTGAGAATAGTTTGGAATATTTGAGAATCTTTGGAAATGTTCTAGGAATTTTGAAATGTCTTGAGAATTTTTGAAAATATTTAAGAATAATCTTGGAATCTTCCTGGAAGTTTTGAGAAGCTTTGAAAATCTTTAAAAATCTTTGTGAATCTTTGTGAATCTTTTGAGAATCTATTGTGAAATTTTAAAAATCTTTGAGAATCTTTGAGAATCTCCAAGAACCTTTGTGGAATCTTTGAGATTCTTTTTAAAATCTTTATGAAATTTGTTAAAGTACTTCAAAATCTTTATAGAAATAGGATCTCTTAAGACTGAATTAGAGTCCTTTAGGAGTCTTTTTGTAATTCATCAAAATACTTTAAAATATTTTTAATAAAAAAGCTATTACAATAGTTTACGTTTGTTTTTGAAATCTTTCTAAAATCTTTTTGGACCTCATTAAAATGTTTTGAAGTTTTAAAAAATAAAAGAAGTTTTCAAAAAAAAAAGAATCTTTTAGAAGTTTGAGTGTACATTGACTGGTTTTATTTTCTTTACTTTTCACAATTTGGTTAGATTTAAAATTAGCAGCCTTTAAAATCAAGTAAAAGTATGACCATAATAATAGAAAAATCAACAGTTGATCTGAACACTTTTGGACACAACTTCACTAATTCAACAAAATTTTATATAAAAAATACAACATTCTGTTGTTTTAAATACCAAAATTTCTTTACAAACAAATATAAAAGATGCTCCTCAATTCTTTGAAAAAATCATATATGTCCCTCAAGGATTAAAAGTACCAAAAATATCTTTCCTTTTTGTATAAATATCAACAATGCTTCTAGTATATTGGGAAAATATTAAAAATGCTCCTCAACTATTTTAAATTATTTATATCTTTGTGTTATATGATAACCAAGTGTATAGTTTAATGCAAATTCATACAAGAAACCAAAGGTGATTTTTACATTTCAAATAATACAAAGATATATTTAACATTTCAAAATAGAAGAGCTTTTTTATTACTTTTCCAAAATAATAGGAGTATAATTGATATTCCTACAAAAAATAAGGAATATTTTTTATGTTTCAAATATTTTCGGCATAAACTTGATATTTTGAAAGACTTAAAGGGTATTTTTAGTGTTTTTCCTTTTATTGCTAACCAAATGAATTAAAAAAAAAAAAAACAATCTTATAAAATACTTTTATAAACTTTAAAAGATGGGAATTGATATGTGTACCACACCCTTCCAATTCCTATACTACACCCCGGGGTAAATTTTAGATTTCTACTATCAAAAAGTTGAATTTGAAAATTTTGAATTCAGATTTGGACTTAGAGACCATGGTATTGTCTAGAACCATAAAAAAAGTTGTAGTTCAACAACACCCAATGAAAAAGTTTAGTTAGGGAGAAAATTGTTACTTTTACTTTTTTTTGTAAAAAAAAATAAGCTTTGTCATTGGGTGTTGTTGAATTGCAACTTTTTGTATGGTCCTAGACAATAGCATGGTCTCTAAGTCCAAATTTGAATTCAAAATTCTCAAACTCAAATTTTTGATGGTAGAAATCTAAAATTTACCCCTAGATGTGGTACAGTAGTTCAAAGGGTGTGGTTCACATGTTAATGCCCTTAAAAAATATCCAAAACTATTCAAAAGTCTATAGAATTTGGATTTTATAATTGCAAGGTTTTAATTTTGTAACTTTTCACGACTTCATGTTATTTGAAGCTATCAAACTATAGAGGCTATTTTAACAAAATAAGGTTCTTTTTACAAAAAAACTAGCACTAAATAATAATTATTAATGAATCTAACCTTTGCCTGCAACAATCTTTATGAGATTTGTGAATTCCAAGAAAAATTTATAAACAAAATCAAAAGGATGGAAATAAACAATTTTTTTAAAATTTCCAAACACCTTCTCTGATTTTAGCTCATAACTTTTGATAAAAAGATTGAAATCCAAAAAAATTGTTGGAGGTGAAAGTAAAATACATTTACCAACTTTTCTTAGTTCTAAGTTTTCTGAAAAAAAGTCCTTTAATGAGCAGAAATAGCCTCCAAAGTCTACTGGATTACTAAAGACATGAACATTTAATGTACAAATAGAATCATGATTCTATTGTGTTCATTCTCTAGTGGTTCTCGGGAATGTGGTAGAGTTGTGGAGTGTGAGCCTAGTGGCGGGGGGTTCAAACTCGGCTATCGGCAGCCCTACCCAAAGCTTGGGCAGCTGCCCAACAGTTGGGGCAGCTGCCTGGGGGTTTAGGAAGCTGCCTAGGGATTTGGGCAGCTGCCCTACGGTTGGGGCAGCTGCCCGAGGGTTCAGGCAGCTGCCCGATGGTTAGGGCAGCTGCTTGACGGTTAGGGCAGCTGCCTAGGAGTTTGGACAGTTGCCCAACGGTTGGGGCAGCTGCCCGGCCCCTAAAAGAGTTTACTGTTTCATAAAATAAAATAAAATTCTTTGAAAAAAAAATAGAATTGAAATAAAAAAGAATTGAATAACATAAAATACGTGAAAAGTAACAAAAAATCAACAGAAAATTGACAAAAACCTATAAATAATCAACAAATAATCAACAAAAAATCAACAGAAAAGTACCCAAATCAACTTGACCAAATCCACAGAAAAAATCAATAGTTTTTGGTTGAAATTCTATTGATTTTGTGCTAAATTTTCTACTAGTGAGTCCACCTTTGCTAAAACAATGTGTTTATGATTAGTTATTTTAAATCATTGGCATGTATTGAACTTGGCAAATCCCTCCACCATGAAAAGACTAAATTTTCTTCTAACTTCAAAAAATGGAGATAGGAGTGAAAACAAAAAATAAGAAATTAATTAATGTAAAATTTAGGATTAGGAATCATCACTTTCATGAAGTGAAAATTCCAACATTTTCCTAGTTATTTTTCAAGAATTGCAACTTAACATCGAAATTTTGTTGCATTTTTTTGCTAAACAATATCATCAATCAAAATGCCGTCGTAACCTACTAATAGCCCCTTGAAAGCTACACACATAGCACTTTCTAAATTTGTAACAATCATATACGTGTATTGCATTAGTTTAATTTTATTTTGCACAAAAAAAATACTTTTCACATGTAGTAGTACTCACACATTGACATTTAACTATTTCAAAAAGAAAAAGCAAACTAGGTTGCTTCAATTTTCAACTCCAATTATAACCAACCATTTATTATCAAAATGGCATGTACTTGGTAGTTTAGGAAATTGGCAAGCAAAAATTTACCCATTCACAATATTAGTTGGGTAAATTTCTTGTATTTGTCTTCTTCACCAATTAGTTTCTAGTTTTTACACATTTCTCTCCAGTTTTATAAATTTTAAACTTAAATTCCATCTAGTTTTTTGCCACTTAAATTCCATCTACTTTTTTGCCACACCAGTTGATTAACAATACACCAATTGCCTGAATTCTCTCCAATCACAACTCTCTCCCAATCCAAATTCGGATGAAGAAGATCTCAATTAATGCTTTGTCCCAAATTTTCCTTTTCCCTCCCCTTACTGGTTTTTTAGGGGTGATGTACTCTTCCAAGAGCATCCACACGACAGGTTTTGAAAAGTTCTTGTCAAAAGCTTGCTTTGCATGGAGCAAACTTGTTTTCTAAAAAGGCATACCACAAGGTGTATCAAGTATTCATAAGAAGTAATCTCTTGGTTATGGTTGTGATGATATATGTTCTTCTAAATGTACAAATCCAAAGTCATTTTTTGATCCTAATAATGGCAGTTTGATAAATAAATTAATGATAACGCAAAGGAGTTTGGAGGCAAAGTCAAACTTTGTTGCACTACAAGACTTCTCCATCCTATGACTCCATTCAAGCATGACCAACACGGAATGGCCTAATATTTGGAAGCATGGTGCACTAGCGTTCGTGTATAAGCTAGAAAGACTTTATTTTGGCTTGTTTGACCATGCCTTTATGCAAATGTTTTCAAAATATTGTTCTTATATAATTAGCAAAGCGTTGCAATGAATGATGGCTTGCTTTTTGCTTTTGCACCCAAAAGGCTTAGAATTGTTTTCAAAAATTTACAAAGAGTTGCATGGGCATAGTGAATAAGTTATCTACATTAAAAGTCCAATTTCACATGCTAGTGTGTTGCTAAAGAATTCTTACAATGCTAAGAGTGCCCGTAGCTTAATTTCTCACAACAACATTATCAAACATAATTAATCAACTCTTGCCTGTTTTAGAATATAACTAAAGTGACAACTATCCTTTACTAAATTACACATTTGCTATGTGGACGGTAAATATATAATTTCAATGCAACATCTTTTTCATTGTGATAACAAATTATGTTCATTCAACTCTCGTCTAAAACAAATGAGGTGTATTCCCTAAGTTGATATTGTTTTCAGTAGTTGTTACATGTTTTTTTTAATATTTTGACCTTGGAAGTTTTGGTTTTATAGCAACTTATAAGATTTTAAGGATTTAGTAATTATGTGCAGTCAAGAGTAAAAACAATACGAGACAGCTGTAAAGGCAACAACGATCCCATTGATGAGAATATGAACATGTGTGTATATATATATATATATATATGTATATATATAAATTTTGGATCAAAGTTTTATTATATATAATTGAGGTTTGATTTAGCCGTGTAATTTGTTAAAACTTTATTTCAAATATCTGAGAATACTTTGCCAATCATAAAAATAAACTAAAAAATAAAAAACCAAGCAATGATGCTAAGGTGTGAGCGACGAGCAATGAGAGTTGAGCGTAGAGCAGTGAGCAGTTGGATTTGAGAAGTGAAAATTCACATTTTATTAAAAAGATAATAAAAAACAACATATAGTGAGGTTAAGCCAAAAATTTGTAATAAAAAAACAAATAAAATTGACAAATTACTAATTAAACTTGGAAGAAAAGGGCTTTTATAAATTCATTTAATGTCCAAATAATATTTAAAAAGTAAAATTGGTGAAATTATATTTTATGCACATGCAGAGAATTTTGGATTGGATGAAAAATGAATTTTACTCATCCATGTTCAAAAAACATTCATCCAAACATTCATCCAAGTATCATCCAACAAATGAGATAATGACATGGAATTTGGGTACATAATGCTTTTCTTTAACTTTTTCTTTTTTTCTTTTTTTCTTTTTTGCTAAAAAGTTGTTTTTCGAGGAGGTCTTTACAACATCCAAAATCACCAGAAGTGGGCCTCTAGATTCCGAGGAGGGTCCTAGAACACAAAAACAAGATCCAAAAATATATATATATATATATATATATATATATATATATATATAAAGGGAACTACTAAATTGACACCCTAAATTGCTATCGGGACACCCCCTTTGAGCATGAAAATTGATAATTTAGTGCTATTTTTGATTTATTAAGTGGTCCATCATTCATTCAAGCACAACATTATCACCTCCTTGAAAGAAAACACGACAAATACTAAAAAAATTTGAAATACTATTGCACCAATACTATTTTTTGATATGTTTTTGCTTTAGGTAACTCAAAAGTCCTATATTTTTAGTTTGAAATTTAAGCACACCTATTTTTTTTAGTATAACCTTAGAATGATAAAGGAGAAACAAATCTTTTGATTCAAATTAAAAAATCAGCAAAATCAACATTAAAAATCACATTTTCATGCTCAAAGGGGGTGTCCCGTTAGCAATTTAAGGTGTTGCTATAGTAATTCCCTATATATATATATATATATATATAGAAGTGCTCCTCGGATTCCAAGGAGGAATTTACAACATCCAAAACCACCAAAATTGGGCCTCCAAATTCTGAGGAGGGTCCTAGAACACAAAAACAAAATCTGTTGCCTTGATTTGTATTTGTGATTTATCTTTTTAAATGGGTATTTATCATATTTGTTGTCCTCTTTTCATTTACATTCATCCATTTTAGTTTTCATTCATCCAATATGTTTTTCATTTGTTTGTTTCAATGGATGAACTTCAATCATCATCCTTTTTTTTAATTCATATAGTGATCACTTTTGTCTACTTACAATTATGTGAAACTCCCTAAAATGATTTCAAATTTCAAATTTTCATGAAAAGTCTGCCCATTGCTCAACACTCACTCAACGCTCAATGCTCAATGGTCAATGCTCATTGCTCCCTGCTCACAGTTTAGTGTGTATATGAATGTGTTTTGGTTTCCAAATATAGAATACAATAGTCCTGTTTGGTTTGGAATATTTGTACACACTCAAGTATTTTGTAATTTGTATTTATATTCTTGTGTGCCCATTAACTTGAAAAGAATCACATTATGTGAAGGCCAGTATATAATTTGGCATTATATAATGCTGGAATGAACAATTGCTAAGATGCAATCAATGATTAATAATTAATGTTTCTTCAGTGATGTAGAATTGTAGATGTGGCAAAATTTGACCTAAAATGTAATTCTTTCAAATTGAATGCAATCCAAAGTTCTTGCAAGACAACATGGTTGTTTTAAAATTTAAATAATGCTATTTAAACAATCCCAAGCATCACTATATTTAACATAATAAACAAACACAATATCCAAATGAAAAATGAAACCTGTTATGGAGCAAAAAACATGTATTGTACAATATAAACATGTTTGGCTTTGAAAATATTACTCACAAGCAATGTCAAGTTTTTGTCTTCATTAGCATTTAAATTTCATAACAACAAAAGCATTAATATGATAATTTAGGAATTTTTTGAATGTCATTAGCTACACTACATGTTAATAGACAATGTTTGAAAGATTATAAACTTCATCTCCAATATTGCATGGATTAAGAAAATGGAATTCACCCTTAAGTTTAAAACAATATACTAAATTTTTGAAAAATGTATATTTGATTCTAAAAACCAACATCTTGAGAAAAATACAAGACTTTTTGAAAATGCATAAGCATATTTTCCAGCTTCTATATATGCCATGGGAGTATACACTTGTGGCCAAATATGCAGTAAACTCAAGCTAAGTCTATGTGTATTGCAAACTATTGTATTTTAGTACTAAATTTAACAATTAAAAAATATAAAAAGTAAAAGAAAAGTTATTATTTAATGTCTACAGTAGAGCATTCAACATCAAGTGAAATCAACGTCAATTGATGTTGAAAACCAAGTGATATTGAACTAAACGTGAATGCATCACAAACAATATCTAACATACAAAATTTAATAAAAGACATGCATTGAAGTAAGTAATCCACCGCAAACATTTGATGAGAGCGTGAGGAGTTTCTTTCTAACAAATTATGATTCTTAACAATCATTGTTCAATGTATATAGAAGATAATTTGAATGGAGGTAAAATCTTCACCTCTCATCTTCACGACTCATATGAAAATTACAATAGGAAATAGTTGTGTTTTAAACTAATTTTAAAACTTCACTGTACCTGGTAGATTCTACTTTCATAAAGAATTTAACCAAAAGAATGAAGGCCCATTCCTATTGCACAGTTGGACGTGTTTGGGTGAGAATCTTTTTGTCTTCTTCCCTGACGTGGGTCCACCAACATGGGTTTGAAATGAGTCTCTCAAATGTATTTAGAATGTGTTAGTAAAACAAGTTCTCTCATATGACGCATTCCCCCATTTTGTGCAACTAATGAGAAGATTCCATGTATGATCTCAAAAGGTGGTAGCAATGATGTGGGACCTCCTTGATGGTGGGGTTTTGAAACTTTCTTGTGCTTTTAATCTTTGCTTGTATATTTTGATTCATGCACATTCCTCTTACTCATCTTGCCAATGAGAATGAAATTCCATGTGACTCATCTTATAATAGTGATCACAGCTGAGGAATTGTTGGTGGACGTCCCGGTGAGAATGGGGTACGAGAGATACAAAATTTACCAAAACGGGTTTGTCATGAAACCTCCACTTAAAACTTATGAACCAAGTTTAGAAACAAGTACTGTATACAATTATACGTGCTATATTGCTTCAAATATGTCAACTACTTTTTAGAGAAAATATCGGAAATAGGCCTCTTCAAGGTCCGGGAAACATTTGAGTTTTTTCGATTGATTTCCCTCAATTCCTGAACCGGTTTATCAAGGAATTTTTTCCATTATTTTCTCTATTTCATACTATCATACTATAAGTGTAAAAAAATTATATCTTCAACCAGTCGGCATTTACAAATTGCAAATGGGTTTTTCTCATTTCAATTGGCTAGCTTTGAACTAGTCGCCATTCTTGAACCATGGGCCTCATTATATATCAAAAGTAGGCCTTGCAACTAAGCCTAAGGTGATCAAAAAATTTTGCATATTATTTATGGGAATTGATATGAGCATGCCCAGGGTTTGATATATGCACACTAGGGGAGGGGTAAATTTTAAATGTTTATCATCAAAAAGCTAAATTTGAAAATTTTGAATTTAGATTTGGATTTAAAGACCTTGTTTTGTCTAAATAACAATGGAGGTTACAATTGAACTATGCCAAAAGAAAAGCTTAATTTTTCTACAAACAACAAGGTTTCTAAATCCAAATTTGAATTCAGATTTTCCAAATTTAACTTTTTGATGATAAACATTTAAAATTTACCCCTCCCCTAGTGTGGGTATATTAAACCCTAGGCGTGCTCATATCAATTCCCATAAATAATATGCACAAAATTTTGATCACCTTAGGCTTAATTGCAAGGCCTACTTTTGATATATAATGAGTCACAAGGTCCAAGAAGAATTGCCAGCTAATTCAAAGCTAGCCAATTGAAATGAGAAAACCCATTTGCAATTTGTAAACATTGGCCGGTTGAAAATCTATTTTTTTTACACTTGTAGTATGATAGTATGAAATAGAGAAAATAATGAAAAAAACTCCTTGATAAACCGGTTTTGGAATTGAGGGAAATCAATAAAGAAAAACTCAAATGTTTCCTGAACCCTGATGAGGCCTATTTTCAATACTTTTTAAATTGTGAATCCTGTTTTCAAAATACAGCCAATTGTTAGGCCTATTTTTGATATTTTCCTTGCTTGAAATTGTAGGTTTTTCGTTTGTAGACCAACAAGCATTGAAGAATGCATGCAAATCAGGAAAAAATTGGATATAACATCCTAGTGGGGCACTTTTATTCACTCAATCACCTTTTGTTAAAAAAATCACCAAAATTTGGCAACCGTTTTCTTTGATAGGTATCTGATAATACCATCCATTTGCTTTTGCGCAATTTTTACTATTTCTCTTAATCCCAAAGTTTCATTGTGGAAAGAAACTGTCCTCGACCAATTTATGAGGTTAAATTAAACCTGACCAAATTGTTATTTTTAGTAAAGTATACTTTTGAAATTATATTTTTGAAGTTAAGTTTTAGCTTCAACTATCCGATTTTGCAAATGATTGACTATGACTTTTTTATTCAAGATTTTGTGCATGGGTGTCCATTGCAATCTTGGCTTTTTTTTAGTGTTAAGGGCTTTTGAGAATGAGCCTCAAATACACTAGATCTTTGAGAAAAAATCACATTAGAAATTCATGTAAAAAAAATTGTAGAGTAGACTTTGAGAAGCCATAAATTGATTGGGGTTATGCATGTTAGGCCCTTTGACCTCATATTTTTTTGGTGACCAGCTTTTTAAATTTGACAGGTGATAAAAAGATTGAAAGACTTCAAATGACTTTCACGGTTTTAACACCCTCATGATCAAACATTATAATCTTTCAATCCATAAGAGATATTGTTGTGTTTTCTTTTCTAATGTGACTTCTAACATGTCTACTTTGATTTTGTACAGTCACAATTAAAAAAAAATACTCATACAACTTATTGAAATGTTGGATTTTTATTCAAAGTAGAGCAAATTCCTAGAAGCCCCGGAAATGCAATGTCACTTTGGGGTTAAGGAAGCCAGTATGAAAACGAGGTAAGATTCTCGCTCTAGTTTGCTCAAATAGATTATAGCTATTTCCCCTTCCATCCAATAGAAACAGTCCACAGAAGTGATTCCCTTACTAGTCTTAGAAAAGAATGCTATTTGAAGAAACCAAGAATCTCTGACCACCGCCCCAACTACCCTTCTCGGGACCTTCCTTCACCTCATCCCCACCTTATCCGCAAACATTCATCAACATCCATTATCCAAAGCCATCTGAACGGAGTCATCCATCATATCCATCCTAAATCCCTCCAACCAGGGCTCATAAATTCATTTTTCATTTTTAGCTTCACTTGAGGATTGTAGGTCAAAAAAATTGCTGCCTATCTTATATTTTGTAGAGGGCAAGTTGCAACTATTTATCTTTTTGTTTAGTATTTTGGCTACAAATTTTTTTTTGATTAGAAATTTTGAGCTAGAAGTCTTGCAACTTATTGAGATATAAATGGCAACTATCAAGTTCTTTTTAATATATTCTCTAACTATGTGAATTGGTGATGCCTAAAATCAAACTTCTGTAATTGTTTTATTTTTTTATTTATTGTGTTGAACTTGGACATTTGCAAAGTGTAAACTAACAATGTAAATTGAAAATACACAGCTCTACAATGGCAATGCAACAAAAATGAAAGCAAGAGTAAATTTATCATGCAAATGATAACCTCTAACACTAGTACTTCTCCAAGAGTCGATTTCATCTCACATCCCCAATGTTTGTGTATACAAATGATATGCTGCCAAATTTGCAATTCCCTTGCTTTTGCATAACAAATAGGGTAGAGACTCATCAAGTAACTAGGTCCAATAAAGTTGCAATTATGATGAAGTTGACAATTGCAATTGCTATCAAGAGTTACCAAAATGGATACCCACATTTTGCCCTTTTGATCCTACCAAAGGCAAAGTGGCACCCGACTCCCAGCTTGAATGCAAAGTGGGGGAAAATCAAATGTGATTCTTGGCTACTTAAGGTGTCTGGGTCTAAGATCTCATTAGCTACTAGGACACATTTCAAATTGCACCTCGTCTCACAAGCAGTTTTACATCTTGAACTTTTGGCTAATTTTTGGTTTTTTTGATTTTTTTTACAATACACCTTTAGCACAATCAAAATTGAGGTAAAAATTTTGCTAAATTTAGCCAAAAATATTTGTACTACCTCCTAACAATCACACAAAACAGTTTAGCTATAGGTATGTGCCCAAAATCCATTTGTCCCCCAAAAGCACATTCAAGCCTTTAGGGGTTAAATCTTTATCAATCTAAACATGGTTTTGTCCCTACAACATTTGTTGCAACAAACAAATGAAGTTAGGTAATGACAAACATCTTACAATACCCATCTCTAAGTACCCATGCTTGGATACCCATCCCTAAGTACCCATCCTTGGATATCCATCCCTGAGCACCCATCTCTAGATACCCATCCCCGCATACCCATTTTGAATACCCATCTCTATACACCCATCTTTGAATACCCATCCCTAAATACCCATTTCCGCACACCCATCTCTGAATACCCATCCTTGCACACCCATCTAGAAATACCCATCCCCGCATACCCATCCCTATATATTCATCTTTGACTCTTGCTATACCATGCATCTGATGTGTAAGGTAGACAAACCCATACTCGACCGTTTAAGGGTTTGGAATACCTCAAATTATCAAAAAATTCAAGAAAAAAATTAGTAGGGTTAGCCTTTCAACAAGCTTCAACAAGCTATCTTGGAAAGTAATTTTTGTGGAAAAAAATATTGTAGAATAATTTGTATTAAAGGGCAAAGTTGCAGCTCATATGGTCCCTATTAACAACTCTAGATTAACCTTGAAACTGCTTAGATGTGTTCCTATAAGGTAGCCACACCCATCTTTGTAAGTGTCCCCATAACCATCATCTCTAAAGTCTTTGAAAATTTGTGGAAGAAAATAGATGTAATTACAAGGATGTACAATGTGTGAATATGAAACCTTATTGTTGGTTATGGGTGCAATGGTAGTTTGCTCTTTAAAAATTCACAACTTATTCTCACCATTTCCAAATAATCCATTCAAAAGTGCAAATTCATTATATTTCTGTTGCTAATAGGATCATTTAATTTGCTAGATGTTTATTAATAGTCATCATGTTCAAAATCCTTAAACTCATGTTTATGGGTGCGGCTACCATAATAGCACTTGAAGCTTCCAGTCCCAATCATCTCAAAGTAACTTAGCACCTAACAGGTGGCAAAATTTGTTTGTGCAAGAGGCATTCACTGCTCCACTTTGGATTCAACAATGGGTGGAGCTGCCCTCAAAAGTAGGGTGCGAAATGGAAGAGGGGTCAAAGAAGGGTGTGTCTACTTTACAACTCAAGTCCGGGCTCCCATGACTGTCATTAGATGGCATGCCGTTATGTAGGACCAAGGTAGAAAATTCCAACTTTTTCACTTATTAGAAAATGTGAGTGTTTAGAGATTTATTATCTAGAGAGTGAATTTGGAAAGTTTGAATTCAGATTCAGATTTAGAGACCTTAACCTTGATTTGGTCTAAACTGGAGGACGATACAACTAACAATACCAAAATACAGAGCAAATTATTACTCGTACCTTGATTTGTAAAAATAATGAGATATTTGTCTCTCAAGTCCCACCATGTGGCATGTCATCTAACTCTAGCTGGCTCCCAACTTCAAGTTATTGCATTTTTTCTTGCCAACGCACAATGCCATGTGTCTTGATTGTTATTCAAATCTTAAGTAAAATCCTTGAATAAAAATAGTGTGTGGAAAACTTTTTGGACTTCACCAGCTAAAAAGCAAGCATTTTTAGTATCCAATCAATTTTTTTACCAAATTGTGCCACATATTTTTCTAAATTTACACTATAATATTTAAATTTTTTGATAAAATCCAACTGGTTTTTTTTGCTGGCAATTTCAAATTGCAATTGATTTTTTTTTTCATTTCTAGTGGCTGTCTTTGAACTAGCCGCCAATTTTTCCTGCACATTGAATAAGAACTAAACGAAATAGGTGGATCTCATCCAATGTTGATAAGTAGTAAATGTCCGTTGGCGTTCCAGCGCCATGGCAGAAATTCGAATTCCTTCGCGGCTTTCAAAAGGGGCTGGGAGTGGTAACGCTGCCGTCGCTCGCCATGAAAGCATTGGCTTTGCGTCCAGCACTCCCATCTGAGCATTCTCCACAATAACTCGCAGTTGGACAGGCTTTGTCTCTCGCAAGTCTGACACTCCTCCAATTCATCATTTCGCAGAAGAGCGTGCAGATCACTCTCTTCTCTTCAGTACAAAGTTTTATTGCGGGAGATCTATCGAGGTTCGTGATCTGCAACACCCAATCGTAGTAATTCATACTCTGCAGCTTAGTTTAGGGTTCCTTACCGGTCTCTTGCTTTGATAGGGACGATCGTGCGACCGAAGATGTTTAAATTCGGCCTACCCGATCGGTAGGCTTTCCTCGGAGGTGCAATTAGTGCTTGGGCAACGAATGTCGCCTCGTGCATGACGATTGTGCTTAGTTTGCATCAATATGAATCGTCGGTGAGGCCAGAGGGAACACGCACAAATTCTGATGTGCAGATATATATATATATATTTTTTCCCGTTTCTTTGTATTTAGCATTTGGTTCAGGTGTGAATGTTGCAATTATGAAATTTTGATTGTTTTGACAGCTACAATGCAACTCCTGAAAGTTCACAGCAGTTTTTTTGTTGAAACCTGGCCACATATTCTGGTTTTCTTCCTGTAACCTTTGCAGCTATTTTGCAAAGTCTGACGATGTTCAGCCCGGGAAAGAAAGAACGGCTGCATTTCTGGTTTCCATGGAGTATCAATATTTCCCCTGTTTTGATTGTGATCCTCGTGTAGTTTTGTGAAGCTGTTGAAATAGATTTCCTGTGGTTTCAATCAGCGAAGACACGGTCGTCCTCGCATGCAATGAGCGCAAATTCCTCGGAGGTGCAAGTAGTGCTTGTGCAGGGAATGTCGCCTCGTGCTTAGTTCTTCGTACTTAGCATTTGGTTGAGGCGCGAATGTTGCAATTATTATTTTTGGATTGTTTTGACTCCTACAATGCACTTCCTGGAAGTTCACAGCAATTTTTTTTGCTGAATTCTAGCTACATGTTTGTTTGCGTTTTCTTCCTTTACTTTCCTGTAAACTTTGCAGCTATTTTGCAAAGTCTGACGATGTTCAGCCCGGGAAAGAAAGAACGGCTGCATTTCTGGTTTCCATGGAGTATCAATATTTCCCCTGTTTTGATTGTGATCCTCGTGTAGTTTTGTGAAGCTGTTGAAATAGATTTCCTGTGGTTTCAATCAGCGAAGACACGGTCGTCCTCGCATGCAATGAGCGCAAATTCCTCGGAGGTGCAAGTAGTGCTTGTGCAGGGAATGTCGCCTCGTGCTTAGTTCTTCGTACTTAGCATTTGGTTGAGGCGCGAATGTTGCAATTATTATTTTTGGATTGTTTTGACTCCTACAATGCACTTCCTGGAAGTTCACAGCAATTTTTTTTGCTGAATTCTAGCTACATGTTTGTTTGCGTTTTCTTCCTTTACTTTCCTGTAAACTTTGCAGCTATTTTGCAAAGTCTGACGATGTTCAGCCCGGGAAAGAAAGAACGGCTGCATTTCTGGTTTCCATGGAGTATCAATATTTCCCTTGTTTTGATTGTGATCCCCGTGTAGTTTTGTGAAGCTGTTGAAATAGATTTCCTGTGGTTTCAATCAGCGAAGACACGGTTGTCGACCTCCCTTACGATGCATTGCTGCAAATTCCTTGCAAAGAAAAGGGAATAACGTGGAACAACCTCCTCGTGTGTGTTTGTGAACTTTTGAAGAGCGTAGGTCGGAATCTGGTATAATCTGTGGGCGTTCTTCAGGGCGGGGAACCGATGGGTGAAACGGCGGTTTTGTCGAGGAGCGTGCGAAGGTTACACAGGCTTGTTGAGGAGCAGGTCAAGGATCCTGCGAAGGTAGTAAATGCTGAGGATGAAACGGAAGAAGCGGCGGAGAGGAGGGCATCGAAGAGAGGCCAGAGTGTGAGGAGTAGCAAGTGTAAAGGGAAGCAGGCCGAGGAAGTAGTGACGAGGGAGTTGATGGGCACCGATGTGGTGGACGCCGTGTCGCTTGAACTCGGATCGCTTATGTTGAACGACGACTGCTACGGGAATTCATGTTCTTCAGGAATTGTCTTGAACACAGTGCCGCAGGAGTTTGTGACAAACATGGAGAGGTCTCTCGCGCGAGGTGTCGAGGCCGCCACTGCAAGCAGCAGGTGTGCTCTCGTCCTCTTCAAATTATGCTACACTTGACTCGGAACTTCAACAAGCAAGCTCCAGATGAAGACTTGTGTGCTTTTTTGAGTTTTCACATCCAACTGATCATTGTGAAACCATGAATTCCTTGGTTAAACGTTCTGAGAAAACCACTGAAGGTAGTGTCTGGTGCAAGTGCATTGTTTTCTCATTGCATGGAGTATCGGTTTTTGCTCAGCGGCGAGGGAGACAAAGATGACAGTGTGATGGACCTCAAAAGCGCAGCAGAGCAAGGAGATACAAGCACGGCTCTCAGTCAAAAAGATACAGCATTTTTGGCTGAACTGACACAAGAAATTCAAAGTGTGTACGCTTGGTTCTGTGTTTATAATGTCTGTACAAAAGCCTTTGTTGAATGTTTGCTTGTAACGAAGACTCACAAAAAACTCAACTTCCTTTGCAGGAGGTGGTGATTGGAAAAAGCTCACAGTACCTCATATGAAAGCGTACTTGCGCCACCATGGGCTTTGCATTTCTGGTCCAAAAAAAGTTCTTGTGGACCGAGTTGAACAGCTCTTGAAGTAAGGTTTTTTCTTGCTTTTTGTGTCAGCCAAACTTTCTCAATTTATATTGCACCAATGTAGCTAAGTGAGAACCCTTTCATTTGTGGTCTGCGTAAGTTTTTTCTTGCTTTTCGTGTGAGCCAAACTTTCTCAATTTATATTGCACCAATGTAGTTAAGTGAGAACCCTTTCATTTGTGGTCTGCGTATTCTAGAATCAAAGCTGGGCAAGGAGAAGACATTCATCCGAGATCGTCTTTTATCATCAATTGCCAAGGTAAAGGAACTCCAGCAAAAAACAGCTCATATTTTTCTGAAGCGTACAGCCCATCTTTCCATTTCAATTTTGCCCATGCAAATGCTATGTACACTAAAAAAAGGCATGCGATTCCAACTTTTGGCATGGGTGCTATTTTTTTCTCTAAGCTGGTGATGTTTCCTCGCTGGTGATGTTTCCTTGCTGGTGATGTTTCCTCGCTGGTGATGTTTCCTTGCAGGTGACGCATGTCTTGGAGACACTGTTCTATTCTTGCAAACTGTATATAATTCGTGGTGAGTCCTTTTTCCTTTTTGGTTGGATTCTTGACCCTTCTTGCTTGAAGAGGTTGACATTCGGCAAATTGTTTGATATTGCTTTGAGTTCTTTTGTTGTTGAGGCATTCTACTTTCACAGATGAGACTGCATGTAGTGGATACTATTTTTATTAAGTACTCGTTTTAGAAGCTTAACCACAAACTGGCATTATAATTTGACCTTGATATTGGGGTATGTATGATACTGTTAAATGATTTGCCAGTTGTCGACTCTTGGGAAAGCATTGGGTTGCTGGTAAGGTCGTGCACGAGAGCTATGGCGCCAAAGAGCAGCAACACTCTTTTACCGTGAGTAAAAGTTCAAAGTTTCCTTGTGTCCCTTCATTGGATTGAAATGTTTTGACATCTTAAGTACTCTGCTGTTGCCCACAAGTATTTATACGTTAATGCTATTCTTGGAGTAAATCTTTATTGTATCTTGCGATCTGCTAGATTGAGGTCTTGTGGAGCAGAGGTGCAAAGCCTTGTCACTTCATGCGCCAGCTTCGAATCAAAGGTCGCAATTTGTATCGCATGCACACTTGGAGACAGGTGTGAGTTCCGACCTCTCTTCATTTTTTTGCCAGTACAAACATTTCTGCTTTTAAAAACTAACATTACTTTTTGGCAAATCATGTATTTACAACGGTTGCCATGTTGTGTAATTTGTGACCACCACTGGAGCAGCCATGGATTAACGAGAAGGATAGAGTACCGGTGTTGGACGAGAAGCATGAACGTGGTAAAAATGCTCGTGAAAAAAGAAAAGGTAACAGGAAGGTGAATCCCAAACGTTCGAATTGGCCGAGAAGCATGAACATGGTAAAGGTGCTCGTGAAGAAAGGGAAGACACGAAGTTGAAACCCAAAGGTCCGTACTGGCCGAGAAGCATGAATGTGGTAAAGCTGCTTGTAACACAAGTAGACAAAATCACTTGAATTCCAAAGGTCCGTATCTGCAAAGTGTTTTCTTCTACCTAATCTAGCTAATCATTGTAGTTACTTCACCCAAATCTCAGTTATGTTGTTTTTCTTTTGTATTTGCTCATCTCTCCTCCATACCAAATTTCCTTCTAGGAGAGTCCTCCTAGGATGATCATAATCAAGACTCCTTTTTGTATTCAAATTTGGTTTTGCCAGACAAGTCATTTTGTTTTACAAAATTTTAACTCCAATACTAATATGTCATATTTAACTAAATATAGATTAATTTATGTATGTATTTTCTTGCTACGCTCCTCATCAATATCTCACCTACGTTTTTTCCAAAGTTTTGGCATGTCCTCTAATTTGGGCATGTCTCTTGATGTTTTATAACCAACTTCCAATGTCTTGCAAGTACCTCCTAAAGTTTTGCAAACCAAACTTTCTAGACTGTTACTTATGGACTTCAGGTAGCCCATATCATATCGATAAAATCACCATGACCTCTTAAATATCACATCTTCAATCTTTGTGTTATAATTATAGAAAACAAGAAGATACCTATTGAGGTTGATGTGATATCAGAGAGGGCTCACATAGTGATATTAAGCAAGACACAATTTTATTGCTTCTCTTTGCTTCACTTTGTTGCTTTTCAAAATTTTGTGATTTTAGGGAAAGCTTTGTACTTTCATGATTTCACTTTTCTATTGCTATTACCAAATGATTTGAAAACATTTTGTTACATTGAAATGTTTTTGGATTCCAGAACTATTAAAGTTATCAATATACGAAAATTCTAATAAAATTCTTACGGTGAATGCCGCTACTTTAGTTTAGAATCTTACTAGTAATAAGACTCCTCATCCTTGTTGTTGTTGGTTTTCTGAACAAAAACAGGGGATTCTAATTCTAGGCCAACTCAAGGTCACCTTCAAAAACTCAACACCACGTAAACTCATCTTGCAATATGCCAATGCAGAGTTCCATTCAACAAGATTCTCAACAGAAGGTTTACTCGGGAACCTTGTAGCAGCAGCACAATGGTGAGGTTTTTCAATCTTCCTTACTTTCCAACAATTTTCAAAGACAAGGAATTTGTCATGTGGCATGCACAAACAGCAAATGCAAAAATGCCAGTGCCAAGCATTGCGTCTAGCAATTGTGTGCAATGTGCTGTTATAAGAACAGCAGTTCTTGAGGGAGTTGTCC
Source organism: Ulota crispa (assembly GCA_963920765.1). Classification (NCBI taxonomy): domain Eukaryota; kingdom Viridiplantae; phylum Streptophyta; class Bryopsida; order Orthotrichales; family Orthotrichaceae; genus Ulota; species Ulota crispa. Next base: position 918,186 of record OY987251.1, on the reverse strand, counting down.
ACTTGGAGGTTATGATGACAATGCTAGCACAAATGTGAGAAACTCTCTCTCCAAATGGCAAATCACAAAAAAAAATTAAAAAAAATAAAATACTTAGAAGTTAGAAGGAACACGTGGTGGTGCTTGTGTGAGTGGTTTTGTCCTTTTTTTTGGCTTACCTTTTGTGTTTCTAAGGGTGATGATGTTGCAAAAGGCATTTGGTGAAGGATGATATTGCTTTGGCTACGTTTTTGGAAGAAAAAAAAGCATTTTTGAACTTCAAGAAAGATGGTCTTAGGGTCACAAGGGTTTGTTTTAAGAGATTGAAATTTAATTTTTGACTTTGAATTATTTTTAGTTATTCTAAATGTGCCTAGATTCTTTTTAATTGTTCAACTCATAAAAAAGCCTAGGAGAATGGCAAAATAATTTACAGCCAAATAATATATTGTAGTTAGAAAGTCTTCATTCTTGCAAGCTTTTGTTACTTCGGCCATCCCTACATGAATAATTCTTGTACATGAACTAGTTTGAAGTCTTTGCACACAATTAATGAAGCACCCAATGATCAAGCTAGTCACTCAATAGAATAGTTGCTTTCTAAGCACAAGTTGATGTATTTCATCTGTGTTGTGGATTGAAAGTGTGGTTTTATACCAACAAGGGAACATCCAATGTGGCACATGACATAGCTGATGGGTCATATCTTAAACTTTTCCATGGGAAATATTACAATCTTCAAAGTACTTGAATGTTGGAATACAAAGGAATTTTGGTGGGATCTCTATGTTCCATGGAGATTATTTGTCTCTATTTTGTGTGAATGAGCTCAAGTGTTATATCCACAAAGTTACGTTTTATACCTCCACCCTTGATGTGAGAGAACACCCTTGCGTGATTGAACCCTTAAAAGTAGTGCTTGAGTTACCATTACCTCTTGTTTGGTTGAACCCTTAAAAGTAAACCTTGAGTTACCATTACCTCTTGTTGTTTGTTTACCATTACCTCTTGTTGTGGTTAAACTTCCCATTTCATTATGTTAAAGTGTTTCATTATGCTTGCCTTAATCTTATTTTTCAAATTTTCAATATGATGTATATTGTGTTGTGTTAAATGTTTTGAATTTAGTTCATTGATTGCTCTATATTCTAGCAATTGCACTATATTGTGTTAACCAAATACTTCACTTGTGGGTGCACCCCTATGTACATACACATACTCAACATTCTTTGATTTTCTTTTTATTACAAGCACAAACATGTTCCAAGTTTTAAAGAAGTGTGTCTTATAAATAACACTTAAGTATTTGTCATTATTAGAAGATATTGTGCATTTTTTTTATTGAATTAAACAAAAGCCTTTGCTATATTTTGTTGGAAGTCAGGTCCATTACCAAACTCTATTGTGATAAAAAGTTTCATCAGCTTGTGCACAAGCCTATAGAGCTAACCTTTGAGTGTTTGAACTAGAAACAATAAGTTAATTTTGAAGCAAAAATAACAATAACAACACTCCAATATAATTTGGAATACAATTCTGGTTTTCAACATACATATTTCATTACTCGTATTGTAGTTTTTGGATAATCTCTTTGGATTTCTATACAAATGCCATCCCTTTTATTGTTTGATTTTATTTCTTTGGATATAAATGCAATCAATTTCGACCATTGATCCATGCTAATAAAGAGTGAATGAACATAGGGATATGTATCTTCAATACCTAATTTAAAGTACTACAAGAAATTTTCCAACTTCTATCCATTCTCTTACCCTTATAGTTTAAATAAAACTAATCAATCCCAAATGAAGGCACTTCATAACTGCAAAAGAAGAGCAATATTTGGCTAGCATAACAAAAGGTAGTTCAAGTCCATAAAGAATTTGCAATGACTCTAATTGCTAACATGATTCAAGGACAAACCTTGTGTTTAAAAGAGTTTTTGTTTAGGAACAATCAAGTGTGAAATAAAATAAGTGATTCTTTTATTTTGCAACTACAACTGGTTATGAACTTTATTGTCTTAAGCTTTCCAAATGTACGCAATAAAGATCCAATTTGAATTTTGCAAAACAAACTTCCAATTTGATTTAGATTTTTTTAATACTACTATTTTGGAACTGTGATTAACTCCATAGGGCATAGTATATATTTGTCGTATAATTGGCATTTGCTACCAACAACAAGTTTCAATTTGGGATCTTGAATAGCTCACTAGAAACTCATTGATCTATATTTTGATTTCTTTGTTGATCTCAAATGTAGTAAAGATGTGGATCCATTCCAAATACAAGAAAAATATCTCATATTGTACTAGTCACAACGGCACGCTCAAATGTTTAAGGTTAAAAAGTCATTGAAAAGCATATCACAAACATGAGCGTATTTTAGATTTTTGAGACAACAACAAGACAATTTTGATCCTTCATTTGGGAATCCTTTCAACCTAACAAAACTTTGGATTTCCAAATATGAAAATATTCTTTAACATATTTGCTAAATGTCTTGGCCCCTTTGCCAAGTTCATGTAAGTTAGCATCATTGGAAAACTTCCAACCAAGTCGTCGGAGTGAAGTCACCATCCAATGTCCCACACGCCTCCTGCCGCGTGTCACTCCCATGGCATCTTTGCAATTTCTTGCAGCTGCTATTATTTTATTAGTAACTTAAGTTTGTCCACTCACTACTGATGCCTTTGCTTGCTGTCATCCTTCCCTCATAGACTCTCCTTGCAGCCTTGATCGCACTCATTCTAGCTCCACTTATTGCAAACTTCCACTCTTTGCTCCCACTACCTTCTCTCCTCTTGCCTTCCTTTGCTTTGCCGGATCCTATTGTCTCAAATTTGGCTCAAAACGGCTCAGTGTGTCGTTTGAATGAGTGGTTTCAAGCTCAGATTGGCAGAGCCTACTTTGTAGGAAGCCATTGAGATTATACTTCGGCCGGAAGGTATGTTTTGGAGCCATTTTTGTTTATCTGCTTAGCGTTTAGCTCTACTTGTGGGTGAAAGCACACTACGATTGTACAAATTTGTAGTCATGGCACAATTTCTGCAAAGAATGGAAGTTTGGAGTGAATTTCACTATAGTTGTGGTTACTTTTTAAAATAAAACTAAACTATTTGGAGTTGTAAATCTTGCGTAAATTGCAAATTGCAAAACAAAACTTGACTTGCATCTATGAATTTAATGTATAAAATACAAACATGAAAGTTTTCTACTATCACAAATTTAGATGTACCTTGTTTGTACTTTTTTGGTCAACTTTTGGATTTGATTCCTGCAATTGAAAAAGCTAAATTCAATGTCCTAATGTTTAGGTACTATACCTTAGCAATTATTTTGGGTTTATAAATCTTTATAAGAAGCTATCCTTGTAAATGTTTGATTTGAGTACAAGGCCTAAAAAATGGCTTTAAAATATTTTCATATATTTTTTAATTTAAAAATTTACAATAAGGCCTTTTGATTCAAATGGGCCACCATTGCATTTTGGTTTAAATTGACGTTTTGGCTCCAATTAGTATCAAAATGTGTAAATTTTGTACCAAATGTGTACATTTTGTACCAATTTTTGGACCTTTGGGGGGTGATTGTAGTGTGCTTTCACCCTTGTACCTAACGCTCAAGAGTATTGTCATTTTGCCATTCATTTAGTAGATATAAGATGATTACCTTGGTGCAGTAACAAATATGCTTTGCTAAGGTGATCTTTGAAAGGTTTTGCGTGTTTTGGTTTTGGTTTTGGTTTTGATTGTTGATTTTTTTTGCTAGGGTTGAGAAGTTGCTCCTATTGTGAGATATCTTGGTAAAGATGGTGAAGGATACTGCATTTTACGATGTTCTTGGGGTCAAGTTAGACGCCACTCCTGCAGATATCAAGAAGGCTTATTATGTACATGTTAGATTTTCTTACCTGATTTTACTTTGATTATAGTTAGAAAGATTTTTTTTTCATGATAGTGTGAATGTGTCTATATGTGTTTGTGTATTGTATAGTTTACTACTATTCTCTTGCTCTTTATTTCTAAGCTCTTGGCACTAGAAGAGACGTTAGGGAACAAGCTCTGGCATGTTTGCCGTGTTAACCTCAACTGAGCAAAGCATAATGCGCTTCTTGTGAATTCTACACTTATTTTTTATTCATTTGCACTGAATCCTTGTAGTTGCATTAGCGGCCAAGAGTTACTGAAATGACAAGCTTAAGTGTGTTTTCTATGCAAATTTCATAGTCTCTAATTCTATATCTCATGTTTTGATGAGCTGGTTTCTAACAAGTTTGTTGAGAACATTAGGTTGATGACAATTAGAAGAGGAGAAGTGAGAAAACATGTGTCTTTTGTTTTATTTTGTTTTGTTTTAGGAGACAAAGTTTAATTGACTCTCTGTCTTCTATTTTTCTCAATTCTTGTGCAGGCAAGGAAGGTGCATCTTGACAAAAGAATCCAAGTAATCCAAAAGTTGCCAAGGAGTTTCAGGTAGTGAACAATGTTGTTTTAAGTTGAAGACACAAAGTTTCAGCACACATTTTGCATATTGAGTGTGTGTCTGTCTCTGCCAAACAAAATGTTGTATGATCAATGAGTTGTTATCCAGCTTTTAAGCTAATTTTTGGTTACGTACAAATCATAGACTAATGACGATGATTTTTCTAGGCATTGGTAGAGGCATATCAAGTACTGAGTGACCCTAGCAGAACGAGAGCTATGACAAGCTCAAAAAGCGAGGATTATCACCTATATGTGTTTTCTTTCTATTTCTCTTACTTTCAGCATTACCTCCACATGTTGTTGTTGCACGGCCCTAAAACTCCCCACACATTACAAGCTGCTTAGAAACAAAAGGCAAATTGGAATAAGATGTGTTTGTAGTTGTAGGCGTGGGCTCTTGTAACCAATGTGGATTTACATGGCACTATATTTGTGGCAAATTCAAGAATTTATTGGGAAGCATTACGATGAGAAATATGCTTCATGAGAGTGTCTTTGTTTTCATTTGAAAGGCTGAGTGTTGCTGAAAATCCTGATGCAAAGATGTATTACTTCTTGTTAAAAATCAAGGAGTTGATGATGGACCCGAGAGCTGTTTTTGGAACGATGTTTTGGTAGCAACGCATTTGAAGATTATATTGGCAAGATACAAAGATTTCCTAACCATTGACAATCTGTAGTTATCAACATTTGTTTTTTTCTTTTGTCATGCTTCATTTCATACTATCAAACACTAATTAAGACAACAAAGAAGTTGGTAGAAACTTGGAACAAGAGTCTTGGTTTGTGTGTTTCCATTGAAGAGCAATAGCTCAGCAGGTCAAGAACATTTAAAATTACTTGATAATCAAAGTAATTCACTTTGAGTTGGAGTGTTACTGGTGAAATTCTGTGCTTTTGTTGTTTAGTATTCCAACATCTTAAATTATTATGAAATGGTATAAGGCATTCTAACTAATCTATTTCTTTTGTTGGTTATATGAGCTAGCATTGGAAATGATAGCAAGAATGGATTTTGAGCAAAATATTGATATCAACAAAGTTTAGGGCAATATGAAGGTGATCATCTCATCTCTTGTAAGAGCTACTCAAGAGTTCAGGATTGTTGTTTATATATTCTTTGTTGCTTAAAAGTTATTTACCAGACTCCTAATATGATGAACATCGTGTTTTCTAGAATGTGATAAGCTTCATAACATGAGTATTAATTGTATCCTTTTGAGTTGTAAAGAAATGATCAGAGGTAGTATTTAGAAACTTGAAAATTGTCTTATTGTGTGATTTATCTATACTTATTAGTCTCTTAGATTATCCTCATTTTCTTGTGGGTTTTCACTTCAAACAAGTCGTCCAAAAACAAAGGGAGACAAAACTTGTTGAAAAACTATTGGTGCATATCTAGCCTTTTATGGAAGGAAACCAAGCAAAATACACTCAGCGGGCTAAAGATGAAAGAGAATAGTTGAAGGAATCTTGTAAGTCTTCAAAGTGCCAATCTCTTCATAATAAGTTTACTCTGGTTTCCTCTTTAAAATTTGTGACTTTTCTATTATTTTCTCTAAATGTAGGAAGGTTTTGTTTCTTCATTATAATGTCTTTGTGTTGTTTTTGGCATGTTAGAATTTGGAATACATAGCTTTCAAAAAATGATGTTGCAGACCATTGGGTACATCTACCAAAGACAAGGTGCCAAGGAACTTGGCAAAAAGTCGGTTTCTCTACAAGTGCCATATGTGATAGAGTAGATGCGTGGCAACGGTCATCAAATTAAGTCACAGGTTTCAGCAATTGCAGGTAATTACAAAGCATTGTCACTTGAAGTGCTATGTTAATGCATATTTTGTTTTCATGGAAAGCTTCTTATTTTTGAGATTGTGTGTTTGGCAAAACCAAATGGCACATCTGTATGTTTGTATGTTGATAAGGGTAGAGATTATTTGATTTGGAATTGGCAGGTGCAATTCAACTGATGCAAATGCAAGGAGATGTCCAAAAGCAAATGCAAGAGGGAGGACTTGGGGAGCAATCCATGGAAGCCTATTTAGAGACCAAGCAAAAGATGATGCTGGACAATATGTGGAAGCTCAATGTTGCTGACATTGAGTGTACTCTCTTGAACATTTGCCAAAAGGTATTTCTCTTTGAGCATTTTGCATACCTCAGCACCTGATCCAACACCATGCACTCTGCTTTAAAGCACTTCTTTCCAATAGTTGTGCTGTTGTTGCCATAACAAAGGTCACTAAAAATGGAAATGAGAATATGCACATTTTTTTGGAAATTTTTTTGTGAGAGATTCTTAGTGTTGAATGGAGTTTTTGTGGTTTGCAGGTTCTGCTTGATCCAAGCATTGAACCAAAGAAGCTGCTGCAATGCGCTGAAGCACTGAGAATATTGGGCCAAATCTTTTCAATGAATCTTTTGTTGAGGTATCCATGGTGTTGGTTGTCGAAAGTTTGGAGATCCAGTGAATTGTGAAATGCTTTGAATTCTTGTAGAACCTTGTTGAGCATTGGTAGCAAGCCGGCTTAAGAGTTTTTGTAGAATAAAGAGTCATATCATTTAACCTTTTTGGTAGAAAAGGGAGTTCAATCATTTGAAGTATTAACTAGTGAAGAAGACCACTTGCATTGGTGTCAATGCATCATGGAAGAAACTTATCTCACATACTTGTGAAGATGTTGGTTAACCTTGGAAATTTTCTTGTTGATTTCTTAATATCTAGCAGTTGCAAAATGTCCTGACTCTTTTTTTATATTCAAACAAACAATTTCATTTGAACAATGCTATGTTGTGTACTCAAAATTTCTGTTAACCTCTTTTTTATTTTGTTTCACATTGTACGTTTTGGGTTGCTGTGCAAGATACGACAGCTGCTAAGGAAATTGGTGCCACCACTGCCAAATCAGAGTCCATCACGGTAACTTGTGAAAATTATCGCTAAAGATTTTCATTTTTGAGGCCAATGCACCTTCTGAGGTTCATGTGTTTCTTCATATTATGAGCATCTTGCTTTCACTCACTTCATCATAAGATGATATTTACTATTTATGTTGGCTTGATTTTTCACTTTATGGGATGAAATTATTTACAAAGTATAGTTAACCCTCAAACAACAAGATCATTTAAGTTTGTGCATTTACATATTTTAAAACGATATTTGTTGTAAAGCATTGAATGTAAATTCTTCTAAATTATCTGAATTCTGATCTAAAAGTGGTCTTGGTTTTGATATCACAAAGACTTACATAAATATGATAAATATCAAAGTATATGTGAGACTCTAAATTTGGATCCCTTGGAAGTGAACATGTCTTTGATAGTTCAATGACACGTAACTCATTATGAAACCTTTTATTTTTACGTATGTTTTAATAGATATCTATACATATAAAAGAACCCCTCCACCTTAGGGTTTTAGTAAAATTGCTCATTCTAAAGAGGGTATTGTGGTGTAACTTCTAGTGACTGTCCAAAATGGGAGAGAGGGATACATGCGTAAAGTGGTTGACATTGAGTCTTTTTAGTGAAGGACTAATAAAGAAGAGAGAGGTACATGCATAAATTGATTTACACTAAGGCTTTATTTTGAGTCAAGTTGTTGCCTCCATTGGTACAATGGGTACATAAACTTGTTTTAAATAATACAATCCAAAATTGATGCTCTCATTCCTAAAGAAGTAGGATATTTATTAATAAAAATTGATGCTCTCATTTCCAAAGAAGTAGAACATTTATAAACTAGTTTAAACATCAGTATTTGTTGATCTACCATGGAATGATTGTGAGAATTAACACTTCATTGCTGTAAGGCAAACATCAGAAGCCTATATTCATTTCTGAAAAGCTCCTTTTAATATCTTTTTGGTGAAACATAGAAATTTAGATGCAACGCTAGTTAACGGGCCTTGAAATGAGAAAAAAATGTGTGTATATCAAGTTTTAACTTATTTGCAATCTTGTCAATTTTGCAGGATGGCCCATGGGTTCCTGTGCCACCTCCAAGAGCTACAACCTCTAAGAAATTTTAAGATCTGTTTTGAATGGAGGAGCTTGTACGGATGTTTTAGGTATTTCTTCAAGTGCATCCTTTGAGATTTTAGGTGGCAGAGCTTGTATAGCGTTGAGTTGCTCTACAAGGAGATCACATTCATGTGAGATTTTGAATAAATGTTTTGGTTGGCAGTGTCGTCTTTTGATAGACAGGTACTTTTTTATTTGTAGCATAACTAGTGTAGCACAAGTTTGACCATTCATGTCACGAGAAAATCTTTTCGGCTTGTTTGAAATATACGAACTAAAGTTGGGTGGGCAAGTTGTTCAGTTTTACAATTTCCAAATTTGCATCTGTTTTTAGTTTCCTACTGGTTTTCCTTAATGGATACGACTAAGATTGGGCAATTAGGTGAGATAATATGGCTTTGAAATATTCCAAGGTAAAGTTTGCTATAGAATGTTTTCTCAAAGTGTTTACTACATATGTTAAGCTAATTTGCTGAACACTTCAACTTACTAACATCAAACCACTTTCTCAAAGGGCAAGTGTGAAGAACCATCCTAATCTTATCTTTGAACACATTGAAAGTATTAGATAATCTTTTGCTCAATGACTTTCCAACAATAGCTCCAAAACCGGATCACTTGACATTATGAGTGGTGAAGAATAAAGAATAAAAAAAGGTTAAAGTTTGAAAAGCTAAAGTGAAAGTAAAAGGAGTATCTTCTAAAAATGGAAAAGGTATTGCTAAAAAAGATAAATGTATTGCTGAAAATGAAAAAAGTAAAGATAAACAAGAACGAACTAGGATAAAAACAAGACCAAAATGGGTAAAAAGTTAGCATGTGAAGATTTTCACCCCATTCATCTCCAAAGGTGAAAGAAAAACTTTTCAATTTATAGAGTTTAGGGCTTCGACGGATCTTGGATGGACTACCACAACTCTATTTTCCAAAGATTGAGAATGGGGTAGAGAAGTCGTAACAGCCTCTATTGTTTGTATGTAAATGTTTCTCTAAACCCTAAATCCTAAATCAAGTTTGGCTTTACAATAGAATAAAGAAAAAAATGAGATGCTTAAGTGAAAAGAAACCTAAATCATCAAATTTGTTTGATTCCTTTTGAGCCACTTATTTTAGCATCCCATGCTGACATTGTAGTGTTGCAGGCTCAACTCATGCATTAAGGTAACTTTCCCTATACCTAAGCGTTTAAGTGTTTATGGTACTTCAAGGTCTTAGAAAATTCAGGAAAAAAATCCATAGGGTTAGCCTTTCAACAAGCTATCATGGAATGTAATTTTTGTTGAACAAAGTATTGTAGAATATTTTATATTAAAGGGCAAAATTGCAACTCATAGGGTCCCTATTAGCAACTCTAGACTAACCGTGAAATTGCTTGGATGTGTTCCTATACTAGCACTAGATGGTCCCAATTCCAACCATCCCAAAGCAGCTTAGCAATTGACAAGTGACAGGATTTGCTTGTGCAAGTAACATTTGTTGCTCCACTTTGGGTTCACAATGAGTGGTGAATACCTCAAAAGTAGAAGTCCGCTTTGGAGACCGCTCAGGTATGGAGAAGGTTACCTTATCCCGCTAAACAAGTTTACATTACTCTACCTCAATGCAGGCTAGTTGAACACTTTGGAGAAGCCACTTGGAATGCTTGAAGTCCACCATGTGGACCATGTTAGACTGCAATTCATAACTCTTTTAGGAGTAGGTTATGGCTTTAGAACTTCCCCATTTCCAATTGCATATGCCACATTGCAATAAAACAACATGAGGGTTTGTGTGGATTGCATCCAAAGAGTTTTAAACTTGATAGTTTACTTCTTTTACTCAGATTATGCCAACTAGGGTGGTGGGAATGCTGGAATTCCAAAGAGAGACACAAGCACGCCACCAATGATTAATAGGTTCTAACATGAATATAATCTCTACACTAAGCTTTTTGAGGCTTAGCTAGACAAGTGCAAAGAATCTCAATGTGGGGTAGTTGCATGATTGGTTGACCCAAAAACGGCAGATAAAACGCCTTAAAAAGTCCATAATTTTGAGATTTCTGCAAGTATGGATCACAAAGTATTTGTTTTCCTTTATACAAATACGTGCATTATAAAAAAAAGACCAAGCCCATGAAGCCATTTGAAAGGCTTTTGCAATAGAAAAATAAATAAATTTAAAAAATGTTAAAATCATTAAGATATTGCGGCCTAAACATTCAGCCTTAATTTGGGCACTAAAAAGTCCATAGTTTTTATTGTATATCACTTGTCTAAAATTATAGCACATTTTTGAAATACTTAAAAGATGCTAAATCACATATGTAGTCCCTATGCACGCATTATAGCTAACTTGATACATTATGTCTATCATTTTCATAGGATGCTGTGAATGGGACAATCCAAATATATGCATTGAAAAAGTCCTTTATTTCTTAGATTATCAACTTTAACAAATATTGATTATAAATTTTGTTTTATGAACAAGTATAGAATATATTCACTAATTTAGGATGCTTCCAATCTCTTTCTTCTATAAGAAATAAGCCTTACAATCAAAACATCTTCCTGAAAGTTGAATGGGACATGCGTTTTGGGTCAACCAACTATGCAACTACCCTATGATCTAAAAGCTATGGAATGTGGAGAGCTAAAGTAGGAGGCTTGTAAACCGACCATCTAAGGGAATGATGACAACTGTACAAAAATTAAGCCAAATTAGCAGCCTAGAAATATTTTTGGTGAAAAGTCAAAGAAGAAACGGTTTTGTGGCCATTTAAATTAAAAAATTCTAAATTTGTAGGAATTAACTACAATTTATCAAAGCAAAAGGTGCAAGGGTAGCTATTTTGGATCATAGGTTGTAGCATTCATGATATAAAGGTAGCTTGTAAATGGAGCACATGAATTCTAAAAGCAACCACTACAAAACCAAAACCGCTCAACTAAGTCCTTTAAAGCGTGCAAGTATCCATTCCATATTCCAATGCTCATATTATGATTGAAAACAAGTTTTTTATACATTTAGTATGATATATATCTATATTTTATTGAAGACAAAACAATTATGGTCAATAAGCACACATAATGGTAGCTCATGTCACTCTCTTGAGTTCCTAAAATCATGCATGCATAAGTACAATTTTTGAACAAAGAAAGTGTCATCCATTTAGAAGGCTTGGTGCACCATTTTAGTGACCTCTACATGGGCAATCTAAAATACCTAGACGGAATTAGAGCCGCCTACCTTATAGATTTGTTCATTGCAGTACCTTGAGCTTGGGAGGAGCCAGGTGCCACTCTAGCCACCCCTTCTAAGATAGAGAAAGAGAGAGAGCCGCACTAATCAAACCAACGCCCTACTCTTATAGAAAAGGAATTAAACCAAAAAATACCTATGCACAACAAAATAACCAAAAGTCAAAAATGAATATTGTGCAAGGCCAGTTCATACTTGCAAACGTTGAAGCCACGATATAATTAACCAAAACCTAAGCATAAAAAAGCTAGACTATAAATATTAAAAGAAGCTGAGCAGTCTCTTGGTCACAAGGCACAGTTAGTAGAAACAGTCCAACAGTCTTTAGTCATCTAACAAGAAAAAATTGTCTGAAATGACATGTCCAAATTGACAAAAACATGTCCAAATTGACAAAACATTGTCTAGATCAAGGTGACTTAATTGACAAAAAATGTCCAAATTGACACTACTCCCTACATAGATCTACAAATCAAGCAATTTTTGACAAAAGCTGAAACCCTAGAATGTGAACTAGAATAGTTGAAATAATGCAATTCACCTGAAAATCTTGAGAGGTAGCCCCACTTAGTCCAATGTGCCAAAACCTAGTCCACTATGCCAAAATTTGTTTGTCTCATTAAGCTTTTGCTACATAGGAATCATTTCATTCACAATCTGAACAGAGGGATACAATTGCAGCAAATCACTATGTCATAGCCATCAATGAGACGTAACAAGCGCAGGGAGAAAGAGTATCATTACATCACAATTAAAATTAAACTAAACTAGATTAAATTAGATTGGATTAAGTGATCAAGCAAAACAAATTCAACATCATGTGCACAAAATGATATCCAAATAGTCTAGATTGAGGGGTTGTAGGCTCTTATCTACAATACACAAAAATCAAAGTCCATGTAAGGTAAAAGCACCTAAATGTGATAGGATTCATTCTACGACAGCTAGAAATGATGTGTAACTAGACATGGCAGACACCCAAATCAGAAACCCAAATCAGACATTGTCCCTATAATTGAGTATAGGAACACAAATTGTGTAGGTGGTGGGTTATGGTAACATGTGACATGATATTTTTGATGTCGCTTTTTCATTTCATTACAAACATTTCAATGAGGGTCTAGTATCAACAATAGGTTGGTCTAGGGAGTTACCTTCAACAATTTCTAGTTATTCATATAGTTTCAAAAAATTCCAAAAACAAATTTTCAGCAATCTTTTGCAAATTTTGTAACCCTCCTACAATCTCAAAATCCCCATGCACACTCCTAGTGAATTGATTTAACAAAAGTGTCACATTTAGGTGCTTCTACTTTAGCCATATCTACCACACTTGCTTGAAACTACATACTTTTCATGAGGGACATGCTTTTCCAAGCACCTGCTCTGCCAATGTGTTGTCATGATACCTAAATCCATCACCAATTTTTAGTTTAGACTCGCATGGCCTCTTTCATCTAGTACAATAATCAATTCAATCCTACACACTAGCATCTGTAAAAACATCCTCAAGAATCTTTAATAGGATTAAACCTAACAATGTGTCTCCATAAACCTTGATACAAAATCCACACCAGTTATACAAATCAAATGGTTAGATTTGATTTGTATATGAGCTTGAAAATGTGAGGTTGCAAAAAACCAAAATTACTAGCCAAATTACACAAGCAAGAAATAACAAAAATTGATACAAGACTATTAATGAAAGAAAGATATCCTTAATGTTTGAACTTAAAGTGAAAAACCACTAGATATAAATATGAAGATGTAGTGCTCTCAATCTTGTGATTCTTGTTTTGTTTTTGGTTTATCTTTTACACCTTATTGTGAGGGAGATCAGACTTTCTCTTCAAATCAACCATCAAGAATTGGTTGGAGGCAAATTTGATCTCTAATCCTTGAAGATCTATTGCTATCTCCCGTAATCCAATTTTGCCTATTTCACTAAATCCTTCTCTGATCTCCCTACATCCTTCTTTAATCTCACTCAATCCTTCTCTAACCTGACTCAATCCATTTTTTAGTTGCAAACAACCAAAAGACAAGCCTCCACCTATACAAACTAACCCAATCTAACAAACCCTTAACCCCTAAATGCCCATGCCGAAGGCACTTTTTGAGCTTCTAGGAATTTTTTCTAAGTTGAACAAAAAGCCAAAATATTGATAAGTTGTATTAGTTTTTTAAAAACTGTAACCATATAAAATCAAACTACATATGTTAGAGATTACATAGAAAAAGAAAACGCAACAATATCATTTATGGATTGAAAGATTATAATATTTGATCAAGAGGATGTTAAATTTGTGAAAATGGCTTGAAGTCTTTCAATCTACTCTTCACATGTCAAATCTAAAAAAATGGTCACATGAAAAATATGGGGTTAAAGGACATAACATGTATAACTCCAATCAATTTACAGCTTTTCAAAATCTCCTCTACAATTTTTTTAAATGAGTTTCTAGTGTGAAATTTTCTCCAAGGTCTAGTGTATTTGAGGCTCATTTCTAAGAGTTGTCAACACTAAAAAAATCAAGATTGCAATGGACACCCTTGCACAAAATCTTGAATAGAAAAAGCATAATCAATCATTTACGAAATTAGTTTTTGATGCTAAAACTAGACTTCAAAAAAAATAGTTAAAAAATAAAATATACTAAAAATAGCAACTTAGTTGGGTTTTTTAGAAGTTCAAAGTATTGTCAACAACATAATGTGATGCTTTGGGCATTTAGGGGTTAAGTGCTGAGGAGGACATTTTTGGCCTCTGGCTCCTAGAAAAGTTTTTGTACTACAAGAAAAAGCTGTTCTTCATTTGAGTTTTTTTCAAAAGTAAGAAAAAGCACATGGTCCATCATGAAAAGCAACAAATTATCTCATTAGATGTATTGATGTTTTTAGGTAACTCAAATTATGAGAAGATTCAAGGACACGGTGGTTAGGTCCCAAGCTGCCCTTCTTTCAAAGTTCATGAAGGCACCATGCACTGTTGAATTTTGCAACTTTAAAAATAATATTGTAATTGTTGGACTAGTCATGGTGACTAGCCTGGTGTTTAAGTGTTATGTATGGTAACATTTGAAATGACTTTAGTCTTAGTATCTATATAACCAATGCAATTGTTTTTATTATTAATATTGGTTTCAAACCCCTAAAGGATAATTGTTTGTTGAACAGACAATCAAAAATTTGGGTAGGTTCCTTTGAAGTCACTTTTAGGCAAATGTTTCCAAAATTTGGAAACAAAGAGCTTACAATGAATATAATTTTGCAAAGAAAAAAAACCTCCAATCAAATGCTTTGAGTAAATATTATGATGCTTGAAATAATAAAGGTTACTTGGGCAACATGGAGCAAAACAAAAATCTACCCAAAATTAGCTACAAAAGGAGTTTTGGTGGAGGTCTAAATGAGGGTCTTCGTAGGAGGTCTTGGCAAAGGTCTTGGCAAGGGTCTCAATTGTAGTTTGGATCTCCCATTTTTCTTGATCCATACTACTTTTGAGAAGCAGTTGCTTTGGCTAAACAATTTGGGTAGCAAGAATGAAGAGGCAATAATCTTGGTTACTTGCAATTTGATTTATGGAGATTGACAACCTCTTGACTTTTGGCCAAATGTGAAAGGATCCTGAAGGCTACTTTTCAAAATTCAATGCTGCTTGTTTTATTATTGATAGAATAACATCAAACATTACACAGCTTGTTGGCAACTTTGCTAGAAGTGAACCATGGTATCTCAAATTTTGAGAACAAAAAGCACCTACCACAAAATGATGCATAAATTTTTTTTGTGATCCTAGAGAGACACTTTGCAAGGATGTTGCAAACTTTGTCCTTTTCTAACTCCCCCACAAACTGAGATAGCTGCAAATGTGTCCGACTACAAAAGAATACTTTCAAAGGTTCTCCTTTTTCCTCTTTTTCATCAAGATCTTCCTTGCTGCAACTAGATATATTCTTCTTTGCCTTCCACTTCACAGTCTCGCCACTGAAGCACCAAATTTCAGATTAAACAGTTAAGATCTGTGACGCCATGTCATGATTGACTCACACAGCAACCATTCCCTAAATTCTCACTAGAGTTGAGACCACGATACCTTTTGAGAAAAAACAAGATTCAATCTAATGCATTTAGGAAGCGTTTCACAAGATAGCTTCACAGTATTGTCTCACAATCTGCGTAAGCACTATCAAGGACAATGTAAGTGGCCCTAGCAGGGTTAGATGACTACAACTTCATGAATTATGTATTGAATGACCTCTATCATATTAGCTTAGGGAAGAATATACTGCAAGCTAGTATTTTGCAACAAGAAATTATTAGCTCCATAACATGCAATTTGGCAAAGTGAACCCATAACCATTCTCGTTCCTCCAATAAATCTAATCAGAGGAAGCAAGTTTTGAGGACATCCTCAGCTACATGGGAGGGACAAACCATGACATGAAATGAGCGTGTATTAAAAGTATAGAATAACCTGCTAGCATTATTGCCACTATAGTTATATTCCACAAGAAACTTGTCCTACTCAAAGGCACTAGTAACAATCTTCACCGCATTTTTGCTTGTTTGTTTGCCGCCAAAGCCTTCTTCCACATTGTCAAAAAAAGAACAAGAGCTGGTCACCTTCTTTGTACTTGTAGTCTTAAGTTGCAAAATGCATTATTGTTTCTTCTCATCTTTCTCCTTGAGCTTTTGTTCCTTGTTCATTTCAAAATCCCTCATCCAATCTAGTTCATCATCTTCATTGGAGTATTGTGTGTCAACCTTGGGTTGACTTGCTAAACAAAGAGCGTGCTCATCCTGGAGCCATTGAAGAGCACTACAAATTAAGGTCAATGACTTTCCAGTTCCTGTATGTTATCATTCTAGTATTTAGTTGCTTAAAAGTATATATGATCCTGGCAACAAGCTATTTTTAGCTTATATTCTACAACATGACTAAGCATTACAATATGTCTAGTCAAAGAAACAACAATCAAACCAATTGCTCAAACTCTACAATTCAGACAAAATCAATTAATGATTTTATGTTCTCCTATTAGTAATCATAGATGAGTCAATCATGTTGATCTTTTATGTCAATATAAGAATCCAACAATAGGCTACAATTACAAGTGAGACATGCACTTTTGTGCTACGATTTTGGATATATAGGATTAATTAAGCTGAACACAATCACTACTAAATCTTCTAGTTCCTAAACATATAGTCTAACCTCTTCTTTTTCAATGTAAATTTCAAAAGTTGACGAAGTTATATACCATGGAACATCTAAGCTCTAATATAATATAAAAGACCAAATCAAACTTGACAAGATGCTCGAAAACGACATATTTTTGGGATAGAGAAATCAAATAAATAAATCAGGTCCCAATGACAATACAAAAAGCTGCTTTCAGCAAACAATGTTAGAAAAATAGAATATAGATCTCACAGCCTACTCAACCCTAAAAGTCACACCAAGTCAAATAACCACCATACAATGAGGGTTGCATGGTAAACAAGAAGCACAACAAAATAATCAAAAGAATTGTGCATATCGTAACCAGTGCAATTTTACTTTGAAACCTCAAGGACCTAGGAAACATGGACTTTTCATTCCAAAAATAAATCTTCAAAAGATAAAAAAAGATGCAAAGTTTGAAAGGTGCCCCAATACGCTTCTGGAACTTTGATGTAAGAGAATCGTGGCATTTCAATTGAGGACAACTGACTCAAATGGGTTAAAGGTCCAGCATGGTGTTACTATCAAAGCATAAGTAGCACAAGCAAAAATACAAAAAACACACGGCTGCAAGGAAGGGAGAAAGAAAAGGGGGAAATATGGATTACCTTAAGGTTTACATTAGAGCGGGAGGTGAAAGAAGAGCCAAACTTCAAATTCATCTCAATCGCACATCCCTTGCCAGGTCCATACCTTTTGACGCCAGCCTAGAAGGTAACCTCTTTTTCAGCGGTCCACTTTTGTTTGGGAGTTCCCATAGCTAGGTGCAAAAACAAAACCCTAGTGGAGAAATCAACAATCAATTGTAGGTAGGCCAATAAAGTTGTGTGCAGAGAAGGAGCAAGAGAAACAGTAGGAGGGAAAAACCCTAATGAGAGAAAATGAGACAGAGATAAAGAAGTAGCAAAAAAAAAGGAAAGTGAGCCACAAAAGGGAGCCATGGCAACAGCAACCCTAGGCCAACGTGCAACACGGAAGGAAAAAAACTTGATAGGGATATAGATGAGAAACATACTTTTTTCATTTCAAATTTTTCTTTGTCAACTATATTTTAAATTTATCCATATTTCTTGTAATGTCAATACACCAAAAGCCAAGCATTTCCAATGAGCTCCAACTAAGACATGAGCAATAAATCTAAGGAAAAACTTTAAAAGAGAGCAGAGCAAGCATTTGGACAAAAGCAAAAACAGCTACAACACAAGCAAACCTTGAATGGCCACGGGAGAAAGCTTACCAAATTGGAAGCAAATTGGCCCATTGTAAAGCCTAAAAGCAGCAAAAAATGTAATTCGTTAGAAAAAAGCACAAGGGGAAGAGCAATGGGGAGAGCTGCCGCAAATACCGCAACACTCATGCTCATGCTGTGGCGGCAAGGAGCAGGGTAGGGTTTTGGAAAATGGCAGCAAGGAGCAAGGTAGGATTTTTGAGAAAGGTTGAGGAGAAACAAGGTCAGGTAATTCTTTATTTTTTTCCCTTTTCATCCGGAGCTTGTAGACAAATGAAATCAATGTTGGACGGATGACTTTTCCAACAAATATTAATGGATGTAATTTTGACATTGAAGTAATCAACAAGAAAATGACACAAATTTGTGAAATCTCAAAAATTGCCACAATGAGGGAACCAAATGTGTTATAGTGTCACTTTGGAAAAATTTATGTCAACTTTATATCAATTAGGAGCCTTTTTCCTTGTAGTGACAACTTTAGTTGATGATGAACCTATTTTCTCCAAAACCCTAGGATAGAGCAATGACTCTCTATTAACCAAAGAACTTAGAACAAAGGAAAACCAATGACGGGATCAAAGCAAATCTTAGGAATTGAACACTGAGGATCAGTAGAAGGAAGAAATCAAATTAGACGAGTCTCAAGATCAAAACACTGAGGATCTAAAGAAAGAAGAAACATAACTGGACCAGCAAAACTCCTCCAAAGGACCAAAACACAAGACTCTCACTATCTTGCAGTTGAAGATGACATTGAAGAAGAAATGAAGACAAGTGCTTCCAAATTAGGGCTACCTAATCCAAAAGCAAGAGGGGGTATTGGAGCAACTAGAACACCTAGTGCAGTGACAGTTGGCACTTGCCGTGGTGACAACTGGCAGTTGCTTAGTGGCTAAGTACAAAAGTTACAGGAAAATTAACAGCCAATATTGGGGCATTAACTTGAGTAATAGCTATGATCAAGAGATTTATAACAACGAGTTAGTGGTCCATTAGGAGACTTTTAGTATAAAAGGATTAGCCTTTGTTTTCATCTTTCATTTGTTCAACTTTTTGTTTCACTGCTTAATGTATTTTCCACGGACTTTTTAGATGACTTTTCAACCTCCTTTCTTTGCCTTCTTTTCTCCCTCCTTCCATTTTTGAATTTCAAATTTTGGACAACTTATATACATTCAATGCTTTATAAGAAATAGTTTTGAACTTTGGTATTAACATAGAAAATTTGATATCATGTGACACACAAAGAGACACTTGAGGCTCTATAATATAAATAACAAAGTAAAAGATGTATCAATTAGTGATTTGAAAATCCCAACTATGTGCCAAAGGACCAAATATTTGAGTATTTCATTAGTGAGCATGATTGCATTTTGTTTGAAACAACCACACTTTATAAAAGTAGTAATTGAGATGACGATTGCATAATATCAACTTGTATGATGTGGCCTAGGAAAACCTTGGCTTTATTGACAAAAATTTATTCCATAGAAAAACAATAAAAAAAACTCCAATTTCCAAGAAAACCTTCAACTTCAAGAACAAAAGTTCTTTCCAAATAAAAGAACTTCCATTTTTTTATGTGTGTAAATTATAAGTGAACCACCATTATAATGCAATGAATGAACATAGTAGTAAGATTTGATGGTGAAGTGGGTAAATGAAAAACATAATGGGTGTATGTAGTGTAAATGAAGATTCCTTGACATCCTTGAAAAGAGTTTGTCCTTATAAAATAGCATATGTCAGCTATTGAATCTTAACCCCTAAAAGACCACTGTCTATTCCGAGGATAAATGGGATTTTGGGCATGTATCTTTGGATAAGCTACTTTATGTGATTTTTTGAAACTTTTATTGACGGTGGAGAATTCACAAATCTATATGGGCATCTAGTTTTTTCTTCATTTTGACATTTGACAAAGAAGTTATGCAAGATTTATCAAAACTAGGGGAGGAGTGGCAATTTGGGCAGCCCATAAAGCTTCTTTATAAATTACATTTAAAAAAAATAAAGATTTTTAGGATTGGTTTTTTAGATTTTTTTTTATACACTTAAAGCTTTGAATCATTCAATTTCAATCAATGAGATGAAAGTTATGAGGAGTTTTGTTTGCAAGCAGTTATGGATTCTCTACTCTAAAATAAACTTTGAAGTCGTTTATTTTACTCAACTTTCAATATTTTGGAAAAACAAAAATCAGGAATTAGATTTTTTACTACAACATTATAACCATTGGGATTTGAATTTTTCATTTCAATAATTAAATTCTTAACAATTTAGTGTTTTGATTCTTTCTCTACTTCTACTTACTATTTTTTTCCCATGTGTTGTATAGTTCCATTTGATTTGAAAATTCTCACACATGTACCTAATGTGATGTCCTAAATGGAAAAATAAAAGCACAACTTTGGGTAGAGCAATTTTTTTCATGTAAGAGTGGTTAAAAGCTATTGAAATTTACGGGCAGCAAAGAAAAAAACTTTTCCGTTCACTTCAAATGTAAAAATCTCTCTCTTCTCCCTCTAAAATTACGTAATTGTTTTCCCACAAATACCTATTCTAGTCTAAGGCTAGACCCTATGGTTCAATTTCCAAAATAAAAAATAAAAAATCTACCCTCTTACTCATCTTGTGGCAGTTTTTTGTGATTTTGGCTGAAAAAAGGGCTCAGTCTTTAGGGGTTAACATAGGCTTTTTGAAACGTTACTTTTTTTGCCAATGAGGATGATGCTATTTTGTGAGCGCAAAACGGTGAGCATGTGAGCAATGAGCCAAGAATTGGTGAACAAGAATCAATTTTGAGCTCAAAATGCATGGAAAACAATAAAAACTCAAGTATTTCAAAATATGAAGGTTTAAAATGCACAATTATAGGGCCCTATGTACACATTTATAGGTGAAATTGAGTATTTTGAAAAAAAATCTAGGCTCACGGCTCACTGTTCACAAATCCTTGGTCACAAAATAGCATTCTCCAAAGTGGTATTTTGTAGTTTCATATTTAATCAACCTGTCATATGGATTCATTTTTTCACTCTTCACTTAGGTTATAACAAAAAGAGCTAATGATTTGATTGTTTGTATTACTTCAATGAATAGACTTGTAGACTTGTATATGGAACTCTATAAGGAAATGTGTGTTTTCAACAATTTTAGGGTTTGTACCAAATACACATCAAGCTAGTTTGTTTAGTTTTTCTATAAGTTTTGTGTGTTTATGGTGAAGTTGGCCCAAAGGAGCAACTTGCTGATATTGAGGTGTGAGAAAAATTTGAGTTGCTTTGTTAAATGCAACCCTAAGGTCTTGGACTCATTTATGATCATAAACCACCCTAAAATTTTCAGCACTAACGTCCTTGAAGTTTGAGAAATGAAATGGTTGAACGCTATGGCATGTATTTTACGTGCTAAATTTTGGGCATTTCCACTTGGAATGAGATTTGTTACGCAGAGAATTGGCCATTTGACTTGTGCTTGTTGGAATATTTAATGCATAACAAGTTAGTTTATAACCTAAAACACATATTTTTTGAAATTGTAGAACATATAGTAATAAAGTAAAATATTACAAGAAGCTTTGCAAAAAATTGCTTACAAAAATCAAATTCTTGAAGATTCATCTTCTTAAATAAAGCTTGTATTCAAAAATTGAATGGTCAT
This sequence comes from Ulota crispa, assembly GCA_963920765.1. Taxonomy (NCBI): domain Eukaryota; kingdom Viridiplantae; phylum Streptophyta; class Bryopsida; order Orthotrichales; family Orthotrichaceae; genus Ulota; species Ulota crispa. The sequence goes on along the minus strand of OY987251.1, from coordinate 896,334 downwards.
TGCATCCTTTGATTCAGCTACTTTTATAAAAAAAATGTTCTTTCTAAAATATTGAAGAATTGTACATCCAAGATTGTGTCACAACATTTGAAAATTTGGTGGGTAAATCTAGAAACAAGGTCCAATGTTTATGCTCAGTTGGAGCTTAGTGTAAATTGCCTTATCTTTCCTTGCCATGCCATGTGAGGCTTTAGTTGCAAAAGTGTTCAAAACATTTGTGAATGCTTGTAAAATAGTAATAAAATATAGTTTAATTTGCCAATAATTATGTAGCATTGAGTCAATACACCAATATAAGAATCTTGTTTTGGCCTAATGATTTCCCGTTTAATAATCCATAACAAGTCTAGTTTACCTTTTCAAAAATCAACAATAAAAAAATAGTGGATTGCAATCATAAGACATTTTATCTAACAACATCAGATTTTTGTTCTTCAACTGTCTTCTTTCAAAAACAAACAAATATAATGACTTTTATAGTCAAGGGGTTTTAGTTCTATAATCATTGTAAACAAGAAATCTATTGGAATCAATATACATAGTAAATGACAAATCTATAGGAACTAGTTTCAACTTCTATATCTCAGTGATGAATATGACAAGATCAATTTTCAACAAGAAACAATTGTATGTTTTAAAATCCTTGCAAATGAAAAGGTTGGTTTAATGTTTGCTCACACAATCATCACATTGGTAAAATGTGTTCAATCCAACTATACATCCAACAACAACAACATGTTTTTATTGTTTAATTATAAGAATTATTTACAAAACTCATCAACTACAATTGTTGTTTTTTTGGTGATTGTGATCATCACACCTTCCATTTTGAATATTGGGCGTGGGTGGTAAGGTTAAAAGGCTATGAAAAGCAAGGGAATTCTTAAGGCTCCTCATTTCATTCAAATTGCTGAATGAATCTTTAGACTCCAATGTTGATTCATCAACCACAAGGTCACAGAAATCTAATACAAGGTAGCACTCAATACATACCAAATCTCTTTCATCAAAGTTTTGTTCCACCATTGTCCTTTCTTCACAACAAGGACACCACAAATACTTCATCTTTTCTGATTCTTCAAATAATTTTTCTAAAAAAATTGGGTCTTAGCAATCAATTACTTAAGAACCATGCAAATAAGTAAAATACAAAATAGTTGTGCCCTTTAGATATATACATATTTTGCAAATGAGATGACTTAAAAAATTGCTTTTACTTTCTACTTTTACATTCTACTTTTGCTTTCAAGTGAATTTAAAAGCATTGATTGCTTAACTCCTAAGCGTCTTCCTAACACTAGAAGAATATCACGATTTACCTTGTGTTATGACTTGCAATTTTTGTGTTATAATAGCGTATCCTCAACATTCGCTGTCCGCATTGTTAGATTTCTGTTAATGATCTTGTTAGGATGTGCGTGTTGGATTTCATGTACATTTGAAACGTATTTTTCATGTTCATGATAATATATCTTGTTACAGCTAGAGTTGAAGTTCTCTGCCATGACAAGAGATTGCCACGTATAATCGCCAAATATAACCGTTTGTCCACAAGGACCATGACAAGGACTTTCACCTAACGTATGAAAAATTGGCAAACATCTATTTAAGATGTGAACTACATCCATTTGTTTTTTGTTTTGACCATGTGCTTAAGTTGACAAATGAGGATATGACATGTGGTCTCCTGAACACGGACATTCCTAACACCGTCCAAATTTGAATGTGACTGCCTTCCCACGTTTCTTTCAAGTACAATGTGTGGAAGGATAATTTGTTCTTCAATTGCTGACGGAATTTTGCGAGCATTTTAGGGTCAAGGTTACTTTTGTTATACCATTCATAGATTCAATGGACATAACTTTTTCTACTTTATTGCTTGAAGTTGGAGATTGCTTCTAAAAGAGCATTTCAATATGACCAAAATAATGACGTCCTAATTCACTCATCCTTTGGACATGACTGTGCTAAAGTAAGTTTGCATGAAGGTATAGCAACGACACTGTCTGACTAGTCACTATGTGTGCATGTTAGATGTCAATACAATTGACAGTGCTTTGGGCTACCTTTCATTGCCTTTGGTTTGATTGTTACGTGCACTGTTTTGAATAACTGCACAATTGGCATGAAAGTAAAGAAATTTTTCACATCCACTTCTAATATGCCATATACTCCATACATAAATTTACCTACAGTAGAGAATCTGAAATCCAATTGCCATATGTACTTTGTAATACCATTTGCATGTATGCTTTACTAGACATTTAGTGTACAAAAAATCACTTAAATGCCACAAGGAAATACTTCCTACTTTGGCATGGAAAACTATAATCCACTGGTGCAACATGGCCATAATTAAACATTTCTACTTCTACCAACACATTCCCACCTTCTCTGAAATCTTCATAAAGTTGGTTTGTTTACAAATATTTCATGATCAATTTCTTGCTCAAAACACATGAAGCACACAATGAAATTTTTTTCTAATGCTGTTCAAAATAATTAACCTACGCTATGACAAGCAGAATTTTATGCACCAATAATGCTCTCCAACATGCCTTGAAATACTCAAGATTTGACATACTTAACATCAATAGCATTTTACTACTACATACATGCTCTTCACATTACAAAACAACTCTAGGTACCTTAAGTATTTCACCAGTAAGCACTACAAGATTTGAAGCCCTTGGAAATCTTGATCTCTTCCTGCTTTGAGAATCTTGATATCCGGCCTCAATGCCATTGTTTCTATATTCCTACCCCTAACATTGATCTTGCAAACAACTTTCTAGTCCGCACTATTCAATCTTCTCCTCTCTACATTGTTTGAAAGAAATACCTGCTGACATTGCATTGGGAAAGCAAAGGAGTGCGCACTCAAAGGTTGACAAGTAGAGAAATTGGCTAACATGAAACCATATGTGTCCCTCACCACATTAGGATTTGTTGCACCCAGTTTTGCTGGTATCCACAAACAGACCAGGATAGTAATGCAATGACTATGGTAGTCCAACTCTACAATATCTTGAACCCACCCCACAAACTTAGAACTTTCCTAGCGGCAATTAGTGAAATGCTGTCTTCCCTTTTTCCATACCAGCATGGATGCTACCAAAGCATTGTCACATGTTACTCTCTCCTCTTTTGTGCTCTGAATGCGTATATTCATCTGAAGAGCCATTGCTTTTTGGTATGCTGTAGCCACTTTCTCAGGATATTTCAAGGCTTCCACTGCGTCAATTGATGGGGGATCCGCGCCTTGACATGATTTCTCCACTTCCGCTTGCGCCCAGTCAAAAAAATCAGGTCAACTTTCAAATTCCACTAGATACAAGAATGCCCGGTTCCTACCAAACATGGTGCAAAAACTATCTGCAAATTCTTCTTGCTTCTTTACCCGTTTTGCATACACCGCTGTGTATTTCCTATAACAAATAGCCAAATAGAACGTGAACACGTTCTTTCATCTATAGCAACAACCACTACATAAAACTCTTGAGTACGTTCTAGAATAAGGCATTCTAACAAGTTCAAAACCTATACATTCATGCATTCCCGTTCAACACTAAAATTTGCTACTTCTATTACAATAGTAGCCCAAAACTTTCGCCCTTGTACGTCATTGACTAGCCTCCTTCTAAGCTAACAATTGTTCATGTCATACCATACATTACAGAACTTGCTATATACAATTATTGAAATTGCTTTCATAGGTGGTAGAGAATGGATTGAATCTTTGCTCACTCTCTCCAAGATTCCATGTCTAGCGAGTTTGACAATACAAAATTATGCAGCCACTCCAGCATCTGATAGTGGACGTGGCCAACCATCACTTTGGACAACCTTGTCATACATGTGCTGCTCTTTTTTATCATCCCATACCCATTGTGTTGTTCCATCAAATCTTTGCAGGTACTTTGTGCAGTACCTTAGGGTTTCAGACATAGCATATCCTTCCGCCATGCTTGCTTCCGGTCTTGCGTAGGTTCTAACGTAGTCCTTAAGCATTTTCATGTACCTCTCAATGGGGTACATCCATCTACAATGGACAAGGCTGCATATATATAATTCTTCAACCAAGTATATCATAAGATGGGACATTATACCCATAAAGGTGGGTGGAAATATTTTTTCTAACAAATAGAGTGCATCAGTAGCGTCACTAACATCTTCATCCTTGTCATTGCTTGTATTTCCTTATTGCATAGCCTTCAAAAAACTTGGCTCACTTTAATCATGGCTTTACTTACATCTTAGTTTAGAACATGCCGCAGAGCCAAGGGCAGCACCTACAACATAGTATGAAACAAAAACTTCTCAGTCAATAATATGAGAATCTAGTTGTCTAAAACAAGAGACCATTAACATACCTGACTGTTTCAAAATTAGACTAACATATGTAACTGAATACACAGTCCTATGCACAAGTGTCGTTACTTTGTTCTAGACATCGTCAAGCTACATGCGTTACATGTGCTTAAAAAGAAAACTTGGTAAAATGCAAAAAATGTCTATCTGGTTTGGAGCTTAGGCATTACCTGTTGCTGTAAAATGTGAAAGTCGTGTGACTTCAAATACCGTAGCTTTCCATCCTCAAAGCATTTATGAATACCTGCAACGTAGTTTGTTGGAGTTCTAAGTGCTTGTATTATCTCCATTACCAAATTCTTCTCGTTTGGCTTGAGTATGTAAGGGGCTTCAGATAGATGAAAATCATTTCAATCATTGTCACTGGAGTTCATCCATAACCATTATCAAATCTTAAGTGCCTCCATGTCCTACCTACTGCTAATAGAATCTTTCAATCCCAAAATTGTCTTAATTATGTTTTCACAAAGACTTTTTCACAGTGCATTGGATCCAGCAAATGTTGGATCAGGAACTTTTGCATCCATGCAAAAGAAAAGAATAAGTTAACATTTCTCATCTTCCAAACATGACTATTATGCTTCTGTCAACTTATACCGCATTACAAGGGTAATGCCGTCAGTAACAAACAACCTATGTTCAATTCTTGGTTTGATTATATTGAACAGTATCACAAGCATGTTGTAAAACATCTTCACAAACATGAATCAAACCAAACAACACTCAAAGCGGCTACTGCAAACCTGTGACTCTGTACTAGTGCCGGGTTTGTTTTCCTCTTCCTAGTCCATGAGGCTCATGGTCTTAGACTATTCAAATTCCACATATGCCAACGGTATTCACTAAGTAACAAAGTGTAGTACATTAACGCCAACTAACCTTTCAAACGCTGAAACCAAGCTCAATGTCAATCAATCATTGGTGGTATACATTAACAGCTTATTTATTCATCCATTTCCATATTCTACTTTCCACACAAGTTCACTTTTTTCAAACCGTATGCATTTATTGTGTCAATTAAGCCATTACCAATATTCTTTGTCACTCAAAAAGCACATAACAGAAACAAATACCAAATGATAGAATTTTCCTGGGCAATCATAGTTCTATTTTGAACACGCACTACTTCCTAGATCACCCATTGTGAAAGCAAATAAAAAAAAATCATGTGAGTTCAAAGTGTAAAACAAACATTGTTTTTGAGTTTTAATACTTCCATACTCTTTGACTAAAAACACCAACTCAATGGAAATACGTGTTGAGAGCTTTGGGATCTTACCGTCCAATATGGCAGTTGATGCAACAAAGTCTTCCATTAAACTCTGTAGGAGTGAACAAGGTCAGTATCCGCACCTTGTTTTCCGCCACTAGCAACATACAATTCTTGTTCTTCACCACAAGCCTTGACTTGTTTTGCAGTCATTTGTCTTGGAGTTGTTCTTTTCTCCACTTCTGCATCAAAATCAAAGTCTCTTCTGTATGGATGTCCTAATTTGGTCCACCTTCTACCTCCCCCCTCCATAAACAATCTTCCTTCCTTTGGCCTTCCTTTGGAAATCTAAGGTATACCCAGATATTGCGCATTGAGCATTAGTGATTGGACCACATACCGTGCATGCTTTGTAGCCATGTGTGCACAAACCTGATATTAAATCATATGCGGGATAGTCCGATATGGTCCACATAAGCATGCCTCTCAACGTGAATTGCTGAGTCCCTAGTGGCTTTGAAAAATCTTGGGCTTCTACCCCAAGCCATAGCTCTTTTAATTCATCAACTAACGGACTAATGAAAATATTGATGTTCTCACTAGTGGGCAACAGCTTTCCTGAAACTAAAATAGTGAGTTGAATGAAAAACTTCTTAGTAACCAAGTATGGTGGTAAATTGTAGATTAGAATTACAATTGGCCATGTGGAGTGGCTTGTACTATTGTGGGTGAATGGATTAACCCCATCCAATGACATTCCAAAGCTAAGGTTCCTTTTTTTGTCAACAAAACTTGGGTCCACTTCTAAGTCAACATGTTTCTAGGCTGGACTATCCACAAGTGACTTCACCACACCAACATCTATGTTTGGGTGTTCTATATAGAAACAAAGTAACTCAACAATTGCCGATGAACAATACATGCGTAGCAATCTTGGAATAAGGGAGAAGTGACGTATTATCCTTGCTGGAATGACATTTGAGCCCCTTATATATCTAGGCTTGCCACAACCAGGACTAGGACAATGAGTCATGTTTTCTAATGATCCTCAGAACACAATGCAACCATCAATGCAAGAGTGTATGACATTGTAGTTCATACCTAATTTCCTTATCAACTTCTTTGCTTCATAGTGGCTCCGTGGGAGAATGTAGGTATCAAGGAGCAACACCTTTGGTAGGTACTTTAGGAGTTTGTTCACATACGCGTTGCTGACGCCGTGTATAACAACCATGTTTATAAGCATAATAGTTGTAGATACAACACCAACTTTGATCCCTCGATAGACTAGCTTGCTAGCTTTGTCATACAGCTTCTCCATCTTCTCCGTGTTCTTTGACAGCAACTTTGTGTCTTTGCTATGTTCATCAGCTCCTGAAACCTCTTCTTGTATCTGGTTGCCGATGTTAAGAGCATCAAAAACCTGTTGTTGAATATCATGAAGCAAGTCTAAATGTTCCTCATACTCTATTTGAATGTTCTAATAATTAAATACATTTGCATCCCCAACCGTCTCTCCAGCTGCATTGACCCAAATCCCATCGTCTAGATATCCCAACTTTGGGTCACCACCAACCATAGAATGCATTAGGAAAGGATCTTCTTTGTGTAGGCGCAAATGCTCGCATATGACCTTCACGTTGTATCGTTTCCCTTTGTGACATATCTTACAAGGGCATTGAAATGAAGTATGATGTTTCTCTTTTAAAACCCTCAATTTTGTTTTGAGTATAAGGTCTTCTTTGGGAACGTGTATTGCTAAACTCCTATGCATTGTGGAGTTATACTCGGACCTGGACATAGTCATCATGATTGACATATATTGCTTGGTTCAGATGAACTATGGCCTGGGCAAAGGACATGAACATATATCTCATCATACTTAGTAGATCAGGTAGTAAAACCTTCAAGTAAAAGATACAACAAGTACTATTAAGAAACTAAATAAAATTCAGGAGTGGATGTACATACTTTGCATGAAAGATTGTGCAGGATTATGTACACACGCTTGCACCCAATGCACACCTCATGCTGAATACAACATGCATGAACTGATAACATAGTAACCATATACTATGTCAAACATATTATATTTCTATGAGTATAGTCAAAGAACTTCACAGACAAATTACAGTACAATGAAAAATGTGAATGGATGCTACTTCACGTTAGTTGCCACATTTCCTACATTGATATTAGCAAATGGAAATTCCAAGTAGATGGTACAATTTAAGTGCACAAATTTCTGAAAAAGCTACTTCAACTAGAAACAAGAAGCCGTAAATCCAATCAGGTAAGACAGGACTGCTTCTAATAGTATTCCATATTTTTGAGCAACACCGATAACAACAACAACAAATCGTAGCAAGTGCCAAAACATTATACATATACTTGTATTTGTCACATTTTAATTTTATAGCTTGATAGTTATGTGTTCACTATTGTTTGCATGTTTCACAAAATAAGGATTTTATGTTAATGATCCTATGGCCGATAGAGAAAGAGGCCTTCACTAGTGAGTTGGCAACATATGTTATATTTCCGTGTCATGCTTAATTTAACAAGCATGTAAAGAATCCTCATGTATTGGATGACAGAAAAGGTAAGCAATAACCCTTCCAGGATCCCATAAAATCAACATATCCCCATGGTTTTGTACAAGCTTCCTAAATTTTTATAATAAAGTCAAAATAAGCATCCATTATGTAAAAACTAAATTGAGTAAGTACTATACCGTCTGTGCAATTATTTAGAAAAAACTCTTATAGAATTTGCATACTCCCATTCATGACATATAGAGCCAAGCTTGCCTAGCTATAACATTTTTTTATTAAAGGCTGACAGTCATTCACATGTATTACAACGCAACTTCAAATGCATTTTTATGCACTCATTCATATTCATTGACATGGAAGCCAAATAAGTTGAAACTTGAAACCAACCTTGAGAAGAATTTCAATGATTCCAAGTTATGCACAATAATTTAGTAACCATGACTAGTTATTAAGTGTTTAGAAAAATATGCTATAGTTCTACATTTCAACCCCTTAAGCATCTATTGTAATTTATTATGTCATAGGGTAAAATAGTGTACAGTATATTCCCCTATCCCATGTTCACATTTCATATCATCATCATCCTTTGCGCAGTTTTTAAATTTGTACTAATGAGTAATTGATGATATTGTGCTATGTGAAGCACAAAACATGAACCCTACGTAGATATTTCTAAGCATTCTCTATAGGATACTCACCACTGCTTATTTCATTGAGATAAAAGTAATCCGTACTTTTGCTACTACATATGCAATTAACTTTGGATGTTTAGAACACATGCAAATTGGTATAGTGGATCATCGTAATGTGCATGTCTCGTCTTTATTTGGTTATTACATAGAGCACTATCATAATTTTAACTTCTCCAAAATTTAAAGGGCTGCATATTTCATGATGGTAATATTAATAGCTGAGCTTATAATTACTTAGAATTGACTAGTACGTTTAGGTGCACATTTATTGACTTAATTTCTATTGACATGAAAGGTTAGCATTTGAATTTATTACCTTGGAATTTAAATATTTTGAAGTGCCCTATAATTCACGCTGACACATGGCAATATCTCTGTCAGATAATGAGTGCTCCTATTCATTTCAAGATGTAGACATTCACTAACTTGTTTCTCTACGTGATGTGAGCATAGTTTAGAGTGCATTTTATTTTGAATTTGTTGCAAACAATGACATCAACATTGAATGCTGTTGAGGTGGCTAGTCCCATCATTGCTTATGAGCAACAACGGAACTTGACAAAGCAAGCACTATAGGAGGCAATGCAAAGTGACTTACTTGCAGCTGGTTTTGCTGATGTAGTAGCGCTCCAACCATTGTTTTTTGGCAAGACACCAATGACTGAGGCTGACGTCCTTGCTCCAAAGCAACGAAGAAAAGCTAGTCGGAAGAAGGAAGCGCCAGTGGACTCTGTTGCATTGAGGCGGACCTCAAGGAAGACAATAGCAACCATAGTAGAAAGCAGCGGGGGAAATAACGTCATTCAATCTCCAGCAAAAAAGGAGGTACCTAGAACCATACTCTCATTGATTCTGTCATTTTGGGTTGAACTTTGGTTTGCCAGTAGCCTTGACATGGAATTGCGGTTTCAATTGAGCTTGGATTTTTGGAGAGGTAACAGCCGCATATTGCGGATATGTTGCGCGCCAAACATACTTGAGGTTATTTTGCAACTGGAACACATGTTAGCCAACATTGAATGATAAGGTAGAAGCGGTGACTACCTTGTTTAGTGCTGCCATCAACAACGTAGTTGAAAATAGATAGGGCGTTATAAAGCGTGGCAAAATTTTTGGAGAGTTAGGTTAACTGCACTTTCTATTTTGGCAATATTTTAGCGGCGCAATACATCCTTGCCTTGGTGGACCACACATGACCTACAAACATCTGAACACCAATGTTGTTGGTTTCTTTAGATTCTGTCTTTGCATTGTAATGCGACCTCACCAAACTCATACTTCACAATCATAGTGCATGAAGTGACATATGTGATGAACTCAAAAGCAAGAAACATTGGCTCATTTATTTGCATCTTGTTTGTGAAATTTCAGTGCCCTTGCTTCAGTACGTCATAGACTTACATTGTGCTCTAGAACAGCGTACTTGTGTTTAATTTAATGTTGTTGTCCACAATTTCAATGTTCTTAATGGAGTAGATGACATCTATGTTATTGAGGTCATAATCACAAAAATGGATGTTATTTTAGAGTGGGAGGATGCAATTCCCCTTGATCTTGTCCAAGAAAGTACTAAATCTGTCAAATTTGAATTTGTTCTGAATTTTATTAACGAGTTTTCAAAATAATATGAAGACTTAATAATTTACAACACCAAGTGCCAATACTAGAAGACATGGATTCCAAATACAAAAAATGACAAGATCTATGTAAGCCTCGGAAGCATCTGCGGAGAATTGGTTTTTTTCATTCAATTTTGTTTTGTTGTCTTGAATCTATGTGTATGTGATACTGTAGATGTTAATGTGAATGCAAGGATCCTTACCTTGTGTGATTTGCGTTGTTGTTGATGAGTAGGTACAAGAATGTTTCAAACAGTGGCTTGGAAAAGAGAGATACAGCTAGATGAAGACCAAAAAGCCATCATCAAAGAGGAAAATATTCTGTTCAAAAGAAGAGGCCATTCAGGATAGCAAGCATCACAAAGATGTGCCAGATATTACACAATCGCTAGAGAATGATGTCCGAGTCTCTCCAAATTAGCACCCTCCATTTGCAGAGAGGGACCCTAGAGAATTTCCGGAATCAAGACGTCAGCACCACATGGAAGGGGCTCCGCGTCCCCCAAAAGGAGGCTACCGCGCCAATTAGCCTAGGAGGAGGCAATCAATAGAGTGGAAAGAGGATCAATGTTATCACTAGGCTCCCACATTTGGAGGCACATTCGATGGCGGATTTAGACAACCATGGTCCCCAATTTGACACAAAGATGGACGAGACGCTCATAGCCGGCCTAGGAGCTACTTGGGCGGTGGTTGAGATTATGACGGAAGACAAGGATTCATTGACTAAAGAAGTAAGAGTATGGTTTTCTTTTGCAAGTGAGGTTGTTTTGTGCATTAGTATCCTAGTGTATGGTATAGAACTATGAAATTGCATTTAATCAAATTTGTTTACAAATTTTGATATCTACAGCATATAGCTTGATAGAAAAAAAAAAATCTTAACATCTGCGCATATGTTCATGCAGCCTTTTTTAGTTTACTATTGTTTTGTAAAGAAACAATGGTTTTGAACTACAAATTACTACGACCAGAGGGGTGGTGACTTCAATTTTTGTGGTCAAGAGATAGATGACTTGAGATGATATGAACAGAGACGTTTGGAACAAAGATCACTTCCGCTGCCTGATACGTATGCATGTGGCATGATTGCGTCAAGGTCGGGCACTCCATGGGGAAACAACAATAATCAACCTTGTAGCCCTTGTCCGTCTTCATCACGCGCTATCACAAAGGCTGCATGTCAGCAAACCAATGAGAGATGACCCTTTCTTTTGAATGAAAAAGGAATCCCCACAGGTAGATTGGCTAGTCTTTTCCACCAAAACATAGTGTCTTTTGTGAAAGATCTAAATCCTGCAAAAGGTTGGGATGGTCAGATTGAAGATGACAGAGAGAGAATTAGAGAGCGACTGATGCATGACTATTGCATGTATGGGAAGTCCACCAAATTAGGCCTCAAATGGTTGAAGAGGGAGGCCAGTCAAGCGCAAAATCACTACTAGTACACTATTAACAAAATGATTGACAAGAAGCTTCCTAAACCATCTGATCTGAAGCAAGAATATTGGGATACTTTGGACAAGCGCAGGAAAACTGAAGCGGCAAGGCAAAAGTCCATAAGAATGGGAAACATTGCGAGGGGGAGAGGTACCTAGAATACTACAAAGAAAACACTGGAGTAGAACATAACTCTAGAGATGGTAAGCCTATACTTTATGTTATATCAAGTGGGACGTTGTTTTAGAAGGAAAACAAAGGGTGACATAGTATGCTCGTGCATTATTCATTGCAAGAAAGCCTTATAGAAATGTTGTCTTGCATGTGAAGATGATATTATTGGGTTGGAAGTGTCAAACTTTGTTATATTGTAAATTAGTTATTGAATTGGTATGTGAAGCTTGGTATAATAAATACCAGCTAAGAAGCAATTTTTGTTGTCATTACCGTAGGAAGACATGTTGATTAACCATGACAGGGAGAAGATACTTTTTTGTTTTTCCAATGTTGTTGTTGGTATAATGAATGAGACCAATATTTGATATAGAATAATTTAATGAGGTACATGATATATCTGTACAAAACAATGAAGTCATTCTGGTATGTGTAGGCACAAAAATTAGGGTGGGAGCTATACCTTGCAGAGATTGACAAGGTTGTCGACAGGGATTGGGGTGCATTCCAAGCAGAGGTAGCAAAGAAGAAACGTATGCCAGCCTCTACAAATGCTAGCAACGCGGCAATACAAGCTACCACAGACCTTGAGAAACGTATCAAAGTGGTGGAGGCATTCATGCAAAGGTGGGAGCCACACATGCAAGTATGGAAGGAGGTCTTATTTAGAGACCGTGAAGAAAATGTTAGTTTGACAAAACATGCATCAGCATCACTCAGGACGGGTTTACATAAAGGTAAAGAAACAGTGAACTTGAGACTTGTTGAGGAGGAGGAAATGAACGCCCAGGATAGCGACTCAAAGTCTGGCAACAATTTTCACGGCTCCGACAATGATGAGAACAAATTGGGCAGTAAAGAGGAGTCATCAAAGGGTGAAGAACCAGTTGAGATGACTTTGCAGGTGGCAAATGTGATGGAACCGGAAGTTGAAGTCATTACCGCGAGCACTAAAAATCACAGCGTCAGAACCTTGCATAAAGCTCCAAAACCGCTGACAACAAAGAAAGGGACGTTGAACAAAACACTAAGCGCATTAGATGGCCACGCGAAGCACATGCAATCTGTCCAAGTGCAAGAGCCAATTGCATTGACCACTCCAACAAAAACCGTTGTCCCTCAAGTGGTCAAAGTGCTGGCAAAATAGAAGCAACTAAAGCATGTACTTAACGTCATGGGTGTATGTGCTAACTGTTTAAGTGAATGTATGAATTCATTCCACTATATAATTCATGTTTTCTACGTCTATATTTGAGAAGCAGTAATGATTTGGATTATGCATGTGTATGAGTTTTCAAAGTGACTGGACATGATCGCATGTCCTGGCAAAATTTGTGATGATTAAAGTTGCCTAAAGTTGGTCATGGTTCAAGTTATATTAAGAGAACGCGTGATTAGGAAGTGAAGAGAGCCTGACATGTAGATCCTATCGATTGAATATAGATGTTGGTGAAATACAAAATATGAAAGTGTGGCAAGATTCCGCTAATTCATCTGAGAAAGCGATTGAGAAAGATTTGAAACCACAGAAACAACAGAAAATAGTTTCCAACCGTGTTAAGGAGACGGTGCTTGTAGATGTCAACGGAGATGATGACTTTGTAGCACTGGCAGATAGCGGAGGGAAGAAGCTTAGAACTTCAGGGAGGAATGCAAACGCTGTGAAGCAAAAGGGGGAGTTGAAGGGGAGGAAGGTAAGTTCTCTGAATCTTCTAACTAGTTTTGTGAGAAATTGAAAGTGCTTGCATATGTTCAAAATTTTAGAGCTATTCATGTGTAATAAGTTTAAGCATAGTATGATTTACTACAGCTGAGAAAGGTATGTTTACGCTATGATTAATGTAATGAGGTGGAATACTTTGTTTTATTGCTTGTGTCACTTCTAACATGGGAGTACGTCATGAGTTGTATGTTTGACTTGCACTATTCAAATGGAAATAGAGTCAATGTTACTAAATTGTAGAGTGGATTAATCCTATATTCATTAAAAAATACACCGTCATCATCTAGACAATACGTTGTGGATGAAAGGGGCATCCTCTGACAATATTTTTGGGTTTTGACAGAAAGGGAAATGAAGAGCAAAAAACGTAGATTGCCAAGAGGTTGTGTTTGTAAGTTGCTACTATCTAATATGTTTAATACTTTTCTAATTCATATGTTTTAGTTGTTGTAGGTGTTAAGTGAGGCTTGCTATTGCTACAGTGGAAGATAAATACAGTTTTGGTTTGTTCTATATGCATTTTGTCTGTTTTAAGGAGATTCTCATGTTATTGTATGCATCTGTATTAGGAAAAAACCGTGGTTTGGGACAATGTTATGCTATTGGACTATTCAACACCAATGAAGTGGCTAGGAATTGGAGCAATTGTAACCATAGCATTTGACAAAGATGGGGTGACTCTGCCTGATGGACTTCGCTAAGACCTAGTTTGTATGAGGCTGAAGAAGGTCTTCTTCCAAAATGCCCTGCTTCCATACATGGAGTTTGATGAGGAAGATGAACTAGAATGTATTGCTTTAGGTGAGGCTTACCAAAAGCAATGCACTTTCTTGTAGCCTAAGCTGTTAGATATCTAGGACTACTGTGTGAAAGCTTTAGTTTTTGCATTTGCCACAATTGTGTACTTTGTTTGAGATCTTTGCTGTTAGAAGCAGAGGGACTCATATTTGTACTCCCCTGCGGTGCACTTGTTGGATTATCTAGAGTTTTAAGGTAGTGAGAAATGCAGTTCATGATTTTTCATGTCACTGTAAACTAGGCATTGCATTTTTGCAATAGAAACTTCTATTGTTGTGTCTTCTTATAAGTACCACTTCATATATAATGTGGCTAGTTTTAGTCTAGGACTTATGGAATGTGATCTACATCATGTATGAGTCCATGTCATGTGCAACAAATTTGGGAAGTCTTAGTTAGAGAGAGCAAGGTCATTATTGATTAATGTGCTACATTAATCATGCCTAAAGCCTCCAAACCTTCAAACAAAAGTCTTTCAATATGGAGCATTATGTGTCGTTATGTAATACAATGATGTTCATAGAAAGTGGTGATGATATTACATGTTTCCATAAACAAGGGTTATTGTTAGTCAATGCAATTATAGAGGAATGAACATCCAATTATACATTACTTGGAATGCAATCTTCTCAATCAGAGCATATACAATAGGTTTTTAACAAACAAGCATGTTGTGACAGTAACGCGGTAAAAATCTCAGAATACCACATGTCATGTAGCCTTTTGTTGCTAAAAAAGAACAAGTGCGCATCCAACAAATGACACTTGTCAAGTCTTCTAACACTTCATGAATGGTTGATAAATTAGCTTGGCATGAACAAATAAAAAAAGATCCATGTTAGTAATGACATGCCAAGACATTTGTGTTTGCAAAAACAAAGATTTCAGGCAACAAATGTGCACTTGTTTTAGTCAAAAACAATAATTTGCAAATGTACAGAACATGGAAACTAACAAGAACAACCCAAGAGTCTTTTGTTTTGATATCATGTAACCCTAAATGTGAAATCTGCGTTAAGAACTAGTCACCCTGAACGCGGTTTTCTTCTAGTGTAAAAAAATCAGCATACCTCTAGTATGAAACCTTCAGCACATTTCCTAAGTTTTTAGGAAGTTGAACAACTATTCACACAATCCAAATTAGTCATTCTATACCCAACTAAAAATCATATGTTTAAGGCCGGTCTTATTTCAAATCCAAGTAAATTTGTAAAATTCCCACCGTTGAGAATCTCATATTTGTTAATTTGGGTAGCAGTCCACAATATAGATTTTGGACTTTGGTGTGATTTTTCCTCAAAAAAACAAATTTCCTAATGGTTGATCCCATGAAATCGTGTCTAAATGTACTTGATGGAAAAATAAACACTTAAATAGCTAAAAACTCCAAAATATATGGTCAGTCAAAGTAACTAGATCTAGCTGGCTCACCACCTCAAAGCTATAAAAACCTTGCTCAATCAAGAGAAAAAAAGTTACACATCACTAAACTTCTCCCTTGTGCAATACAAAACATGGGAGCATCCATCCCATTTGCTCTATAAGCTGCTCCCTTTGATTGCCCAAACACATTCTTCTTCTAATTGTTAAAAGAATAGAGTATTCTCCATATTCCTTGTAGAATCTAGAACAAAGTAGGTGCTTCAAGGAACAATAAGCTGATCCAAATGTTTTGTTGGACTTGCAACGCCATTTGGAGTTGAGCAGCAAACCAAAACTTGAGCATGAGATGCCTTTTTGTCTACTTTTGCACCTCCAAGAACCTTGTTTAGCCATATTGGGCTATTTGGTCCTTTAGGGGTTAAGATGGCACAAAGTGACCATTGACCACACGCTACCAATTCCTACTGGCTGCAAGGAATGAAAGAGGAGTAGATGATATTCATCTCGATGTTGGCGTGGATACATTTCACCCAATGAATTTATCATCTCTCTCTAAATGGTGCCGCATTGCAGATTCACAATCAAAATAATATTTTGTAACACAAAACGCTATCCTAAATCAACATAATAGGCTATCAAAATTGTATTTTTTCTTTTTGTGTCAAAAAATCATGATTAAAATAGAAAATGGTAAATATTTTAAAACCACCTTGATTCCAAAAACAATTAAGGCTATATTCAAATAATTGGTTAAATTTGATATAGATAGTGCTAATCTATGGAAACTTCAAATCTTGATTGTAATGTCTTTCCAAAATTGTTTTCATCTATAGTAACTACTTTATATTTTATCATATTCATTCAACTTATTGAAAACTAAGTGTAAATTGCATAATTGTTTTTGCAATATTCTATTATGATAAACTAATGTTAGGGTTTTGTAAATATTATGGAGTGCCAAATTAATGTTAAAATACTATAAATATTGTAGAAGCTAAAGATGTCTGATTAGAATAACTAAAATATTTTATTTAGAAATAACATTATTGAATAAATATGTGCATATAGTGTTATGAAATTTGTTTTGAGAATTTGAATTTTTCATCTTGTCTTTTGTAAAATAACACATTTAAGTATCAATTCATAGTAGATTTGGAAATTGATATAAAAACTATTGTAATTAGAAGTTCTAAATTTGTTGATAAACATTAATAGTGCATCCATAAATGTGTTTGTAGAATAATATTGTTTAAATAAAAAACTAGAGATTTCATCTGAAAGTTTATCATGAATTGTGCTTGAAAATTGATATTTAATAAAAACCTATAGGACTTATGTATTTTGTCACACTTTGAGAATTTCTAGGGTTGAAAATGAAAATAGGACTTTTGTTTACAATTTTGGATGGCATTTCTTCACACATTGTTCACTTGTGTTAACAGTGATCCAAGCGTACGTTACCCATAAAACCAAATGCACTAAGAGATGCAAGAATCACAACATGGAAATGGCTACCAATAAGATCCAAATATTTTGCAAATTCAAATTTTGAATAATGCAATGGGATTTGTTTTATACTATCAAATGTTCTTACATTGTACAGTGGGGTACCAAAAAGACTGTCGCCCCTTTGACCATTCAATGTGTTATGTAATAAAATTGGTATTTGTTGGCATTTTATTTCATTGCAACGTTGGTATTTAGCTCTTACATGCAATCCCAATCAAGCATATCAAAAATCAACCCCAAAATACCAAAATCCTATTTTTGGTGGATTTTTTTGCACATTAATCATGGTTTTACAAGAAATTTGACTTTAAAAACATTGGTGATGAATCTTTTGGATTTGATAGCATAGATATGTAAGAAAAATTCATATGCACATCTTTTGTGTTAAAAAAACCTCATTAAATAACAAAAATGTGTTATATGAAGAGTTCAATGTGACATGTGATATGACCAAATTTTGTAAAATAAATATCTCTATTTGTCTCTTGAATTTAGGCAAAGTAAATGTATAATTGCAATCAAATGTAAAAATGGAATCATAATTCACAAGTCAAACAACAAAATATATTTATTTTAAAGAAATGTAGGTTTTACAATTAAAGCTTGGACATGAGCACCTTAATATTGACATTTCTATAAAAGCTACTTTGGAACTTTTTTGGAAATGCATGTTCAAAGGAAAGATGTGCGTCTAAATATTTTCTACACATCTGTGCAATCAAATCTCAAAAACTCATCACCAATGTTTCTCAATTAGTTTTCTTGTAAATCCATGGTTGTTATACAAAAAAAAATCAAAAACAAAAGTTTGATATTTTTGGGTTGAGTTTTGATATGCTTGATTGGGATTGCAAGTGAGAATTAAATATCAATGTTGCAAAGTAATAAAATGCCAACAAATGCCAAATTTATTCCATAAAATGCTTAATGGTAGAAGGGGCGACAGTCTTTTTGGTACACCATTGTACATACCTTTACAAAAAGAAATTGTGTATGGAATAGTATGGTTTACTTTTTATTTTCGTATTTTATTTTTATACCAAACACTAAAAAAATGCTCCTGTGAGATGTTAAAGGTATTTATGCAATCAATGATTAATTACAATATCTATATCCCAAGCTAACCATTGTCCATATAGATTATGACATTAAGCACTTCTAAGATGAATTTGGATTCAAATGATATGTATAACTAAATGATTCACAAAAATCCAAGATATCGGATTGATTTGAAATCTTATTACATAAATTAAATAGTAGATTTGAAGTTTCAACAAAATTTATTGAATATAGGCAGTGGATGCAAAAGTTACACATTTT
Organism: Ulota crispa; assembly: GCA_963920765.1. Lineage (NCBI taxonomy): Eukaryota > Viridiplantae > Streptophyta > Bryopsida > Orthotrichales > Orthotrichaceae > Ulota > Ulota crispa. The sequence continues at coordinate 877,540 of OY987251.1, read as the reverse complement.
TCAAAGTTAACCACAACACAAAAATGTACATATAGAGAATTCCATATGATTTACAATTTCTTTCTTGTGACCAGCCAAAAATTTCTTCTTAGTAGAGTTGTCCAATGGATTTGAATTTGTGCAATTGTCCAAGAGACTTCTCCACTTGGTGTTTACACTAAAACCAAGCAAGACTTCTTCTTTCATTATTTTTTTACCTTTCAATCTTGTCCAACATCCCACCAATGGCCTCAAATAGCCATGTCTTGGCCAAAGCTTCTTGACCAACTAGAGCACTTCTCCATCGTAGTGTAAAGCAGTCCTTAGGATCATTTCACACTATGGCCAAAAGTCAAGAGGTTGTCAATCAAATTGCAAGTAACCAAGATTATTGCCTCTTCATTCTTGCTACCCAAATTGTTTAGCCAAAGCAACTGCTTCTCAAAAATAGTATGGATCAAGAAAAATGAGAGATCCAAACTACAATTGAGACCCTTGCCAAGACCTTTGCCAAGACCTCCTACGAAGACCCTCATTTAGACCCCCACCAAAACTCCTATTGTAGCTAATTTTGGGTAGATTTTTGTTTTGCTCCATGTTGCCCAAGTAACCTTTATTATTTCAAGCATCATAATACTTACTCAAAGCATTTGATTGGAGGTTTTTTTTCTTTGCAAAATTATATTCATTGTAAGCTCTTTGTTTCCAAATTTTGGAAACATTTGCCTAAAAGTGACTTCAAAGGAACCTACCCAAATTTTTGATTGTCTGTTCAACAAACAATTATCCTTTAGGGGTTTGAAACCAATATTAATAATAAAAACAATTGCATTGGTTATATAGATACTAAGACTAAAGTCATTTCAAATGTTACCATACATAACACTTAAACACCAGGCTAGTCACCATGACTAGTCCAACAATTACAATATTATTTTTAAAGTTGCAAAATTCAACAGTGCATGGTGCCTTCATGAACTTTGAAAGAAGGGCAGCTTGGGACCTAACCACCGTGTCCTTGAATCTTCTCATAATTTGAGTTACCTAAAAACATCAATACATCTAATGAGATAATTTGTTGCTTTTCATGATGGACCATGTGCTTTTTCTTACTTTTGAAAAAAACTCAAATGAAGAACAGCTTTTTCTTGTAGTACAAAAACTTTTCTAGGAGCCAGAGGCCAAAAATGTCCTCCTCAGCACTTAACCCCTAAATGCCCAAAGCATCACATTATGTTGTTGACAATACTTTGAACTTCTAAAAAACCCAACTAAGTTGCTATTTTTAGTATATTTTATTTTTTAACTATTTTTTTTGAAGTCTAGTTTTAGCATCAAAAACTAATTTCGTAAATGATTGATTATGCTTTTTCTATTCAAGATTTTGTGCAAGGGTGTCCATTGCAATCTTGATTTTTTTAGTGTTGACAACTCTTAGAAATGAGCCTCAAATACACTAGACCTTGGAGAAAATTTCACACTAGAAACTCATTTAAAAAAATTGTAGAGGAGATTTTGAAAAGCTGTAAATTGATTGGAGTTATACATGTTATGTCCTTTAACCCCATATTTTTCATGTGACCATTTTTTTAGATTTGACATGTGAAGAGTAGATTGAAAGACTTCAAGCCATTTTCACAAATTTAACATCCTCTTGATCAAATATTATAATCTTTCAATCCATAAATGATATTGTTGTGTTTTCTTTTCCTTTGTGATCTCTTCTAAACAACTCCCGGTTTAGGTACATGATGTATATTATTCCCAAATGTGGCGTTCCAAAAAATTCAAAAAAATGGTAATAACTCCTAAAAGGGGCTTGTATCATTCAACAAAAGATGAAAATCTAATCACTGTAGCATTGCTGTACAACACAACATTCTACAAAGCTTCTCGTATGACTTGTTAACTAGAAATTGCTCTAGACTTTTTGGTAGCATAGGCATTTGGAGTATTAGCATGTAGCAATCAAATCAATGTTGCAAGGACTAAACCAGAAAACTAATAGAACACAACGAAGAGAAAAGAAAGGGAAAACAACAAAGCAATGGAAATATTTTCTGCATTGTTGAACCAGTTAGATCAACACAGATGCTACCGTTAACAATCAAAGGAGTGACCTTGTTGTGTGTAGGATAAATAAGATAGGTAAAACTAAATCTACGCACCTCAATTTCACAAGGACTTTAGAGGCTTCCCCAGGGATGTGATCCACAGCTTGAGTGAGCATGAACAAGCAAGCCACCATCAAATGCTATGAGATGAATTAGGAGTTTAATATAACAAGGTACAAGAAACAATGTTTGAATTCGATAAACATACAGGTACATGCATAATTTCAGCTTCTCTATTGATGAAGAGAAATACACAATCTTTGTCCTCAAAATCAGAGGCCAATAACTAAGTTTTAATCTGGAGAATAAAAACAAAGTCACCACAAGATGAAGCACTAGTAAAGTACTACCACAAAATAACACCAAGAAATGGTGGAGAGGGCAAAAGTACTTAGAACAACCTTACTTGCAAAAGCTGAATCATGACCATTAGCGTAATCCTAACCAGAGGCACTCCTTTAAAACGCTAAACATTTATGTGCTTGTAATAGTAAGAAAATTCAAGAATATTGAGTATGTGTATGAACATAGGAGTGCATCTACAAGTGAAATATTTGATTGACACAATATAGTGCAATTGCTAGAATATAGAGCAATCAATGAACTAAATTCAAAACATTTAACACAACACAATATACATCATGTTGAAAAATACAATTAAAGCAAGCATAATCAAAACACTTCAACATAATGAGTTGAAAAAATTATCCACAACAAGTGGTAATGGTAAACCACAACAAGAGACAATGGTAACTCAAGGATTACTTATGAGGGTACAATCACGCAAGGATGTTCTCTCACATCAAAGGTGGAGGTATAAAACATAACTTTGTGGATATAACATTTGAGCTCATTCACACAAAATAGAGACAAATAATCTCCATGGAACGTAAAGATCCAACCAACTTTCCCTTGTATTCCAACATTCAAGTACTTTAAAGACTATAATATTCCCATGGAAAAGTTTTAGAAATAACCCATTAGCTCTATCATGTGCCACATTGGATGTTGCCTCCTTGGTTTAAAACCACGCTTGCGATGCACAAAACAGATGAAATACATCAACTTGTGCTTAGAAAGCAATTATTGTCTATTGTGTTACTAGCTTGATCATTGGGTGCTTCATTGAATTTGTGCAAGACTCCAAATTAGTTCATGTACAAGAATTATTCATGTAGGGATGGACAAAGTAACAAAAGCTTGCAAAAATGAGGATTTTTTGTTTACAACATATTCTTTGGCCATAATTTATTTTGCCATTCTCTCAAGCCCTCTTATAAGTTGAAAAATTAAGAACCTAGGCACGTTCAGGATAACAACAAGTGCAAACAATTCAAAGTCAAAAAACAAAACAAAAATCTCTTAAAACAAACCCATATGATCGTGAGATCATCTATCTTGAAGCTCAAGAATGCTTTTATTTCCCAAAAACGTAGCCAAAGTAATATCATCCTTCACTAGGTGCCTCTTGCAGCATCATCACCTTTAAAAGCACAAAAAATAAGCCAAACAAAAGAAAAAACCACTCACACAAGCACTACCAAGGTATTCTTTTCAACTTCTAAGTATTTACTTTTTTTGTATTATTTATTATTGCATTACCATCTGGTAAATGAGGTTCTCACATTTGCTCAAGCAATACCTTATAACCCTCAAGCATGAAGAATGCTACTAATGTCTTGGGCAACTCCCTTGAGAACAGCCATTCTTATAAAAGCACATTGCACACAATTGCCACGCTTTCTTGCATTTGCTACTGGAGCATGCAACATGATAGATTCCTTGTCTTTGAAATGTGTTGGGAAGCAAGGAAGAGTGAAAAACCTCATGACCACACTAATGCTACTGTATGGGAACTTCTCTTCTTCCCTATTGCACAGAGTTTTGCAAAAGATGCGATCAACAAGAGGTTGCAACAACATTGTTGTTGCCCGAGTAAACCATCAATTGTAAATCTTGTTGAATGGAACTTTGCATTGGCATACTGCAAGATGGGCTTGTGTGGTGTTGAGTTTTTGAAGGTGCATTTGAGCTTGGCTTAGATTTAGATCCCCGTAATTTTCTCCAAAAAACCAACAACAAAAATGAGGACTCTTATTACTAGTAAGATTTTCAACTAAACTAGCGGTATTCATCACTAGAATTTTATTAGAATTTTTGTATAATGATAGCTTGAATTGTTGTAAAATCCAAAAACATTTCAATGTAACAAAATGTTTCAAATCATTTGGTAGTAGCAATAGAAAAGTGAAATCATGAAAGCACAAAGCTTTTCCTAAAATCACAAAATTCCAACAAGTAATGAAGTGAAGCAAAGAGAAGCAATAAAATTGTGACTTGCTTACTATCACTATGTGCACCCTCTCTAATATCACCTCAACCTCAACAACTATCTTCTTGTTTTCTATAATTATATCATAGAGGCTGAGGATGTGATATTTAAGAGGTTAGAGTGATTTTATCAACATGATATGGACTATCCAAAGTCCAAAAGTGTTAGTTTAGAAAGTTTGGTTTGCAAAACATTAAGAGGTGCTTGCAAGGCATTGGAAGTTGGTGATAAATATTGAGAGACAAGCCCACATGAGAGGACATGCCAAAACTTTGGGGAAAAACACAGGCCAAATATTGAGACATTTCAACTGTTTAGGAGCATAGGAAGAAAATACATACATGAATTAATCCGTATTTAGTTAAATATGACATATTAGTATTGGAGCAAACATTTTGTGCTATGAAACAACTTGTCTGGCCAAAGCAAATTTGAACATAAAAGGGAGTCTTGAATATGATCATCCTAGAAGGACTCTTCGAGAAGGAAACTTTGGTATAGAGTAGAAAGATGAGCCAATACAAAAGAGAGACAACATAGATGAAACTTGGGTGAAGTAACTACAATGATTAGGTAGAAGAAAACACTTTGCAAATACATACCTTTAGATTACGCAAGATTCTGATTCCTTTCTGCACAAACTTTTGCAAGAGCTTCTGCACGACAAGCATGCTTCTTTGCCAAAGCGTTTGCAAGAGTTTTGCACAACGTTCACGCTCCTTGACTTGCACCTGTTCTCTATCCTGTTCATTAATCCATGGCTGCTCCAAAAGTAGTCACAAATTACACATCATGGCAACCATTGTAAGTACATGACATGCCAACAAATAATGTTGGTTTTCAAAAGCAAAAATGTTTGTATTGGCAAAAAAATTAAGAGAGGTTGGAATTCACACCTATCTCAAAGTGTGTAGGTGATATAAATTGCGACCTTTGATTAGAAGTTGGCGCATGATGTAAAAAGGCTTTGTACTTGTGCTCTAGAAGACTTCAATCTAGCACATTGCAAGATACAATAAAGATTACCCCCCATTAATAGCATTCACATATAAATATTTGTGGGCAGTACCAATCACCAGAGTACTTTAGATTTGCAATCCAATGAAGGGACACAAGGAAACTTTGAACGTTTACTCACGGTAAACGTATGTTGCTGCCATTTGGCGCCATAGCTCTTGTTCACAACCTTACCAGCAACCTAACGCCCTCTTAAGCGTGGACGATTGGCACTTGGTTTAAAAATATCATACCCACCCCCCAACATGAAGGTCAAATTATAATGCCAGTTTGAGGTTAAGCTTCTAAAACAAGTACTTAATAAAAATACTATCCACTACATGGAGTCTCATCCGTGAAAGTAGAATGCATCAACAATAAAAGAACTCAAAGCAATATAAACAATTTGCCAAATGTCAACCTCTTCAAGCAAGATGGGTCAAGAATCCAACCAAAAAGGAAAAGCGACTCACAAATCATAAACAATTTGCAAGAATAGAACACTCACAAATCATTAACAATTTGCAAGAATAGAACAGTGTCTCCAAGACATGCGTCATCTGCAAGGAAACATCACCAGCTTAGAGAAAAACAAGAGTATCATGCCAAAAGATAGAATCACATGTCTATCTTAGTGTACATAGCATTTGCATGGGCAGAATTGAAATGGAAAGATGGGCTGTACTCTTCAAAAAAATACGAGTTGTTTTTGTTGGAGTTCGTTTATCTTTGCAATTGATGGTAAAAGACAATCTCGTGTAAATGTCTTGTCCTTGCCTATCTTTGATTCTAGAATACGCAGACCACAAATGAAAGGGTTCTCACTTAGCTACATTGGTGCAATATAAATTGAGAAAGTTTGGCTAACTCAAAAAGCAAGAAAAAACCTTACTTCAAGTGTTGTTCAACGCGGTCCACAAGAACACTCAAACCACCAGACTTGCAAAGCCCATGGTGGCTCAAGTATGCTATCATATGACATTTTTGGAGCTTTCACCAATCACCACCTCCTGCAAAGAAAGTTGGGTTCTTTGTGAGTCTTTGTTACAAGCAAACATTCAACAAAGACTTTTGTACAAAAATTATTAAACACAGAACCAAGCGTACACACTTAAAATTACTTGTGTCAACTCAGCCAAAAATGCTGTATCCTTTTGACTGAGAGCCGTGCTTGTATCTCCTTGCTCTGCTGCGCTTTTGAGGTCCATCACACTGTCATCTTTGTCTCCCTCGCCGCTGAGCGAACACCCATACCCCATGCAATGAAAAAACAATACACTTGCACCAGACGCTACCTTCCGTGGTTCTCTCAAAACGTTTAACCAAGGAATTCATGGATTCACTAAGATCAATCGAATGTGAAAACTTGAAAATGCACACAAGTCTTCATCTGGAGCTTGCTGGTTGAAGTTCCAAGTGAAGTGTAGCATAATTTGAAGAGGACAAGAGCACACTTGTTGCTTGCACTGGCGGCATTATCACCTCGCGCGAGAGACCTCTCCATGTTTGTCACAAACTCCTGCGGCACTGCGTTCAAGACAGTTCCCAAAGAACTTGAAATCCCATTGCAGTCGTCGTTCAACTTAAGCAATCCGAGTTCAAGCGACACGGCGTCCACCACATTAATGCCCATCAACTCCCTCGTCACTACTTCTTCCTTGGCCTGCTTCCCTTTACGCTTGCTACTCCTCACACTTTGGCCTCTCTGCCGCATCTTGCGATTCATCATCAGCATTTACTACCTTTGCAAGGTCCTTGACCTGCTCCTCAACAAGCCAGTGTAACCTTCGCACGCACCTCGACGAAACCGCCGTTTCACCCATCGGTTCCCCGCCCTGAAGAACGCCCACAGATTATACCAAATTCAAACCTATGCTCTTCAAAAGTTCAAAAACACACGCACGAGGGGGTTGTTCCACATTATTCCCTTTTCCTTATGACAAATTTGCAACAATTCATCATAGGGGCGGTCGACGATCGTGTCTTCGCTGATGGAAACCACAAGAAATCTATTTCAACAGTTTCTCAAAACTACACGAGGATCACAATCAAAACAGGGAAATATTGATACTCCATGGCAACCAAAAATGCAGCCGTTCTTTCTTTCTCGGGCTGAACATCGCCAGACTTTGCAAAATGGTTACAAAATTTACAGGAAGAAAACGCGAATATGTGACCAGATTTCAACAAAAAAATTGCTGTGAACTTCCAAGAGTTGCATTGTAGCTATCATAACAATCAAAATTTCATAATTGCAACAACCACGCCTCAACCGAATGCTAAATACAAAAAAACGGGTAAAAAATGGCTATGTATTTGCACATCAGGATTTGTGTGTTCCCGCTTGCCTCACCGACGATTCATATTGCTGCAAACCAAGCACAATCGTCATGCACGAGGCGACATTCCCTGCACAAGCACTAATTGCACCTCCGAGGAAAGCCTACCGATCGGGTAAGCCGAATTAAACATCTTCGGTAGCACGATCGTCCCTATCAAAGCAAGAGACCGGTAAGTGAACCCTAAACTTAGTTGCAGAGTATGAAGTACTACGATCGGGTGTTAGCAGATCACGAACCTGCATCGATCTCCCGCAATGGAACTTTGTACTGAAGAGAGCGATCTGCACGCTCTTCTGCGAAATGATGAATTGGAGGAGTGTCAGACTTGCGAGAGACAAAGCCTGTCCAACTGCGAGTTATTGTGGAGAATGCTCAGATGGGAATGCTGGACGCAAAGCCAATGCTTTCATGGCGAGCGACGGCGGCGTTATCACTCCCAGCCCTTTTTGCAAGCCGCGAAGGAATTTAAATTTCTGCCATGGCGCTGGAACGCCAACGGACATTTACTACTTATCAACATTAGATGAGATCCACCTATCTCGTTTAGTTCTTATTCAATGTGCAGGAAAAACCGGCGGCTAGTTCACAGACAGCCGCTGAGAAGAAAACCAATTGAAATTGCCTGCAATTATAGTATATTACAGTGTAAATTTAGAAAAACATGTGGCACAATGTAACTGATTGAATACTAAAAATGCTTGAATTTAGTTGGTAAAGTCCAATTAGTTTCCCCAACATTGTTTTTATTCAAGGGCTTTACTTAAGATTTGAATAACAATCGAGACACATGGCATTGTGCATTGGCAAGAGAAAATGCAATAGCTTGGAGCTGGGAGCCGGCTAAGGTTGGATGACATGTTGTATGGTGGGACCTAAGGGGCAAACATCCCATTGCTTTTACAAATCAAGGTAAGAGTAATAATTTGCTCCATATTTTGGTATTGTCAATGATATCTTCCTTCAGTTTAGACCAAATCAAGGTCAAGGTCTCAAAATTTAAATTAGAATTCAAAATTCCCACATTTGCATTTTAGACAATAAATCTCTAAACACTCACATTTTCTAATAAGTGAAAACATTGGAATTTTCTACCCTGGTTCTACATAATGGCATGCCATCTAACCTCAACCATAGGAATCTAGGACTTGAGTTGTAAAGTAGACACGCCCTTCTCCAATACCTCTCTAATTTTGCACCCTACTTTTAAGAGTAGCTCCACCCATTGTTGAATCCAAAGTGGTACAGTGAATGCCTTTTGTACAAGCAAATTCCGCCACATGTCATGTGCTAAGTTACTTTAAGATGGTTGGGATTGGGACCTTCAAGTGCCAGTAAGGTAGCCGCATCCATAAGAGTGAGTTTAAGGATTTTGAACATGATGACTATTAATAAACATCTATCAAATTACAAGATCTTGTTAGCAACAGCAAAATAATGAGTTTGCACTTTTGAATGGATTATTTGGACATTGTGAGAATAAATTGTATATTTTTTAAGAGCAAACTACCATTGCACCCATAATCAACACTAAGGTTTCATATTCACATGTTGTGCATCCTTGTACTTACATCTATTTTCTTCCACAGATCTTTGAAGATTTTAGAGGTGACACTTATAGGGACACTCATGAAGATGGGTGCAGCTACCTTATAGGAACACACACAAGCGGTTTCAAGGTTAGTCTAGAGTTGTGAATAGGGACCATATGAGCTGCAACTTTGCCCTTTAATATAAAACATTCTACAATATTTATTTTCACAAAATTACTTTCCAAGACAGCTTCTTGAAGCTTATTGAAAGGCTAACCTTATTGATTTTTTTCTTCAATTTTCCAATACCTTGAGGTACCTCAAGCCCTCAAACAGTCAAGTATGGGTCTGTCTAACTTACACATTAGATGCATGGTATGGCAAGAGTCAATGATGGATATGCAAGGGTGGATATATAGGGATGGATATGCGGAGATGGGTATTCAAAGATGAGTATGCAATGATGGATATGTAGGGAAAGCCCCTTGAAAAAGGTAGTTAATTCCAAAATGACCTTGAGTCATTTAAGACAAAATGTATCCTTGGCCAATTTTTGAAGTTAACTAAACCTTACCAAATAACTATTTCTAGTAGTTTATATTTTTGAGAAATTATTTTTGAAGTTTAGTTTTAGCTTGAACTATATGATTTTGTAAATGCCTAATTATGATTTTTCAATTCAAGATTTTTTGCACGTGTCCATTGCAATCTTGACTTTATGTAGTGTTGAGGGCTCTTGGAAATGAGCCTCAAACACACTAGATCTTTGAGAAGAAATCACATTAGAAACTTATTTGAAAAATTTGTAGAGTAGATTTTGAGAAGTCACAAATTGATTGGGATTATGCATGTTAGGCCCCTTAATCCCAAATTTTTTTGGTGACCAACTTTTTAAGTTTGACATGTGAAAAGAAGGTTGAAAGACTTCAAGTCACTTTCAAAGTTTTAACACCCTCATGATCAAACATTATAATCTTTTGATTCATAAAAGATATTGTCATGTTTTCTTTTCTATTGTGATCTCTAACATGTCTAGTTTGAATATATATAATTACAATTTAAAAAGAATTGATACAACTTATCAAAATGTTGGCTTTTTGTTCAAATTAGAGCAAATTCCTACAAACACAAAAAACTCCAAGGTCATTTTGGGGTTCAAAGAATAACTATTATTGCATACAAGAATCATAGAAAATGTGTAGCTTATTCAGAGAATCAAATGATTGTACAACACTCTAATACAAGCAACTAATCTTTGTCATGACTCAAGTATTCCCATTATTTTTCTTCTACGCAGTTGAATTCACCAAGATGGGCTCCACTAAGTGTTTGTCTCTCCCAAACTTTTGATGATGCCTATCAACAACATGAACAATTTGCATTTTGAACCCATGGCACATCTTGCACACAAAGTGATAGCAATGAATACCCTCTCTCATAGCTATAGCTCTCTCACTGTGGTACGCTCAATCCAATTGGTGTTGAAGCATTTTGAATAAGTTTGTAATAAGGACCACTTACTATAATATAAACACCATATGCTTTGCATTCCTACAAGGTCCATACACATACCATTTTTAGAGACTAAAACTTTGCAAGAGGGAATCATATTCACCCAAAGATCCCAAATAACGTCCATAGTCAAGAACCTTTCATTGTAATGTACAAATATTGGTTAAGAATTATTATTCACATCAAAAATATTCTCACTTATTCCATGCCAATATTTATATATATAGATATGGCTGGTGCACAACAATAGATACAACCACAACACTACCTGCAACAAGAAAGAACTTGTTAAGAGAGATTACACCTATTGATTCCTTCAAACTTATAATATTGAACGTATTCTACCTACACAAAATCAGATGCTCTAGAAGAGATGAATATGTCTTTTACAATATAGAGCAATTACTTTAAACATGTGAGACGGCTAGGCCAACTTGACCATTATCTTTGGAATATCTTCTCTAAAATGATCATTGATGTCAATGACTTGAACATATTGCACAACTTAGTTATTACTATATTTGAATTTTAAAATGCAAAAATCCATAGACATTGGAAATGATTTGCACAACAAAAGTGTCAGTCTAAAATATAGTTTTTAACTTTGAGAACATTTTTGTCTTGTAGATTGCAATTGAGTTCCTTTAAGTACAAAGTTGTGCAAAACTTATACCTTATTCTTGTTTTCTAATGGTCATGAATGTTGTACTTGACATATTGTGATCTTGGTTCATTAACACTTCAATTACACAAGATAAATTTTGTTGTTAGAGCCTACAAAACATTGTTTGTTATTTGAATATCTTTTGAAATTGACAATTCTTGTTGTATTAAAAGTCAAATACAATGTTGTCATTAATGCGTTATTCATTAAATTGGAAAAAAGTAACATTTTGGGAAGTCTTTTTGGTTTTGTGGTTTTTATCAAGTTTTCATTGAAATCTCTTTAAAAACCATAAAATCAAAAAGTCCTAGAATAGCAAAAAGTATATTTGAGTCTATAGACTTCAAAAGCTCATGTTCATATTGATTAATGCTCAAAATAGGAATTTGATCTAAATAACTTTTGACAGCTGCATAAATTACCACTAATAGTTTTTCAATAGGAATTGGGCTATATTGTGGTTGTTTAAGAACCTCTATTAGCCTCGCCCTACCATTTAATAAATATTGAGTAGCAGCATCAAGGTTTGAACCGAATTGAGCAAAAGCAACTACTTCACGATATTGCCCCAATTCTAGTTTTAAGCTACCGCATACCTGTTTTGTAGCTTTTAACTGAGCCGGAGAACCTTGAGAGTAGGGTTTGCACTCATCTCTAGGCTCTAGCATAGGATATAAAACCTAGCTCCCTCTCAAAGAACTGCGCGCAATATTAGCCTATCACACCGCTTCTTTCTCTCAAAACCTGTCACTTATAGACGAGGACAATTAAATCATCTTTAATAATTTGTTTGTGTGTAGTTTCTTAGAACGTTAAACATGCAAAGGGATTTGCTTCCTATTGAATGCTAGTTTATTATCTTGGAATTATGCAGCATCACTCTCTTCCTTAGTGGTTTTATAGCCTTTGCTTAAATTTATGGCGTGAGCTTAAAGGCCACCTTGATGGTTGTATAGAATATCTGGTGTTTGGCGCTGATCCTTGTAAGCGGTCTTGTCTCCCCAAGCTTTGCCAATTTTGGGATGTTTACCTATTTTGCGGGATATTTCCCTGCACACAATTGTTCAGCGATGTGCTTGAATCATCCTTGATTAATGCGGATAAGAAATTGATTTCTTCCTTGGAAGATCTCCCATTTGTCATCCTTTTTTTTTTACAAATTTAGATTTAATGCGTTGGCACGCTATTATGAATACATGTGGGTCCGTTATTATATTGCTGGTTTTTTTTATATTTTATGTTGACGTTAGGTTTCAATTTCCAAATTTGATCAGCTGTAGCCTCAACTCGGGCAGGAGAAGCAAGATTTTCTTGATTCTTAGTTTTATCCATTGCCAAACCATCGAGGTTCTCCCCTTGTAAGTTTGTGGTGGTTACACTGGGACCGTACAAATTGCGGCCTTTTCTCATGAATAGGTCCGGATTCCCATTAGGAGTTCCCTCTAGGTATTTAACAATTTGTAGAGCCTTGGTTGATTTGTTCATCAGTGTGGAGTTTGTGTGTTTTTTGATGCAAGGTTCCCATTTTTCCTCTTGTGTAGTAGAAGTACTCATGCTGTAGACGGCACATATCCCAAGTTTGTGCAATTAGAATCCCGAGTGTCTTTTTTCCTGCTTCATTACGTACGGGAGGCCGGAAGCACAAAGACTTCAAAGATTCTAACACCACCACAATAATTCCAACACCCGCGTTGTTCTTGTTAACACACAAATGCACATGACATTGAGCATTGAAAATCGTTGAAGTCAACCATGTGATTGCCGTCATTGTCCACGCAAGTAATCATACGCCAACATTCCGCCAACAAAACTCATTTGCCACCAAGACTCCACAATCATGACTCCTTGTAGCTCTTTTGCGGAATTGAAGCCATTATTGTAAACATCAAATACCCCAAAAGTAGCATGCAATGCATACTTCTCTTTGTTGCTCACTCTTGCATCTCTACTTATGCTCATTGCCATTTCATCTCTTCAAGCTGCCGTCCTTCTAGTGTGGAAGGGGATGTACACTAGAAGGTAAACAAAGCCATCGCCATCACCGTTGAATTTCACAATTAGCCTACTTCCTCAAGCTCAACGTCACTCATGTCATCCCCGAGTGAACGCAGCACATTTGCAAGCTCAAATCTTGAAGTCTTGCCATCCCCATCCTTGTCAAACACCTTAAAAGTGGCAGTCAATTCTTTCACAACAGGATCAACCTTGGCTGTCACTTACTGACGGTTGGAACTCCTCTTAGAACCAAGTTTTTTCAAAGTGAGTTTCAATCATCACATGTCTACTTGCAACTTAAAAACAAATTCTCCCAAAACAAAAATAAGAAAAAATGCAGTGCCCAAAATGAAATAGGTAATTAAAAATTTTCAAGAACAATGATATTCCATTCTCTGTAGCTAAGCACTCACTCTTCAAAATAACCTCTTCTAGGATCAAATGCAAACTTTGCAAATTGGAAGCACGTAAAACCTGACTTCAATGGTGTCAAGTCTTGCATTGCCCAGTTTTGTGGCAATGAATGCACACACCACGGGGACTTGCTAAAGAAGGAAGAATTGAGAAATTGACAAGAATAATGTTTGTTTGATTTTTGGTAGTGTTGAGCTTTTAGTAGCCACAAATAGCCCAAAACAACGTTGGATGCTTTTTTAGGGGAGGGGAAAGCGTAAGCATACAATGTGGGCAAGTAACTTTGCTCAATTGGATTGATTAACTATGCCAAGTAGCCATTTGGATGTACCATATTGACTAAGTCAATCCTTTTTTAAGGCAACAATCAAGCACTTGGAAGGTAACATCTCATATTCATTAAAATGAGAGAATGGAGACCTCTCAAAATAACCATATTAATTTAGGTTGAAGTTCAATTAAAAGCACTCATTTTGGTCAAATTGACCTAAAGTCTTTCAATTTTAGTTTGAATTGAGCTAAATTGAGCTAAAACCTTTCAAATTGACCTAAAACCTTTCAATTTCAACCTAAAATCTTTCAATTTTAGGTCGCATTTCCTTTAAATTTTGATGAAATTTCTTCTCAAATGAAGTACTAGGATCTCTCATTTCATTGGAGAACTCTCATTTTTTATTGAATATAGGGTTAGTATGAGAATTGAGATACTTGAATCTATAAGTCTATTCCTTTCAAGGAAATACTCAAATTTCAAACAGCTATGACTTGTTATTGGAATGGTTGAGCATGGCCATTATACTAGATATTGTTCACTAAGCCTTAAAAACGTTTACTTTAATATGTTAGTGTTCCACAACTAATATATATAAATAGGTGCTACCAATCATAAAGTATCATCCTCTAAAGGATTCAACCTATTCAACTGACAAAAGCTTGCACATCTTCATGAAGCACGCCATTGTAATATCATGTCAACAACACTTAATTGACACAACTTGTCAATAGTTGAGAAAGAAAATCAAACTCAATTCTATAGTAAAGTGGACATCGCCTTCCTTCCACAATTGTCTACAACATGAAACAAAGGCCTAAAATAATTAGATAGCAATTGCCTCCAAATGAACACCCAGGTCATACACAAGTAGTATGAATGTGAATTTTCTATACTAAGTTGGTTGAGAGGTTTCCAAGTATCAACTACAATTAACATTTGGTTACAATATTGTACAGTACAAGAGAGGACCTTGCACGACCACAAGCAAATTGAACTAGTTTGTGCCACATCAGCTTGCATTGATCAGCGCCACAATAAATCTTCATTGCAACAAAATTGATTATTGTACTTTTAGTAATTGATGATTTGTACTCAAAGAATACTCATATTGGTTAATAATATTAATCCAAGTAAATTGCAAGTACCATAGCAAGCCCAACTTCAGTTCCAGACAGATGCATTTGAATATTGTCATGTGGTCAATCAGATGAGTACATCTGATCCATGGTGTAGCAATTTATATTCTAGAAGTGAGTCACCAGGAACAGTTACGTGAACGTAGCCGACGTGGGGTGAGTAAAAACTTGTTTGCCTGGGCCATCATTGCAACCAATGAGCTCCATGGGCAGCACATTTTGGGCGCCAATCTTGCCTTTGGAGCAAGAATGTGAACTCGTGAAGTCTTGTACAAATCTAAATTGAAAGGGCCAGTCGGTGAATGGTTAATAGAATATATATCTTCATCTAAGTAAGATTCCTCACCACTGTCAAGGCTCTACACAAAACAAAGTGCACTAATTTATTTGCAAACAAGTGAAAAGACAGAGAATTCCGACGGCTTCAGTGAGAGCAACAGTTACATCGGACCAATAAAGACAATATGCTTATTTGTTTCATCTTACGTGTTTAAGTGCATAGAAAAAATCAAAGTGGTTGAAGGGTTACTGCTCGCTCTAAGTGACAATCTAATACTTCTCGTGGAGCCCCTCAAATTGGGGCATTCTGTAGTATCAATCCTTGACGAGTGCGATACACTGATCAAGTACGCAATGGGGTATGCAACCACATTGATCAAATACAACTCTGTATTAAAATGTACAATGGTCATGCTCTTCTTTCTTCATGAACTAGATGACATTTTGCATAGCCATTATTACCTCTGCTATCTTACTAATGGCCGTGGGTCCAATCTTCACGAGGTCTCTATCCACTAGCGCCATCATAATCCTTCTTCTTTGTTCCTTAAGCCCCATCACATCATTGGAAAGCTCTCTGATTTGCCTCAGCAAGTTGTTCCAATTGGGGTCAACATACTTGACAATTGTTTTGCCCTCTGTGCTTGTTGACGTGGTCTTCCAAAGTGCCTACTATTTGAAATGGCCCAGCTCCGCTAGTCCCAGCTTCTGGATTATCATGAACAATTCATAAGTTGAATAAGCAATGATGGTGAATTTATCTACTTTTTCAAACAAGAGACTTGCTATTAGTTGAACGCTATATTACTTGATTATACGGGTGGGAGAAATTATTGTTCAAAACTAAAAACAAGAAACACGGCATTTCCAAGAATGAAATTAGTTGAACGCTGTTTCACCTAATTATCTGTGTGAGAGAAATTATTATTCAATAATAAAAACAAGAAATAATACGTTTTCCAACCAAGAATGAAATTGGTTGAATGCTATTTTATCTGGTTGTGCGGGTGAGAGAAATTATTATTAAACACTAGAAATAAGAAATACTGCATTTCCCATTTCCCAGGGATGAAATTCTAGAGGTAAACTTGAGATGCTCTAAATATTGCATCCAAAATGACACCCACCAACAAAACAAAAACTTTCTTGGGAAAAGAGAGTCTAACACCAAAACTGACCTTAATGCGTTGTTTGTGGTTGTCTCGGATTCTGATCTCAGCCAACTCAGGAGTATATGAGTACGCCTTGGGCAATCAGTACCAAACAGCTAAGACATTTTCTTTATTGAAAAGCCAGGTCTCTTCCACGCCGATCACCACCATCTTGAACTCTCCCAGCCGGTATAGAAATGCGCCCAGCTTCTCCACGGGCTTCTCCTTTGGGGGCTTGCCTTGCGTCTCCCGCAAGATCTCCTTGTCCTTGCCTCAGAAATGGCAAGCCATCGGAAGCTCAACATGTCCTCTCGGTCGAAGCACCTTCTTTGACGACGTCCTGCTCAACATCCTCACAAGCCCCCTTTCCTTCTCCTAATTGCAAAGAGAAATAGTAGTACCAGTATATACAACCCTCCTTGCTCCCAATCTTTGGATCCAAAAAATTATGATACCCTATAAAATATTGTTAAAAAGTTCCGCACTCATGTACTCCGCCTTGCTAAATCCCAACTCTCAAGAGCCAACTGTTCATTCCATTGACAAAAATGGCGTTCACGCAAATAGTTCAAGCGTGGTGGCAATCGATCACAACAAGTGTCTCGACACTCCGTGTCGACCAAATCTAAACCTGCCACTACGTCCATTTCTGCTTTGGTTTCTGTATCTATAACAACACAAGCAAGGGGTCTCCGTCTGAGTTCTAGACACCTAATTAGGTCTTACATTGTGATGCGAGTATTGAAATTTAGTCCACTTTGTCCAGTGTAGACAGCACACAACAACAGCAGTGAATCTCTCACAGATAGCTAGGGTGGTGGATGATTACATTTATATGTAGGGTAACTCCTTCCACCTTAGAATTGGAACTGCAATGGACAACATCGAGGCCGCAATCTCCGCCATGGGATCTAGTTCGGTCGGATTCAAGCGAGCAAGCAAGCTAGCTCTGATGGATCGTTGTAAGGATCTACAATATTGCTAAAGGAACAGGCCACACGCGCTACACAAGCGTGACCTTGTTTCAGTCCAGAGGAGCCTGGGCAAGCTAGAAATTCAGCGAAGAGGGGGGCTTGAGTCATTGGGAAGGGAAGAATGATTTGTTGCTTAAGCGATTTGCACACACATCATTGCTGCGGTCAAGAACTCCCGATTAGAGGCTGGAGTCAGGCAAAATCTTAGTGCCGAGCTCTTAGCTGACCTCCTCTCGAAGGCACATTTGCGAGAGAGGAGAGAGGGCATTGGAAGTAAGGAATCCAGGAATGGTCCAGGAATGGCGGAGGTGTTGCTTCTTTTGATTGTCCATTGGGTCATCTTGCACCAATGTCCGGGGAGAACCGGCATTTACGACTAATTCACACTCACATTGTGGCCACACTATGGTCTTAGGCCGTCAATTTCCACCAATGAGATTGCAAGAAACCAAGACTATGGCTTCTCAACCAAGGTTTTTTTTTATATATTTGCTGGTGCAGCAACATGCACCCCATAATGCAAGCAGGTAAGGAAATTTGGATATTTGAATAGAATTATTGACATACACACATTTATCCACAAAATATAATAATATTTAGGGAGTTACTACCACCACACCCTACATTGCTAATAGGACACCCCTCTGAGCATGAAATTTGATAATTTAGTGCTATTTTTGATTTATTCAAGTGGTCCATCATTCATTCAATCGCGGCATTACCATGTCTTTGAAAAGAAAACATGACAAATACAAATTTTTTATTGAAATATTGTTGCACCAATACTAATTTTTGATGTATATTTGCTTTAAGTAACTCAAAAGTCCTATATTTTTAATTTCAAATTTAAGCACAGTAACGCCATATTCATTAAATTGGGAAAACCAAATTCCTAAATTATACCCTAATGCTTGGTTTAAGGTGGTCACCTTAATCCCAAAATGTTACTAAATTCCCAATCTAATGAATATGGCATTACCTGGGACATTACACCTATTTTTTTTAGTATAGCCTCAGAATGCTAAAGGTGAAATAAATCTTTTGATCTAAAAAAATCAGCATTAAAAATCACATTTCATGCTCACATGGAGTGTCCCGTTAGAAATTTAGGGTATTGCGGTAGTAATTCCCTAATATTTACAGTTTTTATCCAAAATTAGGTGAACTTGGTGCTTTCTTGGGGAGGGATTTGGCAACTTTATCCATTTTATCACAAGCTTCTTTTTTAGTGTTATGGTTGTCAGTCATGATTTGATGTAAGTAAGATTCAAGCAAATTTTTGCCAAGAAAGTTTTCCATGCTCTTAACTTTTTACACTAGAGGTCAAAGTCCACCATTGGGGTCCAAATTGCCTACATGGCGGATTACTTTTTAAAAATGCCGGTGTAGAATTGAAATCAGTATCTGCCCATGGGTCCTTGGATAGATCACTCTTGGTATCTTGGGTACCCTCGTGCGGCAATGGGGTATTTTATAGGGGGCTATTTACCTCTTGGGCAAGAATAAAAAGGTGTCTTTAATTATATAATTTGCCAAAATAGTTTATATTTTGCACTCCATAATTACTTATACAAGAAAGGGGTTTCCATTTTTTTCCTAGCTATATTATTTATAAGGTAATTTTTTTAACTGCTTGATTTAGAAGACACATGCTTAGCAAAAATGCACCATAATTTCATCCAAAGCATCAAAATAGAGAACAATTGTAGAATGAAACCATACAATGAAACAAAAGTTGTATCTGAACTTCAAGAAGCCATAACTAATTGCATAGAAAACAAACCTAAACCAACAACTTCATTTACAAGTATTTGATGCAATGGGATTGAAAACGGGTTAGGCAATAAAAGAAAAAGCTTTGAGTATGCAATGTGCTAAGCAAGCACAAGTAGAAGTAGCTCTGAATCTTATATCACCGATACCATGGTCTTGCATAACTCTAGTTTAGAACCACTGGCTAACAATGTTGGGTTGAAGAAGGTTTAGGGTGTGCCCGTAGTTTGTGAGTCTCCTTTGTTGCCTTTGCATTTCCTGCGCATGTAGAGAAAGGCTTGTATAGTGATGTGCATTATAAGAAGTGCAGATTTGTCACAGCATTTGCCAAATGTAACAACCACTCTTACTAGATCAATATAGCATCAAAAACACTCATTGCTAATTTGTGGTTTAGAATTTAGATTGTCCACTCTATGGCAAGAATCACAAACACAATCCAAAATTTAGGGTAAGAACTTGCAGTACCAAGAGTGCGTGAGTTGCAAAACAATGTCAAAAGGGAGGTTGCTCTCCTCTGCTGTAGTTGGCCGGGACAAAAACCTACCATTGCAAAGTTCACATAACACAGCCGAGGAACATATCAGTTTCCTTAGGCTACGCATAATTGTTCCAATTTGTGGCCTAGCAATTGCAGGTACCTGGTTATAGATTCAGCGAGAGATTTAGGGTCTAGGAACAAACTCTGACCTATCACGACTCGCTGAGAAAGGAAGGCAAGAATTCAAGGTGCATTTTATGATTCAAGAGTTTAGAGGGGGGTGAGCAAGCGCATACCTCTACGCAGCAGCAGTGTAGGATAATTCAACCCACAATTACATGCTGCAACTCTCAGCAGTTTAGATCATGACTCCACTTCATGAAAACATAATGTCCAGCAAGCGCGCACTTTTTATCTACAAACTTCCAAAAGGAGGGTTAAATGGAAGAATATAAGGCAGGGTATTTACAGGGTATAAGGCAAGGTTTAGGGGCAGATGTTATGGGGTCTCGTGCCCACTATTGAAACCTCTGTGTGGATTGCAATGTAGAGACTAGTAGGCAGGCAAACAAGTAGAACTAAAAGCCTAGAGAAGCAATAAAATTCAAGGCTCCTGAAGCAAGTATGGGCTCATTATGTGCAATATTCAGATAGGGTTTAGGTACGTACACTTACCTACAAATTTGACAACAACAACCTAGCACTTCAACATCTCCCACAAAATCTGCCCATACTCAAAGGAATAGAATTAGAGGTTTTATTCTGTCATGGAGCATTACACAGCAGAATTCAATTTCCCTTCCATCCAGATTATTACTTTCTTGAAATGAAATAATGGAAGCGACAACTTAAGCTACATGCAAATGTATAAAAGTTTAATCAAAGACATGAGAATTCAGGGAATCGCCTCATGGAAGGCCAACCGCATGAGGCAAATTGAAGGGTCCTTTTGACTGAAGATACCCTCAAGGAAAAACTACAAAGTGCTCTCAATCACAAATTTGATCAATTGTAGTGAGTCATTTCTATCTACAGTATACACTTCATTGGCAGGGTTGTACATCATGGTAACAGTACTTATTATGCAATCAACATCTATCCATTTGCTATCAGTGTGGTCATATTTAAATTTGTCCCTTCCAAGGTGTTTCAATAATAATGTAACATGACTTCAATGTTAGGGTTTTGCGGTTTAGGTTTAGCGTTTTCTTCCATTCTAGCCAATAAGTCCATGGGTTGCCGCAATGCTCCAAACTGTTTGCCATTGCGTCGCCTCATGGATTGCACCCTGCCCACCCACCAAGAACCTTTGTCTATAGCATGCAAGGCATTAGTAGCATTGCCCAAAGCAGGAGCAATACATGGGCGACCCCTCTTGCGCTTAGCAGCAAATAGTACAATAGAAGATAATCGAGTCGTGCTCCTTTGAATGAAGTGCACACCACAATCTAATCCTATGCATAACAACCCTGTCCCAGATGATAATCTTGCTTGCATACAATTGTCATGGTTGTTGAATTTCATACTTTGCTTAATTCTAGCAAGACAATCTTTAGAGAGGAAGTTGTTACCATTCAATTGGGAGACAAGTGTGGACTTGTAAATTGAGTGGCCCTCTAGTTCCACAATAGGCCAAATCTTGTCGCTGCTTGCGCTTTTGGGCATCCCAATCTACGCCTCCGCGTGGTTGAGGATGTCTGTTACCGCATCACAGGTTTCTTGCTGCAGAATCTCCAACAAATCCATCCCATCATCTACAAAGTCTTCGTCTGTTGAATCTTTGATTTTGGGTACATGTCCTGCATTCAAAGAGGAAGACACTTCTTGTTGCAACCGATCCCGGAGCACCTCGGAGTCACTGTCCTCCCCAAAGACAGCTCTGGAACTTGGGTTGTAAGCAAAACTCTTCGGGTCTGCCTTCCCTACGATCCAAGGTTTCTCGAACCAAATTTTTCTTTTGGAAGTGTACTATGAACTAGGCGCCATATTCAAGGATTGGAGCATCCTTTGGGTCTCTTTCAAGCCCTCTTGCAGAGCCTCTATGACTGACTGAGAATCTGAGATCTTGCTATAATCCCCTAAATTGCACCGCTCCTCACTAGCCTCTAATTTATGAAGTGCCTTCCATACATTGTTCATTTTATTATGCTGCTTCTTGAAAGCCAAACCGCTCTTACCATATTTGGTGGCAGACAAGTGATTTAAGGTACTGGCGGTGTTGAGTAACTCGTGGAAATCATAGGCCCGCTTGTGCCCATTCATGCTGCCAATTTTTGAGAAGAATATTTTGCAAGAATCGCTTTTGGTCAAGTAGAGGGGCACAACTAGATCAGGGTACCTATCTCTGAAATGGGAGATCAACAAAACAACGTAATGACAAGATAATTGAATATCAAGGAAGCATTGAACACTTACAAAGTTCTTTGCCTCCACTAGCCTTTGAGAATTTCTTAAAACTCTATCATCACCATGTTGCAACCATAGGTCCAATCTTGGTGAACAGAAAACATCTATGTAGTTAGCACAAATTTATAAATAACATTCAGTTCCAAGGGTGTGTTCACGATGTGGATAATTCGGCGCATGCATTCGGGACAAGCACAACTGCACTTTGAACTGGCAAAGCCTTTGTGCTGCCGCCCAATTCTGCCTATCCCTCCTGTCTATGTCCTCCATTTTGAGCCCATGCTCTTCAACAGAGAACTGATAGAACACCTGCTCAATGTGACTATGCAAGCACAAATTACCTCCTAGTTGCAAAACCCTAGCAACTGAAAGCAAGGGGTTAATTAATTTCTTCCCATTGTGAATATAATCTTGGTCATGCAAAGTTGTGGCATCCCCGTTAATATTTAATGACGCCGTGAACATCCACCCATCCCACCCTACATCAAGACAATTTCCTACAGTGCTCCTATAATCCCCCAACATGAGTTGTCGCCTACGAGAGTCACCGTCGCTTGCATGTCCTATGATAGGACCTACGGCATTAAGGCAATCTTTTTGCCAAACCTTGTCAATGGTTTCCCATTGATCCCTAATCCACCCAGAATTGAAACAATTGCAAGTACAACAAGCTACAAGAACAAGGCGGTGTAGTTTCTCATGCAAAGGATTTACAACCACTACTTAGGCAAAACTGTCTATTCTGCTGTTCGAGAAGGAGTCTAACAATTGCTGGTATCCCTCCTCTCCACTCCCAACAATTGGCCTGAAATCGGACAAACAGACATGGTTCTCAGATGGTCCACAAAATCCAGAGAGAGTATCCCATTTAGGTTCCCAAGCCACTCTACCCTTCACCTTTGTTTCATCTTCAGCTAAAATGACTGGTATCGGCCCTACTATGTTGTGAGCTGCCTTTGCATCTCTGTAGATCTGCGCAATAGCTCCAAAAATCTTGACATGCTCACCTGGTATGAATCAAACCCCCTTCCGGACCTGTCATTTTACTTCACTATAGCTAACCCCCCCAAAATTTAAAGCAAAAAGCTCAACCATTCTACAACCGCCATAGACCTTCATCACCTCGCCTAAAGACTTTGTGTTATCTTGGAATCGATTGCCTCTAGAGTCACTGTTAACATTTTGCGCAACATCAACAAGAAGGTCCTATAAAGCGGGCTTTCCACCAAAAGCACCAGTTCCATGAGCAGCAATAACACTATGGCAGAATTTCATGATGTTATGACCAATAGTAGCTTCCCTAGCTAATTCCCGCAAACTTGGACGCCTCATTTTAAGCTAAACAATTCTGGCACAAGCTGACAAAAGTTTCACTTTCTCAAGTTTTAGCCTCCTACCAATGTCACGACTATGCTTACCTAGTTCTGAAACAGAGAGGTAACTTAATCAAATTCTTGACCCTATAGATCTAGTACTTTGTTTTTGAATGCAGCTATCTTCATGCATGACTCTTTTGTTGAAGTCATTTTCTAATGGAATTGCATAGCACATAGAACACAAATAACTTGGGAAGCCATTGCCGGAGTGATCAATCCTTTTGCAAGCAGTATGCCTAAACATTCCCGTAATCTCTTGTAACTCTCCGTTTCTAACGAAACTGGCACGCAGGTGTGGTTCCGGGTACCACACATTTTCCACATGCAAATTGTCTAAGAGCTTACGGATAGAATAAGCTACACTGGCATATGTAGCAGTGGGACCCCCAAAGCCCCAGCAAAATAACCCAAACATGTTTTGGTCAAAGGTAGAGCACTCACTTGACTCAGCTTGCCCTGAAGACGATTATGGCCTCCACCACCTCCCTAGACTTGGCTGATTGGAGTGCACGCTCACTCCGGATGACTAAGAAGGTCGGCCCCTTCACCCGTTGAGCAGCGGAGCATTGCTTTTGGCAGGATCCTTCGAATCTTCTAAGGCTTGGACATGCTTGGAGGAGGCTAGATGATGCTACAGATTCCATTCAAGGTTCTTTTTTGGCGAGCACAAGCACAGCAAGTCCCGGCAGTAGAAGCAGTGCACCTTCATTCAAAAGCTTTTTGGAGCAGCATCGTTGAACGTCCCCAAAACGTTGAAAGGCTTCTGAGATCCCTCCACAGTTTTGTTTCTTCCTTCCATAATCACAACCCTTTTGTCAATCAATTTCTTGTGCATCTCAGGAGTCAAGGCCACCGCCTTACCCTTCAATGCAATGGACTGTGGGTGATCCGCATACATCACGTCATTGCGAGCGCACCAATTCTTAACGTGGTTGGTGCTGAGGAGATGCTTGGACCAGAAATTGTTAAACAAATTCTGGATGTTGATCTTGTCGTGCTTGCCGCCGTCCCCCCCTATGTCTTTGCGGCACTCAATGCAAGAGATCTTGACAACCCCATTGCCGTTGAAATCAAAAGCCCTCAAGAACCACCGGTTTCCTTCTTGGAAGGAGCACTTTCAATCCTGCTTCATCTTCTCTGCTTGTTCAAGGTATCGACCGCAAATCTCCTTTGATATTAACTTCGACTGTTGTTGGTGTTCTTGGGAGCCAGTAACCGCAGAGTTACCAAAAACCCGTGAATTGCTCACTACGTCCACAACGTGCTCTCTGCCTTTGTCGTCTTTGTAGGAGAAGCCAGCTCTTACTCTTATCAGTGAGCAAACCGTAGGTTCAACCTCCAGTCGATGACGTTCAGAAGAGTCCTCATTTGCAGACTGCAACGGCAAGACATAAACGTCGACCACAACATCGATGAGGGCTTCCATCTTCTGTCTGATTTGGTAGTGGTCCTCGTTGTCCCAGAATTGGAAAGGCCACTCTAGTGCTGATTTCTCCTCCAGGCAAACCCTAAGTGATGCATAAGTCTCATCTTGAAGAACCTTCACCTTGCTGTAAAATTCTAGAATTTTGAAGTCTATCTCTATCGTCCAGATTTTAACTTGAGTTGCCATACTCCCGTAACCCCAAACCCTAAATCTGAACACACCATAAATGTGTAAGTAACCACACGGAACTTCCACCCAAACCCTAAATTAAACAAAACAACACTCTTACTATACAAGAAAAATAGCACGTGATATTACTTGCACCCCAATTGAACAACCTCTTCCTCTAATTGCAGCAATCATGGAATCAATTGCACCAGTAAACCCTAAATCCAATCGCAACAGACTAGCTGTCGCGGAATCAATTGCAGCAATCACAAATCCAATCGCAGCAATTGCGGAAACCCAATTGCACAATTGTGTAAACCTAATCGCACAATTGCGTAAATCCAATTGCACAGTTGCAAAATCAATTGCAGCAATAGCAGAATCAATTGCAACAGTCGCAAAAACCCAATTGCAGCAGTCGCGAATTCACTCACAGTAGTTGCAAAATCCATTGCAGCAGCAGTTGCAGATTCAATTGCAGTTGTGAACAAATCTCAGTCACGCCAAGAAAAAAGAACGCGACTTCAAATCCTTGTTGATCCCTAAACTAGCCAGAAATTCAACTCTTTACAAAAATTACTCAAACCCTTATGATACCACTAACAATTTTGAGCAATTGTTGTGGCACAAGCAAAAACCTAAATCCAAAAGCAATAAGTTTGAATAAGAGCACAAAGATGCAAGTGTAAAAGTGCAGCGGCCTCAACCGCGCAAACCAGGAATACCCTAACGTGAAATTGCAAGTCCACGCCTGTCACTTTCATCGAAGGCAGCTGGACTCCTTGCATACCAATCCCCCTTTTTATTACCATATACTTAATAAAGTACAGATTGTAGTACAAAACTTGGAATACCCTCAATTATTTGACCCCTAAATTACTTATACAATAAATTAAAACAACACATTTGTTGTGACCCTATATTACTTATATTGCCCTTAGCAATTTGAAAGGCCCCTTCTTTAATTTTAATTTTTTTATAATTTTTATCTTCAAAGAATAAATCCCTCTCTATATTATGTCGCACGTGGTTTGTAAAATGCGCTAAGTGATCTACTCGGGCATGGGTCACAAGGTTCCTATGAAGCCACCTACACTAGAAAAAGAGAAGTAAACTCAAATCTTTTCTATATGTTTTATTGCTTGGAGGTGGTTGACTAGAGGAAGTTAACCCAAAAAACTTGCAAGAATGAAGCGTTTGTTGGAGGTGGTCCAACTTTTTAAGCTTCATGGACTAAGATGACAATTCCCAATCTTGATGCTTTATTTGAAATTTTGATCTTATATAAAATCACTATTTTTCTTTCTCAAGGTTTTCACCTGAGAATTTAAGTGTAATGTGATGATAAACACCTCATTAACAAGCAAGTTTGAGCTCATAACCTCCTTACTGGTGTGACAAGGCCAAAATTGTTAAGCCATGGCTGCAATTGCTTTTGCCACCATTAAACTGTTTAACAATTTATTTTGTTTGTGGCATAGTTGAATAAAATAAACTATCAGATTTAAACCCTAAGAGTGCAAGCATCTATAATGTGGACAATAAATGATATTAGACTTTTATTGTAGGATTACGTGAAATGGATGAAGTTCACCTAAGTATGTTTAGACATCAAACTTTACCTATTTTTCAATTATACAATAAGTTTGATTGTTGAATGCTTCATGGAATCAATGTGAAGCTATGAACCATATCATGTCAAAGTGGAAGAAGATAAAAAACTTGTGAAAATAAAGATTTTTTATTTGGAAAAAACCAAAATTGACCATAGTTTACTTTGCCTAAAAACTTTCATATCTACATGCTACCCACCCTCCTTGCTCTTTTAGGGATTCATCTCAAATGGACAATTTCAGTGATCAATTGGGTATTTCCAACAAATTTTCAATTGTTTTTAGAAAACAACATTTTCATTCAAAATCCAAGACCTTGATTATATCACCCCTAAAGTGGAGTAGCACATAGATTTTTCAACTTTATTCTTCCATCTCTACATGAACTTATTCAAATTCTTCTACCAAAATCATGAAGCACCGCTTAAGGATTAAGAGATGTTGTCTTATTTGAATTGTTATTATTTTCAATGTTTTTGCAAAATATTGTGGTGTGGAGTACTTTTTCCAAAAATTAGGGAATATGAGTCCCCATTGTTGAAGTTTTCTTTCATTGGTAGAGTAACAAGCACCATGGGTTTTGAGCTTCATGGCAATTATCCTTCATTTTCCATAATCAACAAGTCTTCTACATGCCTAGCTACTTAGGAAAATGTGTTCATTTGTATTACGATTAGGCATTTTGAAGGTACTACTTACTTGACATCCAACAATTTTGAAGTTCAACTGGTTTTTTGGGCGTTTTCACTCATCAACCCTTGAGAGGTGTGTAGATTGTTGACATGGAGTTTTTGAGGCAAGATAAATCATGACCTAAGGGGATTCCAAGAACCAAGTCTTCAATTTTGCAAGATTTGTTTTTTCTTTCCTCTCTAAGTGATCTAATTTAGAATCTTGCACAAAAACAATGAAGCATCCATTGGTGAAATTAACCACATATTCAAAGAATAAACAAAATCTCATGTCTAAACACACTTGGATGCTTTTCATCCGTTTCACGCAACACATATAGTAAGTCTTTGAAATTGTCTACCTTTGGACAACATCACTCTTAGGGAGTTAACAACGTACTAAATTCTTGTCCTTCCTTAACATTGATGCATCCGGAAATGAAAAAAGTGGAAAGAATTGTCCATGTGAGAATGTTCATCCACACTGTCAATTATGTGCAACATCTTTTCATTCAACTATAGACAAACTTAATGATTTATTGAGAGGGATTTTAGCAATTTCATCCATAATTACACCATACATAATTTTGTGGAAATGAAGCCATTGTCCAAACGGGGTAAGACTTTGACTAAAATTTGCCCAATTAAAATTAGCTGCCCAACTCCCAAGCTTTCCATGTCAAACTTTTGGTAGGTGATGCTATGCACAAATGGCAAAAACGAATTGGATGAAGCTATTTTGTGAGTGTGAAATGGTGAGCCTTGACTAGTGAGTTATAATTTTGTGAACGGGAATTAATTTTGAGCTCAAAATTAATGAAAAATCTAAATTTAAAATTTAAAAAAATAGCAAGGCTTATCAAAAGATGAAAGTTTTAAACACACAATCATAGGGCCTTGTGTACACAATTATATGTAAAAAATTAGTATTAATTGAAAACCCAAGCTCATGGCTCACAATTCACAAGTCATTGGTCACGGCTTAAAAATCCTCTCTCAAAGTATAGCATTTCCCAATCAATGCCTTTGGGAAGAAAAAAATGTTGACCATATCCAAACATTGATTGTAAACAAATGCCCTATTTAATTAGCTCCAAAACACAAAAACAAAAGTGAAACCTTGACACTATCCAAACATTTCTCTTACAAAGGTTTATCTTATCCAAGAATCATTGTGGTATATGTCAAGTTGACATAGTAGTTACGTCCACTAATTATTGCATTTAGGTTGCCCCATACTAATTTCTTGACATTTTACAGTATATAAAAACTCAATGATACTTTAGTAATGTTCAACATTAATAATTGCAATAAGTAATTATTAAAGGACATATTAACAACAACAAAGTTGTCACCAACAATATCCAAGTAGTAAACCATGTGAAATCCTAGTATCTAAATAGTTGCGTGCACCTCCAAATGATTGAGCAATGAGTCATGAGAGTACTTTCTGAGATAAGGCAACCTGTTTGTTAATCCTTAAAGGACCGAGCTACTATAATACATACTATGTACACTGCTGTGTAACTAACATTTTGTATCAACAAAAAGTTTTAATTTGGGATCTTGACTATCTCACTAGAACAACATTGATCTATATTTTAACTTCTTTAATGATCTCAAATATAATAAAAGTGTGGATGCACTCCAAATACAAGAAAATATTCTGTATTGTACTGGCCGCAAAGGGTTGCTCGGTCCTTTAAGGGTTAAAACAACCTAATTAATGCAGCATTTAATATAGTTACAACCAAATTGGTCATCATGTCACAATACAAGAGGAAATTGATGTTCAAAGAGTTCCAAGTTTTATATACAACTTCTTTGTATGGTTTTTGCAGTTGAAGGTTGAATCTATTGAAATTCTTGGGTACGCCAATTTAAGTCTTTTGAAAGTACCATCATATTATACTTGTGACTAGCGTTTCCTTTTTCACATGAGGTTGTGTAAATGGGGTGGCTCTAAGATGTTGTTTGAGAGTATCATTTTCAAGGAATTTTTGTGTAATATCTTGGATTTTGTGGTAACCACAATACTATTTTCTGAACGATTATTAGCAGTTGCTTGTTGAAATTTACATTAAGTAGTGCATGTAGGTTGCCTACTTTGGAATGTTATCTCATGACTAATTTCTTGGTCACTTGGAGGCGCATGCAACTCTTTAAATACAAGGATATTACATGGTTTACAACTTGAGCAACGTTAGTTTGTATTTCTGCAACATTATTGTTGTTGCAAAGTCCTTGTTGTTGTTAAAAACAAATCATTATAGTAATTGTTGATGATAATTATTTTAATATGAGTAAGTAGTCATGTAGTGTAAAAAATCAAGAAATTAGTGTGGGGTAACGTAAATGCACTATTTAGTATAGCTCTACAACTATATTGGTTTCCGCAGGCCCTGAAAAATTGCTAAAATTTAGGGATTCTCCACTTAAAAAAGAATGATTGCTCATGCTCCCTACCCATAGACCTGTTCCCATTGGCCTACAAAAAATCAACTGTTGCAACGGCTGCAGCTATTGCGAACTTTTTAACAAATACAAAAAATGTGAAACAAGAGAAATGTACAATAGACATTCACTGAGATGCTTGGTCTGGTGCTTGGTCTATTTTTTTTTATTAATTCCTATCAATTGCATTAAACTTGGACTGCTTCCAAAGTCCCCAAAAATCTGAAACTTACCAAAACATTTCAAAAATGTCATTAGAACCCATAAAATGAGCCTTTGTGTAGGGTAAGGGCCTCAGGTAAGGGCATTCTCACGTCTCATTCACTTAGAACAATGATAGAGTCCCAGTAACTAGTGGTGCAAATGTGAGATTGTCCACGCATGGGATCCATAGCTTGCATAAACATAGCTTGAAGAAACATGGCCACATACCCTTTCTCTTGGCAAGAGTGACATCTAGATAGCGTGACACCATTTTGAAATGTTCATTATTACGTTCTCAATTATAAGGGCAACCAAAGATGCAAAGTGTTTTATTCTAGCAACATTTACAAAACTATTTTGTCCACAAGAGTATATAGAAGCCAAAAGCCTTCATGTTTGTATTCATATTGGAAATTGAGGTGAACTTTGTAAATATTGACGCTTTCAATTTGGAGTTTTTTGTGTGTGAAACAAAAAAAACCAAATTCACATGAAGAAATTGTGGCTTGTGCAACAGAGGTTTTTACATGTTGTTGAGAGAAATACCATACTAAAAAAATATTGTAATAGAGCATGTTTGTGCATCAAAAGAAAGATGGTGCTAGATATTTTGGAAAAATTGTGGCTAGAGTCAAGTGCAAGAAAAACCGATGCCTAGTTCAAAGTTAGCCAATGGAATTGGGAAAAAAGTTGGTTGCATTCTAAAATTATGGGGAAAAAGTTGGTTAAATTTTACTTTAAAAATCTAAATATAGTATATTACAGTGTAAATTTAGAAAAATATCTGGCATAGTCTTGCAAAAAACCGGTAGAATATTAAAAATGCCGGATTTTAGCTAATGAAGTCAGAAAAAACACCGGGTTGGACATAGAACTTCTTGTTGTGACATGTCCCTAACAAAGTTAGAAGATTAGGGTTGACAAAGTCATTTGGTTTACCATTTTCTTGCAATGTTGGCCCTTTCATATGTAAAAAGATTTTCATTTCCTCACCTTAGTTTAAATCTTTGTGTTTAGCAAAAATATAGAACATAGTATTCATTAATTTGGGGAAAACCCTGACTTTGGGATTTTTGGATTTTATGTTCCTTCTAAAGGATTGAGGGCCCTTTTGGGGGACAAAAGGGATTTCGGGTGTGTACCTATGGCTAAACTACTTTGCGTGATTTTCTGAAACATTTATTGAAGGTGAGGAATTCAAAGATCTATGTGGGAATGTAATTTTTTCTTCATTCCAACATTTACTAAAGAAGTTAAAAATGAAAATTTGAAAAATGATGCTCCCTAGGCAGCCAAAAACTTTTTTTTTAATTTCATTTTTTTCAAATAAAAATCTGAGATAGGCTCTTTAGACTTATATAGACGTGGGGAGCTTTGAATCATTCAATTTTGATAGATGAGATGAAAGTTATGAGAAGTTTTAGTTTGCGGGTAGGTGCAAAAGAAATCAAACCAGTGTGAAGCAAGTTGGCCAAACGCGCAGCATCATAAGCCGGAATAGCAGCAGCAGGCAAATACTAAGCTTTTAGATTGATAACACCAGGATGGGAACAATGGTTGAGCAAAGATTTGACAATGGAAAAGAAAGACGACCGCAAGAAGAGTGGCAAATCCCTGAACCCTCAATCCCTAGCTTTCAACAAAATAACAATGCAAGAATATAGCAGCGTAAAGCTAGAGAGAGCGTAAGGCAATGGAGGGTAGCAAAAATTGTAAAATGACAGCAATGAAAGAAGCGGCAGATGGCACTTGTGAGGGAGGTCGTCGATAAACAAGGAGAACAGGCGAGAAGAAAAGGGCTAGGAAGAAGGAGCAGGAAGCAAAAGCCAGTGAGAACCAGCAAGAAGCAGAAGTGAGGGTAGGGTTGACAAAAATAGTGGGAGCTTAGCCACAAGGATAACATAGGGAGAAGCAAGAGCCGTTCAAAATATTTCAGCTTCATTAAGGTCGTGGACCCATAAACAATGCTATTATGACTTAACATTATTGCACGGACGTGGATGTGGGGCTAGGGTGCAAATGCACTGATTACCCTAAACAACTACTACATATGAGAATTCAGATATTAACCATAGGAGATGGAATTTGCAAATTTGGAATACATATTTGCAATCAAACACCCTCCTATAGTCGTGGACCTCAAAGTACAATATAATCAAACAAGTGAATAGACGGGAGCAAATTTTTACCATGTTCTTATATGTGCAGTGAAATGAGCCCAATTTCAGGGTTTGGATACCCCAAGTTTTTGCAAATTGAGAAAATTAATTTGTATGGTTAGCTTTTGAACTAGCGCTCATGAAACATATTTGTTGTGGAAAAAGTTACTTTACAAGATTTTAGATTAAATGGCAAAGTTGCTGCCCATAGGATCCTAAAAGCAAGTCTACACTAACCTTGAGATTGCTTGAGTCTGCTCCTATAATGGAACTTCAAGGTCCCAATCCCAACCATCTCTAACTAGCTGAGCACTTAACCTGTGGCAAAATTAGCTATTGCAAGAGGCATTCAATGTTGCACTATGGATTCAATAATGGATGGAGAAACTTAAAAGGTAGGGTGCTCTTTTTAATAAGGGTCATAGCAAGTGTGTCTACGCAGTTGAGTTCATATTATGCCATATATTGCTAATTTGCTACACATACATTAGTATGGCTAATTGTCCTATCAAATTTTTTGATAAATTGTAAAATACTTTGTTAGCATTTGTACATGGATTTGGAAGTACAAGAATGATTTTCAACATTACACTTGATGTTGTCTCACCTGTTCTAGTAATATTTTGATGTCTCCAAAAAACGTCATAGGAATTAGCCTTCCTAAAAGGTTGAAGGCATCCAACTTTACAACTACAAAAAATTGTATCCATCATTACTATTCAACCATTTATGGATCAGAAAAAGGGCAATGCCAGTTCATCCAAAAATATTTACTACTCAAGAATGCTTGGGAACTTTTTTGGAATTAATTTGTTGATGATGGGTGGTGACCCCTTTTTTGACTACCATGGTGAATGTAGGGGTAATCATGGGTCTATTGAGATGGAGTAGCAAGAATGCATGGATTGGGCCAAAAATTGCACTCTAGTCTAAGCTTAGGGTGTGGAATGCTTAGGAATTTTAGTGGAATTAATTAGGTGATTATGAGTAATGACCCCTTTTGGAGCCACCATGGTTAAGAAAGGGGAAACGGGGGGTTGATTGGGATGGGGTAGCAATAATGCATGGATGGGGCTGAAATTGCATTCTAGCCTAAGCTTAGGGTGTGGAATGCTTGGAAATTTTTGTAGAATTAATTAGATGAATCTCGGTGGTGACCCCTCAGGGGGCCACCAAGGTGAATGGAGGAGAAATGAGGGGTCAATTGAAACGGACTAGCAAAAGTGCTTGGATTGGGATGAGACTTGCGCATCAGGGTAAGCTTTGAGGTATTTAGGTTTGCAAGTTTTTAGTGGAATTTATTTGGTGAAGCTGGGTGGTGATCACTTCCATCATGTGACTCCATTTGTATTTACAATACTCTCATTACCTAGGTTTGATCTCGCAATGCTAGTAAGTGAGCTAATATATGGTTTTCCAAACAAACCCTGCATTTGATGGAGCTAAAGGGAACCCCATCATACTACTAAAATTACAATGTCCTCTATAATGTCACATATTTTCCACTGTAATATCAAATATTCCCCACAATAATATCAGACATCTTCTTTTGGGGGTTTTTTTTATTTTCACAATGTCACCTTTTTATTGCTGTTACCTAATGATTTGAAACAAGTGTAATATAGCCAAGATTTCAACTATTCAAGTATTCACTGACTCTTTGAAATTATTGAGTTTGATCTGATGGTAATAATGTAGCATACAGAAGCACAAACTACTAATCAAACTACTAAAAGTTAACCATGAGGACCTCTATAATATAACAATTTCACCTTTGTAATATCACATTTTTAGTATTTTTGAATAATTTCACATATTTATAATTAGAACGTTACTGAATTTGATTTTCTTTTGCATTCTATGTAGGCTATAGAAACAGTTATAAGATTTTGATGGTGAATAAGTACGGTAGCAAGCGCCATGAGGTAGTGGAACAATCATAATGTTAATATGCCCCCCCATATCCAAATGGCAAGAGTAGGTGCATGCGCTAATAATTGCAAAAATAGTATAGAATGACTTGTATCCATGGAAAGACCAGCAAAAGGTCCAACATGGATTGTCACATTCATATGAAGAATAGGTGATCCTCATCCAAGGAAGTCAACGGTCATATTAATAGGTTAAAGCCCTGATGCCAGATGTTGACAGAATAAAGAGCAGCATTTCTAGAATGAATTGCGCAAGTAGAGAACACCAAAAATCTCTAGTATCTTTTCCTAAAGTTAATTTGGCGCTGAAATCTATTTCAAATTAAAGAGTATAACTGTTAAAAAGTCCCGCCCTTGGGAATTCTCCCTCCCCACCGTCATGCTCCCGCCAACATTTCATTTTATGTTTCTAGTTGTATGAACTTTGTCTTGCTCATTGTTTTTTCTCTATTTGCTCTTGCTGTAGCTCTTGCCATAGGCGCTCTTCCTTGCAATATACCATTCAATTAGTTCCATACACTAGAAGAAAACTGCGCTAGAATCCACTAAAAATGTAAGGTAGTTCATGTTGAGTTCCATGTTTTCCATGCAAAATTTTGTGTTATTCAACAAATTTTTGCGTTAGAAACATGGAAATCAACATAAACTACCTTACATTTTTTGGTGGATTCTAACGCAACTTTCTACTAGTGATATGCTGCCTTGATTTTTTTTTCAGCAAGTGTGTTACAGGTGGCAAAGTTGGTTTTCAAAGACTGGATAGGCGCCTTCCATCATTCAATGAGTCATAAATACTGTTGATTTAAGTTGTTGCATGTGATTCCTATCTTTTGCGTTGATTACCAACACCCTTTCTTTGCATTATAGTTGCAACTTGCAATGTTAGGACAATATAGTCAAATTTTGGAGTGCACTAATCATTTTCCAATTTACACGGATGCAATGATTCATGGTTGTCTGGTTCTTTTTGACACACTTAGTTTGTAGCCTTTGTTTCTAATCAAGAGTGCATCAACATTATGTTATAGTTGAATTGCTAGGAGGATCGATAGAAAATGCCGCCACAAAATACAAGAGTTACATTGCTGTTGCTCTTTCACAAATATTTCTAGAAATAGATGGATGGATTTAACTTCAAATGAGTGGAATCACCAAAGACATTTTGCAATTATCTCAATAACATATAATGAGCTTATAATACAAGGAAACCATGGTTGAAATGACAAAAATTTGATAAGAAAATGTCCAAGATGACAATAGCACTGTTTTCCAACTTTCTTTTGTCAATTGATCAATGAGTAGTGACAATTGTTGATCTTTTTGCCACATCTTCTGCAAAAACAGCCATTCTACCAAGGTGGACCCATGATGACTATATAAGAAAAAGAGTTTTGGAGGCTCATTTGACTTTGTTGATGCAGTCAGCATCTTTTTTGGTGCATTTTAGTATACTGTAACTATAGAGATTGAATGAAAACATGATGTAACATAGTAGAGTAAAAGCTTTGGTAGTTTATAATTTGCCATTTTTGCCTCTTTGTGCAGAAATTTCCTAAAAGACATGACTGTTTATAAAATTGAATAAATTGTGAAGGCACATAATTGCCCTTTTATGAACCGTGTATGGCATTTGTCACTCCCGGAATAAAGCCCCCCTACTTGAGTTCATTAACTACACCAAATAGTGCATTTTGGTTATTCCATACTAATTTCTTGACATTTCACACTATTTTGATATTTTTCATAATTACAATGAATTTTGTCAATAATTATTGCAATAAAATATGGAGGAAACTAGCAGAGGTTGGACGCAATAACAAGTGTAAAAGTCAAGGAGTGTGGAAGTTGGAACTTTAGACAAAATTAACATGTACTATAGCATAAAGAGAGTTGCATGTCCCTCTAAATGCCCAAGGGTGAGTCATGAGGTAACTTTGCCAAGATACGCTCGGGGAGTGCACTATACAAGGTTTACATGGGTAGCTTGCGTGCAAGGGCCTATTAAGAAGGGGCTATGTAGGTAATTTTTTGTCATTTCAATAGGGCTATATTTACCTAAATTTCTAAAGTTTGGTATTTTAATGTACCCTATGTTTTATTTGAAAAATAATTGTGTGATAATTTAGGATACCTTATGTTTATTATAAATACATGGTTTAGTGAAAGCAAGTTCATACATCTAAATAAATACCAACAAAATTTGGTGTTAGGGTTAAAACATGCTAAATGTGAGTGTTGATTTGTATGCTAATAATGTTGTTGTTTAGGGTTCAAAACACATTGCAGTAAAATGCACTTGCAAAGTGGAGATGTTGTGCAAGGAACATATAGCTTTGTCCAAATTAATGTTCTTCATCAGTCTACTCTCATGACACGTGTCATGTATCATAACCATTCTTAAAGCTTTGCAATACCTAGTTGTACACACGCATTGGATATTGCTTTGGATACTCCACAAACCTTGATTAAGAAATACAAACCCAAGTAATACAACTATTATATTCACTGATTTTTTTAATTTCTTTTTTGCTAAGCTATTGTAAAAATCAAATAAACCTAAATCTCACTAATAAACCCTACTCTTCATTATTTATAAAGACTCCAAACACATTACAACAACGCTAACTTATTTCCAAGTCATGTCAAAAATTTAGGAGCAAGGCAATTAAAATAACCCTTCATTTGATTGCATGAGTACCCAAAAAAAAAGGGGAGTGCACTCCTCAAGAAGATATGACAACTTAATTGTTAAGGCAACCTAAATGCAATATTTGGTGTACACTAGATATTACATTTGAAAATTAGGTTACCTTACCCTCTTAACCCCTAGAGGACCATTGTTCCTTCAGGAGACAAGTTGGACTTTAGGCATGTACCTATGGCTAAACTACTTTGTGTGATTTTTTTGAAATTGTTATTGAAGTTGGGGAATTCAAAGATCTATGTAGGCATTTAATTTTTTATTCATTCCAACATTTGATGAAGAAGTTATGCATGTGTTTATTAAAATTTGGGGAAGATTGCCCATCCGGCAGCCCAAAAACTTCTTTAAAACTTATATTTTTTAAAATAAGATTTTGAAATTGATTCTTTAGATTTTTTTTGTATGTGGGAAGCTTTGAATCATTCAATTTCAATCAATGAGATGAAAGTTATGAGGAGTTTTTGTTTGCGGGCTATTATGGATTCTCTACTCTAAAATAAACTTTGAAGTCCTTTATTTTACGCAATTTTCAATATTCTAGAAAAAAACTAAACCAAAAGAAGTAGATTATTTATTAGAACATTATAACTGATGGAATTTGCATTTTTCATTTCAATGATTAAATTCTTAATAATTTAGTATTTTCACTCATTCTCTACTTCTTTTTACTTACAATTTTTTTCCATATGTTGTATAGTTCCAATTGACTTGAAAATTCTCCCACACATACCTAACTTGATCTCCTACATGGAAAAAATTAAGCACAACTTTGAGTATAGTAATTTTTTGTTATAAGAGTAGTCAAAGGCTTCTGAAAATACTGGGCAGCATGGAAAAAAACTTTTTTTCACTTTTGGTGTAAATATCTCACTAACACCATATTTGTTAATTTGGGAAAAACGGGTCATTTTGGGACTTTCAAAGTTTTAGGTGAAGGTTTTAGGTGATCACCTAAAACCGAGCTCAACGTTTTCTTTTTTGTACATGTGTCCTCACCTGAGAGGAGGAATTTGCAAGGGAAATAATTGTAGTGGCTCAGACTAAATCTGATACCTTTGAATCTGGTTTATGGTAACTTTTTGGATTTAAGGTGGAAACAAAGTGGGACACCTATTTTTTCCAAATTAACAAATATACCACCATATTCATTAATTTGGGAAAAAACTTGGTCCCATTTTGTACTCGACTTCAAACCCAAAAAATTACCTTAAACCAAATTTCAAGGTATCAGATTTAGTCTAAGCCACTAAGATTTTTTCCCTTGCAAATTCCTCCTCTCAGGTGAAGGCATGTGTTCAAAAAAAAACGTTGAGCTCAATTCTAGGAGATCACCTAAAACCTTGAAAGTCCCAAAATGTAGTGTTCTTTCCAGATTAATGAATCTGGTGATATACGGTGTTCACTCCTCTCCATCTAGAATGAGCTGATTATTTTCCCACAAGTACCTCTCTAGTTTGGGGCAAGATCCTACGGTTGGATTTCCCAAAAACATAACATAAAATCCCTTTTTACTAAACCTCCTAGAAGTGGCAGCTTTCAATGATTTTGGCAAAAAAAAAGGCTTGGTCATCTAGGGGTTAAAGTACAAGACTTGATATATGCACTAAGAGGGTAGATTTTAGATTTTTTCCATTGACAAGCCAAATTTGTAGAATTTGAATTTAGATTTGGATTTAGAGATCTTCATTTAGAATAGAATCACAAAGGAGGTTCCAAATGAACAACACCTAGTGGAAAAACTTAGCTATGAAACAAACTTCTATTTTTACCCTTGTTTGTAAACAAAGCTAAGCTTTTACACTTGACGTTATTCAATTGTACCTTTTTTGCGGTTCTAAACTAATTCAAGGTCTCTAAATCCAAATCTAAATTCAGACTTTTCAAATTCAGCTTGTCAATGGTAAATATCTGAAATTTACCCCCTCGGGTGTGCATACATCAAACCTTGGATGTGCATGTATCAATTCCCTTAAAGTACAAGGGAAAACAGGTATAAATAACGGCTTAGTTTATTTCACATATGTCAATGTGGGGCCAAGGTGGAAAAGCATTGTTTTTCACCTGCCAAAAATGTGAAGTTTATTAATTTACCATACCAAAATTGAATTTGAGAATTTTGAATTCATAAGTGAATTCAAAGACCTTGCTTTAGTCTAGGACCCAAAAGAAGATCAATTAAACAACAAAGAAAAAAAATGACAAATTATTACTATGACCTTTGTTTGGAAAAAAATCTGAGCTTTTCCACTTTGGCCCCATTGACATATCTGCAATAAATCAAGCTGTAAATAACAGGTAAAATTCACTATTTTAATTAAAGTACAAGGAAAAGTGGGTGTAATTAACGTGTAATTGACGGATATTTGGCAAAATTGATAAAAGAACCATTTTCTCTTGGTTACCATGTCAATACAATGCTGAAATTCTGTTTTTGGTATACTCCTATTGCAATTGCAAGCATCACGTGAAGTGAAGCCGCGTTGATTCCACTAAATGTCATTCAAGAGCAACCTTTTCTATAAATTTTCCCACCTTCTCATTAACGACCATTGTTATTGTTCTCTTGTTGTAAGTTACTAAGTTGGTGCTATTCCCAAAGCTCCAATACTTAGGTTTTTGTCTGTCCAGTTCCTACAGATAGCAAAGTAGAAGTGCCGCAAGAACAAGATGTTGCCGCATTTGAAGAAGCCCGTCTTGTAGTTGGAGAAACAATAGTAACACCTAAAGAAGCACCAAGTCCTTACAAATCCCGTCTTGTGTTGCTAGAAGCTACGATGGAGTTGAATACTAGCATAATAAGTTTTTCTGTTTATATGTGAAGTGGATTGCAAGGTGTGGACTGATGTAGCTGTGTTTGTTGTGCAGAGTGAGCACAAAAAAATGATGGTACTTCCACAAAGCATGTAGGTGGTTAGGAAAGTTTAGAACATGATTGGATAATATGTTTTCATGTTGTGTTTGCGTAAACAGTTCTTTAACATTGATGCCTAGCTTGTATCTTTTGTGATTGCACATGGCTATGCTTGTACTAAGTATCCTTGCCTATTGTTGTTGGGCAGTGTAAAAAGAAGTTAACAAATTCTGAAGACAAACACCAAGGTTTGCAGGTACAATAATATGAATTACTAAATCCTCTATTTACCGTCATTTGATTTCATGCAAGCGTTGTGTGACATGATCTAGTGATTTTATTGTGCACAATGATGTGGGGATTCTTTGAATTTTGTGTGATGAACTAGATCTAGAAAGACAAATCTCTTATGCATTTCCAACATGAAGGCGGCTGAGGAAAATGGCAAGGCGCTATTGGCTTCAAATTCTTGTTTTAAATCTTGCAATTGTTGTATAGAAAGTAGGTACTTGAGTGATTGAGTCCATAAGTTATACACTAAAATCTTGTAGATGGTTTCTTGGCCAAGATTCTTTGCAAAACATAGAAACTGCATATAGTTTTTTGGTGTACACTGTGCATAAGGAGCCACTTTTGAGGTCAAAACTGTTACAATAGCAGATAGCAAATAATCCAAATCTGTGGACAAAGAAAGCATGGGTTTTTCAATGTACAATGTATGTACATTCTGTACAAATTTTTATATATGTGTGTGCTTTTCTTTAAACTTCCTCTAGTTTCGTGTGCAACATATCCAAATTAAGTAATACTCCGTACTAAAATTTGTGATTCCTATATTGATATTAATGGAGCTTTTTGTGGTTGGGTTGCTTGAAATAGCGGCTGGTATTAGAAGCCCATTTCCACATGCACAATTCTATCTGTACCACTTGTAAGTGAAAAAAAATCTTACATTGATAAAGCTCTTGCCAAAAATAGCATTTGCTCTAAAGAAAGAGTTTACACATGTAAAAAACATGCAAATTGTCAATCACTCATTTGCTCAAATAAAGGTTTGTGGAGCTCATTGCATTAAATGCCAAACACAACTTGGCATGGGTTTATTTTGGGAATCTACAATATTTGTATGTAAAAGTAGCAATGACATGGAAGGATAAATCCTACATGACTTATAAGGTAAGTGAAATAGTTGATGATGTGTATCATTGACCTAAATGATAGTTGAAATGACAAAAATCTATCAATTAAGTGACCAAATCAGGGTCTCCTAATTGACAAAGGAGCTGACAAAATTTAGTCAAATCTTTGTCAATTAGGACACTATTTCCCTCGTAGTGTTAGTGAACTTAGAGTTATTAATGCCAGTTAGACCTTTGAATAACTCATAGCAAGACTTGTTTATCAATTTAACTCAAGTCAAGTTAAATTGATCTTTTCATATGCAAGATGCTTGTGATTGAACAAGCTGCCTCAATACTCCCTTATTCATAAACGTCTCCCTTATTCATAAATGTATCCTTTCTTTGATCCATATATGAAAGATATTTGGATACTAACCTTTAATTCGAGTCAAGTTAAAGTCCATCGTGCGACCCTCTCATATAACCCGGTATGAATGTGCTACCATTTCACTGTCAAAAAATATACTGGTGATGTAGTCTGCATTCAACAATTGCCTTGTCTGCAAAAACTAGGACATTAAATACCCCATTTAACTCAAATCAAGTTAAACAAGTATGTTTCTCCTTCATCAGATGCCTAGTCTTATTATTTTTATTCGGAGGTAGTGATTATAAGGGTTAGGATATTTTTATTAAGCCGTTTAGCACGTGCTGACTTTCGTAAATACAAGACGTCGCAACTTCAAATGTTTCTTGTACTTGACTTGTTTAATGTATATTCTTCTGCAACGACGGCGGACAATCTATTATCAACACTTTCAAAACAGTGAATGATAGGGCTATTGATACTTCATAACCCTATTTGAGCATGATCTAGATTGTGAGTTTATTTGTACTTAGTGGACCAGTTTAATTCAAGTCAAGTTGAATATGGGTTCTGCACTATCTGTCTATTTTTTCTTCTTTGATTTTGTAATGCACTGAATTTGCTGATGATGTGTTCTTTGTTTATCATAGGATACGGCGTCTTTAGCTGCAGGTTTCCATGGAGTATTCCTCTCATGAAGATATCTTGCAGATTGTGCTGCCAGTCGAGGTATCTGACATTCCCTACTGCGAAGGCGTACCATGTTGTAATTGGATTACCAAAGTAGCCTCCCTATATAGTGAGGTTGGTGATTTGGTGGTCGAGGGAATATGTTATAGTGTTAGCTCCAACGCCATAATTGGCTATAACGGTCCTTTGGGTGATTTCAAAGTGGCTGTTTAGATTTCCAAGAACTTGTCCATCGCCCATGATCTTGAGGGTTGGAAGTACTATTTGCGTGCTTGGCCAATTGAAAGAGTGTTTTTGAATGGGGCAAGTCTTCGCAATTATGAGATCCGCTATTAGCACACTTGTCAGCAAGCCAATTTGTTGCAGCCACTGTCATCTAGCTCAAGACCACATACTAGTATCACCCGGATCCCTGCTGCACTGTTGTGTGTGAAATTCACAACACTACACTCCTAAGAATCCATCAATCTTGTTTCCAGCAAAGTCTGTTGCTCCAACAACTATGTGCAACCATTTCCTATGGATAAGATCTGGGCATTTCAAAAGCGTATGTACACCAAAACAAATTTTGAATTTTGTTATCATATGAAGTTAGAGATGCACAACCAGGTCCACCGCAACTTTGCAGGGAAGAGGGTGGTTACTATTGAAGGCATTGATGTATGCCTATTAGCATGGAGGTTCATTTCAGGGGTCCTAGCATCTACATTTCACCGGTTCCAGATGTATGATAGGAATGGAGAACTAGCTCAGCTTCATGGCAATACGGGAACGCAAAAGACTAGAAAGCATACCTTGCAAGCCATTGCAGCACTTAAGTGCATGCGACAAGTCCACAGACCATATGCCACATAAAACTTGTATACTACTTTCTGGTGATGAAGTGGTATCAAAGATTCTGTTGGCAAACATTCATATGAAATGAGACCATTCTTGAGATTAATACAGTGAACGCCATGTTTGAATTGAAAAAGATTTCTGCTTCTAATATTAGCAAGATTAAAAAGAAACATTTTTGGAGTTCTAAGCAAAGAAACCAAGAGATAATTTTGCTTGCTGCTCAAAGTGCAATGATTTGCAATCTCACCAAAGGACCACTAGCGCTCCACTCATATCAAAATGGACAAGGGCATTGGAGGAGCATTTGGCTATAGCACTATCACATTGTGACTAGTATTATTCAAATAGATACAAATCTATTGCTTTTCCTCACAAAGTGCTGACAATCATGCATGACAAAACGGATCATGCAAAAATAGCTTCTCCAATGTTCTCTCACAAGAGCAAATAGCTTGATCGGCTCTTTAAGCTGCCAATGTTTGTGACTGGTATGATTGCTCATGGACACGGCAATTTGCGCTATGCACATTATGGTCTTGATATCTTCTCTCATGACTCAAATTATATAGTGGGATCGCTTGCAAAATTTTTGCAAGATTTGGAAATGCCTTGAAAGTATTCTTTAAGGGAATTGTTTGTAGGATCTGGCTCTGCTCCTCTATTCCAAGCTGTATTAGAAGGCAGAGACATGTGCAAAACTTCACTACGCCTAGCTCCAACAACTCCAGTTCTTGCCACACCTTTACCTCCAATTTTAAATGTTCAAATGGACAACGCTATTAGTGACAACAAAAATAGATTTGTGTTTGCTTTCTGGTCCCTTTTTGTCACTAAGAAAATCTTTGGAGAGATATATGTCAGTTTTATGTTGGTGGGTCACACGTATGACAACATTGATGCTTTGTTTGGGAGATGGAGCATGCAATTAAAAAAGGACAATCTCTTAACTATTCCGTCTCTCATGAAGTCATTCATGGATGTTGATTCTATGCCAACAATTCTGCATCTCATTGAAGAAGTGCCGGATTTCAAAACATTCATTGATGGTCATCTATTAGGAGGTAACGATACCCTTGTTGGCCATACTAAGGCACAACAATTCAAATTTTTCTTAGATTACTCAAGGTGTCCGGTCATGAAATACAAAAAATATTGCATTGACAAGGATTGACTACCACAAGAAAGCGTAGGAAGAAAATTGTGGCAAGAGGATTCTAAAGGACAAAGCCTATGGCCACATGGGGTGCCAATGTCCATTGCCCACTTTCAAATGCTTAGCATGGAGGACACTTCAAAAGGATTGTTGGCGTTCATCAATTACTGGGAAGCATTGTGCAACGAAGACAATAGCAGGGAGTATTAGCGTCGGCACAAGCATTTAATGTTTTATTGGCGTGCGGTAAAAGCTACCTTGCAGGAGCCAATTGAGCCTTCTACTTTGTTAAATGATGGCTTCTGGTCCTTTACTCGACTAGAAGCGTCAATTGAAGACTAGCTTGCTGAAGAGGGTGAGCTTTGTGAAGAGATTGTTGAAGATGAAACCTTTATGGATACACTGCGTAATCGCCCACATCAATCATTTTGAGTG
The DNA here is from genome assembly GCA_963920765.1 of Ulota crispa. Taxonomy (NCBI): domain Eukaryota; kingdom Viridiplantae; phylum Streptophyta; class Bryopsida; order Orthotrichales; family Orthotrichaceae; genus Ulota; species Ulota crispa. Next base: position 833,026 of record OY987251.1, on the reverse strand, counting down.
GCACGTGATGTTTATGAGGGCTACTTTATTGCAATTTAACCAGCAAAATGTGATAAAAGGCCGGTTTGGATTGCCCGAGTTCTATCAAATCCTTTTAGTAACCCAGAGTTCCCTAATTGTGTGTTCATTCAATACTTTTGTCCAACCACACGAGATGTCAATATTCAAGAGTGCTATACTGGATGGGACCCTGTCAAAAGATTGCATTGGAGAGCGGATGAGGCTCAAGAACCAATTTGAGAAGAAACAAGCACTCTCATGATTGCGTGGAAGTCTAAAGTTAAGAAGGGCACTATTGAATGTGTCCTCAGAATTCCATCTACACAAATTGATGTTATAAATGGAAGTTTGGCTTCATATAATTGTGATTGAGATGCAAGGAACAAAGAGGTTTGTTTGTACACTAGAAGTTTCTCTAAGTAGTTTTTGTTCTATGTGTTTTTTACAAAAATATTTTAGCAAAAGCTCAAGATATTTTATATAGCGCGTCATGTTATAAATAGCATAGATTGCTGTGCCATGATTTCATTTTATATTTTTGTAAAAGAAAATGCAAATCCATTGTACATTTGCTTTGAAAAGCAAATGATTTGATGTATGCCATTAGTACATTTACTTTTCATATTTTGTATTTATCTAATACACCTATTTACATTACTTTTAACTTGGTTGATCATATAAATTTGACCTCAATGTTGATGACAATGAAGAAAAACTTGTAGTGGGTAAGACCACTTTTTATTCAATTCATGCAATAAGCACTTGTCACAATTTTGGGAATAGGGTTAGTTGGTTGTTACAACTTTCCTGCTTGCACAACTCATTGAGTAGCACCAAGTTATGTATATCACATAGACACTCATACAAGTTCAACGGGAATCAAATCCAGACCACCTAAGTGACATAAACAGCTTCTTCCAACCAACCGCTGAGTTATAATTTGGCGACCAACAAAAGACACTATATTCTTTTATATAAAAAAACAATATCATTACATCAACCACTAGTTTGTATAAGCATTTAGACTTTATTAAACTCCCATTTTAATGAAAAATGCAAGTAGTGGTCTAGAAGCTTGAAAATCTTGAGGATAATTTTTTGTTTTAGTGATATTGAATTACATGGTATTATTTGGAGAGATTATCAATCTCCCATTTTAGTGAATATGGTGTTGAAGCATGTTTTGCATTCAATTCTGAATGGAACAAAATATTCCAACAAAGTGGTACTACCATTTTCTTTGTGGTAAGCCGATGTGGAGCAATAGACACTATAAAGTGAAGTTTGACCTTCACACGGACAAGAGGTAGCACTGTCTGAGGTATATCAATTGTTTTTTCTATTTGATTGTTTAAATAGAACGCTAACTCATCTTCTTGGAGTAACGTACAACTCGTGAGGCTGCTCAAGATTTGAACTTGACAGACTTTTGTACTGTGAATTTGGTGTTGTCTACTTGTGCGGTGAAGGGTTTAACCATCCAGGATTTTAACAGCAAGATAAGCTTCTTTACAAATCCTAAACCCTAGTGGGCCAAAGTTTCACTATTACAAAAATATTTGGTTTGATTGGTCATATTGATGAAAATGTAATTTTCATGAGGTCAAATCTAAATCGTAAGAATCAATTGAAAAATATTATATGTGTTAGTCAAAAAGTGATAAACCAAATTAAAGAAAGTCCCGTTTGACCATTCGAGCATGTTCAACAAACAAGTAAGGCCTAATTTGAGCGTCTTCAGTATTTTGAGGTTAATTCCCTTTGCACTACATTAGGCAAACTTTAATAGAGTTGACTAGTATTGTTGGTTTGCAATGTGGAGTACAAGAGCATGTTTTAACATTCAAAAGATCAATGAATTTTAGGATTTTGTCTAATGAATATGTTATTCATTAAATTGGGAAAAAGTGACATTTTGGGACTTTTTGATTTTATGATTTTTAAAGAGTTTTCAATGAATACTCACTAGAAACCATAAAATCAAAAAGTCCCAAAATGTCACTTTTTCCTAATATAATAAATAACGCAAAATTATGTTTGACTTTTAATACAATAAGAATTGTCAATTTTAAAAGATATTTAGATAATGAACAATATTTTGTAGGTTCTAACAACAAAGATTTATCTTGTAGGATTGAAGTGTTATTGAACCAGGATCACAACATGTCAAATACAACATTTATAACCATTAGAAAACAAGAATAAGGTGTAAATTTTGCACAGCTTTGCATTTAAAAGAACACATCTGCAATCTACAAGACACAAATGTTTTCAAAATAAATAAATATATTTTGGATCAATGCTTTTGTTGTGCAAATCATTTCCAATGTCTAAAGATTTTTGCATTTTAAAATTCAAATATAGTAATTCTCAAGATGTGCCGTATATTTAAGTCATTTACATCAATGATCATTTTAAAAAAGATATTTCAAAGATAGTGTTCAAATTGGCGTAGCCGTTTCACATGTTTAAAATAACTGCTGTATACTGTAAAAGACATATTCATCTCTTTTAAAGCATCTCCTTTTGAGTAAGTAGAATATGTTGTTGGGTGGAGAGGAGCGTACTTTAGAAACATGCTGAATGTCTAGCTCCAATTTTGCGTTGTTAATTTGGGATTCTTGTCAGTTTTCTTTCTTCTATTTTCTGTCTTCAATCTTCTATCTTTCATTGACTTATTTTGTGGCTGGTTCTATAGGATATAAGGGTAAAAATAGGAATAAGAATTCACAGGATACAAGACGGATAAAACAAGACGACATGCACAAGCTGCCGTTTGAATGATGAGGCTTTAAACTTGAAAATCACGATCTAATGGGCAAAACTTAAAACTATAAAAACAGAACAAATCTTGACCGTGTGGATGATTAATTTTACTTTGGCGCCACAATAACAAATGGGATTGAGTTTGGTTTAATCCAAACTACCTGCAACAATGTTTACAAAACAAAAAAAGAAATAAAATGACAACATGCCTTCAAATCCGACTAGATAACAGAGTCGCATCTCACACATATACAAAAAATGAACTCAAAACATTTATCTTGAAATCTTCATGCTTTCATGTCTTCATGTCTTCATGTCTTCATATTTTCAAATTGACAAAATGTTATTGCTCCTCAAAATTGCGGCATTGTTTTTTTAAAAGAACAACCAACTTTTAATTCCTCACACTTTTATAACTTCCTCTTCAAAGTTTGAAATCTTGAATTCAATAATTTTTTAAAAAGTTAAGACAATAATAAACATATCCTTCAAATTTTATTGCAAATTGATAAACTAAACGCCAGCTATGGCTTGTCAAAATCTTTGTTTTTTTTCATAAAATGGTTTTTGAACTCTAAAATTCAAACACTCATAATTTTTGAATTTTATCTTCAAATCAAATTTGCAAATTCAATTTAGTAAGGTAATTTTACATGAAACATATTCTTTAAATTTCATTACAATCCCATTCATACACAGAGAATTCTCTTTTTCTAAAGTTTTGGATATCTTTTCTTTTCAAATCTTCATTCACACACCTTCTCCGACACACTAAGGAATTTGTCTTTTTATTTTTTGACGTTATTCAAAGTAGCAAAGTGGAGCACATCAGCCCATATTCCTCTCATTTCTAACTCCACCAAAGATACCTATCCCTTTCTCCTTTCACACTTTCCAAATCTATTCCAATTCTTTAATAAATTTATTTTAAAGAAATACAAAATACATGAACCTTTTAAACATCTAGATAAATATATAGAAATAAATATGTATAAAACAATTACCACCGTAGATGATCACGTGTCCTCATGAACGTATAAAAGCGTTGAATGCTATTTTTAATTGCCAAGTCATGAATTTGATTGATTAGAAAAAGCAATGATTTTTGTCCGCCCACCAGTTTGAGTTCAAATCCAATTAAAATTGTCAAGCGGTTATAGTGACTTACAGCTTGGCACACTAATGAAGGTGGAAATTAGCTTAACCAATTTGCTATCTACCCCTCTAAACTATGCTTGTGACAAGACATTGTAGCATTTGTATATTAACGGATGCTTTGTCGCCATCAAATTATGGTGTTCACCATGACTACCTTTATTGCTTTAACTCTTCATTTATTGAAATCTAAACAAATCTTGTTATTAAACGTATATTTACATGATCAAGATATCTCTATCAAGACAATGTTTAATAATATAATTTTGAAGAATCAATAGGTATAATCTTTCTTAATAAGATTTTTCTTGTCACAAGTAGTGTTGTGGTTGTAACTATTATTGTGCACCAACCATATCTGTATGTATAATATATGTATATATATGTATATTGGCATGGAATAAGTGAAAATATTTTTGATGTGAACAATAATTTTTAACCAATATTTGTATATTACAATTTTTTTTTTTTGACTACAAATGTTATTTGGGATCTTTGAATACATACAATTCCCTCTTGCAAAGTTTCAATTTCTAAAAATGATATGTGTATGGACCTTCTAGGAATGCAAAGCAGATGATGTGTATACTATAGTAAGTGGTCCTTATTACAAACTTATTCAAAATGCTTCAACCTCAATTGAACTGAGCATACCATAGTGAGAGAGCTGTAGCTATGAGTGAGGGTGTTCAACACTATCACTATGTGTGCAAGAGGTGCCATGGGTTCAAAATGTAAACCACTCATGTTGTTAAAAGGCATTATTAAAAATTTGGGAGACACAAATGTTTAGTGGAGCCCATCCTTGTGAGTTCAATTGCCTAAAAGAAAAATAATGGAAATGTTTGAATCATGACCGAGTTTAGTTGCTTGTATTAGAGTGACGTACAATTATTCAATTCTTTGAATAAGCTGTACATTTTTTATGGTTCTTGTATGTAATAATAGTTGTTCTTTTAACCCCAAAATGACCTCGGAATTTTTTGAGTTTCTAGGTTCTTGCTCAAATTTGAACAAAAAGCCAATAGTTTGATAATTTGTATCAATTCTTTTTGAGTTGTAACTGTATATAATCAAACTAAACATGTTAGAGATCACAATAGGAAAGAAAATGTGACAATATCTTCTATGGATTAAAAGGTTATAATGTTTGATCATAAGGGTGTTAAAACTTTGAAAGTAATTTGAAGTCTTTCAATCTTCTTTTCACATGTCAAATTTATAAAGTTGGTCACCAAAAAAATTTGGGATTAAGGGGCCTAACATGCATAACCCCAATCAATTTATGACTTCTCAAAATCTACTCTACAAATTTTTCAAGTAAATTTCTAATGTGATTTCTTCACAAAGATCTAGTGTATTTGAGGCTCATTTCCAAGAGCCCTCAACACTACATAAAGTCAAGATTGCAATGGACACATGTGCAAAAAATCTTGAATAGAAAAATCATACTAAGGCATGTGCAAATCACATTGTTCAAGCTAAAACTAAACTTCAAAAATAATTTCTCAAAAATATAAACTACTAGAAAATAATTATTTGATAAGGTTTTAGTTAACTTCAAAAATTGGCCAAAAACACATTCTATCGTGAATGACTCAAGGTCATTTTGGAATTAATTACATTTTTCAAGAGGCTTTAGCAATATACAATAAAAATATTATACTTGCAGGGGAATGCAAATATGCATAAACGATCTAAGAATTGAATAAGACTCATGAGGGCTAAAATTAAGATATACTTACTGCTGGTATTCCAAGGTATCGAACAACATGTACATCTATCCAAAATTTGAAAGAAAAGACACCACCACAGTCTTAAAGTAACCATAGTTCCATGTAAAATGCGGAGCATGGTCTTTGGCAGATCATGAATTTCTTCTTCAATATTGCATGTGCTTTTGGAGTAATTGGGATGGTGTGTGAAAAACATGTATGTACAAATAAATGCCTTCAAGTACACATGTAGAAATGGGTAAGCTGAAATTCTACTTTCAAGCAACCACAAAATACCTAATTGCAATGACAAGATCTACGTAAGAAGTAAAACAAGCTATATGTTATAATAGTTTTTGATAACTCCAAATGTTTGAGGCTCATAGTATTAATGGGAGACTCTATTTTTGATAATGACTTTTTAGGTGCATTTGCACCATAACTAGGGCATCAAATTGTAATTGTTCAACCATAGCTGACTTCAATTGACACGCTTTTCACCAATTCATTTCCCTTCCAAAAACAGGCAAACACTGAAGTTCATTTTGCAGAAACTCTTCAAAATGGAGAAGGTGAAATACCAAATAGCAATACCTGCATGGATGCCAAGTAGAATGACAACATTTGAAGCAACCAAGCCAGACGCAACAATGAACCTAGAACAGATGGCAGAGAATTTCTTCTCTAGAGCGGACACAATTCATGAGCATATTGAGCAAGAAGAAGACACTACTTTCGACTTTGAGGATGTGTTCTTTGTCGAAGACAAAGTAGACCAAACATTGTTCATGGAATCACTTGTAAAACAATCTACGAAGCCATTATTTCTTGGCTCAACGCCAAATTGCTTGAAATTCAGCATAGTGCTCATGTCATTATGCACACTCTTCTTGGTCAAAAATAACTTCTTGGATTAGTTACTCATGTTTTTGAAGCATGATATCTTGTCACCCATGAACAAGTGCCCAAAAAATTCATATGAATTAAAATCCATGTTGGTAAAATTAGGACTATCACATGAAACTATTCATTGTTGCAGGTGTGGTAAGACATTGTATTGGAAACAAAACTCTTGATTAGACAAGTGCCCAAACTACTTGAAGCCTAGATACATAGAAGGCTCAACAATAGTCCGTGTTTGTGTTCTGAGATATTTTTTGATTATTGAGAGGTTACAAAGATTGTATCAATGTCTAGCCATTGCAAAACTATTGCAATGGCATGCAAGCAACCAATCTCAGGCCAGGAAGATGCGATCTATCGTAGATAGCAAGCAGTGGCGTTTCATACAACATAAATATCTCAAGTTCAGGAGTGATCCAAGAAACGTTTGGATGGGGTTGTCTTTGGATGGCGTGAATCCCTATAGCATCTAGTCATCAAAACACTTGGTGTGGCCCATGCTTTTGGTATTCTACAACTTGCCCCCTTATCTAATTACCAAAAAGTATTTCATGTCTTTAACCATGATTATTCCAAGTCTGAACTCTCCATCCGAAGACACTACAGATGTTTATTTGCAGCCGCTTGTTCATGATTTGAAAAACTCTAGATTAGAGTGGCAACAACGGATATGTTTGAGGATGTAGGTCCAAGAAGACATTTTATACTTCAAGGCATGCTACTGTGGACAGTCAACAACTTCCTAGCTTACACATTGGTATCTGGCCAGACAAGGAAAAACTTCACCGGATGTCCCGTATGTGGAGAGGGGAAATTTGCAAAGCACTCTAAAAAGCTAATAAGATTGTGTATTTGAAACATTGGTCGTGGTTGAGCTAGGAACATCCTTGGAGGAGTGCATGTGCCGCTTTCACTAGTTTCCCTAACTTTGACAATACTCCTCCCCGCCAGTCAGGAAAAACGAGAGCTCATTTTGGTGCACTGTGATAGTCATATTTAAAGTGTGGAGGTCGCCCAAATGCAATCATGACCTTGTGAAGGAAACATGCGTAAAGAGAGTCAAAGCATTCTACAAACTACTGTATTGGATGGTAAGCCTCTTATGAGTTTTATACACATTGATTTTTCACTTTTAACAAATTTCATTTGCAAATGCTTTTTTCTCACAAAAGTTAGATTTCAACGTTTACAACAACCTACACTATGTGGTTGTGAACATGGAAGATGCTTGTGCATTGCAATGCTTTTGAATTTTTGATGTAGGACCTACTAAGGTAGCAACACCCATAAGTGTTAGTGTCCTCATAACCGTCACCTCTAAAATCATGGAAAATCTATGGAAGTGAAAAGATATAATTACAAGGATGTACAACATGTGAACATGAAACCTTAGTGTTGGTATTAGGTGCAATTGCAATGCGCTCTTTAAAAATTCACAACTTACTCTCATAGTATCCAAATAATACATTCAAAAGTGCAAACTCATCATTTTTCTAATTTGCTATATGTTTATTAATAATCATCATGTTAAAAACCCTTAATATAATGGTTATGGATGCTGCTATTTTAAGTCATGTAGAGCTGACATAGCAATACTAGTCTAAATAGTGAATTCTCTTGGCAATGTTGATTAGAATAAGTGACCTCCCTTTATATCATCACTAATTAAATGGAGTACATCTCTGGTCCAATGACTCAACCACATGGTAGTGTAAATGATATGTATGTCATGTAGCGCATATCTTATCTCAAATGTAATAGAGAATAAGTTGTTTAGTTTTAAGGACTTTTGTGTCTGTGTTAATTGACATTCATTTCAAAGTCTTTATTTTTTTTGTTTCCATATTGAAGAGTTGCCTGTACAACATACCCTCAATGCAGTGCGTATTGAAAAGAACTTGTGTGATAACTTATTATGCACGCTATTTGGAGAAAATGACGGCATTAAATCTAGGGAGGACATGCCATCTCGTAACATTTGTCATCATCTCCACTTGCAACAAAATGCAGACGGTCAAACTTTCTTCATGCCGGATGCGCCGTTTGTTCTTATTAAGGAAGAACAAGATTAGTTTCTCTAAACATTGATGCAGTTGAAGTTTCCTTTAGGTTACATTACACCTTTTAGTCAAAAAATAAAAGATGGCAAGCTACGAGGTTTGAAGACACATGACTACCATGTTCTCCTTGAGCAGGTACTATCCCTTTGTCTTAGAAATATAGGAGATAGAGGAGTTATTGGTGCAATCATGAAAATATGTAGATCGCTTAGAAGAATATGCTCAAAGGTAGTTGACACTTCCCAAAAGCAACAAATGCTATAGGACGCGGCAAAAACTATTTGTACACTAGAAAAGGAGCTTCCACCCTCTAAGTTTGTGATTATGTTGCATTTGCCAATTCACTTGGTGGAGGAACTTTTCTTATGCAGACCGGTACATTCTCAATGGATGTATCTATTCAAACGCTATATGAAGATCTTCAAAAGTTATGTAAAAAACAAGACAAAACTAAAGGGCAGCATGGTGTTCGGGTACATGAGGGATGAGTCAATTAGTTTCATAAATGAATAACTTTATGACTACAGCCCAACCACAAAAAGGGCATGGGACAAGAACAAAGATGCCAAAATGTATGATGAAGAAGTTCAATGCGGTAAGCACAAACGGTTGATGACTCCTACATTTCTAAAATTGATTCACGAGTTTGTTCTAGAGAATACAATGTACATCAAGTCTTACAGAAGGTGCGTTTGTGATTTTTTTCTTCATTGCTCCATGCCCTAATTGGAAACTCTTACAGTGCTTTGTACATTTGAATTTTTTGGCATTGACTGTTAAAATATGGAATAAAGATAAACAACTTATACTTTTAATCATTAGCATTCCAATTAATAAAATTGTAGTTTAGATCAGTATCATTACAAATGGAACTAGTCGGCTTGATGTCAAGAATTAGTAATACTCCAATTTTGTGTTTTAATATAGTCATATGATAACTTGTTCTATATTAGGGGCGTGTGGACCTCGGCCCTTTTTTTTTGGTAATTAACGAGTTGAATGTGAGAAAGAGTGTGTATAGAGATGGGGACACAAAGATCCATTCCCTACTCAAATCCCTTCCAAACCCTTCTACATAGTCTATATTTTACTAAATTTAAATTTTAAAATTATATATCTTCAAATCTCTTAGAATAGATTGAGAACATATTGGTGATAGATTGATAGTGGACTTGTAGTGTTTTTAAAAATATTTTAATCATAAATTGATGCTTTTTAAAAAAATAAAAATTATTAGCACTTCTCATAATTTGATTCATGTCATATTTTTGTGCATTGTGTCCCTCTTTCTATATACAAGAGGCTGCTTGAGTTGAGACACTTTCAAGCTTTTCAAAGTGGTTATAAGTTTAAAAAATTGTTGGTGGAAGACTAGAAGTTGATAAATATAGTGTATTTGATAGTGCAAAATTGCACTTGCTGCATAGGTTAAAGGCATGGAGTTCAAATAGTCTACTCTTCAAGTTTTAATGCATATTGTCTCCCTTTTTAAGCTTTTAAGACATGTAATTGGTTTTAGATTTGGTAAAAAATTGATTACATGGGAAGGAGTTGAGTGAGGAATGAATCTTTTTGTCCACATCTCTAAGACCAGATGCACTGTTCAACTGAAAGATTAGTGGGTGGTACTAGAACGACAGCATAGAGTGGAATTTGAATGAGGTGGAGAAGAACTTGTTGGGAAAATCTAATTGTACCGCTTCCTTTCATTAAATAGAATAAGGTACTTAGATTGCATATCTGCTAAGGCATGTGCCCTTTGAGAGGGAATCACTTCTCACGTTTTCTATGTGTTGATTGTCCTTCTTACTACTAGAATTTTTTGCAATGCAATCGGATGGTTTCCTTCAATTACCATAGTAAATTGGATAAAGAAGGAAATGAATGGGTCCTTTTTTCTATTTCTTAGTGTACATGAACTGTCAAAAGTTATAAGAATTCTTAACTGTTTCTTTAGTCAATTTTTATAAAATCCAAAAGACCTTTCCTCATTTAAACCAGCTAGGACTAGCATAAGAGCTAGTTTTTCCCAGACTGTGGTCATTCTTGCTACGGTCTTAGTGTTCACGCTTGTAAACTTCTATCACACATAATTCCCAATAAGGTAGAGTCTCTAAAATTGACCCTTTCACTTAAATTTTCCCATAGTGTGTTGAAGAATGGTTATGAAATGGTCCTTGAATGGACCTCTTGAAGTCATATAAGAAAAGGTGCATTCTATTGCAAGAGCCAATCATATTCCTTGATTTCACCTCATCTCTTCATAAGTTGCAGGAGGACGGTTTATAGGAGACCTAGAGTCACAAATAGATTTCTACTACACAGAACCATGAAAAGCCATCAATAATTCAACAATGTTCAACAAATATGGAAAAACTTGTGTTATGTTTTGCATCCATTTCTCTTAGACTGAAAATTAGACAAAAAATCACCTTGTCTTGAAAAGCCCATGGAAATCTAGATCTCCTTTTGAAGTGTCACTTTTTTAGAGACTTTACATTAGTGCACGTTGATAGACCTTGTAATTTTTACTTGCAGTGACATAGTAGCCAAACTATCAAAAATGCCATGTTTATAAAGTGGACGTTAGTGGATGTCTTAGACTAAAGTTATTGGAATATAATTTATGTTTATGAAGAACAAAGGTTGACAAAAACCACTTAGTAAAGTTTCTATACAATACTCTAGCTCTAGGGGCTCACTTGTCAGTTGTGACTGAGAAGGTGAACATGATAAGTTCAAGTTTGAGGAGGCGGTTCAAAAGAAGTGTGCATTTTCCTACTGTTGCATACTCAAAGATTTTAAATGTTACAAAGGCAGCTAGTTGTAGTTGTTTCTATTGTGATATTTGTGATTTTGAGCCATTTCATTTGGCAACATGTGAAAGACGCATGTGTAAGATCACACTTTGCGTAATTTGCATTGTGTGTTGAAAGATAGGTTAATGTGACAAAGAACCATTATTGACTTTAGATTACCAGGTAGAAGGAATACATATTTTCAATCTCAACATCTTAGAGATGACTTCTATTGTAGAGTGGTTGAGGCGTAAACACACGTAAGTAAGGAGATGGACATGGTTATTGTTGTGGAACTACAACACTTTTTGATAATGTTATTTGGCCTTATTTGGAAAAGATATGCAGATGCATTAGAAGATTAAGTGAGAAGGGGGAATTTATGTAGACAACATCATAGACGTGGATGAGGAAATTGGTTTGCATTCCCAAGGGAGCTACAACCTATAAGTGACTTTGCTACTTGGATAATGGACAAGGTTAGAAGCAACCTACAAGCTAGTGTATCCGTGGACAAAGATGTGATTGACACAGCAAGGGGACCATTGCCTCTAGCAATGGCGTACAAGTCAATTTATGCCTTTGGCAATCACTATTGTATTTTTGGTGTTGAGCAGTCTATGAAAACAACAGATAGTGGAATTGTAGCTACATTCAAGCAAGTATGTCAAAGCAGAAGACATGATTCCAACCAAGTGGATGGAAGTGTAGAATATGTCAGTTATACAGTGGAGATATTGGAACTCAATTATAGACGGCATTGTTTACTAGTGTTTGTATGTGACTTTGTGAAAGCTAACTATGTTGGGGACAATGCCACCATAAAAAAAGATGAATGGGGCTTCACATTAGCCAATTATGATTGGCTATATGCATATGCGGGTCAAGACGATTTTTGTTTTCCAAGACAATATGAGCAAGTGTACTACTCAAAGAGTAGTGCAGGATCTAGATGGAGAGTTGTACCAAGGAAAGAAGCGCACGTGAAAGGATTTTGCCAATTATTGAGGACAATTTTGACAACCATCTATTTGAACTAGGAGCAGATGAGGATTTCATGGGTCTACGCCCTCAAGTTGGAGAGGACCAAATTCCTACCGCATTGACAAGGTAGGAAGTCTATATGCATGAAGTTTTGGTGGCTGGTTGTGCTAGGTCGGCTGGGTCACATAGACGGGGCGGGCCTCTATCTAAACAAATAACAACATTAGGCGGTTGTGTACAGGGGACTAAAGAGCAACATGTTTGAAAGTGTCGCGGTGAGCGAGGACGTCAACGTGCTTACCAAAGCCTTCTTGGGTAAGAAAGTGGAGAACAGACAATAATAAATCGTGAAGGGAGAGATGAAATGGAGGAGGTGCTTTATAACTCTACAAATATTGCCGGTGATAGAGTAGCATATACCTCAAATAAGCCAGCTAACAACATGTCCAATTATGGCAATTTTGATAATAATGTCATGCATGTTCAGCGGGAGAACTTTGAGAATTCAAGTTCCGGTGAAGACAAAGACAACGTGGACAACTACTCAAACTCACCATAGATTGGCATAGTGCCTTGCTACGTTGAAATGTATGTCAATTAAGTTGAATTCCATGTTAACCACTCAAGCACGATTTTTTTGGGATTTGTCAAGGTAGACCAACTAGCACCCTAGAATGCACGCAAGTAAGGAAAAATTGGTTAAAGTTGGAATGCACGAATGATTTATGAACATTCACCCAATCAATTTACTAATATAAGCTACTTTCATCCAAAATCTAGCAAACAAGGTGTCTAGGTAAGGAGGGAGACGGCGATTTCATCCACTTTTGCACACAAAATTCTTGGTCACCAAACCCAATCTCAAGTAAGATTTAGGCAAAAATTTGCCAAAAAAAAGAACCATGCCCTCAAGTCCCAAAGGGCTCATACAAAGCCCCTCTGCATTGTATTTTGAGATGGTTTGACTTGTCTTCAAGATTAATATTAGTAGTTCTTATTTGAAGTCATTCTTATTCAAGTCTTGTTTTAGTATCAAAAATCTGATTTTGGAAATGAATGATTATGATTTGTCTATTCAAGATTTTGTGCAAGGATGTCCATTGCAAATCTTCCCTTTCTAGTATTGAGAGCTCTTGGAAATGAGCCACAAGTACACTAGAACTTGGAGAAACAATCACACTTGAAACTTAATCTAAAAATTTGTAAAATAGACTTTGAGAAGCCGTAAATTGATTAGGATTATGCATGTTGTACTTTGCATGCTCATATTTATTTTGTATCCTCCATTTTAAATTTGAGATGCAAAAGATGATTGAAGGACTTCAAATGACTTTCACAATTTTAACACCCACATGATCAAATAATATAATCTTTTAACCCCTAAGCAACCCATCGACCATTTTGCTGGTCGCTGCCCATTTTTTGTAGGCTCCCCAAGATGAAAAGAAAACTTTTTATAAAAAATAAAAATAAAACTAAATTGAAAATCAAGACTACTTTCTAATCCAACTTTGAATGATGTCAATCTAAGTTAAACTCCACCATGGAATTTTTTTTCAAAGAAAAACATTTTAATATTTGATAGTGTTAGTATTTTGGGAAACCAATGATACTCTCTCCTTTAAAAAGATTAGATTTTTGAAGTTTATGATAGAATGTCTGTTTTTAACCAATCATACCAAATTTTAAAATCTATGAATACAATTTGTAAATTTGGTGAATACTAAATGGTAAATGCTTCTAAATTCATTACATAAAAATCCAAAACTTATTTTGAATGTTTGACTATATGGATAATTACTAAACATCATGATTCTTGTTTTCTCTTTTTAAGCAAACTTCATCAAAGTTACATAAATATCATTTTATAATGCATCTATGTTTCGCCCTAACCCCCCTTGGGCACCTAGGGGTTAATCCATAAGTGGCATTGTTGTGTTTTTTTTTTTGCATGTAATCTCTAATATATCTAGCTTGAATTTGTATGGTTACATTTTCAAAAAATGATAAAACATACCAAAATTTTGACATTTTGTTCATTGTAGAGCAGATTTTGAGATACTCAAAAAAGTGCAAGGGCGTTGAGGGGTTAATGCTTGCAATTCCAGTTTGAATAATATTGTTCAATTTTTCAATAAAAAGGTAAATCTTTATGAACAATATTTTGCAATTTATATTGGGTCGGAGCATTGAGTAGGCCAGTAGAATACCTACCTTCTGTATGCTTCACAATAGAGAATGTAATAAAACAACGTGTAATTGCTTCTTATCGTGATATATAAAGTATATTTCTTTTCAAGCAGTAATTACTTAGTGTTGGGGCCCAAGACCTCTTTTGTTTGTAAGATTTTGCCTTGTCAGAGAAAACAGGGAAGTGGGACCGGATTTCCTAAGCGAACGGATAGTTGACAAAGAGAAGGCAAAATTTTGTGCCACTATCAACTTTAAGAAGTGTTTGTGCCACTCTCAACTTCAAGAAAATTTTGTCAATTCTTTGTGGTTTAACCCCTAAAGGCTCAAACAACATTTTTTTGGCAACATAGCAATTTTGGGCAGCCCACTACATATGGGTTTTTCATTTTTCTTCTTTGAGATTTTCACACATGAACTTCCCAAGGAGTAGCTTTAAGGTCAAACAATTTTCATAAATTTTGACTACATGGTTCAAAAGTTATTGCATGATATGGCGTTTTCTTTGCTCATTGGGGCAATTTGGGCAGCTAAAAACCTCTTAGAAAATTACATTTCAAGTTTTCTTCTTTTTGAAATTGGTTCTTCAGATTTATGTATATGTGCAAAGCTTTGAATCATCCAATTTTGATTAATGAGATGAAAGTTATGGGGACTTTTTATTTGCAGGCAGTTATGAATTCTCTCCTCTGAAATAAACTTTGAAGCCCTTTATTTCACTCAATTTTCAATATTTTGGAGTAAAAACAAAACCCAAATAAGTGGGTTGCTTATTTCAACATTACAACCATTGGAATTGGCATTTTTCATTTCCACATTTAACTTCTAAACAAATTAGTGTTTTGGAATAATTCTCTACTTCTTTTTACTTACAATTTTTTTTCCATGTATTGTATGATTCCAATGATCTAAAAATTTTCAAGTTTGTATTTAACTTGGTTGGAAGAACAAGTCCAAAAAACTACAACCACTTTGGAAAAAATATCATACAAATATGACCTTGTGAAGCGCAGCTGCTTGGGTTTTTGCAATGACAAAAAATGGCTTTTAGTCAATTCAAACTCAAATATCTTACAATCTATATTGTGAAAAATTCTGAAATTTTTTCTACACCTTTTTATACTAGCGTAGTACTAGATCTTATGGCTACACATATTAAGAAATCTTTTCTTCCTAAACTTTGGTACTTGTACTAGAAATGGCAGTTTTGGAGCGATTTTGGTGAAAACTTATCTCAGACTTTTAGGGGTTAAACCATGTTTTTCCCGTGGTGGGTGAAAGCAATCAAGCCTTAAATGTAAGTTGATGAATTATGGAAATGAAATGATAGCACTACTTCAATAGATTTTCAAATATTGCAATTTTATTGCTACTGTAAAGAAAAACAATTTGAGAATACTTTTTAAGCAATATGAATTTTTTAGCAACATGCAATTACAATGTGGCATTCTTTTTTGATAATATATATTGTATTGTTGCTTTTATTCATCTTTAACAAGAAACATATACTTATTTTGAGACCATACCATATAAACATCATTATTTGTCAACTCATATACCCTATTCTATTGTTATTTTTTGAGCTGAATGCAAAGTTCTTGTGATCTCAAGTTTTTTTCAAGACTACATTTCAAATCATTGAACAATTTTCTTTAGAAAAATAAAAACCACATTTTGCAAAAATGTGATTGCATGGTCTCTAAAGGGTTAAATGGACTTCTAATACCATGAATACGCAGGTGTTCCATAGACACTTAGCCTACTTAAGAGAATACATTGCAAAAATGCTACATGTTTAGAATGGTACATTCAATTATCACCTCAAAAGTCCATGAAGCAAGTGACTATGAAAATTCCTCTCTAGTTGCACCTCTATTGGCCTTATTTAATCTAAACAAAAAAACAAAATTGAGTTCAACATTGTTTCATGAATCCTCATACAAGGATAATCTCATCTTCATGATTGTGCCTATAAACCACCAAAATAGCAAATGGTACTTTTTGCAACAATGTATTTTTAACGTTTTTTTCTTTAGTAAGGTAAGAGGCTCTTAAACCATTTGGGCATTTTGAACCATCCAGGTAGGGGTCACTAAAATGGTGCACCAAGCCTTCCAAATGGATAACATTATTTTATTCAAAATTTGTAATTGTGCATGCACGGTTTTAGAACTCCAAGAGAGTGACATGAGCTACCATCAAGTGTGCTTATTGGTCATAATTGTGTTGAGTTTTGTCTTTCAATAAGATATAGATGTATGTTGTACTAAAATAAATAAAAACTTGTTTTCAATCATAATTTGAGCATTAGAACATGGAATGGGTGCTTGCACGCTTTAAAGGACTTAGTTGAGCACTTTTAGTTTTGTAGTGGTTGCTTTCAGCACTCATGTGCTCCATTTACAAGCTGCCTTTGAATCATTAATGCTACAACCTATGATCAAGAATAGATAATTGTGCACCTTTTGCTTTGATAAATTGTAGTTGATTCATATCAACTCAAAAAAAATCAATTTAAATGGCCACAAAGTTGTTTCTTCTTTGGCTTTGTACCAAAAAAATTCTAGGTTGCTAATCTAGATTTATTTTTGTACATACGCCATCTTTCCCTTAGATGGTTGGTTTACAAGCCTCCTACCTTATGCATGATAAATAAACCTCCAAAGCACATAATGATGCCATTTGAGAAATATAAATGAGCTACAAATAATAATATAAACTCAAGCAAAGGCATAAATAATGATAAATTGGTCATTTCAAAACTAACAACATCCTCAAACTTTGAAAACATGAATATTTATTTTGAATTTGATGATTATCAATGTTTTTTTGCTTTTGTTAGATTAGAGTCATTGAAATATAGCTTTTTCTTCCCAATAATAGTGTACAATGAAATCTTGTAATGTGATTTACAAGTTGTCTAGAAAGTACACAAACCTTTACTTTCAAATGGCCCCTACTAGCAATTGGTTAACTTGTGTATTTATATCTATCCATATTATAGATACTTAGCATTGAGATTGTTGAAAATGATAGCAAAATACAAGGATATTTGATCTAACAAATTGGAGGTCTTTTTTATTTTAGTACACATGGATGAACACTATTGTTAGTTTCTAAAAACTCTTCAAGGATTGATACTTGGTGAGAAGGCAATTTCAATATACAATATTTTTTAAAGATTCAATCATGTGATACCTAGATGGACATATGCATACCAAATTCTTATCTTGGAATAATCTTATTGACAAAATAAGTGTGACAAACAAACTATTCAAAGTTTGTATATGATTATCTAAAATAGGCACAATTGCTTTGGCTTACAAAAAGTTTAAAATTCATACAAAATATGGAGAGATACCCAAATTTTAACGACATAATAATATATAATGATATGAATAATTCATTAGTACTTAAATATGACTTTGTGAGTTAGATTGAGCATCTTTTTTGTAATTTCACATAAAGCATTTATGACTCATAAAAATTCCAGTTGCAAAATCAATATCATACCAAGCTTATTAAAATACCAATCACTTGAATTCCAAGAATACAAATGTTTGAAAGTTTGAGTTTAGTTTTGTATAATTACCAATTGTCAAAAATCACAAAGATCTGGTTTCCACCGAATTCTATTATTATCTAGATCAGCTTCAATGAGAAGACCTCTCATTTGAGCAACTGAAAATCCAATTCATAAAACAAATTAGTTATTTGTAACTGTAGACTTAAGAAAAACATGTACTTTTTAAAATGTATTCTCTTAAAGAAAGTTATAATAAAACTCACGCACATGTAGAATAGATTTTATACACTTTGGATTTAATTTTATGTTTTTGCACAAAATTAGAAATTTTTCTAAGCATACTATACAAGGCATGTTTATTTACTAACAAATAACTACAAATTGATAAAGTTAAAAATTGATAACTTCTAGCCAAACATTGAATTAAAGTTTAGAATTGAATCTTTGACTTTGTGGTTCAAAGTTTCACTTGTTATTTTCACTACATTATTCATTTCAACAAGGTAAGTTTTTTTGAACAACAAAGAGATTTTAAAGTAATATGCGCTAATATCATAGTATGCTAAAGTTAGAATAAAGATAATCAGTATTTACTAATTTTTGATTCCAAAAATGACCTTCAAAAAAAAGAACAATAGTACTTATTAAAAAAATTTAATTTAGAAGATAGATTAGATTTTTGGAATACCAATTTATGCGTTATTCTAACTTTTTAAAATTAAAACCTCCTAATTTCTAGAAAGTAATGATATTCAAATAAATTCGGATTTTTGGTTCTAATTTGGATATAAAGATTGACCAAGACTTCAAAGTTTGATTTTTTGGATTCTAACATTAGCACCAAGCGCTTTTTGTAAATCTCTTAGTTTTTCTTAACAAAATGTCATTAGAATGTGAAAGCCATTTTTTGATTCAATATGTTATGGATTGAACCTGCAATATGTGATATCAAAGTGGATAATGAATTCACTCATTAATTAGATACTCACCTGCAATAATAGACTCTCCTAGAGGTTTTTCATCTTTTGCTTTTAAATATTCCTTGGATGACAAATAATCATCTTCATATATCTTTGTTTCTTTCAAAATGTTTAAGCACAACAATAGTACATAATCCTATTAATAAAGTGAACATTCTAAAGTGTTAGGAATCTTGAAATCCTTTTTTTTTAGTATATTAATAAAAGTGAATATTTTTTGTTATGCATTGTTCTAAAAACAAGCAATAATAAACTAATGAGCCCAATAATGATAGATATTGGTTTAAGTACAAATTGACTAACAAACTCTATTTATTCCAATTACCTCTTTGAGTTTTTCACTTTCATAAAAATAATTTATTCCAAATTATATGAAAGTTTATCAATAAAAAAAAAGGAAAAATAAACTCATCTATTAAGTATAAAGATACAAGTGCCATATAGCACAATTATTAGATTGTAAAAGTAATTCTCTATATTGTTTATCATTAACTACTAAGACTTGAACATCCTGCACTTGAGTATTGGTTTAGGATTCTCTACGATGATTTTTTTTAAGTGTTACTTTTTAATACTATGTACTTAAATTGTGGATTCAAAGATATTTTGATGGATATTTCTTTATCATTTGATAAAAAATGAGCCCTTACCGTCCATTCTAGATAGTTTCTAGGTTGAACCACTAGACATTCAATTGGGTCAAGACGTAATCCCATGCAAAATGAGAGAATTGGAAAACTGTCAACTGGTGATGTTCTTGTGCCCTGTAATAATAAGCACATACAATTGTAAGTAAATTCTTTTATCAATAGATGACTTGTTCAAACAAGACTATCAAAATAAAGATAAGCAAGTCACCTACTACTTAAACATATGTTTCATAATCACTTTATGTAAGTTTATACTAGTTGTTCATAGAAATTTTAACCCAAAAAAATCAACTCTACACAATATATAAAACTCAATTAATTCATGTGTTTCAAGTGCTTTCAAATGCACATTGGATAATTATTTGCACACCTAGCATTAGCAAAAAAAACAACATAATTTACAAGGCATTATCAATCCATACTTCATTTTTCGTAGGCATTAACAAAAGAAAAAAATAGTAGAGCAAAAAAACAAAAAAATTAGAAAATAAAACCTTATATTTATTGTGGAGTATGTGGAGTTGCATCTCTTAAGTAACATGCATTACCTCTATAAAGTTGAGCCTAAATGAGCTCAAAAAAAAAAATATATATGTACAAAATCAAGAGCTTCTACTACCCACCTTTACCACTTATTGTGACCTCCAGTTCATATTGAAATTAATATGAAATCTTTTACATAATCATCCAAATTTTTGTCAATAGCACTTTGAATATTCTTTTATGGCTACCTCATGCAACTTTGCATTGAGGCAATTTTCATTTTCTGAAGTACTTTTCTTAAAATTTCATTCATAAATAACTCACATTTTCAATTAACCCCTAAATGCCCAAGGCACCAAATTTTGGTGTCCAAAAAATTTCAGAAAACTTTGAAACTATGTGCAAGGCGCAGATTTGAATGTTTTTGGTTCTTTTTTACTAGAGAAGTTTTGGGTTGAAGGTTGCTTCAATGTTCAATTTTAGTTTCCTCCATGTCTTATTTCAAATTATTATTTTTTGTGGAAGCTAAATTGCAAGTATACTTTTTGTGTCATGAATAGTGTCACATAGCCTATGACAAGTTGCCACATTGAAAAAACGAGCATCAAGTTGAGAAAAAAGTGAAGATTTCCCATGAGCACTCCCTTGGGCAATAAGGGCCCTCACTGAAATTTTGTCATCTAACAAAATCCAAAAGTGTCTTTGGACTAATTTCACTTAGAATGTTTTTATTACAAGAATTAGAATTCATCCACTGCCAAATTCCTTGTCATTCTTAATGACTAATGATCAATAATTAAAGCTAAAAAATTATTTGCGTTAGGAAATTGCGCTTTGACAATTGCATTACAGGCTCATTTGTGAAATTGTGGTCTTGGGATTGGAAAGGCGGCCATTAGTTTTCAAGTAAGAGCAATAAACACTAAAGCATCCCAAGTGGTTGTTTTCCAATTTTGTATCCAAAAGTTATAAGTTTGCGTTAGATGTTTTGGACGGCTCTAAAAAAAGAAAAAGATTCCATACTCATCCACATTCAATTACAAATATCTTAAAATCTACATGGTCATTTTGGATTTTTTGGTAGCGCCATCTAGAAGCCTTGAAGTTTAAGATTTTATGTTTACAACTTTAATTTGATGTTTAATAATGATCTTGCAAGGATAATTTAGAAATTTCAAAACTGCCTTCCGCAAACAAGAACAATACTCTTGGGCATTCAAGGGTTAAATTAGAATTTTGATGAATTGGTGACAATGGATAGTTGAGAAACTTTCTACATTTATTGAATTTTTTTATTATTCTTTAAGTGGTATCAACACATATTTATTAAAATTAGATGTATACTTCTTTGCTCATTTTATATGCTCCAATGACGAGAACAATGTAAAACTTGCCTCTTTTTATTTCCAATTAAACTTCAAAGGAAATTTTGTAAAATAGTTGTATATGTAGTATGGATATTGTATTCACAATGAATATGTAATAACTTTAAAACCATACACCATCTAAATGAAAAACCTTTCTATTGAATTTAGGATGTTCACCAATAAAAATCTAGGCGTTTATAACTTGTTCATACGGCATACATATTAACCCATAAACACAAAGGCGGACAATAAATTGTTTGATGGCTTTGAAAAAAAATTGTACTAGAGAAAGAAGTAGTTTTTTATCTGGTTTTTTTTAGATAAGATCATAAACACATGGTCCATTATGGAAAGCAAAAATTAATCTCATCAACTACATTCATATTTTTTAAAATGTGACAAGGTGTTTGTTCTCATATTGTCCTTTTTGCAATTTTTATGAGGTCAACCTATATTGTTGACTTTTGTAGCTTTTAGAAACAATAGTATAAGTTGGGCACCTACCATAGCACTATAGCTCTATAGGGCAAGGCAGGCCATGGTTGTGAGCCCAACGATTAAGGATTAAACATGCTTAGATATGTTTGGTTTTTATTTGTTTACCATGATTTATTTATAATTTACATAGCAATGAAAACTAGTAAATGTATAACAACAAGAATTCTTTTAGAAAGCATCCAATGGAATATAATTTTGAAAGCATCTGATAGAGCTTTTTGCAAGTTTGTGGTTTTCTAAACTTTAACAATTGCTTGAATTGTATGTATGATACAATAACTAGCATCAAAAAGTAGAGCATATGATTTTTACAATTGTTAGGTCCTATTCATCAAAATCTAAAAAGTTGCCCAAAAACAATAGGGAGGACAAATCATAATCTTAGCAAATAAAAAATATTTGACAACCTTGAAAGTTAAAAAATCATTCTCACAATTTTGCAATGAAAGATATCTTGCTATTGCAGGGCTCTCTTTGCCACTTATTGCCATTTTAGAAGTTTAAGAAATAGTTTGAGATTCCCTAAAAGTAAACTCCTACACATCTAGAACAAACAAAGTTTGTGTGTATGTATGTACCTTGGGGGCAGTCCAACATGCTCTTTTTTCTTCGTGTCTTCTATCACTTGAGGCTATAGTATATCCTTTCTCCATTACATGAGAATTAAGCTGCTTATGTTTCTTATATGTTAATTTGGAATATATCACAAGTCAAAGTGCAACAAGGAATATAAAGGCACTTGTCATTTTACGGTTTAGGATTTAGGGTTTAAACTTTTTTATTCTAGTAATATTGAATTCATAATAAATAAAGTTAATTGATAGAGGCACACCTTGGGTTTGATCTATGCACACCCCCAAGGGATAAATATTAGATTTTTACCATCAAAAGGCTGAATTTGAAAATCTTGAGTTCAGATTTGGACTTAGAGACCTTAATTTGTAGTCTAGAATCATATATGCGGTTATAATTGAATAACACCTAATGAAAAAGCTAAGCTTTTCTTACAAACAAAATTAAAAGCAACATTTTCCCCCTTAGCAAAGCTTTTTCATTGGGTGTTGTTCAATTGTAACCTCCACTTTGGCTCTAATATAAATCAAGGTCTCTAAGTCCAAGTCTGAATTCAAAATTATCACATTCATCTTTTTGATGGTAAAAATATAAAATTTACCACAAGAGGTGTGCATTTATCAAACCCAAGGTGTGCCCTTATCAATTCCCTAAATAAATAAAAATTATCATCATTTCAACAAACTTTGAATCTCAATATGTAAAAGATTAAGACAATGAAAGAATGTACATCATGAAAGAGTTTATCATAGAACCATTCATCCAATAATGTTAACGGGCCTCCAGTATCAAAGACAAGAGATGAAGGTGATTCCCTTGTTGTAGGAGGGTAGTAAGTTTTGCCTCCAAATGTAATATAGATTAGTGGGGCAGTAAGTGCACAATCAAACCTGCACTCTACAAAAAATGTACCATTATTTGGTGATGCTTGGACAAGATCAATGCTCCAAGTGAAGAAAAAAAGTTGACCATATTTGAGTATTGATAGAAAAAAGATACTTCATTCAACTAGACTTGAATCACAAAAATAGAAAGGAGATCTTGACATTATCCAAACTTTTCTCTTACAAAGGTGACCTTATCCGAGCATTGCTATAATTTGGGTGAAACATAAAATAACAAGAGCCACTTTAGGAATAACACTTTTTTTTTTGGACAAGTTTTCACAAAATCTATGTCAAAACAATTACTCTTTTTTGAAATTATGAGAAAGAATTACTATGTATTGTTTTTCTACTTTAGAAAATGGTTTGTAACAACATGTGAATGAATTCTTGCTTCAAAGTTAAACATCAAAAGGACTAATCTACAACTTCTAAGAAGTCCTTTGTATTTTTTTTATTAGGATGCTCAAATTATTGACTTAGATACCCTTTGACTAAAATTGATCAAGTTTTGAATTGAGCATATTGTAATTGATAATATTGAGTAAATTTAAGATTGATAAGATGAAATTGAGGATTTCACTGAATGAAATATTATACCAAAATATCCACAAGAGACTCAGTTAAAGACCTTAGAATGTTACCAATAGCTCCTAGTTTGTTTGTGGTATGTTATAAACCATTTGTAGTAAAAGATGCTTTCATGATCATGAGAATCATATAGTTTTTTAAATTGAAAGAAACCAAAACCAATGGACCAAGTGATAGACCATTCCAAAATATTGTTTCAAAATAACTCACCCTTCAGTGTTTGCTAGGGCAACCCAACCAAAATGGTTTGCACCAAACTTCTCTTGTAAATCAACACCAACGGTAGCATAACCAAAATCAATCCTTGACAATAATTGTCGTTTTGACAATATTGGTCTTATACAAATACCAATTCTTCTGTTGGTTATAACCTTTGATTCCATCCATTCGCTTATGATTGTATTCTTACAACCCATACCAATGATTCCATCAGTAACTTTTGGAATATGAAAAAATCTACCAATCCTTTCTTTTTGTATATTCATACACCTGAAAATTGAACAAACATGAAAGAAGTTAATCAATTGATTCAAACCATAGCATTGGTTATGAAGCTCAATTGTGAATCACATAACAAGTATCTTTGTTTTGAAATCATTTTCTTATATAAGCAACTTTAAGATTATTTGCATATTTCCTAAAATACAAGGTCCATTTTTATAATTGATTCCATTGAGGGAATATCCCATACATGCCACTCATCTTGGATGCTAAATAATCCGCTTTCAATACGCTAGGAACCAACATTCCTTGAAACAAATTAAAAAAGGTTAACATTGCATATGTAGACAATGATTTATTATTATATAGAAGGTTTGGGGTTAACCCCTAAGCGTCGCAAGAAAGGTTTTTTGGATCCAGATTGTGGGAACACTTGAATCATCAAACATTATAATCTTCATATTTGTATGGTGGATTTCTACACAAATTATAGATTTGCACTTGTCAAGAAGTTGCCAACAAATTTCTATGATTGATTTTTTTGTTGTTGCTTACGCTCCAAGTTATTCCATTTTGTTTAGGATGCTCTTCCAAACATGATGTTCTGTTTGTGACGCTTAGGGGGTAAACATTGAATTTGGTGCTTTTGGAATTTGGGCTTATAACCACACATTTGGATCTTGTACTATTGAAAAGACCAAAAACACAACGACCCTAAATAATTTGTATGAAATTTATGGTCCACAAGTACATAAAATCGCAAATACAACAGAATAGTTCAGCTTTCTAAACGTTTTCAAATAGCATATGTTTGTGTATAGCATACCAATGCAAAAACATATTTGGAATGCTGCAAAATCTCAAAACCAAATGAATTTATTTCAAGTATTGCAAAATTGAATAGTGAAATTCCATATATATTAATATCATTTTGGACAATCTAGTTTCAGTAAGACACATTGATTCAATTAACAGTTAGTTAATAATTTGAATTGAAAATTTCATAAACATGATGAACAAAAACTCCATAATCATGTTGTTCATATTTGTTATGTAACTCTCATTATTTTAGAGATAAAATGATATTTTCTTTGGTCTTACTTACTTTGAATACTGCAAATTCTTATATTTGTATGTGTCACAATTTTGTCTAATTCTAAAATTAACTCCTGAGCCCTGAGAGGCATGATTTGAGCATTTCATATAGTCAAGCAAGTTCTAGTATCCAAATATCGCTTTGAATAAATTTGAGGAAATTTGAGGAATTTGATGATTATAGTGCTCTACAAGTCAAAGTTTATTTAATGCAATTTTGATAAATACTGCAAAATTGATGATTCCTATTATATGTTTTTTTATTTCAAATCTCATAATCGGCACCTAAAATTGTCACTTTATCAAAAAAGTTAAAACCAAGTTTGGTAAGATACACACATTTAATTTATAGATTTTGAATCGTTCTATTTCTATCACTAAAATGTGAATCCACAAGAATTATGTATTTGCATCAACAAATTGCATTATCAAGAAATAATCAGATACAACGTTGTTTTTTTATATTTGGTATGCACAAATTTCCAAATAAAAAACCAAAAAATTTACAAATGTTACCTAATATAATGTGGTGGGCGTTGACAATACTCAACCCTTTAGAGACCACCAAACCATATTTTGGTTTAGGAGAGTGGTTTTGGCCTATATAGTAAATAGCTCAACAATTTGGAAATTGGTCTTGAAGAACGCATGTGAGCACAAGAATCTTGCATCCAACTAAAAAAATAACAATGGAATTGGGTATGTGGTCTGACAAATAATGATGTTTATACAACACGGCCTCAAAATACGTATCCATTTTTGGTCAAAAATGAATCAAAGCAACAATACAATACCTCAAATATCCAAAAAGGATTTCATATCTCAATTGCCAAATTCCAAAAAAATTCAAATTCCCTAAGAAACAAGCTCACATAGTTTCTCTCAACGATACTACATTGTAGTATTTGAAGATCTATTAAAATGGTACTATCATTTCATCTCTAAAAATTTCACCCTTCATGTAAGGCTAGTTCTTCATTGTTTTCACCAATCATATTCTTCATGGCATTTATTCTATTTTCTATAGAATCATTTTTAGATGGCAGCTAAAGTGGGATACTTGACCCTTTTTGTCCACTTAGCTACACCTTGTGATTGCTGTTTTTATCCATTTTTGTGTGAAACTAGTCTCATTGGAAAGGTGTGGAAGCTTGCTTTCTAAAAATATAAGGCTCTTCTTAAGCAAAGCTCACATGAAGCGGTAACATCCAAAACTACACAAGCATGAAACTACAAATTTTTCACTTATGACTTACTCAATCATCATAATGTTTCATCTCAAATAGTAAATCTAGCTGATATCTTCCTACTTTACAATAAGCAAGGCATTTGTTCCAATTGTACGGTTGGGTTATTCAAATTGGGTCCAAATTTGATTGAATTGCACACCTAAGTTCACCATTGTTGTTGTTAGTGATTTTTGAGAAAATATGTGTGGTCTTTGGTTAACTTCAAGTTAGAGTTACATATAGATTATGTGTCCTTCCTATTTTATATCTCCTCATGCTTCTTTTCTTTTTGAGACAAACACAAATTTCATTTGTCTAACTCTTTTGTGTGTATTTTAATCTTTTTTTTTTCTTTTTTCTCAAAGGGCACAAAGTTGTCAAAGACATAACTTTATATACAAAAAATTTTAAAAGACAAAATCTCACCTTTGGAAGTGGCGACAAACAAACTTGTTTTCAAACTTCAAGCATTATGATCTTGCAACTACACAAGTTGTTTCAATTTTTCATTTATTGCGTCCCCCATTAATAGTGCTAATTTGCACTAATCCAAATAGTATATGAATCATTTGGAAGGCACATTAATGAAGTAGTTTGTAGTAATTCAGATTAACTCAATATACTATGGATTACAAAATTTGATTACTACCTCAAAAAGCGTGAGTCAAGTGGCCAAACTTTTGAGAAGATTTAGCAAGCATGTATCTCAACTAAATAGAGAGTGTGAAAAATGTTCCATTATAGAAGGGTGCCACCATGTTGTTACTTGACAAACAACAAAAATTTGTGCTCAAAACTTTAATTGGAAAACAAGGGCAAGCAACATGTCACACCTTCACACTAACTAGACAAAATTCACCAAAACTAAAGTGAAGGGGTCTCTCATTTTTCAAAGTCTCACACTAAGAAAAATAACTTGTGTAATATTGATTTGTTCTAAAAATGAGGGGTGTACTTGAACAAACTCACTAAAATATCCAATCCTCCAATTAGACCCATCAGTAACTTATTTAGAAAAACTTGGAGGTTTTAGCCTTGCTTTTGGACAGAAAAGAGTATTTCAAAAATAGGTTTGGGATTGAAAACACTTAACCCTTGAACAACCAAGAAACCATAGGGGATAGTATGTATGGTGCTATATAACTCATTTGCTACCAACAAATAGTTTTAAACTGGGATCTTGACTAGCTCACTAGAACCGCATTGATCTCAAATGTAGTAATGGCGTGGATGCATTCCAAATACAAGAAAATTACATTGTATTGTATTTCTTGCTACAGCACGCTCAGATGTTTAAGGGCTAATTTTGAGTTGTTGTTAATAGTGTAGAAATTGAAATACATACATAGTGTGTATGTGTGTGGCAATTACCCAAGTACTCCTTGCCCCGTCACTTCCATTTTGTCCAAGGTTGGCAATGTGAAGCTCTCTTGAATATAAGTACCTTTGTACTCCGTCCCGTCGATATATGAAAGCCATGCTAAGCATTCAAAATTGTGACGAGCATTACATGGTCTATTCCGTCCATGATGAAATTGATACTTGTGGCATATTCTTTTGTCTTCTCCGTTACATTTTATTGGTTCCATTTTCCTTGGCTTAAAATACCCATGAGGTCCCTACATCATCACAGCTAGCATTATTTCCATTAACCCCAAAAGGCCAAAGTTTTTTTTTTGTAAAAGACATTAAAAACTGCCACTTTTAGGGGAATGGGTAGAAAGGAAGGATTTTTTTTTTTTTGAAGTTTAACCATAGGATCTTGCCCTAGATTACAAAAGGTATTTGTGGGGAAAAGAATTAGCTCATTTTAGATGGAGAGGAGTGACATATTGACACTTGAAGTGAAGAAAAATAGTTTTTTTTCCTTCTTGCCCAAAAATTTCAAAAGCCTTTGACCACTCTTATAGCAAAAAATTGCTTTGCACAAAGTTGAGGTTTAATTACTCAAGGTAAAATGACCAAGTTAGGTATGTGTAGGAGAAATTTCAAATGAATTGGAGGTGTACAACATACTTCAAAAAATCTTTGAATGCCAAACGGTTGTAAATGTTGCAAATACATTAAGCAAAATTGGAGGATTTATGTAAAATTTGGTAACTCAAATTATATGGATCCAAACAATGAAACCAAGATACCCTAACCTACTACAACTTGGAAAAAAGAATAAAAAATAAAATACACAAACTGCTCAAAAATGTAAAGTACCAAATTTTACAAGAGGCAAAAGGAATGGAGGTAGGGAGTCTCTTAAGAAGAGCCCCTTCCACTCCATACCCCTTTGCCCGAGTGTCCACCACACCTTGTGCCCATGGATAGGAGCTAACCCTCTTTGGAATCAAAACTCACTTATAAAAGAGGAGCCTTGTCCA
The DNA here is from genome assembly GCA_963920765.1 of Ulota crispa. Classification (NCBI taxonomy): domain Eukaryota; kingdom Viridiplantae; phylum Streptophyta; class Bryopsida; order Orthotrichales; family Orthotrichaceae; genus Ulota; species Ulota crispa. Next base: position 803,766 of record OY987251.1, on the reverse strand, counting down.
AATTGCCCCTCCTACCCTAGTTTTGATAAATTCTTGCACAACTTCTTTGTTAAATGTTGGAATGAAGAAAAAATTAGATTGCCACAAAGGCATTTGAATTCCCATTTAGTTTGATAAAAGTTTCAAAAAATGACACAAACTACTTTAGCTATAGGAACATGCCCAAAATCCCACTTGGCCCCCAAGGGGCCACTTGGGCTTTTAGAGGTTAACCTGTGGAGGCCTAGCTAGTCATAATGTTTGCCCTTGCTCTCTAGTAACGTGGCAAGTGCCCACCCATTATATTGCTATTTCTAAAAATTGTAATAGTCAATAGTGCATGATGGCCTCATGAAAATTGCAAGAAGGGCACCATGAGACCTAACACAATGTCTTTGAATTTTCTCACAATTTGGATTACCCAAAATCATGAATACATTTGGTGAGGCTGCTTTTTGCCTTCCATGATGATCCATGTGTTTCTTATCTCTTCCAAAAAAATCATATGAAAAGTGGCCTTTTCTTGTTTTGCAGATTTTTTTTGTCATGCAAGGGATGAAAAACGTCCCCTTGGCATGTAAGGATCAAAAGTGCACATGATGTTTACAAAGCGCTTTTAATATTTCAATAAAAGTGTATACAATGCTTTTAAAATATTGTCATCCTTGCAAAAGCAAAGCTAGGATTGCCAAAGTTGCTAACACATTCACAAATCTATTTTACTTTACATACAAACATACAGTGAGAAAAAAAAGAGTTTGTTATCTATAAACACAAGAGTAAAACTAAAAATTAAAAACCTTTGCTTTTAGAACTAGAATCTAGTATTGTTATAAATGCTAAAGATTATTTATTGTTTAAAATACTTGCTGTAGGTCTTTGAAGCCTTGCAAAAAGTAATTTATGACCTCCATCAAATGCTTTAAAAAGTTTGTATTTTATTTCTTTACTCATTGCACATGTACTATAATTCTCATACTAAATAGAAGGTATTGCTATTGCCACCCCAATCAAATGTTTTTGCTAGTACCACCACATTTCCACTACTCTCTTCACCATTTTTGCTCAATGTTATTTTCTCATGGAGGTTGACACTATTGATATGTCTCAATTATGACAAGATAGAAATGTTTGACAAATAGTTGCAAGCATGGTCATACAAAGGTGAAGAAGACAAGTAGACCATAAACCCTCAAAGTAGCATTTTCTAATTGAACTTTTTTTTGCTTTGTTCTTTTTACTTTGACACAATGTCACAAGTTGAGAATGTGCATTGTGGTGGGGTGGCAACACTACAAGAAAAATTGTACGCAGTGACATGTTCAAATTGACTAAATTGTCCAAATTGACAAAAATTTGACAAAAACATGTCCAAAGTGATAAAAAAGTGTCCAAATCAAGGTGACCTAATTGACAACAAATGTTTGAATTGACAATGCTCTCGTGTAGTGCAAGTTGTGGTGATAATAGCAAAACATTTGGATGATATGTGATGTCACTAACAACAAAAATGTTAGTTGAGATAGCAATAGCAAAAATTGTGGCCATAATAGCAATACCTACATACAAGCCAAAATTTCAATATAGGTGAGTAATGTAATAGTTACTAGTGATACAAGAGAGGGACAAACCAAATGCTTAACATTTGCTTTGCGGCCAGGAAGTTTGCAATACACCCATGTGCTCCCACTCCCAGTGTCAAAATCAAAATTAAACAATTTTGCTTCAATCCCCAGTTTCATCTCAATGTATAACGTTACCCTGAGATGCATTTCACAAAGGAGCACAAAGTAATGAAGATGTCAAAATTCAATGTAAGTTACTACCCGCACAATATTTCATTTTAGGAAACTAGACATTTATGGATGAAAGAGTCAAACTAGCAATTTGGATAAATATGGTGAAGTATTGAACTTTTAGTAAGGTGATGCTCTCACCAAGGTTGGCAAATTGTGCAGAAGGGCATTTGTTCAAATTTTAGAGTCAATTCATGTTACAAAGAAAGGTCATCAAAACTTGTTACTCTCTGGAAATACACATGCCCTCAAACATCATCTCAAGCATTTATTGTAATAAAAGTACAATAAAAATATGTTTCTACTTCTTTTATCTCCAAAAGTCTTGAGATTATAATTACAAGATTTTGTTTTTCTTAGAAGAGACGGAATAGAGAAGGACACCATCCAAATTAGTTGAGATTTCAACTACCTCTGAAAGGGCCAATTAATTTAATTTATTACCAAACTTCTTTGTATTAAAATAACCTTCCTTTAACAAGCTTTGACTACAACCACAAGCAATGTATTTGCCTTCCATTCTTGGTTGATCAGATTTTGGAAATGTGATTTCGTCAACTCTTGTTTTTTTGAGCATTAGATATATTTTTCAAAACTTTGACCATTGTTCTTATCACGCAAATGCCTTAGAGTTGATTTTAGGAATTTAACCAACAAATGGCAATGATTTCAATTGTTTTGAGCTCCAATATTGTTTTTAGCTCTTAATCTAAAGCAAGCCATAGTTGCCTTGCATAAGTAATGCTACTTAATGAAAAAGCATATTCCACATTAAAAGCTTCAAAAACTATATCACTTAATGACTCAACTTTTTATTTTTTAGTTCCAATTGCATACAATAACTTACACTCCAACTTCATTTCTCTCGCTTTTGTTCAAAAAAAGATTTTAGTGAAGTAAGTTTTACCTACTACTAACTCAAAGTGTCAAACAAAATGTTAACCCTTTACTTTTGAATGAAAACTTGAACCTTGCAATACCCAAATTGATGAGTAGTACATAGGTGACAATTTTGTGGAGCTAGTGACCATTTCAAAAAATGAATATACATTTTTGATACCATGGAAATAGGCAGCTTTGCAATGAAACAAGTTTTAATGAAATTCCTTTCAATTACCCTTCTTTTCTATCAATTACATCTTGATGTCATGAACATCTTTTCTCAAAATGCATGAAATGAGTTTTGGATTCATCCAAGTTTCATTTATAGTATCCCTCAACACTCACCTTCCAAAATTCACTATTAATTAATTGATTACACCTTCAAAGTTTAAACAATCACTTGTATTTTTCCTCATGAACGTATGCCAACGGGCAAAAGTTATCATTGTTTCTCTTGCATGTTAGAGGGCACCATAAACATACATGGTGGTACTTTCAACATCATTCAAAATAGGCTTGAGCAATGTCCAAGGAGATTTTGAGTTTCTTTGAATAAAATCATACATTTTTCATTTATGACCAATTTTTTTAATTCATGCTCATGAAAGTGCATGTATTAGGTATATGCTCAAATTGCAAGCTCTTTTCAAAAGAGTCCCCATAAATAGCTAAATAATGGATATGAAGTGGTCCTTTGATGAACCTATGTTATCCATTGAATGAATGGAAGAAGAAGTGTACTTTATTGCAAAAGCCAATCATGTTCCTTGGTTTTACCTCATCTCTTTACGAGTTGCAAGTGAACAACTTTTAAGAGACCTACAAGTCACAAATAGGTGCCTACTACAAATCTATTGAAAATTCATCAATGACTCAATAATGCTGAAAAGAGTATGAAAAAACTTGTATTACATTTGACGTCCATTTTCTTTTTGTTTGAAAAATTAGACAAAAAATATTCTTGTCTCAAAAAGCCCATGAAAAGGTAAAGTAGCCCTTAAAGTGTTGCTTTTTGAACAAATTAGGTTATTGTACACTACCCAAAAGAAAGTCTACATATTGCTTTTTAAGGCATTCAAAGAAGTTTGCTCAATACAAAACACAATTGGCATTTTATCCTCGGATGTTTTGTATGTGATCCTTGTGCAATTATGATCAAGCATACCAAATTCCAAATACTAAAAACCAAAATCCTATTTTTGGTAAATTGTTTCGTGTCTAAATCATGGTTTTACAAGAAAGTTGATTAAAAAGCATCAGCAATGAATTTTTGAGATTTGATTGCATGGCTATGTTGGAAACATCCATACGCACATCTTTCTTTCAAGCAAACATTTCCAAAAAAATTCTAAAAAAAATTCTAGAAATATTTTGATGTCAGGGTGATCATGACCAAATTTAGTAAAATACATATTTCTTCATGAAAATTAATTTTTGGCAAAAGACTCATACATTGTGATTAAGTTTGTATCTTTAAGCATGACGGTACGTATATTTTGCCAAAAAACTAATTTTCATGAAGAAGTATGTATTTTACTAAATCTAGTCATGATCACCCTAACATTAAAATATTTTTAGAATTCTTTTGGAATTTTTTGGAAATTCTTGCTTGAAAGAAAGATGTGTGTATGGATGTCTCCAACATATCCATGCATTCAAATCTCAAGAACTCATCGCTAGCGTTTTTTAATCAACTTTCTTGTAAAACCATGATTTTGACACAAAACAATTTACCAAAAATAGGATTTTGGTTTTTAGTATTTGGAATTTGGTATGCTTGATCATGATTGCACGAGGATCACATACAAAAAGTCTGTGGATAAAATGCCAATTATGTTTTCTACTGAGCAAACTTCTATGAATGCCTTCAAAAGGGAGTATATAGACTTTCTTTAGGGTATTGTATTATAATTAAACCTTTTCCAAAAATTTAACCTAGTTTTTATTGGGTGACTCATATTTCAACCAATTTTTTGACGTTTCATTTGCTTGACTTTCTATAGTTTATTAGATCTCCCCGCTCATCAAGTTTGGACAATTTCCAAAGTTTTTAGAGTTACCCAAGCACATAACAGTGAAAGTGGGTTAAGTCAAAGTTGGATGATGCTATTTTGTGAGCACAAAATAGTGAACCCATGAGCATTGAGCCAAGATTTGTGAGCAAGAACCAATTTTGAACTCAAAATCAACGAATTTTTTTTAAAAATAGCCAATTTTTTAAGAGATGAACATTATAATGAACAATTATAAAGCCCTAAGTGCACTTTTATAGGTGAATTTAATATTTTGACAAAAAAAATTAGACTCATGGCTCACCTTTCAAGTCTGTTTTCAGGTTTGAGTTTAAAAAGCGGATGTGATAATGTCCTACGTCTCCTACCATTTGCTCCATTGCCTTGGTGCCACGTCTCATCTTGGCTCCCATTTGGGGACTGAATGTAATTATGACTGTACAAGGGAAATACAAGTCCTGGCAATGTCCTTGGTGGAAGGTCACTTCTAGATACAACTCGTACGGAGTTCCATACAAAAATGAGGATGGCAGTGCTAAACCCCACAACGGCAATTACCAATCTGAATTTCCGACCTTCCAATTGTTCAAAGGGCGTAGAACTCTGCAAACAAACACGTCATTTGCAAAAAGAAATGAAAAAAAAGAAATAAATAAAAAGTAGAAACAGTTTTAAAAGAAAAAATCTGATGGACACCTCTGAAGTTTGCAGTAGGGGCAGTCACACCTTCTCCAAGAATAAAACTTCAATGAACAATAGGGATAGTCACAACTTCTCAAAGAAGGAAAAGAGAATGGAGATTGAGAATGAGTTGAATGAAAGTAGGAGCCAATAGGAGTTTGTTTTTAGTGAAGATGCTGTGACACCCCATTTGTTTGTGATGGAGAATGGAGACTGGAGAATGGTTTACTTAGAGAAAGGCAGCACAGCTTGCAATTGGAGGAGTAGAAAGAGCTAGGGTGAAGAGCAATTTAAGAGTGGGGAAAGCAAACAAACCATTGTAAGAAGTTCATACGCTAACTCATTCTCCACTCCATTTTCCATCTCCGGAGGAGAAGAATGGGCTGGTGAGAAGTTTAGCACGCTAAGCATAAATGAAGCTCCGGCAGCCACCAGCGTCGCAATATGCTTGCATTCTCATTCTCCGCAAGCAGAGAAGAAAGTGCCATGACTACCCCTAATGAGACATGGTGGAGTGAAAATAGGAGCAAATGGAAGCACTTCTCCATGAAAGAAGGTGGACACCCCTTTTGTGGTTAGTGAAGAATGGAGAATAGAGAATGGAGAATGGAGAATGATTAAAGTAAGAAAAGCTAAAGTATAGGTATGAGGAGTAACTTCTAGGAAAAAAAAGTTGTTGCTGAAAATGAAAAAGTAAGGGTAAGCAAAAACTAAGTAGGATGAAAACAAGACAAAAATGGGTAAAAATTTAATGTGTGAAGATTTTTCCACCCCGTTCTTCACCTCCAGAGGTGAAGAGAAAAACTTCTCAATCTTCAAAGAACTAGCTTGAACGGGCTGCTTTGACCCCATTCTCCAAAGATCAAGACTTGGGCAAAGAAGGTGTGACTTTCCCCTACTGTTTGTGTAGATGCCTTTGGTTTTTCAAAAATTGTACAAATATCCTTGGATCATAATTTCCAAGTATTGATTTTGTTGTACACACCACTTCTTTCATGATCAATGTTGAAGGAGGGAGTGTAATAGAATAAGATAGAAGCAGTGTGCATATAAAGGGAGAAGGAATTGACTGTCCACAACATAACACACTCTTGAAAATTATGGTCCAAGGATATTTGTGCAATTTCTGGAAAACCAAGGGCATCTATACAAATATTGCAAACTTAAGGGATATCCATCAGATTTTTCCTTTTTAATAAAGGGTCTGAACTTTGAACCAAGCTTGTCAAAAGTACTCTATCAATTTGCCTAAATCATTTTAAAGGATTTCAAGAAATTTTTAGAATTGGTGAATTTGATGTTTTCAAAAAGAATGTTTGTTATTTGTCTTGGATGTGATGAAGCTTTTGTAGCTTCTAAAGTTCTTTGATGGTTTTAGAATTTTACACCATATGGAGAAGGCAGATTTGGCACTTGGTGTCAAAACTGTTTACTTCTTGGATTTGCATGATTGAACGCCTACAATTTGATATTTTTTGATCCTTGGAATTATTTGTATGAAAATTTATCAAGTACTAATTTTGGAAAATGGTGTATTTCAGTGGTCTTTATATTGGAGATTGAGTATTTTGGATGTTTTTTGGAAATTGTGAAGCCAAGTTTCTCAAATGTGCTTACGTTTTTAATAAAAGTGCGTTTGGCATAGGATAAGCAACATCACAGATGGTAGAACATTCTGTTCATTTTCCAAAGGGAGGTATATAGAGAGTTTTCCATGATTTACAGAGAAGCTTATGTACAATGGCTTTTGTAGCTGAAGAGCAAATTGTATGACATTGGTAGTGGATAATATGTTTTTTTGCAAAAACCATCTTTGAGATGTTCCCTAAAATAATCTATTTTTAGTAATAACCATATCATCATCATTTGTATGAGTTGAAGCACCTCAACAATAAGTGCAAACTCTCATATTGACCTTGGAATTGGAAACCCTAAAAACAACTTATAAACGTGTTTGTACTTTTGCAAACTTGTTTGTTGTTTTTGAATTTTATGACCCTAAGTGAGCATGGAAGTTTACATTCAATCATGAAATTTGAGAAACATTTTCAATATGTTTTTTTCAAATTCTTTTTTGAGAAAAAGTGCAAAATATTACCGGAATTGGATCATCGTGTTGCCTCCAAGGCACTTGCAAATTGTAACCACGACCTCCTCGCCTCATTACTTACACAACACGTACACTAATAATTGTGCAATTGCTATATGAACATCTTATTTTGCTGAAATTGGTTTCACCATCTCTTCACACCTGCAATGGAATTAGGCTTAGGGTATGTTTGTAACATCAACATAGCAAACCAAGTACACCAAAATAATTGTTAGGTTTTGTGTAAACAATGAAAATTTCATCACAAATTACTCTATATTCTTTCCCACATGTGCTTTGAATTAATGTATTCTTCTTCAAAAATGAAACCCATTGTACCATTATTTAGAGCATATTTGCTATGAAAGATTCTTGACATCAATGCAAATGGTTCTCTGCATTGGTTGTTTGTTCCATATTAATAAACAATTTTTTTTGACATGAACTTCAAAGGCATTGTACTAGCATTGCATCTTTGGCTTGCTTTTATAAGTATGGTCTTATTTAAACTTCCTCACATGTGGCTTTTCATCAAGAACCAATAGAATGAACCAAATGTAATAAGGACTCTATGTGGTCGTGTGCTATTGTGGAGGGCTCATGAAGGTCTACTTGTACAAGAGTCCTTGTCTCCATAAGTTGAATAATAAAGCAGTGGCTTTTGTCTTAAGATTGGCCTTGGAATTTTGCAGAACAATAATTTAAAAAATAAACAAGTTTTCTTAGGCTAAAGAGCGCTATATTTTTTTAAGTTTTTGTCACGTTTTTTGATAGCTCTAATAAAATGGACCAAAGTTTTTTGAGTTTAGCAAAATTTCTGAACACTACTACAGAGAGATGAGCTGATTTGAGATAGTAAATTGACTGATAAAGAGATTAGTAAATAACACAAATTTTGTGTGATTGAATTGTTTAATTGAGAAGTGCTATGAGTGGCTCCTACTTTCACTTAGCCATTTCTCAATCTTCATGGAAATCTAAATCTTAGATCAACCATGACTACCCCTTGTATGTATTGAGCTGCTAAAATCTCCCCAAATTATGCTTTGTGGTGTAGTTTTTCATCAAAATAAGGGTTGACATTATTCTAAAAGCCAAGTTTAGGTGTACTTTTCATCAAAGGAAGGTTTTTAGAGAAACAATCCACCTTAGTTGACATTTCCAACAGACCTTCAAATGACGCATGGACAAACAAATATTCGATACTTTGAATTAGTGTGATATCAACATCCTGACTAGTCCACATCAGCATAATCTATCTGCTACCTTCAAAGAATGCACGCATACATGTGATCACACGTACTAGTCTTTTGAAAAGACCCCCTTCCTATAGTTGCTTAATCCTTGAGTGCTCCACAACCTGGATTATGGCGCTCAGAGTTTTATTTCAGTTGCTGACTTGTTGTGAGCCTAGATGGTTATCTCTTGTCTTGTTAATTGTACTGATGGTACAAGGCGTGCTTCCTTGAGTGAAAGCAATGGGCCCCACAATTTTCAAGGTCCCTTGCTACCCTTGAAAGGTCCGCTTGATTTGGAAAAAGTGGCTTTGCGAGTGGTTTCCTTGAAACCCAGAGACTAGGACCACCTTTTGTAGCCAGTGCCATACCGTTGGTCACTGTCTACTTGGCGTGAACGTCGTAGGGCTCTTGCGTTGCTTGAGCTCTTTGTTTCTTTATTCTTAGTGGGGAGGGTTGTTCATGAGGGATCCAAGGTTTGAAGGACGGATCGCCCTCTTGTCATAGCACAAGAAAGCATTTATCTTCCAATTAGTATATAGGTTTGACAAAAACACCAATTGGATGACTTGTGTATTGTTCCGCAGAGATTTAGTTTGTAGCTTCTAAAAAATTTAATCGGAATCAGAAACTAGTTAGTATATCAAGCACACAAACAACCACAATTACCAACACACCGGAATGAGAATCGGAAGTTTTCTTCTTGTCATTCTATTGAACTTCCAATCCTATTGTTCCAATTATTACACTATTACAACTATTTGCCAATTTGGGAGAAATATCCTAATCTTTATACTATTTTTGAATCCGATGGCGACCCAAAGTAACTAGAACATAAGTTTAGTCTTTATATCAGAGGGGTCTGCTATTGAAATTGAGGAAGGATGCGTTAAATCCTATCCTTCTGGAGATTTGAGTGACTGAAGTACCACTTATAAGAAAACAACAAAACAAACAAAGACAAAAGATATGCAAGTTTCTCCTCATAGCAGATCCGGAAACTAATCCAGATCTAAAGGTCATGCAGGAAACCCCTATTGCCCCAACTTACTACAACAACAGACCTATCCGGAACAAGTTCCCTTGGCTGAATTGGTAATCGGATAACAAAGAGGCTTGTTCACCACCACTTCCAATTGTAGAGGAACCTCATCATCCGTCAACAAACATTCATTGGGATTGCTACCCGGATTGAATCTAGTTTAAGAGTGGCTATTCTTCATAGAAGTCTCCCAATGATGAATCTGGAATAAAAACTACCTCTCAGTACATACAGTTTTCCAACCAACTCAATAATGCTCCAAAAATCGGATTGGACAAAATCCGAGGGCCGTTCCTCCTTTCAAGCACAAACACACTCAGCTACCCGCACTAAACAATGGTTCTAGCATTTATCGGCATACCACCTTCACACATAAAGAACAAACTTCAGAGATCAAATGTGGAAATCTAGAGCGCGCTTGCATCATAGAAATTAGAAACGTAAAAATATTTGGGGCATCAATCTTGATTTCTGCCCCTAGTAGCCGATCTTTCAAAAACTCAAAAAGTACCTGAAAGGATAAGCTATTGACAAAGGAATGACACATGTCATTCCCTTATCTAGAGAAATGTGGATCTAACTACCTACCGCAAAGCTCCACAAAAAGGAGATCTCAGATCTGATTTTATTGGATCCGGACATCCAAGTTTACAATAATCGGAAAAAAACTAACTTTCAACTTTCCAAATATTCAAACTATTTATTCTAAGTTATTTACTCTACCTATTACCACTACTATGCAGTTAACCTATCTATTAAGTTTAGAAGCTGCTTGCGCTTTCCAAACCTTCAATGTCCTTCCTATCTTCTTCTTCTTGGCGGAACTGTGCTACGCCTTCTTGGTTGATAGTTTTTGCTTCCCTCCAAGTGCTAGATTATAAGCATCCAAATCCGAGTATTCCAATGAGTCCCAAGAGGTTTTGGATTTGCTATCAGTGTCAAACCTGGACGAAAAGAAATCCTCCTCACTGCTGAGGATAATCTTCTCCTTGTTTGGTGAAATTGACGCCTTTCTGTTTACGTGTGTTGTCTTTTGCTTCACTGGACTCGGTATCTTGGCAAGACTCGAATCCTTTGCTATACCCAGATCAATTCTTATATTTTGCCCCTTCAATGTATCTGGATCTTTCCTTGTACCTAGATCCTTCGTCGAGGTCCGAGATTGACTTCTGAGCAAGCGTTGGGTAGATGGTTCAGCTGGTCTAAAATCCAGCTTGGCCGGAAGACACTTGGAATTAGGAGTTTTGGATTTGTCTCTCTTCTTTGGTGTTGGCAGCTTGGGAAAAAAGAATGGGACGTCTTTCCGGGCAGGTGTTGCCTCCTTTATTGGGCCGGGTCTTCTCGATGCTTCCGGTTCCAATGTCTTTGCATGAGTGAAAACCCCCATTTCAACCAACATTGCTTCAATTCTCCGGCTGTACTCCACCAATACCTTGACTATATTGGGCCCCACCAACGCTGCTCCTTCTTTCATCACCTCAGCGTTGTAGAGCTTGGCTTTTAGCCACCACAACGCCTAGATTCTCCAAAAACTTCCGGAGATCTGCAATATGGACTATCGCTTTTTTGGCCGACTTCTCATGTTCTGCTTCCTTCAGCAACTCCTCCTGAAGCTCCTTCACCTTGGCTTGCAGTACCCCTACCTCCGTTTCCTCCAAGTCCTTCAACTAAAAGAGGTCCATCACCTTACCCACAATCCCCAACAAAGGTACCCCCAACACTGTACAGAGTTTTTGGGGAACATCCTGCTGAAGCAGGATAGATTCCCGGATCTCCTTGAGATCCTTAATCACCTTGATGACCAGATCATCTTCCGTCTTTCCTCCCCAGACCGGATTGGTTCCTCTAGCTGCTTCCAATCTCCCTATTCTCTCCTTTGAATAAGCTCTTCCCTTTCTTTTTTATCTAGTACGTGTCACTCTCATGGATTCCGGAGACTCATTTCCACACAAATTGGAATCATGTGCCGATTCTGCACTCGGAGAAATGTCATTTTCTAGCAAGGTCTTTGCAATCTCATATTCAAAAAGCTCCCATTTTCTCAAAATTTCTCAGTGACTATAAAGATGGAAGAGAAATGGGCTGATATCGAAAGGTTTGGTGTTTTTGAGCGACTCTACCATCTTGAGCACCAGCTCCTTGATTATGTGCCCCCAATTAACCACTATCTCTTCTTCTAACACTCCAAAAATAGTGTTCCCTAATGAGATGGTGCAATACCTAGGTTTGTCCAAAGTCAAGATCAAAACTAAAAACTCTAACACTCTCTTCTCTTGGGTGCTTATGCAATCCAAGATTGCATAACCATTTTTAAGGTGGTTGCGGTGAGCAAACTTATCCTCACATCTCATAGGCATCCGGGGAGCCAAACCTTCTCCTTTTGGAGAGAACTTGTAGACTTTGTACCACAACAAGGTTGACCACTTCTCCAAATCAGCTCTCTTTGTTCCGGTCCACTTGTTAGATGGATCCGCCATCAGTTCCACCACCATAGCTTCGTTCTTCAAGTTCCACCGCCCCCGGATTAGTCCTTAGCACCTCATCCATTTCAAGTCCTCCTCCAACAATTCCTTCTCCCTCGGATCTTTTGGAATACTTAGATTCAATGACCAAAAAGGTGTCAATTCTATCTCTTTCTCTACCTTCCCCATCATTTCGGACAGATTGGAAAATTGGGAACTACAACTTTGTAACCTCACCGCTAACCCTCAATTAACAAACTCAAAACCTGTACAAGGAAAATTTTAGGAGCAAAATGGTGCAAATGAGGAAGACAAGCAACCTTCCTCTTTTTCCTAATTTTAGAACGGCGCTGGTCGGATCACTGCAACCGTTGCCCTAATCAGTGGATTACCCTAACTTTGTCTTTTTTCCCGTTTAGGTTTTCGTTAAGTTTTGTTAAAGTTTCCATTGGGTTCTAGTTTAGGTTCCAACCAATTTCTGAATTACTTCCTATAACCTTTCTCAACGGTAGTGCCACCTTCTTCTGATCTCGGTTCATTGTTTTTGGTTCTGGTTTCCGGTTTGGGGAGGAAATTTTCAATCCCTTCTTAACCTATTTAATAATTTAAGAAACCAAGTAACTAGTAAATCCGCATATTTAATACTCAGTTCACTTTTGTTCCATAAAAGCAAAAAAATAATCCAATGTGGATTTCCTAACACAATGATACTGGAAATAACTCTCCCACCGGATTCTAGGTCGCCACACCTCCACGTGAAGAGAGTTGCCGTGAAAGCACTCTAGTACAAAGAATGGTTGTGATTTTGGTTTGTTTTTTATTGGCTTTTGATTGGCAATTTCAGTTTAAGAAATTTGCCATATGGTTCCACTTTGATTTGTCCTTGCCAAAGCAATCATTGCCTAGAGTAGAGACTATGCTTTGCGTTTCTGAGAATGGATTTGGTCAACTTTTTGCGGCACTTCCAAAATTCTCAATGCACTTTGTAGAGGGGCGAGTACCATGGCTGGCGGAATCTGCGTTGAGCGTTCAGTGCAGCCTGGTGGAGTCTTGGGCAGTTTTTGCAAAGCGTTGCCGGAGGAACTTTTTGAAATCAAGGCGTTGCTTGAGGTGTGGCGGTGTCTCGCCATCATGCGGCGCCAAATCAGGTGCAAAAAATCAAACTTTGTTTATAAGAGGAATTCCTATTCTCTTTGATGAAATCCAAAACCAACCATTACTAGCCCAATTTCTCGGACAGAAATTTGTGGATATATCTATTTAGGCGGCATTGTTTTAGAGTTCTCAGCGTGAGGGATAGGATCCCAGAAGGCCACCCAAACAGACTCCCAATTAAAGTGAATGAGATCTTGCGCAACAAGTGGTGGCCAAATTTAGATTCCTTGACTGTGGACAATAGCAGTGCAAGACAAGGACTCGTATTGGAAAGGCGAGGGTCCGTGGCCCAAAGATGTTCCAACCTCCTCCTTTGCAGGGTATCCAAAGATCTATACCTAGTCCCATTGCCAGCTCTGACCTTTGAATTGTCTGGCACCGAGGATTCAAATGCGTAGGGGTGAGGACTTGGACGTGACCCAAGTTGGCTTTAAAGGTGGAAACAATTGGGATGCCGGATTGGGGGGCAGATGTGCGGGGTGGACAATAATGTTTTTGAACGAGTGATTAGAGACTGTGTTCCATATGGAGGCGTTTTTAGTGATGTGAATTTGACTTCACATGTCCATGGCTTTGACTTGAACGAGGTTCCACTGGCAGATTCTAAGCAACCCAAACATGACAACCACGTAGTAGTGCCTGAGGCCATACAGTCAGTGCCGGTGGATTTTAGGTCCATTGCCAGGTGTTTGCGTGGATATGGTGGACCTCAGCATCGAGGGCGCGAGAGAGGGTGTGGTGGACGCGCAGAAGAAGGGGACTTCGATATGAACGCTTCTGCGCCAATTGACAACAAAGCAGACCGCTTGGTTGACTCATGTCAAGGTGGTGAGCGATGACAAGGGTGGGCCGCGGGAGAGGGTGGAATCTTTGGCAAATGCAATGCTAGGCTGATGTACCTGCAGGCCTAGCTTGAGGTGCGACGCGTACTCAAGAGAGGCCTTGCAAACTGGGATGCGGTTCAGGAGTACCACAAGGGCCGAGGGAGAGTAATGCTTCCGGGTCGCGGCACAATCCAACAGCGATCGAGGCTGCTATGAGGACGCTTCCAGGGTGGACTCCGCCAAACATTGAGCCCATCCTCTGGTCTCTACATGCTTTCAAGTCCTTGCGTAGATGTCTCCGAGATAATACGCAAGCTGCTGATCTGATGACTTTAGCTGCGGTGAATTATCGGCAAGAGAGAACAAGCTTCACAGCAAATTCTTCACCAACCTCAGTAGCCAGTCAACAACATCAACGAAGGCGGCTTAGTGAAGACAGGTTAGCTTCCACGTAGTTTTCCAATTCCGTTAGGGTAGATTGTGTATGTCCGCCATTCCATTTTTGGAGAATTTCCTATTGAACACACATGTTTTACATGAAGAATTTTTCACTTACATTTCAATGGATACAAATATCTGGCTTGGCTGGATGTATGGTTTATCTTTTCACATAACCTTGTCTATGGTACAATTCAGTCTACTGAAATGGATACCTTGTTTTGCTATTTCTTTTGCAAGGGTATGTTTGTTTTGCTGGAATGAGTTTGTCCCAAATCAGTGGGTCCAACTAGATTCTTTATTGTAGAATCTCCTTCAATTGGAAAACGCCCTTATGTCATTTGGTTTGCTCCTTATCTCCCACTCTAGCTATTTTCTAAATTTTTTGGAACTATGACAGTATTATTTCCTTTCACAATCGAACGTGAACAATACAAGGGCTTTTCCATCCACCATGTGGACCAATACAATCTAAGCTTTAGATCATGAAATAAAGGGATTGAGAAGAACTGGTAGACTTCTTAGCGGGGTTTTGTAATTCTACTTCTGTCCATATCTCTGGTTTTGATCCCAATAAGGCTTTTGTCTAGAAAGCTCCCCATTTGCCATGAGGGTCAATGCTAGTGTGTGTGTGTGGAGAACACACGGTCCTTTCCACCTTGACTAGGTTCAACTCGGGTGACTTCTCGGCTCTATTCTTTTTTGTTCAAGTCTGCAATTATCAGTCCACCCTAGTTTGATTTGATGATAATTGAAAATCCAAAAATACGGTAGTGACCGACCTTGACGCAAACCAAATCTATCCACATACGGTTCAATCCAAATCCATCAACATACGGTTCAATCAATCTCGTCAGTGCTAGGTGCTCATTGCACACAATAGTGTGACCAATGCTGCCCCCAATGGAAAATGGATGATCCAAAAAGCACTTTGTTCTAGAGGTGCCTCACAAATAATTTGTGCGTAAATTATGCCTTGGTCTTGTAGTAGTCCACTACATTGTGAGGGTCATGTTCTCAGCATGCCGGGATAACTATATTTGCCATAACTTAGACCAAGACATGACAAGCACTGTGCTGATTCTCAGTTACCTCGTAACATCATTACATTGTCGTCGTCAGATCGTAGTTCCTAATCTGAGGCTGCTGCATGTTGCATGTAAGGCTTTGCAACTCTACTAGAGTTTTGCTTTACTCTACAGCTGTTGTTGGCAGCATTCATCTTGCCGGGTTGTTGAAGTAGTATAGGAATTCAAGTCCAAGTACCCCCCCCTCCCACCACAATATGAATTTTTCCTTGTTTGACAAGCCCATTGACAGGACCACACTAAGACCCTGAGCTTGCTTTGTAGTGACGTGTGGTAAATTGTTTCCTTGTTGGAGTGCGTGGCATTCCTATTCTTGGTTAGTGAAGGTAGCGGACATGGAGCCATTGTCTCTTATCGTGAACCCCTCGTGCCGGTGCCGTTCAATGAATGTGATGTGGCTCCTGCTTATTGTCGATGAATGCGCCTTTTCATTTGCCAATTTGCATTGACTTGAATCTCGCGCTACTGCTGGCATAGGAGCATGTACGATGTTGTTTTCATGAATGTTTGCCATGGCTCCATGCAGTACTTGAGAACTGAAGTTTGGTTTTGTGTGGAAATGACCTGCAGGATTGACTCCGATCGTGCAGGTGGGTTCACTTAGCCTGCAAGGGCCCTATATGAAGCCTTCACTGCGGTTGAACAAGTGAATTGTTGGCTTGAAGACCAACGCCATGAAAACTCCAAAGGCGAGGAGTACTACTGCCATATCGAGGGTCCCTTTGGTGCCATGTCCACGCAAGATGTGCCCGTTGTCATGTGGGCTCCACTGCCAGTGCTTGGTTACAATCCATTTGATTGGGAAGGTTTACGCAACTTTGTTGGCAAACCGGTGCGGCGTTGGCTAGAAAACGGTGTCCAATTCTTCTTTGTGGATTTTAAAGGCAGCATCAGTGGTCGCAAGGTTCAAAGTGAGGATTGCCGCTTGGTGAACGACAAAGCCACTACAGGAATGCATCCCCATGTTCTGGGCCCTTCCTCTCTCGATGGATGCAGCTCAAGTGACGATGAAGTGTCGGAGTTCAAGACACAAAGATTGGACAAGGATCTTGTGCCCCCGATCTACCGCAACATCCCAGCAAGTGCTGCTCTCACGCCGTGGCAATGCCAAAATGGATCTTGCACCCACATTTGCTTCTCGGTACTAGCTGTGATGCCTGGCAAGGCGGCAATCAACGAGCAGATGCAGTCTCAAATGTCCACACACGCCATGCGGTGAACACTTGTTCCACCTTCTTCCAATGGAGATGACCATTCACGATTGCCCATCAAGGCTCTTGCCAGTCCCCCTCCCTCCCCATTCCGCTCATGAAGATAGTTTTGACTCCAATAAGAGGACAAACTGGTGAGATTATGCAAGAAAGGCTTCTTCTCTCAATTACAGCAACTGTGGGTCAAAGGCGTTAGGGTCAGAGGCGTCAACATCAAAGGCGTCAGAGGATGCCATTGACCTCCGACACGAGGTGGGCGTGTATGAAGACCCTGTTGAAATGAACATGTTAGAGTTTTGGACTCGATACGAAGAGCGCTTTTGGCATAGCACAGACTTGACACTCCTTGGAGATCGGGAAGGCCTTACCGGTTCAACAGCTGGTTCAAAGGCAAAAGTGTTCCGTACCTGATGACCTTCAGCTCTAGAGTTTTTTAGTTTATGGTGTGATGAGGCATTGGTGGGGAGGATTGTAGAGCAGACAAGTCTTTACGCCTCCCAAGTAGGGACTAGACGTTCAAAGACAATAGACAAAGGACCACACTGGGTACCAACTTCTTCCAAAGAACTTTGTGCACTTTTTGGTGTCACAATTTTGATGGGCATCAAGTTGATGCCCACTATCAAGAATTACTAAAAAAATGATGGCTTTCTCTAGTGCTCATTGATTCTCTGTGTGTTCACAAGGAATAGGTTTGAGTCACTCCTACGTTGCTTGCATCTAGTGGACAATGCGGGCATAGTTGGTGATCAAGGATTCCCTCAGTAAACTTGCTAAGGTGAGATGGTTGATACTAGACTTTGTTTCCAAGAGCCATGGACTTTATAATCCGGAGAATTCATTACCGTTGACAAGATCATGGTCGCATATAAGGGTCGGTACTTGGGCTTCAAGCAGTACATGCCAGCAAAGCCTACTAAGTATGGCTTTAAATTTTTTGCTAGTGTCTGTAACCCTACCAGATATATATACAACCTGTAGCCGTATGTGGGGGCATCTGGTGTTCTCAATGTGGGCCAAGGAGAGAGAGTGGTACGTAACCTAATCGTGGGACTAGATGGTGTAGGACACACTTTAGTTTGTGATGAATTTTTCTCCTCCCCAAAACTTTTTGAAGATTTGCTCAAGAGGGGCATATGGGCAACGGGCTCGGTGAGAGAAAACCGAGTAGGTTTGCCGACATCTATCTTTGGGTTGAAAAAAGGCGCTTATCCGCAGGGGGCATTGCTATGGAGGATGCATGCCCAACGTCGAATGGCTATCACATGTTGGTAAGACTCTAAACCTCTGTATATCTTGTCAACATCTATGAATCCAATCTCACATGGTACATTTTCTCTACGTTGGATCGGGGGAGTTTAAGAAGCCATTCCATTAACTCCACAGCAAGTGGAGTATCAAACACACATGCGTGGCGTTGACGTCGTGGACCAAATGCGCACAGACTATACCGTGCAATTCCATTTTCATAAATGGTGGCATAAGCATTTTTTTTTCATATTTGTCTGCCAATTGAATAACTCTTGGATAATACTAAAGCATGACCGTCTAATTTGTAGAGAGGAGATGTGCTAGATGAGATTGCAGTACCACATGGAGGTTGCAGAGGCCTTTATTGCACTTTGGTTAGATTTGCCCTTGACATGCAGAGTAGATTGTCTTCAACAGGTGCGTGCAATCCACTTCAGCAGTATCAGAGAAAACCTTTAGCGAAGGTGCATAGTTTGCAAAAAGAAGACTAGGTGTTGTTGCAAGACTTGTAGAGGTGCCCACATGTGCATTGATAGATGCTTTGTGAAGGTGCACACTCAATGAAAGTGGGCGTTGTGGGTTTTCCGCCCTTTGCAAACATGATGCTAGCAAGGTATTGGCACTACTGCCACTATTTGATTATGTGAGATTGAATGAACCATAAACACTAAAAAGACCCTTTAGTGTTTGGCAATTTTTTGCATGCCATTTCTACATATGTTGATTTCAACCATAACTTCTAGGAAAACAAAGGAGAAATTTCATTGCAAATTTTTTGTGTTATTGAAGCATTATTGAATTGGAGCTGAATTTTCCTGTCAACAGGATTGTGATTCAAAAAATACCTTGAGTAGGGCTTGTTGCTTACCGGTGGTTGCTTATGCAACGTATAATGGTCAACCTACAAGAGCCGGGTTACCCTTACCCAACGCCTGTATGGACAGCAGAGGAGGTGAACGTTCACCGGTCAAGTTTTTTGGGATTCATACTTATAGGATTTTTCAGATACCATGGCGTTTCAAGTAGGCAGGTCGGTGGCTCATAGCTGCAATAGCCGAGGCGTATTGGAGCGGACTACAAATTTGTTCCCCACAAGTTGGATGCGGCCAAGACGTCGTTGCGGGCGTATGGGATTGGGTGAGCGGACGTTGGAGCCCGTCAAAGTCAGCACCGCGTGGTCTGGCTTCCTCACGACAACGATGACTGGAGATGAAACGGGGGAGGTGCACTAAGAATTGAGAAGATTGAAGCCATTCTCTATGCGCCATTTTTTGGGTTGTTTTCGTGAAATGCAAACGTGAAGCTTGTTGAAGTGAG
The DNA here is from genome assembly GCA_963920765.1 of Ulota crispa. Lineage (NCBI taxonomy): Eukaryota > Viridiplantae > Streptophyta > Bryopsida > Orthotrichales > Orthotrichaceae > Ulota > Ulota crispa. The sequence goes on along the minus strand of OY987251.1, from coordinate 784,304 downwards.
TCCGTCTCTTGGGGGGTAGAATCAGGCTAGTTTATTTCATTTGGTAGGACAAGATTGCCCAAGGAAGCAGCGCAACAAGTTTGAGGATATGAGTCTGCTTCCCTCCCATATGTGTGCCTGAACCCTAAAACCACCCCAATTTTGTGGCGGATTGTGAAATTTTCAACTTGATCAACCTACTATACAGTGATTTGTCTATTTGAGGGATCCAGGTCACTGGGTGTAGCCTACAAGAAGCCACGCTAAACTAAAGTGATTTCCATTCTCAAAGCCCCAGCGCCTGTCGCCGCATGAACGATCACAACGGGAGTTCAGCTGGCCGAGCGGTTGGTTAGTGGGCGCGGGAGTTCCGCCGTGGCTGGTAAGCGACCGCCTATTGCACCTTGCCTTGCTTGCGTGCCAGTCAAGGGCCGTACCTGGGTCCCGTTACCCCTTCTTGGTGTTCAGTCTTTGTGGAGCTAAATTGCCCCCTGATCCTATTCATAAATCTCTGAAAATTTGAGGGTGAGGAATGAACCTAGTGGTAGAGCCGTGTAGGAAAAATCAGCGCTTTATTCCATCAGCACCCCTCCCAAACATCTAGAACCAAAAACAAACATGTAAAAAGAGCACCCCAAATAAAAATATAACGGGACTTTGACCCTTATAAGAAACAAGCAAGTACGGTCAAACATTGTGAAATTCAAGGAGGAGATCAAGCATCAAGCTACCATGAGTATTCAATGGTCACTTGGGCTGGATTGAGTTATTGAGCATCTGGCAGGGTTTTTGAAGCATTGTGATCTCCAAGCCTTGCCCCCTAGCAATCCTCAGCTCGGCGCTCAGGGGTTAATAATTTAATAAAAAGTTGGCCAATGGCAAGCACCCCATCTTTCCTCTTTCTCAAGCCAACTCCCATGAGATCCAAAGGTGTCCTTCCATGTGAGGAGGTGGGGGTGGTTTTGTAAAGGCAAAACATGGTCTTCATCCATGATTGTTAGAAACAAGAGACGGAAGTAAATTGAAATTCAATAATGATTGATACATTAGTCATTAAACAGACTTCAAGCTAAAACCATTTCCATGAGTATTGATCAAGCAACTCTTGTTATTTAATACTCTTTCCAGTCACCAATATAGCATGGAAGGATGCCCTAAGTCCATAAAAGGACCACATCCACAAGAGGAATCCATGTGAATTCATGGGAATCCAAGTGAATCCATATCTTCCTATACAAGTGCCAACTAATGTCTAAGGAGAACTAGCGTATAGTGCATTATTAGCCGGATCAAATTGCAAAAATTTAGTTGTATTTGAAACTATTGGCTAGAGAGAATTGGTCAAATTTTATTTAAAAATTTAACTATAATGTATTAGAGTATAAATATAGAAAACATTTGGTGCAATAGTTGAAAATGGAAAATGTCGGATTTTTAGCAAATGATGTCAAAATTTCTCCCTCAAAGTTGGTGCTAATCATTGAGCAAGGAGATTTGTACAACAAATCAATTGTTAGCTAAATGAAACATTGAAATAAAGGATTGAGATTTGAGTGAATTGGATCAAAACTAGCTACATTGAATATTGCATTTAGGTTGCTCCACATTAATTTCTTGACATTTTACACTATGTAAATAATTATTGTTGATTTTCATCTAATATTTTTACAAAACACACATCTAAAAGGAGTTTGTTACAACAATTACAGTGCAAAATAAAAATTAGCAACTTTCAAATAATAAACCGTGTGAAATCCAAGTATATAGAGAGTTGCATGGGCCTCCAAGTGGCCAAGTGATGAGTCACGAGGTAACTTGCCAAGGTAAGGCAACCTAATTGTCAAGGCAACCTAAATGTAATATTCAATGCAGATTTTTCGGAAACATATAATTATAGTGTAATTATATTGGTATTACCTAATGCATGTAATAAGAAACCAAATGAAAATGAGAAATGTAGGATTTTTACCAAGGAAGTTGTGCCAACTAGTCATTGAATAAGGAGAGCATGCGTACATGTTTGTAATGTCACATTTGAGTTCAAGGCAACTTTTACAAAGAACTGCCTATTTGTAAAGAAGTTAGCCAATAAAAATGACCAAATACTCATTGGGGGTTCTAACAACAAAGTGCTAGAAATTTAAATAGGGAGAAGGTAAGTTTATTGATATTTTAGCCCTATTTAATATTTTTAAGGCTTCAAATTCTAGCCTCAAATTTGTGACTTATAATTATTGGCCTCAAGGCCTTTAGACATGGAAGGAATGACCTTGTCATACTATTGTTTATTTTCATTCAGGCTATTTTAATGAATCAATAGACAACCATCCCAAGGTAACAAATTGGAAATTCCATTCTTGGGAGATTGAATTCTTGAAATGTTGAGTTGTGTGGCCAAATGATTTTTTTGAACATCCAAATAATTTTTGAGATTTTGACTTTAATTTTATGTGTGAATGAGGGCCTTGAAAGTAATTTCAAAATTTTGATTAATAGAATATCATTAAAATTTGGACTTTCTCTAATTCTAAAACAATCTTCATTGGACAAAGTGGCCAAAAATCAGCCCATATAAGACACCAAAGAGAGAAGCACTACAAGAAAAACATGTCTTAAATGATTGGTCCCCAACAACTACAAATGTCCATAATGACTATTAGATGGCTCAATTATAGTTATTGTGAACATTTGCAATTGTTGTGGATCAAACATTTAGGACATATTTTTCTTGCAGTGGTGGGCAATTTTTGTTTGTACAATGATTTTTTTTGGTCAATTTCTTGGAAGAGTAATGAATGGCCAACCATCCAATGTCCAATTTTTGCCAAATTTGATAAAATTATGTTTCCAAAACTTGTTTTTGTTACCAACTCTATAAACCTAGATGTTGAATTTGATTGTTTTGCACATTTAGCAATATTTTTAGCAAATTGAGCCAATCATGAAAATTGTATTTTGGAGAAATGAAACCACACACGACTTGCACACCTTTTGCACAAGCTAGTTGTGCATGGTATTTGGGGGAGGGAGAAAGAGGGTGCACTTGTGAACCTGGGGGGCGTCCTATATTCTTACAACCTCTGTCAAAAATTCTAGAAGTGATTTTGGAAAAGAATATAAAGGAAGAGGAATCCTCCTACAAAGGTAACAACACCCATAAGTGTTAGTGTCTCCATAACCACCATCTCTAAAATCTTGAAAAATCTGTGGAAGTAAATAGATGTAATTACAAGGATGTACAACATATGAACACAAAACCTTAGTGTTGGTTATGGGTGCAATGGCAGTTTGCTCTTTAAAAATTCACAATTTATTCTCACAATATCCAAATAATACATTCAAAAGTGCAATTTCATTATTTTTCTATTGCTATTAGGATTCTATAATTTGCTAGATGTTTATTAATAATCATCATGTTCAAAACCCTTACACTCACACTTATGAGTGTTCCTACCTTAAGTACTACATAGATGGGCATTCACTCACCTCATCCTCATGTTGTATTGTCTTCTTTTCACAAATGGTAAATAATAGGGAGTTCCTTTTCTTATCCCTTGAGATACCTGACAAGCAACAAATATGAGTTGAAGACTCTCATGGAAAATGAAATTCATGTGTGAGGTGGTTCATTACTTGGAGACATACCATGTACCAATTTAACCCTTTAATGACAATAGTTGTCACACTAGAAGAAAAACTTGTTCTAAACAACTAGGTCACAAAGATAGTAGATGTCCTAAACAATTATAACTGAGTCATTGTATGGTTGTTTAGTACATTTGTAGTAGTTGTGAACCTTTCCTTTAGGACACATTTTTCTTGTAGTGTCAAATTTAAGTTAGCAACTGATCACTTTTTGGTCTCTTTGTCATTAAAGAGTTTAAGTCACAAGTTCAAAACTTTCAATAAAATTTGTCTTATGGTAAACAAAGATGTGCAATGTGGCACTAATTGTTAATTATTTGGTACAAACACATCAAGGGAGATTTGTTTTACAATATGTACACATGCTATATATACTAATACATTTAGATTTGAAGCTTAAGTAGGGATTAGGTTTTAACAAATTGGATTATTTTGATGTCTATATTTGGAACAAATCATCATCTTGAGTACAAGATGGTAAGACACTACCTAGTGAAGGACAAAATAATCTCAAAGCAATTTTTGTCATAGTTTAGAACAATTGGAGAGTTTAATATTGGAGTCAGTTCTTTTTTTACGTCTCTTTCAATGGTAATAATATTTGGGTGGACAGTGAGAGGCTTTGCCTCATTAATCTCTGTTAAGTGATTGATTTTCAAACTATCGTGGATTCAAGTTGAAACACTATAATCATTACCTCCTAATTATATGTTCTAATTTCATTTTTTAAATAAGCCTTGTATGAAGTACAAAAAGAGGAGAGGAAGAACCTAGTTTTGAGTGAATAGTGCAAGTTGTGGGGAAATTCCACTTAATAATTGTCCAACAAAACAAATGAACAATGTCTCAAAGAAGGTTGAGCTCTCATTTGATGTTAAGGCAGTTAAAATCCATATACTTGGAGTAGAAACTGCAACTACTCTTTGGAAAACATGGCCAACAAATACTTTTCTGTCTTGATTTACAAGAATTAAAAGTGTAGGCTGTGTGCTCATTGTTTCTGTCTCCCCAAATTTTGACCTTTTGTTTTTACATCCTATAAAATCTACTCTATGGTGAAATTTTTGAACCCCTTGTTTGGAGTTTTTCTACTTTAATAAATGTGTCTAGCTGGTTGAAATGTTTTGCACATGCCCTCAACACAATTCCAAATGATGCATATCACATGAGCATATGCTATGGACTTGAGCCTCTTAAATAAAACTTTCTCCTTTGAAAATGCCCAATTTTTTTGAATCAATCTTTAAATGTTATGATTTTGTCAATGATCAGAATTCACCCTTAAAAAAAAACCATCAAACACATCAAGTTGATCTTGAGATCATACAATCAAATGTACAAAAACACCACCCCAAATTTTAGAAAACAATATTTCTAATGGTTTTGGACACAAAAAAGGTTCCTTTAGAGAATATAAAAAATGTCAATGTCATATCACCTATTACCATTTACCAGTCACTTTTTCTTTGGCAATCATGGTTGTGTGTGTGAGTGAATTCAAATTTTAGTCACATGTAGAAAATTTCCTTTTCAGATTGGGTAAAGTTTGATAGTGACATGTGAATAACTGCTCACAATCAAGTTAGATGGTAGATATCCTAGAATAGTAGTTGAGGTGATTTTGGGCTTCATTGGTAGAAATTCTACATTTCTCATTTTAAATTAGTTTTTTGAGTGCATGTACTAGATGTTGCCTATGTACTTGTATTCCCAAAAATCTGAGCCATTGTTGTAACAATCTTGTCAGCCATTATAACCAAGCTGCGTGTGTAAGTGCATTTGTAGTTCCAACACTAAAAGAAACTTGTGTTTTTTACAACAAATTTTTTTGAATGTTCACTTGTTTTTATGTCAACAATGACATTACATGAAACATCAAGATGTTAGTTTTAACATCAATAGTAATACAAAAACAAGTGGATATCCAAAAAAACCTATTATAAAAAACACAAGTTTCTTACAATGCAAGTTCTTTTTGGAGAGCTAAGTATCTTTGCAGATCGCATTGAAGACTCATGGAAACTTACAACAAATACGCATTGAGCACCAAAGCATTTTTTTATGGCAAAAGAGTTGCAAGCGCCAACAACGGGTTTGTGAAAATCTAGAGGGACGACCTGTGAATTGTGAAAATCTGTCAGGTGTGTCAGTTTTTTGCCATAAAAGAGTGCCATGTTGAGCACGCAAGCAAGAGGTGGATTGTGAGGATCTCAAACCCGAGTTTTGTGGTGAAGAGATCAACTCAATGGCACTCATCATCATGGAAGCTACACTTGAAGAAAATTGCGTATTTTTTTTATGGATTTATTTGGACATTTACTTATTTTTATGTTATAATCAATGTTATAACTAGTAACATCTTAATGTTGTGTTTGATGTCATCGTTAACATGAAAACTAGTGAATATCCAAAAGAATCCGTTGCAAAAAACACTGGTTTCTTTTGGTGCTAAGGCGGAAGCAGAGAACCCTTCAAGATCCCACAATTGGAACAGATCCAGGATGTGGACCTCATTTGCTTCATCAATTGGTTCCAGGATTAGCTGGCCATGTTCAAGATGTCACAAGAAGATTCTGCCTTGTACACCACACTCACATCCAATTACAAGAATGATCAAATGCCCTACAAAGAGTTTTGGCATGAGATAGGAATGTTGCTAGGGAATCCAAGGTACAAGTGTCTGCGTACATGGTGGGGCATTCACAACAAAGTGGTCGCTGAAAAATGCCACATGGTTGACCACGACTAGTTTTTGACTCCTCTCTCGATCTTTCCTAAATTGATTTGACGCTTTTTACAGGAACTGCTTTCTTGTCAAGCTCATTTTTGCAACCGTTAGAGTCAACGGTAGCTAAAGCATCATAAAACATTGGTAACTAGATGATTAAAAAGCTACAAGTAAGTCTTACATGAATATTTTAGAGAGCCATCTAACAATGTACAATATAAGTGTGTAATGGAGATATACTTGAGTTTTCAGTTATCACTCAATATCTCACTCCTATGTCACTCCCATAGTTGGGTGGTGAATCACAAATACTTGTTACATTTGTATTCTTGGGAGAGTTCTATGGTCGAACCAAAACCACTTGATTGTAATGAACCAAAGGTAAAAATTGACATCACTATTACCTTAACTCTCAACTTCAAAACTGTTAATTATAAACAAATTGGATAAAATCCCTTTGATTTTAATCTTTTGCAGCATCTTCCATAGCAAAAGAGTTTGTCTAAAAATTCTCAAGGGCCGAAGGACAATCAAATGAGGTCTCTGTCCCTGGAACTCTTGTCACGCTACAAAATTCTTCTTCATTTGCAAAATTTCAATAGTCGTTTTGTTACTAAATGTCAAACAAAGTAAGCACCGGACAGCGAGCATGCTCATGAGAAGAATCAAACAAAATCCATAGAGAGGTGCTTTCCAAAGCTACAGAAGCACACCTAAAAGAATCTAAAAGCAAAATGCATTTACTCTTTTTAGAATTAGCGTTTGGTCTACACTGCATATTGCTTTTAAGTTGTCCCACACTAATTTTTTGACATGTTACACTACATAAGTACTTATTGCTGCTACAATAATTTTCATCAATAATTATTGTAATAAACAATTTTCAAAGGGCTTGGCAACAACAACAAAAGTTGCTGAAAAACAAATTAATAACGTCCAAGTCACAAACTATGTGAAATCCTAACATTTACATAGTTGCATGTGCCTTCAAGTGACCAAGCGATGAGTCATGAGGTAACTTTAACTTTCCAAGGTAAAGCAACTTAATTGTGAGGCAACCTAAATGCAATATTTGGTGTAGAATTGAGACCATTCTAGGCATTTCAGGTGAGATACTAATGGGTATCAGGGCTTGCCTGCAGAAGAAGGCAATATCTAAATTGTGTATAGAAATCCAGCTAGTACTTTGACGAAGAATGTGTGCAAAACGCAGCCTAGAAATCCTCGCACACAGTCGAGCAGCATTTGTCGTGATTACTTACCACGATGGGGGCTCGCGACATGGTCTTCCGGAACGCGAAGGCAAGAATCCGGCCTCGAAGAATCAGTCCAAACCAAGCCGCTGTGCAAGCGAACTCCAAATCCAGAGTCGCTCAAGTCAAACCCCGGAACGTAAGCTTCCTCGCCGTCGGCATTCCGGTGCCCCGGATCGACGGAAGCAAGAAGCAAGGGCAGGTGCTGCAGATCTACTGCTTCCATGGGCTGGTCTGCTTGAACATCCTCCTCCTCATGCGGAGCAATTGGTCCCAACAAGGCAGGGCGATTCTCGTCTTCTCGAATTTGCTGCAGAACCCTCTGCAATTCCACCGTCTTGACCTCCTTCCGCGCCACTTTCGTCACACTTGCTATAAACTTTGCTCTCTGATACGCGAATTCAGGGCCCCTGGCAATGGACTTCGTATACTCGGAGCACATCTCTCGATTGGTCAGTAGTGCCGCGGCATCCGTATACTCGAGAGCGGGGAAGTTGAAGTTGACGTTGGGCAAGTAGACGGATGGCTGGCCGAAGAAGTAGTACACCGCTTCTCGGATGAATTGAGCGTTTTTGTGGTTGTCGATCTCGCCAATCCAAAGCTTCTCCTTCGTCCAGCCCTTGATGCGGGTGTTGTACACAAAGGATTTATAACGGTCATTGGGAAACCGGATTCCACCTTCTGATTTCGTACTGCTAAAAACACAAACATAAACATCTTAGGGCTCGTCATGTAAGTAGCAGGTTTGGCTTATCGGAATCAGTTACCAAGTGCCTGCACTGCCGAAGTGTAGTAGCAAATTGGTGCATGTTCTCTCTCTCTTCCTGGCGCTGGATTTACGTTGGTTTCCATCAATTAACCTACCTATCCAGCACAGCTCTTATGAGCATGTGACTGAGGTGGCAATCATTTGTTGCATGTAAGTTTCAACGTCTTTCATCACCACACTACCACATATTCATTCACTTTTGATACGTGCTTAGTTTTTTACACAACTTTGAGAATTAGAGTTTGAATCTGCTCTCATTCAAAAAATAAAAGTGGACACCAAATAAAGAATGGCTTCAAGTGCGCATGATTTACAGGTGTGCTGAACAAGCGCTGAATGAATTTAGGTTCTATTTCATGAAACAATGTGAAGGGTGTGGAAACAACCTCTAAGAATGTGCTTTGTGCAATTGCAAAGGCCTAGCATTCAGAAATCACCGCAGCTCCAAAACCTTAGACTTGCAAATCGAGAATAATGTGTCCATTATAGGAACTAGTTTTAAACGCATTTTCTATTTACAAAGACAAAACACCAAATAAGGGCTACCAAGCGAGAAGGCTGACGAGAGAAGAAGAGGTCTTACGTTGCAGGAGGATTCGACGCCATCACATTCCGCTCAAAAACCTCGCCAAGAAAAGGAAGACGTTGGTCAGTAACATCTGGCATCTTGGAGCAAAACCCTAAACACTAAAATTCAGTCAATGCATGAATTATGTTCTTCACAAGTCTGATACACCTAAATTACAAAATATCTGAAAAACTCCGAATCAAAATCCACTTGTTCGCCACTGCCATCGCCATCGCCATCGTCATTGCCATCGCCAGAGTCAAGCTTAAGCTGAAAAAACCCGAGTCAAAGTTCACTTATTTTTTATCGCCATCGCCATCGTCAAGCATAAGCCTAAGCTGAAAAACCCCGAACCAAAATCCACTTATTCGCCGTCGCCGTCGCCGTCGCCATTGCCATCGTCATCGCCATCGTCGGAGTTAAGCTTAAGCTGAAGCTTAGCAAAGCTCGTTCAATGGATTTGGTTCACAACTCGCTTCCCCGGAGCTACCCGAAAGTACAATTCGCATACAGACTTGTGCACGCAAACTCGGCAACCCCAGGGATGGATCTCTCTCACGGTAAGGATCAAATCCACAGCTCCTGGTTCTCAATGTGAGCGCAGAGCTCGCATCTACAGTACCAAGTCGATGCTCCGTAAGTCTCTGCACTAGGCTTCGAAGGCGCCGGATTAAGAAGGGAATGATGCGCTATGCCTCGAGTCTGCGCTTTAAATTCCTGCAAACAACAAGTGACAAGACAGAAAAGCTCGCAGCTCTTTGAAATACTCCGAAAAGGTAGGATTCAATCGCCGGGGGCCACGTGCCAGAAGCCGTACATGTCCACCCTGGCAGTAAAGACGTGAATCTTGTCAGTTCAGACCAGGTCAATGCCAGGTCACACTAAAATAAACTACTGTAGCATTTCAAAATAGAGTTTTGTAAAATACAGTGGTGGCTCTTACTTTTTAAAGTACAACCCGAACTCTCAAGTTTTTGCAATACGCTGAATATTGCGTTTAGGTTACCCCACACTAATTTCTTGACATTTTACACTATATAAATATTTATTGTTTCTATTATATTTTTTTTATCAAAAAGTAGTACAACATACAATTTTTTATAAAGGACTTGACAACAACAACAAAATTGTAAAATACAAACTAGTGGCATTCAAGTTGCAAATCATGTGAAATCCAAGTACGTAGAGAGTTGGATGCACCTTCAAGTGGTCAAGTGACAAGTCACGAGGTAATTTCCCAAGGTAAAGCAACCTGAATGCTAAGGCAATCTAAATGCAATATTCAATGTAAACTATTTGGTACATTTCAAATTGGTTATTATTAAAAAAAATTTAAAATTGTCTTAAAATTGCTACTCTCAAATGGTGAAAAAAGTTAGTTTTAGTGTAACAACACATGAAACCTTAAGCAAAGTGATTGTCCCCTAATACTTCAACCATACAATTTACTTCTTCATCTGTTTCAAACTAGTTGCATTAGCTTGTGTCTTTCTAACAACCATATTTAGGAATTTTTTGGAAATGTTCTTGAGAGTTTTGGCAATCATTGAAGAGAACAAGTTTTTCTCAAATGCTCACCAATTTTAGCTTCCCATCTATAAGATCATTTAACTTTGTTCCTCCAATATTATTTCATACGCAGGCCAATTGCCCTTAAATTGGAAATTTTAGTGGTTAGTAGCCTTTGATACTATATGGTTGCCAATTCAAAACCTAACATATTGAATTTTTAACATGTTTGGCAAAAGGTAAATTCATGAAAGTCTTCCCAACTCTACAAAATTGAGTTAAATTTGATAATAAAACAAAGTCCAAGAAGAATCTACATTTATCAATTCTTATCCTAACTTAGAATCCTATAAGTAGGCTAAAAAGATTCCATCAATATATGCAAGAGCAAGAGAAAAAGCTCAAATCCTTGAGTATACCCTCAAGTCAAGCTTGTCTATTTATATCTAACTATCCATATTTAACCCTTAAATGCTTGAGGCACCAAATTCTGGTGTATTCTACACCAGAAATTTGGCACCTCAGGCATTTAGGGATTAACTTTATATAAACCTTGATACATTGGTTGAGAGATATTTATCAAGCTCCAAAAGGACATTGAATAAAATGGTACTTTCAAGGGAAACAAATTACAAAAGTGTAACAATCATCACAAACCAATAACCAAATCAAAGCACATTTATTTTAATTGAAACCTTAAAGAGAGCCAATAGTAACATTCTCATTTTTTATTTATTGCACCAATCAATTATTAGTTGTACCTACTTTCCCTCCAATTTTGAATCCTTCATTTCTAATATCCACATAATTATTTGGATACTCCACACACTCATTTTCAATTGGATGCCTATACTTCCCAAAAACCAAACTAAGTGATATTTTCTTTCACAATTCTTCAATAGAATCTTAACTTATTTTGACAGTGACTACCTTGAATCTTAAAATATTTGGTAACAAAATGAGTGAAATTGTTAAACCACTGTAAAAGTACCATTTGGGTCACCAATGTTGGGGTGAAATTTACTCCCAGAATTTACTTTTAGTAGCAAATCCAAAGGTGAAATATTCTCACGTGAATGGTCTTTGCTTCCCTGAAGGTTGTACATTCTAAGGTATGTGTCGCAAGCAAGACGTTAAATGTTGCCCTTGAAAGTGGGCCCAATTGACATGGCGCATGGGATTGGGGAAGCATATGGGGCGGCCCATGGACCTAGTTGTGAGGCCCATTGCTTAGTCAGTCTCGGCGTTATGCGCAATACACTAAGGAAGAGTGGAGGCTTGTCCCACATTGTTTGGCACACGGGGTGGAGTTATTTTGGGTATAAGCCGGACCACTTGAGAGAGAACAAATATACAAACTCATTACTTTCTAAGTGAAAAATTTGCACCAAGAGCAAGAATTGTCAAGCACTTTGGTCTTTTAAATAATGTGCTCATATTTGAAACATCGTACTACCAAAGATCACAAGTACCTCTGTAATATCACATCTACCCCTCTGTAATATCACATCTACCCCTCTGTAATATCACATCTGCCCTCTCTATAATATCACATCTGCCCCCTCTGTAATATCACATTTGCCCCCTCTATAATATCACATATTCAATCTTTGTGATATCATACTATCATACTACTAAAATCACAATAACCTCTATAATATCATATTTGTAGTCTCCATGATATAATAGAAAACAAAGAGATAGCCATTGAAGTGAAGATGATTTTAGAGAGGGTGTATATAGTGATATTAAAGAGATTGAAGCTTTAATGTTTCTCTTAGTTTGACACTTCATTGCTTTTTTAAATTTTGTGTTTTTGGGAGCTTTGAACTTTCATGATTTCACTTTTCTATTATTGTAAATGAATTGGGATATGTGTACACTATAGCAATTTTGAATTTCACAACAATTCAAATGTTCAAAGAATTTTTAAAATTTGTGAATTTATTTGATCAAATGTTGAATGCATAGCGTGGCAAGCGCCAACTACTAAGTCAATTGAGCATGAACATGAAAGAAGATATTGGTCATATACCACTTTAAGGACTCAGTTCATAGCCACAACCTCTCTAATACTGTGCAACATGCTTTTGTATTATAAAATGTTATACGCATCAAAACCATTATTGAAGCATTGGTTTTATAATACCCATAAGCTTTTGGGGATAGTAGATAGTTTATAGTATAATTTGCATTTGCTACCAACATGAGGTTTTAATTTGGGATCCCAATTAACTTATTAGAACCGCATTGATCTATATTCCAACTTCTTTATTAATCTCACATGTAACAAAGATGTGGATCCATTTCAACTACAAGAAAATATCTTCTATTGTATTTATTTTATGTTTATGCAAATTTCATTTGCATTTTTGCATCCAAAATTCAACTTTTTTATAAATACAATGTTTTGTGGAAAGAAACTTCATGCTTTGATTTATATAATGTTTCTGAGTCCTTTGTTGCAAAGGTATCAATAAATTGAAAAAAATTGTATAAACAGATGTGATATTTGCTTCATCCACAAATTTTATCACATTTTTTTATACTAACTATCATACTATTAAAATTACAATAAGTTTTCTAATATCACATTTGCCCCTCTTTAATATCACATATCCAATCTCCATGACATCACATTACTAAAATGACAATGGTCTTTCTAATATAACATCTTCACCTTTGGCATATTTTGTGGAGTAGGGTAAGTTACCATACAATGTAAATTTGATGAGATTAGATTATTTCTTGTGAATTGCAATGTGTGGCAAAACAATTGCACAATTATAATGGATTTGCTAAACACCTTCAATACAACACAAACCAGCACCATATATGTAAAGAAACAGATTTTCAAAACGTGATACTAAATGAATAAAAAAAATTGCAATGTTGAGAGTTTTGGACTCCATGTTCTAAAAAAAAAGATGTTCAATGAGTACCCTTTAAAAATCAATAAACCCAAAAGTCCTAAAATTATGTTTTTCCCTCAATTTACTTAATGATGCCCTTTGCAGACAAAGGCTTAGTGTTTCATTTTGAAAGAAAGCATATTGCCTAAACAAACCCAACCACTTGAGAACATCAATAAACACTCTTGTTTTGAAAGAAAATTCTCAATTTCATCAAAACTACACTTTTTACATTTACCAACCTCTACTTTAATTCTCTAGTGGTTCAAAGAGATAGAATTGAACTAGCATGATGGGGAACACAAGTCATATTCCCAATCCCATTGAATTCTCATAACCTGATACGTGGAGAAATTGGCATTTAGTGCTTATGCCTTCACGTTTTCTCCCACATCCAACCAATGCACTCAAAGAATGCCTATAATGCAACATTCCTAGGAAATGTTGGCATCTACAAAATGCCAATTTTGTTCTTCAGATTGAGTGGTGGAAGAATAAACTCCACATTCAAGATTGATTAAACATAAAACATGCTTGTTTTATTTTTCTCGTCATATCTTGTGGCAACATAAATCCAACGTACTTGCTAACAAGCATTGATCATGGAATTGGGGAGTTGAAACAAGGGACATGATGTGTAATGCCCCTACACTTGACTAGGTTCTTTTTTGTAAATTGAGCCAATTTCTATCAGGTTCCTAAATTTGATTTGCTAGTTTCTAAACGCTTTTTCCTAGTTTTTAAATATTTTCTCTAATTTTTGTGAATTTCCTCAAAAATTTCTCAATGTTGCCTACATTTTGTTCACAATCCAATCAATTACACTGTATTAAATTATTATAATATTACATACAAAAAACACATGAAGATATTCAATGCATAGGTACATTTTAGTTTGTCCTTGTTGAAACCCCTAAGCACTGAATTGACAATTTTCTTGTCATTGCCCTATGTTGCAAGTTGCCTGAGATGTAAAAAATAAAAATAAATTAATGTTCTAAAATTTAAATAGAAAAAAGTCCACTTTCCAAATCAACTAAAATCATGTCAATCCAAGTTAAATTCCACAAAAGAGAGGTTCTGAAAGAAAAACATTTCAACATTTGCTAGTGTTACAAAATTTACTATATTGGGAAAGTAAGGATGTTCTTTTGTTTGAAAAGATTGCATTTTCAAAATTTAGAGTACAATACCTACTTTTAACCACTCACACCAAATTTTAAGTTCTATGAATGATGCTTGTAATTTTGATCAATAGTAAATGGCAAGTTCTTGAAAATCCATTGAATAAAAATCCAAAACTTGTTTTGAGTATTTGACAACATGGATGATTACTAAATATCATGATTCTTAATTTTCTCTTTTGAAGCAAACTTCATCAAAGTTACAAAAGTATCATTATATAATGCATTGATGTTTTGTTCTTACCTCCTTGGTGATTTAGGGGGTAATACATTATCATGCACAAGTAATATCAACAGTGTACAAACAGACCTCTACATCCATGTATGTATGTACATGTACAAATATGTACACATATATGTATATATTCTAACACCTGCAAAGATAGGTATAGGTAAACTCAAAGTATTTGATATTTTTGTGTATTTTTTAAGTCTATAGAGTATTACTTCAAAACAACAATGTTATAAGAAACATAATGCAAAGACTCACATGTAGGGAATGTACACTTTTATTTAATAACATATCAATAACATTTGATTTTACTATTCATTTAGTGATTAACAAAACATACTAACATAGTACAAATAGTAAGAGGAAACTAGAAAATGTACTTCCTTGGGATTACTTATACAAATGTAATATAAATACGTTATGATAATATTATGATGATTCTTAAAATTATATGAATAAGGGGAATTGACTTATGCACACCTACGGTTTGTTATATGTACATTGGGGATGGTGAATTTTGGATATGTACCATGTATAATGCAGCTTCGAAAAGTTGAGTTCAAATTTGGATTTTAAGACTTAGATTTACCATTGAACCCAAAAAAATGTACATTTGAAGAACGCTTAGGAGAGAAGATCATTTTTTTGTAAAACAACAATGAAAGTATTAATTTGCATCTTAGCTCAACTTGTCTACACGGCATTGCTTTTTGTGGTGTTACAATACATCCAAGTTTGTACAACCGACTCTCAATTTTTTGAATTGAACTTTTGCATGGTAGATATCTAAATTTATCCCCTACATCCACCTTGCATCTCCTTGTGTCTCCCCATCAGTATACATAGAACACATTTCAAGTGTTCACATGTCAATTTTAATAATCAAAATGTAAAGTAATGATAACTTATGTACAATTTTTTTATTTAACTTTATATTTTTGTACAATATATCAATAAAATTTCATCTCAAATTTAATATTTGCGTTTTAACTCTATTTTTTATTTTTTTACATGTTATTTTTTTCCAAATGTGCCTAATTCATGATCTCATTTAGCCAGGGTCAGTGTTTGGTGGAATGTGAATGCACTACAAGAAAACATGACCATAACCATTAGTGATGTGTTGATTTGGACCTCTTGATTAGGACAATTTGAACATAGTAGTGTTGATTAGTACGTGTTCATGTTTATTAGGACCACTTGATTAGGACCCATTTTCTCCTAGCAATATGATTTGTCTTATGATGTAATTTGCCTTATGATGTAATTTGCTCTACATAAGTATTGTTTGTTGTAGTATTAGAGAGGAGGTGTTTACATATGAGAGGAGGGAATTTTTACAAAGAGGTGAAATTCCATTAAAGAAATGAATTCTGTGAAATGAAATGTTATTGGTACTTTTTTACATATAAATTTAAAATTATGTGTATTAATTTTTCTTCTCCAGAAATTTTGATTTTTGATATAGTTAAGCTTTGAAAATCATGAAGCGTACGCTATATAATTGAATTGATGAATTATGTGTATTTTGTTAAATTTTAAAAAATTACATTGATATGTAGGTTGATTTTGATTTACTATTAGGAAGAAATGTTATTTTTTCAACATATAAAATTGGTTTAGAAAAATATGAGAATAGTTCAAAAATGCTAAATTCACTTTGGTATAAAAACAAACATAGTTGATTCATTTCTTTATGTATGTCAATTATATGAAATGACGAAATATTTAAAAAGAATTCAAAATTCAAACTTATATAAAAAGTACAATTCAAAGTTTTATTGTTGCAAGCAAACAAGAAGAGTTTATATTAACTTAATAATGTCCTTTTCTCTCTCCCACAATTTCATTAAATTTAATTTCAAAGTTGGAGAAACCACAAAACATCTAATATTCCTTTCATTGCCCATTTTCCTCCTTCTTCACGTTCTAGACCCCTAGCCAATTACAAATTATGAAACACTTCTATGCACATATAGAAAAGAAAAAGGAAAACTAGCCATTTCTTACTATAAATTTTTAAAATAAATTGTTAAAATGTATATATTTAATATTAGTTATTATTAAATTAAACTTGTCATCCACCCAGAGTACAAAGCGTCTTAGATTCTAAGTGAACTTGTTTTAGAAGCACTTTTTGTTGCTTGTACTCTAAGAATTCTAATGTCATTATGTTTGGATGATCATCTATATCATTGTTTCCATCCAACACTAATCTTTTATTATGCATTTTGCAAAAATTATGCAAAACCCAACATGCAAGAATTATTTGTCTTGTATATTGTATACTTTTATTGTACACTAAAGTTCAGGTTTTTGAGAACATGCCATCTATTCTTCAACTAAGCAAACAAATTCTCTATTCTTACATGCCCTTGCTTAATAGCCTTATCATAAGAATGTTTTGTAACATCTCTAGATGCTCTTGAATTATACACTTTTACCAAATGTGTTTGTGGAGGATAAGCCAAATCACCAACTACATAAAGTAAAACTTGTTTATTGTTGATGATGATATGTGGTTGTTGAAAAATCTTCCAATTCATCAAACTTCAATAAAAATTTGAAGCGCAAAGATGAATGGCATAATGAGTACCTTTGGGAGCAATTTTTGTCATGTTTCAAAAGTATAAATCACTATCACATACAGCTTGCAAAAAAATGCTATAATGGTCATGTTAATTCCAATAGTCCGCAAGAACCAAACTTCAAATTAGGTTTTTCACAAAGTCTAATATGAGTTTTGTCAATTGCACAACACATTTGAGAAATTTGTGTGAGGGTTTTAAATTTTTGAATAATGTTAAATAACAATTTTGACCATATAGAATAGAAATACATTTAGAGAACCATTTATTTTTATTTGCTAAAACTTCCATAATCAAAAGTATATAATTAAAAATGGTAGTACTACCTGTACCATACAAATTGGCGATTGCTTCAATTGAATAACCAAATGCTAATTGTTTTAAGACCTTAGCAACTGCTTGTTCAACATCCATAGATTCTTGAAAGTGTGTGGTTTTTTTTTGCATGTAAGGACGTAGTAAATCACACAAATTATTAAAAGTTGTCCAAAACATTTGGTATTTTGCATGCCACCTAGCATCTTGTATTTCTGGAATGCAATGCCAAACAATTTCATACATGGTTCTCCAATTGTGCAAAGACTAGGGAAATTTCCAACATTGTCTATTTTGTTTTTTACCATAATATTCATCAACAACAATATTGCAAAGAAGGAAAAAAATGAAAATGACATTGCTATTATCATTTTCTATAAGAGGTGAAAACAAAAGAAACTCAAGGGGATCCATCACTAAGAGGATTTTTCAACAAAATTTATTCTAATGTATAAATTTTAAAATTCCTGCATAGTACAAAAAAAAACTGTTAGTAAAAAAATGTGTATGTATCATGTGTAGTTTAAAATTAGAGCCTCATGCTGTACATGCGATTTGATAACATGCAATATCTAAATATAATTTTTCATCTAAGTCTCACAACCCAGAGCTTTAAAAATAAATTGAATCAAAAAATCAAAAAATAAGTCATTTTAAAAATTTAGTCTAAAAATGGCAGCACTTGCACAAATTTTTGACAAACATGTACAGTACTTTAACAATGTAATACAATGCATTTAATGTTTTGTTTGTTTGAAATGCAACAACAAAACAACTATGTCTAAAAAATTCTAAAAATTGAGCAAAATTTTAATGGTACATTACACTTGAAAATCTCTGACCTAAAAATAGATAGCATGTCACTTCAACCCAAAAGTAGGACAATCTTTCAACTTCCTCTTCTATACAAAACATCAATCGTAAGCTAAAGATTTTCTGAGTTTCATAACGTACTACATAAGTAAGAGAGCATAGTTTCTACTCAAAGGAATAAAAAAAAAATTTACTCTCCATAGCTCACAAAAATCCAACTCCTAAAATTTGAGAAATTGAAAATTTTAGAGTTTCCTAATCTCTCCACAAACTCAAAACACTCAAGTTCAAAAAAAAATTTAAGCAAAACAGAAAAAAATTAAAAAATGAATATAATTTCAATTACTTACCTTGAAAAATCTGAACTTCAAATGCTCTGACTCCTAGAGTGAGCCCCTGTACTTTGAAGTGGAAACTCTCCCTTATTTATATAATTAACTAAACACATGCATAATTGAAAAAACAGAGGGGAAGAGGAATTAACTCAAAATCAA
This sequence comes from Ulota crispa, assembly GCA_963920765.1. Lineage (NCBI taxonomy): Eukaryota > Viridiplantae > Streptophyta > Bryopsida > Orthotrichales > Orthotrichaceae > Ulota > Ulota crispa. The sequence continues at coordinate 765,315 of OY987251.1, read as the reverse complement.
CACAGATTCTAATTTTGGGCTTAACAAGTGCTTTGTGACTGAAAATTATTCCCATGTCAGGCGTTTCAAAAAGCAGCTAGGGAAAATACAAAAACGGCATCCGAGTGGGTACATGCATCGAATTGTCTCGACACTGCAATGGAAATGGAGCATGAGTCTTGACCATAGTCGTTTGGTCATGAGACTTTGTCTCTACCATGGTCATGAGAGTCACCCAACACTCTTTCAAGCAGCAAAAGTAGCATACTACCGGCACCCACCTCAACCTAGGTTCACTAGAGTTAGAACCAAAAAACCTGTCTGCAGTAAACGTTGTCTGCGCCAAGATCACTTCCTATGCATGAAGCTTTCAATCGGCAAGTAGCAATCAACTTTTGCCATTCAGAAGTAGTGAGAATCAAGTATAACTTAAACTTGCATATCAACTTTCCATGGTCATAAACATTGGTAAACTTGTTCCATTAATTTTGATGTTTCCAATCCTAGCTCTTTTGTTACTAGTTCTCATGCTTTCTTTGACGCAGGGAAATAAATGGATAGTTTTCAACTATCAATCAATCAAGTACCAGGACATCCAAGTTTGAATGCAAAATATTTGTGTTGTTGTGGTGCCTGGGGTTCAATGATTTGAGCTACTTACTTGTTTCACCCTTGCAAAGAGTCTTGAGTTGGATCCACTCATCCACCTTCTCCATTCATCCACCTTCTAAATGATATTCTTGAGTTTAGGGTGTGGAGGGTAATATCACATGTTGAGGACCTAATGTGGGTATCTCCTCACTATGTATAAGATGAGCAATCTTTTGAATAAAGGCTAAAAGTGGACATACTAATGCTAAGTGGAAAGCCCTAACAATTTAAGTTTGTTTGTAGATTTTGATTGATTTGGTCTTAAAAAATTTGCACACATATGGAATTTGAACGGTGCTTAGATATGTTTTTGCTATGGGTTTAGTAGTAGTTGCAATGTGGGTATCTCTTCACTACATATGAGATTAGCAGTTTTTTGAATCAAGGCTAGAAGCAGACACATTGATGCCAAGTTGAAAATCCTAATAACTCAAAGTCCGTTTGCAGGTTTGAAATTAACTTGGCTTTAAAAAAGTTGCACACATTTGGAACATGAAAGGTGGGGGTTGGATATGTGATTGCTATGGGGTTTAGTAGTCTTTGAATTAGGGGTAGGTACAATTTAAACAGCCCTTTTTGAGTTGTTTGCAAATTTGGGTTTGCAGCAAGTCGGAAGCTCAATGGCAGTTTAGAGGACATACCAATGCCTAGCTGAAAGCCCTAATAATGCAAGTCCATTTGCAGATTTGAGATTGAATTAGTCTTAAAAAACTGCGCACATTTAGAACTTGAATAGTGGATGGGTATATGATACGCTATCTTTGGAGCAAAAAAATCTGTGCATAATTCTTGGTTGTCAGGGCCATGCAAGGAGAGATGGAGTGGAATCCAAAGATTGCAATTATGTGTTGTTACCTTAGGCCATAGATTCTGTCTAAGAATTTGAAGTTTTATGAACTGAAGTAGGAAACTTAAATTCTTACACATTTTGTAGTTGAACACAAATCTTATCATTAGATGTTGTTGTTGATTCTTTATAGTATTTGAAACAAAATTTTACTATGCTTGAAAATGTCTCAATAAGATGCCGTTTACATAAATAATGAGTATTCAAAGGTATTTTCATAGGTGACCTAAATCAATGCAAAATAGAGCAATTAGATGGTGTGCATCTACACAAGCAATGTGTACATGTCATTTTGAATTTTAGGATATGAACCAAATTAATTGTTCAAATTGGATTCTCTCTTCTTACCATAGCAGCCTCTTTGATTAGAGTTAGTACCAATATGGCATAGTGAGTACTTAACTTTTGTTTAATTTCTTTAAGTTTAGTATCAATATGACACGATTAATGCTTATATGCTCTTTTAATTCACTTTAGGCTTACACAAGTACTTACAGCACCTTAGGCAGTTGATTGTGGTGATTGTGACATCTTTGAAATTGACATTACCATGCATATATCAATTTTCATCAAGGTGTTCTCACGCAGGACCTTTAGATGATTTCTAAGTTGCTTGAGCACATCATTACATGATTGGTACTTTGAAGAAGATAAACTCACCGGAAGCATGTTAACAATCGACTCGTCCACTAGGAGCACATCACTTGAATCTTCTCTAAAGAAGTCAAGCCAAAGTTCATCTCTCTTGACCTTCAAAGAAAAGAAAAAAATAATTATGTGAACAGACTGCGATGTTTGAATGACGGACAATTCAAGGGTGATTGTTGAATTTAGACCTTTTTCATCCACATCTCTAGATGATCTAAGAAGTAATTAACAAGATTGCAATAATAACCCTTTCAAGAGAAAATCTAGAGCTAGAAGGATTTCATATACTTGTAAAAAATAAGATCACAATCTTTCATAAAATGGGCCTACAAACCTATCTTTGAGAGGAATCTTCATAAAGCACAAAGATTCTTTCTGGCTCCTACAACTTCTCTTTCACTCTCTCCAAGCCACGTGATTATGACATTATCCCTTTACACTACTATTCTTATGGCTCCGCTCAAGGTTTTTGAGGGCTAGTCTCTCAACTGGCTCAAGACTGCTACACTCTTTGTGATTTGCACACTTTGAAAAATGTGCCACAAATCAACAATCAAGAAGCTCCACAAGAGGGATAAAAAAATCTGCAAAAGCAGAAAACAAGGAGCCACGTTGTGAACTTTTTGAAGGGCAAATTGAGCACAATGTCAAAGGAGCAGAAACCAAGAAAAATCCAAAACCACAGAGACAAGGCGACCCAAAACCTACAACAAAGTGAGTGTTTGTAGTACCATACTTTCTTCCTATCAATATGCGCACAAAATTGATCTTTGTGCGGAAAGCTTTCACAAACAAGACCTAGACAACTGGGGATTCAATTTCCTCAACCCAGATTTGCCTAAAGGTTCATGCCACTCCCAATGCCACTATTCTGCAACTCGGCTGTTTTGAAAGTAAACAAAGCCTGCTACAAAAAAAAATGCAATGATCCAATCTGTCCAAATTTGCATCTTTTCTTTTTCTCTCTTTTTCTCCACTTTCCCTCTTGCTCTTTCCAATAGCTCCCAAAGAAATCTCTATCCCCTCCTCCCCTCACTTTGCCATCCCTTGTAAATTCCACATACTTGTTCCCAGCTTGGTTTTTTTTTCTTTGATAGCTCAGCGTTGATCCTTACTTTAATCCACAAACAAAAAAAATCCCCAAGAAGCTATACAACAGTGTAATTGGTTTCAGAGATTTACAACAAGGATGGCGGTAGCGATTGAGGAGAAGAAAAAAATAAGAGACACCTTATGAACTCCTCAGAATCTAGAAGTGGAAATGAACTCAGAACATACAAAACACTGTTCACTTCAAGTGAGTGTTCACGGCGCTACAAAAGATACGCAAATTGATTTGGCGGGCCATCTTCCCTCTCTCTCTCTTCTCTCTTCTCTCTAACTTAAGTTAGTCTAGGTCTGCTTCTTTTTATGCTTGCTGCTTGCTCCTCCTCCTTCATTTCTCTAGTTAACGGCCAATCTTCTTTGGTGTGGCTTTTTCTTATGCTAAATTTTGATTCCAAAAAGGAATGTGAATTCTATTTTTGAGCTTTCTGTTAAGATACAAAGCATCAAATCATTAGGAGCTCTAACAAAGTAAACTATACAGCTGATATTTATTGTCACCTACATGAATTGTTCTTTTCAAAAAGTACTTAGATAAAGTGAAGCTAGATTGCAAGTTTTTGTGCAGTACCAAGTGTTTGTCCAAGCAAACAATAGAGCTTGTAAAATGCTACAGCCTTTTTCAATGATTTCTCGTTGCTTGATCAGAGATTGGAGTATACTTAGAAAAGTAATATTTTGATCCACTTCTTGAGTCTTCATTGATAGTTAAAGTACAGCACTCATCGATTCAAAATGTGATGTTTGATGTGCCAAGCATAGTTGTCAACATCTCATAGCCAAGAACTGCTTGAAATTCAAAGTAAACACACGTTGACAATGTTCCAATTGCGAGCCTTTTCATAAAAAGACTCAATAGAGAAGTTTGAATGTCTGGAATAGAAATTACAAGAATCCCAATTTTTGAAGCACAAATGCAAAAGGAAATGGCAAGTGTAGAAATCTGTACTCAAGATCCATCCTTGGTTATGAAGATACACAACCATTTTGGAAGGTTCAACATTCTTAAATTAGTAACTCAATGGACGTCCTGTAAAGCTGTAACTATGGCTACACATGGTGCTTTAGCCTCAACCCTACAAAAGAGTTGTAGAATCTTTACAAAGTTGCCCACATGGACGCCAAATCACAGATGGTCCAATGACACAGCAATGGCAGCGTGACGTTCTCATGGTAATAATCAATTCTAGAGTGCAGACAAAAGCTCAAAGGTTCACAAAAGCTCTTGAACCTGGAAACCTGACAACAAACATGACCAAAACGCTATGTAGATCACCGGTTTCTGGTTCGACCGTTAACTTGGAAGTGGTCATCCTAGTGGGGTCCAAGTCCATTACTGGCAGCAAAGAATGAGCCTTCACCCAGAAAATCCAAAGGTCCTCCTGGGCTTGCAGCTGCACCAACTCTGATTGTATAAAGAGCCACGAATGGAGCGAGGCCCCCGGTTTGGGGATGGATTATACCCCCGGCTAACTTCAGGAGGGCCCATAGTATCGAACCTTCTGTCGCTTGGTATGCCTCGGTCTCCCAAAATCGGTGAAGGAGCAGCTCCTAGCAATCCGGGCAACCCGACTTGCAAAGGAAGGACTGCACCAGGAGGTACTCTTCCTCTCTCCACTGCTCGAAGAGGAGAACGAAGTGCACCACCAAAGCCACTAACAGGATTCACGTACGGATTTCAAAGGTGAAACGCAGGTCCTCTTCCTTGTTGTTGGTCTCTGTTACTGGCCTTCCCAGCAAAGGCTCCTCTATTCGACCACCTCTGCGGACTTGACAACTCCAAAGCTCCTTCATTCATTGATGTTGCACGTCTGAGTGTGTACCGCTGGGGCTTGGTTTCCCAAGTGGCTTGAAGTCTCATTTGGAACCCTGTCTTGAGCTCTCTCGTGGAAGATTTTTCTTGCCCGTGTCAGAAGAAGGCTCATCTCTCCTCTAAGAGGTCCCTGCAGCAACCGGACTATCTCAGCTCAACTTGGAGCCTTTCTGAAAATCCACGTCAAAGATTCTCTTTTGAGGTGGCGGCGGCTCAATTGATGCAACAGCAGCACCTGTCGGCTCTTTGTCTACGTTTGCCGTTTCCTCTCCAATTGCACAAGTAGCTGCAGCGTCAACTCCTTGGCTCTAACTCGAAGTTCTCTCTATCAACACATCCATACCTACATCTTTCCTTTGAGACGTTGCGTTCGGGCTCTCTTGCTTGGGTTCACTGTTTTGTAGATTAACATCTTCAGCGGTAGGAGGTTGCTTTGCCTGGTCAGTTGTAACAGCAACTTCAGATATCGTAGGTTTGGTCTCTTGAACAGATTCTTCCATCGGCCGAGCATCTATAGTCAAATCGTCACCTGTCTCATGCCAACGGAGGTCAGATTTCTCTTGAATTGCAGGTCCAGCTTGGCTGTCAATGTTCAAGGTAGTACTTGCCTCAAGCCGGGTTTCGCGTCCACCGCTTCCTACGAAGTTGCAATTTGCAGTTTCAAAGAGTTTTGTCCTCTCTACAGGTCAGTCTTTCATAATGAATCTCAATAGCCACGAGCCTATCCCTCTTTGGGCTAGAAGTTTCGGAAACAAGAAGCTCTGGAACTATTTCACCTTCTTCCTTGACCTGTGATTCGCGCTCTGCTAGCCTCGGCACCGAATTCTCGTCGTGATTAAGTGTGCGTTCTTTCCCGTTCCTGTGCTCTTATTTAATCAGTGAACTGTTCCTCAGATATGAGCTTCCCCTCGAAGGTCTGCTAGGCTCTTTGATTGAGTTATATTTGTATCTCGTATCGTACTGAGATGGACTATTATCAATTGCACCTTCCTTTGGCCCAGAGAACCCTTTGATCTGAGCTGCAACATCATTACCAACTTGTGCCGTACTCGGAATACTATCAACTCTCAACAGGTGCTCTGCTGATACAACATTCTTCTTTGGAACATACTCACTAGACCACCTCGACACTTGTCTTTTCTTCACTGTTTCTTGAAATGGAGCACTTTCAGTCCTTTGTCGCTCAGATTCAATCCTTGGAGTATCATTTCTCTGGTAGCTCTCAGAACGCAATCCACTAGAGCTCATTAGGGTCAAAGCTTCCGTGTATATGTTCCTCCTGAGCCTTCAACTCCTGGATCTTTAAGTTGGGAATTTCCGTTCTTTGCCCTCCTTCTACTCCTGTGGGCTTTGGGCTTTCCAATTTCTGGCCTCCTGATGTTGGAGGCTTGCTTGCGGTTGAACTTTCAGATCTTTGACCTCCAGGTGTTCTTGGCTTAATTGTGCTTGGGCTCCCAATTTTCTGTATGGGTGGAAGACCCCTAGATTCTGGAATTGCGAAAGAGCGACCTGATTCACTCTTGGAGACAGCTTCAGATTTGGCTTTGCTGGGGGTTTTCTCCTGTTTCTCTTGCAACTTGGAACCATTCAAAGTGGCAATGGCTGGAGAAGCCAAGAGCCTTTGCTTCTTCAAGAGCAAATCCTCTTGTGCACCAAGAACACGAGCAGGAAGACCAGGAGTAGATTTCTTGTGCTTCTTGACTTCAGCCAATGGAGGCGTCGGTGCAGAAGTAGGTACAAAAGAAGCGGCTTGCTTTAGAGCTCTCAAACATTGCTCGGGATTGGGCTTTTTGAAGATAAAGGTCGTGTACAGACTTGTAGGAAAAAACGCAGTGACAAAAACGGACTTACGCAAGTACATGTGTAAAATGGTAAAGATATTGAGAACATTGGTGCACATTCGATAACAGCCTTTCGCAACACCACGCGGGAAAAAAATGAGTCCATCTGACAAGTGAAAGAATAGAAGAAAAGACTAAAGCAGAAATTCACTCTGACAAGTGAAAGAATAGAAGAAAAGTCTAAAGCAGAAATTCACGATAGGGACATACTTAGCACGTCTTGGGCGATCAAAAGCACATCTATCCGCAAACTAAAATTTCTCATAATTTTCATCCCATTTATCAGAATTGAATAATTCAAAGTTCCCCATGTCTATATAAGTCTAATGAGCCTATCTCAGGTTTTTATTTGAAAAAAAAAAAATTTTAAAGAAGTTTTTAGCTGCTCGAGGAGCATCATTTTCTAGATTTTCATTTTTAACTTCTTCAATAAATGTTGAAATGAAGAAAAAATTACATTCCCATGTAGATCTTTGAATTTCTCCCCTTCAATAAAAGTTTCAGAAAATCATGCAAATTAATTTAGTTATAGGTACATGCCCAAAATCTCATTTGTCCCCCAAAGGGACAATGATCCTTTAGGGGTTAAAAGAGTGTTCAGGAGATTCTCCACTGACCCCTAAATGCCTCAAGCACCAAATTTGGGTGTTTAGGAAATTTCAAGACCTTGCTAAAGACAAAGATTTGATTTTTTTTTTTTAATAAATTTGGAGAAGATGTTGTTTGAAGTTAGCTTTGGTGTTCAATTTTAATGTCCCTCATTCTACATTCCTCATATGTTGATGAAATGCTTTTGCTGTTGATTAAGAGTTATAAAAGCAAAAAGCATCAATTGGTTGTCCTACACTAGATTGGATTTGGCATTCCAGGGTTAAGGGAGATTTCTCTCCCCCTTTAGGTAGTTGGGCCCACTTCCCACCTGAAATGGCACTATAGCTTAGGGCACATGTTTCTAATTTCAATCTATTTGTAATAAAAATAAAAATAAAGGATGGCCCTATTCCCTTTTAAAGACCATGCCTTTAGTTTATACCCATTTATGTCATTTGTTACATGCTTTTTTTTTGCAAGGATATGAGAGGATCTGGATAGAGTAGCTTGGAATCCTCTTTTCACAACTTCAAAAGGTGAGAACATCCTCAGTGCCTACAAGGATATAGCAGGGTTTTTTCTTTTTTGGCAAAAATTAGCCTAAATCATACAACACTAGCTATTGTTACACTTAAAAAAATTGGGCCAAAAATGAATGAAATTGCCAAATGCCTCCTCAAGCAGCAGGTTTGTCAAATATTGGATGAAAGTTATTAGTACTTGTAAATTTGATGGATAAACGTGCACATGTCCTTGATTCTATCCAATTTTATTTTAATTTTGTTACTTGTTTTGTATTGTAGGGCACCTGTTGCTCTACCAACAAAGAAAACAAAAGAAAGAAACTTGCAAGGTAGTCCTAGGGGATGCCAAGACTATGAGTAGGGATTTGTGAGCCATGAGCAATAAGCCTGGATTTTTTTATCAAAATACTAAATTTCACCTACAACTATGTACATAGGGCTCTACTATTGTGCATTTTAACCTTTCATCTCTTGAAAAGTTTGATATTTTTTTAATTTTTCCATTGAGTTTGAGTTTAGAATCACTTCTAGCTCACTTAATCTTTACTCACTACTTTTGCTCACAGAATAATGTTGTCCGCAATGTATGTTTTGAAAGCCTAGTTCTCTTTCTTTTCTTTTCTCTTCTTTTTTCCTCTTTTCTCTTTTCCTTTTTCAATTTAATTTTTTTTCTCAATTATTGTGCATCCAATTCAATCTATACATTTTTAATGAGGTTTTGCTTGTAACTCTCATTTACCAAAGTAGCCTTGTTTATTTGATGTGCACTTGCTTGAGAATTTAGGATTTGCAGCAAACAAGCTTGTGTTCATTTGTTGTGAAGGAAACTTTACTTCCAATTTTTGTTAGTAGTTGTAGGTGTAGATATTGCATAGGTGCTCATTGCAACCTCACAATGAAAAATGTAAATGATACATCTCATTAAATTTGGACAATTCCAAGTTCAAAAAGAAAAAAGAAAAAACTTGTCTCAAGGTGACTAGAAATTAATGGATTTTATTTTTATTTTTATTGTGACACGTAAAGTGCAATATATCTTATGTGGAGATCCTCTCAATATGTGAGTTGCATTGTTTTTGGAGACTTTGATTTTAGGGGATGTGTCAAAATCTCTTTCAATGCCATGGTCATGTCCAAATCTATCTTCATAATTTGTAATTTCTAACTTCATGATTAAAAATTTGATAATTGTGGCATTAAACTTAATATTTTGGTTTGATGTATAAAGTTTTGTGATGTATTTTATAATCTTTAGGCACAAGGTAAAATTGATGTATAATCAAGTAAACAAAATATGGTTGTTTTGGAGATTGTTCACACTATGTCCAAGGTTGTTACTTCAAGCAAGTTTTGGTCATTACTAAATGGAAAAGACTAGCAGGCAATCCAAATGGCACTAACTAGCAATTGTATTTAGTGTTGCGTTGTTGGGTTTTCAACCTTGGAAAGTAAGAAATAATATACCATGTTTTATTTTCATTGTGTGACATGGTTTTTGATATGGCCTTATTTACATCAATGACCAATATTTTAAATTTTGGCCCTTTATAATAAAAAGAAATAGGAATGTCGAGTAAAAGTGAGACTTGCTGAGTTGGGAGGTGGAACATAGTGTGAATTGCCTCTTAGCATTATATATATAAATGAGTAAAAAGCATCGATTTTTTAAATATTTACAAGGTTTTTTAAAAGATAACCATGGCATTCTTAATTCTAAAAAGCCTTGACTCATTGCTTGATGTTAGGTAATGTACACTTAAGTAGTAAATAACAACTTCAAGAGATAAATTGATAATCTTTTTAACCCCAAAGTGACAAAGAAGATAGAAAGTGTTCTCGTACTTTTTTAGAGCATGAAAGCGAGTAGTTGAAATATTTAGGTGGGAAAATTTTGAAAAAAAGAGTTTTAGGGCTTGGAAAGACCTATCCAATGAACTAAAGTGCAAGACAAGTGGGCCGTTCCTCTATTTTTCATGGCAACCCCCATTTTTCTAGCTTTGGTAGCTGCTGGATCTTGGCGCTAAATTCAAGGAGGTCAAGCTGACGTCACTAGGCCATACAAGGGGGAACATGTGATGAGGACCCAGAGGAATGTCGTTGGGCCCTGCATGACGCAGACGTTGATAGGGTTTTTGGGCGCAAAACTTTTGGCACAAAGGTTTGAAGGCAGAGTTTTGCATTCTAAAAGCACAGCTAAGATTGCCTCAGATTATCGCGTCCTTGGCTAGTTGTAGGCAAGGTAGTCAGGCAATTTAGGCTAGGATTGTGCGATCGGAAGTGTGCGCAGGACAAGTGCTAAGATCATTGCGACTTTAAGGGAGTCTGTAGAACAGCGCAAGGATGCAACAAAAACGGCGCAAGGATGCAACAAAATGGTGCAATTGACTGGGTTTATGGCTAGGAGGGATTTATAACTTCTTCCTCTTATTTTCATGAGATCAATATGGTAGGGTTTAGAGATTTTCACTAGATTTTCAACTACGCATACTGTTGCAGGTAGTGGAGCAATTTTGACAACGATGGCTGCAATCAACAGAGGGAGAGGGGTCATGACGGAGCGTGACAACATCAAAGTGGTGGGATTGTAGTCGGAAGAGATATAACCTTGAACTTTGTGGAAAGGGCTCTCTCTGGATGCCCTTTGCATTTCACAAATGCAGCGCAAGTCACTGACAACTGGCTCATCAATTGGAGGTGTCGTCTATGTGATTGGACAAGAATTGTAAGTGCTTTGGACGTGCAATACTTGCAGCCCCTCCCACTGTTTGGGAAGAGCCGCTCGTGGCCACAAAATCCAGTGAACAAGAATTTTTGATACCATTGGAGGGCACAAGCCAGTCACGTACTTGGGTGGAAGGCAAGAACAATATTTCCCAAGCACATTGATACCTTGATTAGGCAGCTTTGGCCTGACAATGTTCGACCACATGAAGGCAAAGGAAGCCAGTCAAGTGGCCGCAAAAGCAAGGCTAATGCTGTGCAGCTCAGTCACACAGTGGCGCGTGAAAAAGAAGGCTCAAATCCTTGCCAGGAGGAGCGCAACCAAGTCCTAGAAGGCAAGCACTCCATTCTTATTAGAAATTGATCAAAGAACTTGCCAGCCATGGAGCCAAGAATTTAGCACTGACTAAGGAATGCCGCGAATTGCTCAACGGACTAACACAACAACCCACATTGGACTGGCAACATCATGTCCTCTTCAATTTTGATTGGAGCTTGAAGTGACACCAGGTCCTCTCGTGATGATAACATTGGATGTGCAGCCTAGACGAGTAGACGAGGCGTTGCGGAGAACAACAACAATGCAAGGCAAGGGAAAGGGTGCATGGGAGGAGAGACTGCTGAAGGGCCAAAGAGGTAGAGGAAGCACAAAGACTCTTACGGCTCCTTCAAAACATAGTCATGACTTGCTTGAAGGAGACCTTCTTGGACGTGGGCTGGTTCAAGGAGAGAGTGGCTTGGGACAGAGTGGGAAGACAAGAGCAAAAAGTCGAGGAGGAAGAGGAGGTGGGGGGTTTGGCAATCACAATCTTGGTTTGCTAACACTACTAGGATGAGTGCGGCCACAAATAGGCATGGAGAATTGTGACTCTCCCCTTGTTCTGAGACAGACAACACAGCATCAATGAGTGGTGAGGAATTTGACAAGAAATGCTAGTTTGGTGCCCACTAGTCATGGAGCACATGGACTCATAACTTTTGAAGAATAGCAGAACTTTCATGGGCCCAGGAGCAATATATCGCTATCTGGCTATGGTCCGTTTAGAGGGGGGCAAATCACCTCCAGAGATTGCAAAGAGGCACTTCAGGTTACTCCTTGCAATAAAGGTAAAGGACTTGCTAGGGATGGTGATTCAATTGGATGGTACTTTTCATGCAAGAGTGATGGATGCCGCAATCATCAACAAGGATCTCTTGGTGGTTCACAATACTTGAGTCCACACCTATGGCAGACAAAGAAAATGGTTGTGGTTATGTCGGAGACATTAGGGCTGTTGCCGGCCTCCAATGGTGGAAGAGCCCTGCAAAGAGAGATTGCTCGGGAATTCGTGCATGCAGTCACTGGTGATGACGTGCTCTTAGTTGATTTTGAGGGCGTAATTGGTGTGTGCCCACTCATAAAGCGGCTATATTTGGCAAAAGAGGCGGATGGAAGTGGGACATCTGAGCCAATGCAAGAGGCCAAAACTTCACTGCTTTACTATTCTTCTCAAATAGGAGTGACTTGCCAGCAACTTCTTTTGCATTTCGAAGGCACAGAGGGGTCGCTGCATGGACTCTTGCAGTTTTTGGTGTGTGGGGATTTGGAGCTCTTGCTGTTCTCACGTGCAGTGGTAGTGTCAATGGATACTCATTTGCCAATGGTAGGAGTGACCTTTCCAAAATACCTACTGCCAAATGAAGGAAGTGCTAGTGATGACACTGACAAAGATGACAAGGAGGAAGATCTAGATTGGAATGCTCAATATGTGGACTTCACTTGCAACTTTAACAAGGGCAATTTGGATTAGAAGATCCAAGAATCAAACACCTTTGGTGAGGTGGGTCTTGTTGAGGATATTCCCTTAGATGAATATTCTTTTGAGTCGCGATATGCAAATGGGCACTCGGCATCCATCAAAACAAAACTAGTAGGGGATAGAGTACTGTTCATAGGACCTGACCCTAGACCAACGCGTAAGCCTATTAGGCAAGAGGTTGCTATACACAAATTTTTTGAGCTCTTTTGGCCTGAGAGCAACCTAGCCACTAACTATAGGGAAACAAATAAATATGCAATGCAACCTAGTGTAGAACACCCTAGCACCTTGAATGGACATGGAAAGTGGGAGGATCTAATGGTTACTGAGTTCAAGGCATGGTTAAGCGTTTCTATCCTCATGGGACTGAAGCAATAACCCACCATACGCTTTTATTGGTCAAAACAAAGATTTTATGCATGCCCTTTCATAAAGAGTGTCATGTGTCGTCCAAGATTTGAGCAGATTCTTTCATGCCTGCATTTAGTGGATAATGAATTGTTGATCCCGAAGAAAATTGTAGTTGGATACGATAAGATTGGAAAGTGCAGGTGGCTAGTAGAGAACTTTGTCTATAGAGCGCAAGCGCCTTACAACTATCACAAGCACTTGGCTTGGGACAAGATTATGGTGCCGTATAGAGGTCATAGGTGTAATATAAAGCAATACATGAAGAACAAACTAATAAAGTACAGCATAAAAATCTGTTGTTGTGCTAATAGTAAATCACGCTATGTATACAACTTGATAGTGTACGAGGGGAGAAAGAATCAACAGCCCAAGAAAGACCTTAAAATGAAGGTCATACTCAAACTTGTGGAGAGTCTAACAAAACTAGGTCATGTAGTTGTCATGGACAGGTTTTTCACCTCTTTACGCTTGGCCAATGCTCTTCTGTTGCTTGGTACTTTGTGTATTGGGACTACCAAGCATAACCGCCAGGGTATGCCAAGTCATCTAGCTCAATACTCAAAGGCCAATTTCCCGCGTGGTACGTTAGTAGTAGCCATGCATTGATCACAAGGCATGGCAACGTGCGTGTGGTTTGATGGGTGTCCGGTTTATTTATTGAGCACCTTCTCAGATCCTATGGCCTCCGGTTGTGCAACACTTCAATGGGTTGGAGGAGAAAGAGCCTCTTATCCCAATTTACCCATGCAGAGAGAATATCAAGACATGATGAGTGGTGTTGATATAGTGGACCAATGTCGTGTGGAGTATACTGCACAATTACTGTCGCACAAGTGGTGGCATTGTCTTCTATTTTTTTATCTTAGATACTTCATTGGGTAACGCATATGTGTTGTACAAGGATCATTGGTACTCTCATGAAAAGAAAGGGCGACGCAAGAAGCCCAAGAGTAGATCGGAGTTCCACTACGACATAGCCAAGTGGCTCACAGCCCCTGCGTTTAGGTTGGGCAAGACAAGTGGGCAATTCAATGTGAAGGATCACGGCATCCACAAGTCTCTGTCCGTTGGTTTATTGCAGAGAAGGTACAAACACTGTGGCCGCAAGCAGGACCGTTACTGCCTTAGGTGTGCTGGTGCATTCATGTGTTCCGGCACCTGCTTCCACAAGGTCCACACCAAAGATAAGAGTGCCAAGAGGATTTGGCTTTGTTGACGCTTCCTAGAACTCACCGGCCAGCACTTGCTTGTGCAGACACAGAGTCGGAAGAGGCGGACTGCATTTCTTGAAAAGTCAGTCACGGCAGTTGGAGATGGCGTGGACGTGGACTTCTCTTGTCACCTAGAGGGACAATTTACTAGTGAGCTTGTCTTCCACTTAGCGTGGTTAGCCAAAGAATAGAGTTAGTGAATGAGCCAGTGAGATGTAGCCATCAGTGGAGAGCTATTATGCACCCACAATTTTTGAACTTTTGGCACTTACCTGGTCAAAGTTGATTGATGTACTTATGCACTTTTTTTACATGCAAAGACAATGTAATGCAATGCTCACTTTTGTAGTCTTGAAATTCAAAACTTGATCGCTTTCTCTGAAGGTTCTGGGCAGTTCCGGGAAGGACAGTCTGAGTAACCGCTTCTATTTTCACAAGACCGGGATCAGACGGCAGCCATTGGGTGTAACCTATAAACAGTGGGCGCTGCATGGGGAAGGATTTGCATCAACTCTTTCTGCACCTTTTTTTGGCGTAACGTTGTCTACGTCTACAACTGCATGGTCCTTCACCTGGTGAATGCTCGGGTTTGGCTTCCTGCGTTGATTGACGCTCAGTCGAGGGGGTGTCATGTAAGATCTAGGTACAAAAAGGGAGTGAATTTTTTGAGAATACTACGTGCTTCTCTTGTCGTGTCATGGACCAGTCAAGTTTCAGAGCATGATTGTCAATTTGTTTTCTCTATTTTCAAAACGACTAAGTCACGTGAAATCAGCATTCAAGGCACCTCCATGGAAAACGTTGAATACGACAAAGTGTTGCAGCTTTTGTTGTTTTTCCACGTGGACCTAAAAGTATACGTGAAGGCCTTGAACTTCCTAGTTTAGCTGGAATGCTAATCTCAAAGTATGAGTGACAAAAAAGCCTCTCGATGACAAAAGTACCTGCTCTCTACTTGCCATTTTTGCAGTAGTAATAGCTGCTTTACCCTCAAAAAAGTATAGTAGTTTGACAAATCAACGGTTCGAATTTTTTGGGAGTGTCATAAGCATACCTCAAGTACATTTTGTTTGGTTGGATCTTCTTACCTAGAGTGTGATTTCCCTATAGAAATTCCAAAAAGAGAACATCCACATGTGTATAGTTTCCAAGGGCAGAAATTCAATGTCACTTTGGGGTTAAACAAAGGTTTTTGAATTTGAATTTTCAATTACATTTATAAAATCACAATCTATGTTGTTATCAATACACAAGTTATTTTAGTTACTATGCCCTATACTAATAACACTAATTGGCACTAATTCAAGAAATATGTGAAAGGCAAGGCACATTCATAAGATGACTTACAATGAATTAGGTAAATTCAATATATTGTGAATTATGATATTTAATCCCTAAAAGCCCAAGTGGTCTCGTGGGGGCAAAGTGGGGTTTCAGGCATGTACTTGCAGCTAAACTACTTTATGTGATTTTCTGAAACTTTTATGGAAGATGGAGAATTCAAAGATATATGTGGGCATCTAATTTTTTCTTCATTGTGACAATTATTGAAGAAGTTATGCATGAATAAGTGAAAAACAAAGGAGAATCGGGTAGCAAAAAAAAAATTGCATTATTTTGTAATTTTTTTTTGAAATTGGTTCTTTAGATTTTTATGTATGTGGGAAGCTTTGAATCATTCAATTTTGATTGATGAGATTAAATACATGAGAAGTTTTAGTTTGCGGGAAGTATGGGATTCCCAAACCTCCATTTTTTTGCCCCTTGTAAAATTTGTTGCTTTACTTTTTTGAGCCCTTTGTATATTTGTTTTTTGACTTTATTTTTTTCAAAGTTTTAGTAGTCTAAGATTCCTTGGTTTTCACCATTTGGATCAAATTAACTCAGATTTTTGAATTTTACATAAATCCTCCAATTTTGCCTAATGTATTTGCAAATTTCATAACCTTCCAGCATTGCAAGATTTTACAAAGTATGATCCACATGTCTAATTGATTTGAATATTCTCCCATGCATATCCAACTTGGTCTTCTGCATGGGAAAATAAAACCTTAGTTTTGCATAGAGCAATTTTTTTGATATAGGAGTTGTCAAAGGTTTATGAAATTTTTGGGCAACAGGGAAAAAACTTTTTTTTCACTTCAAATGTCAATATCTCACTCCTCTACCACTAGAATGAGCTGAATTTTATCACACAAGTACCTCTTGTAGTCTACAACAAGATCCTATGGTTGGATTTTCAAAAAAAGCTTTTTTCTACTTTTCTGGTCATTGTCTTAGAAGTGGCAGTTTTTGGCAACTTTCACAAAAAAAAGGGCTTGGGCCTTTAGGGGTTAATATTATCTCAATTTTGTGATGCAAGTAACCAAAATCTTGAGCATACTTTGTAAGCACGCACTTCAACTAGAGAGTAGATTTCTAGCTCTGGATCCATGTTTTACAATTGGATCAATACATTGTAATGACTCAATTTTTTTTTACTTAGGCCCAATTTTTGACACCAAAAACTTTCCACATAAGCAATCAAAAAATTAAAAAAACCAATTGAGCCAAATCTCATTATAAGAGCTTTGAGCCCAATTGATGACCCACTTCAAGAATTTGAACAGTCCCTAATTTATTTGGATTAGTGTCTTAAATTGTGCCAACAGTCAGGTACTGATATGATGTGGTTTAAGTGCGTTTCATTTTGTTTATTTGCAAAAATGAATTATCTGACTCACCATAAAGTTACTAAAATTTAACAGCCATTTCAATCTAAGAACCAACCCATCAAAAAGAATAGAACAAATCACCATTTCTACTTCCAAGCTTCTAAGTTTGAAAACAAAGTATTTGCATACGTTTAAAACTAATTATTGAAAGCATAATAAGATTGCATATGCATACAAGAGCTCTTTGAAACATAACTAAGCACATGCTTGCACAAAAGTTTGTAACAGAAAAAAAGCACATTTTCACACTCCAAAAGTCTTAACCAACAAGCTCTGATACACTCTTGTTTAAAAAAAAATTACATCAAAAATAGGAGTTATTGGTAACCAAAGAGATAAGTGTTCAAGACAACAATAATGCAAAAGCTCTTATTCAAATCGAAGTGCTCCACAAAGCAAAGCCCAAATCATCCAAATACCACTTTCAATGCATAAACTGTCCCTTAAAGTGTACCTTCTAACCCGTAAGCATACTTGGGAGGAAGAAGATTGTAAACCTGAGGCTTTTAACCCTTAAACGACCATAGGGCATAGTATATATGCTAACATATAATTGTCATTTGCTACCATTAAGAAATTTGAATTTGGGATCTCAAGTATCTTACTAGAACAGCATTGATCTATTCTCCAACTTCTTTGTTGGTCTCAAATGTAGTAGAGGTCTCAAATGTAGTAGAGGTGTAGATCCATTCCAAATACAAGAAAAATACCTCGTATTGTATTGGTTGCAAAGGGCCTTTCAGTTGTTTAAGGGTTAAAGGAAAAACAAATTATGGTCCAGAAGATTCCAAAGATTCAATCAACATTCTGCAAGATTACTTCTTCTTCCATCTTTAGATGAACTAATTCCAAGCTTTGCATGAAGCACTCACTGATTAAACAAGTCACATAGTTAAAAAAGAATAAATAAAAGTAGCCTTCTAAGCAAACTTGGACGTACTTTGTCCATTTCATACAACTCCTGCTATTAAATGTTCGATATCATTTATTATCCACTTAATGGACACCTGCACTCTTACGAGATAAGTGTACCCAAAGATTGTTTTATCCCTTCACCTAAAGCTTAGTGGCTATAAAATAAAATCTAGGACATCTCAATCTAAGCTTTGGACTTCACTAAGTCCCCTTCATCTATTGAAGGATGTGGCAAAACCTCCCAAATCCAAGGGTCCATTAATTCTAAAAATAATATGACATTGCAGTCCATACATCAATTACACATGAAGGGATATAGTTGAGTGTCCAAAAATCAAAGGGATATATTACACTCAACATGTTGTTTGTATCTAGATTGAAGGACACAATTACAAGCACATGCTACCCATGTCTACATAAAGGAAGCAAATATAGAGAAACGGTGGTGTTATTAGTACCTTCTCCCTCTCACCAATTCCCAGTCTTCTCTACCTTGTTGTCAACCATCTCGAAGGTGTCAGTCGTTTCAGACAACTCGAAGGGACATTCAGAAAGATTAGTGCCTCTAGAAATCCTGACATTTCCTCGTAATCTTGCAGGCTCCGCTAGATCCGCAATGACATTAACCAGCTCTAGATCTGATTCCTGCTCCAATGCAGGCACCTCGTTTGTAGAGTTCTCTAGAACCTCAACCTAACATTTCTTTAGCTCTTCTTCCAAACACTTCATCCGCAATTTCAATTCGTGTATTTCCTTCTCCTGCATCAGGATGATCTGTAAAACCAAAACCAAACAAAATAAGACACCATGAAGCCTTTCTAACTCACTGTTCGTGAAGAAAAAAGCAATGGTTCAATAAACATAGGACATGACAATGTAAACTGAAACAAGATTTGTGTTGAAAAGTAACAGTAGCATGTTAAACTTCATCAGTCTACCAAATAATATTTCTTTAAGTTTTCTATAACTGTAAAATGCAATTACATGAAACAATGGCATTCTAAGATTATCAAATACGATTTTTCTATTGTGCTCAAGATGGTACTCAGATTCATACGAAAGTACAAATGAAAATTAAATCTTTGCAATAGGACTTTCCAAGTCATCAAAATTTAAAAATCACTTTACATTTTTCTTGAAAAAATACAAAAAAAGCAATGATTCAATACTTCAATGTTCTTATGCTTTGTATAATTGTGAAATGCAGTTTTTATGATTGTAAAAAATGCTTTTTCAATTAATGAGGAATACATTAAGAATGGCACTAAAGATTATGTGAATGAAAATCATACATTTGCGCTTCAACTCTAGTTTTGTCTTTCTACGTAACTAAATTTGTGCAAGTACAAAGTGTTCAATCTTACCTCCCTTCTCACTACTTCAAGGTTGGTCAAGGCCACCTCGCGTTTGGAGACAGGGGAAGAAATGTCTTCCAATTCTGGCTTCATGTCCTGCTTCCAATCTAATTGACTAGTTAATATCAGCACCAGTAGGATCAAACCCAGAGCCATAGGACATGACATCACAAACTTCCTGTAAATATGTAAAAAAAACTACGTCATAGAGCTGAGAATTCAATTACTCTTATTTTTTGAATTAGCCTCTTTTCATTAGCCATTTGCAATTACGGTAAAGAAAAACCTCCTCCATACCTCAATGAAAAAAATTAGATTCACTTTTGAACTGACACTACCTTCTTGTTGCAGATCCACCACCAATTCACATGCGATCTATAACGTCCATATATTCAAAGTCCATGTTTCTTCACTTCATTGCCACAACGCACAAAGTTTCATATGCTTCAGTTCCTCCGAGTCTAAGTGTATACAATTACAAAGACCTGCAATGCACAAGCCAACATTATCAAATCTCCAAACGATGAAAACAAATTAAGCCTGGATATCAGTTTGCGCAATAGTGCACCACACAACGTTATGGAATTCAGAGTCTTTCTCTTGTTTTAAACTCATGAAACTAAAATTGAGAGATAAGATTGATTTGCAAGTAATGAAAGGAGAGCATCTCCAATTAATTTGTACCATATCTCAAGGTACCTATTATTGCATTACTACACGAGGTTAAACCCAGGCTTCTACAAGTTGTTCTAGTTGACAAAAAAAAAATTATGACTTATTAGCTGCCTTGCTTGAACAAATGGTTAAAATTTGAGAGGGTAAGGCAATTTTAGACCACCTGTTTTTTGCAGCTACAGTTGTTGAAAACTAGAGAGAAATAGCAAATGTCATCCTGAAACCTTAACTTTTATTGCTATCATGCTACGCTTGAAGCACTATTGCCAAAACAGAACTTGGAAATCCTAATAACACAGAACAGAAAGAGGATGACTATTCTAGACGTGTTACGCAAACATTCAGGACTCAGTTCCTTTATAAAAAAATAGAATTGTGCAATTGATACCTTACTGAAGCCATTGAAAGACTTCAAAATGCTTAAAGAATGAAGGCTAATCAAGCCTGTGCGCTCAAAATTTACTAAAAGCCACCCTGGTTATGCAATTAAAACACGCAGTACGGCATACCTTGTAAGTCAAATTCACTACAGGAAGGCGGGCCACTTACTAATACAAAACGTTGCAACAAATTCAAAATTCAAGCACACTAAATAACAACCTCGATTTTAGGACCCTAACGCAATCCTAAGTATCAATCCACGAAAGTCAAGCAAAAAAGCAAAGGACAAGGAAGACAAATGTTGCTACATCTCTTCACTTACAGCATCATAAGCTCCCTCGCAGCATCAGACAAAAAGTATACAACTAAACTTCCATCGACAACTAAATTACTTGAAAAAAAAAGGTTCTAGAGACTTTTGTATTCTTCTTCCGTTAGAGCAAGACTAAAGAAAAACTTAACCACCGCCACGCATGTCGACTGAAAACCTAGAAAAAGGAAGAGTCATGAGACAACAATAACTACCTGGAAATCGGGTTGGATTCCTTGTTTGGCAACAGATTTTGTTTAGATTTGCAAGTGTGAGTTGCGTACAAGAGGGACAAAATTTGCGTGAACTTGTGCCCTGGAGGTAAGTAGTTGTGAGAGACTTGGAGTTTGGAAATAGGAAGCTGATTGCAGAGAGGAACTGCCAGTTTTGCAGCAACGGAGCTGGAGAATCGTAGAAAACAAGTGAAACAGAGAAAACCACATGATGCTCTGCATGGACGCTTTGCTGTGTAGCGCTTAGTCTATTTACTGTTGATCTTGGAATTAGAGTGTCCTTCACTCTTTGAGGGGGGTTCACACTATGGGCAATTTGAAGTAAAATGCACTAACTAAAACTCCAAATACATTTACCAGCTGCAACCATGGGACTTAAGCTTACTACATACATTTATTTATAGTTCATTCATACATTTATTTATAGTTCATTTGGGCTCACAGATGTGGCAAATGCTACTGTTCAGACACATTATTTAGTAGGAGGGTATTTTAGTTGCAACATAGATAAGAGCCCTACATGCAATCATTATTGTGTGACTAGTGTTTCACACTGAGGTAATGAAAAACAAAGATATTGTCATAAAGTTAGAAAAACTATTTGATAAGGAATAGTCTCCTCATTTTTGTAAAGATGAAGGAGTTATGTATTTCTAAACAACTCCACCCTTATTAACCAATTTTTATTACTAATTTAATTACCTATTGCAAGTCAAGGACCGTGACCCCTCCAAGTCTTTTCAAGGCCTTCCACCACCATTATGGGCCACTATAGCAAGGATGGCGTTAGATGATACAGTATGGCATTTTGAGGTGCCAAAATAGAAAATTTTAGCTTTATCATCTGCCCATAAAATGTAAAAATTGAGATGTTTACCATCACAAGATGGAAATTTTGAATTCAAATTTAGATCCAAAGACTTTGATTTAATCTTAAACTCCATAGGAAGATACCATTGAACAACTCCATAATAGGGGCAAATTTTTACATTTACCTTGGTGAGAATTTTTTTAAGATTTTGGCACCCTAGCCCCCATAAAACAACTTGTCAGCTAACCCCAACCTTACAGCCGGGCATGATTGTTGATCCAATGTAAGAACCACAAAGATGGATCAATGAGATTGTTTAATTGGGTCAACAATTGTACCCTAGGGCTTTGTATTAGGATTGGTCTAATTGGTCATGTTGATAACATGGTTGCTTTTGCACAATGAACCAACATAACATTTAGTAGCACTAGTATGACCCTTGTCCTATGGATACAATAGCCATTGACTTAAGCTCTCAAATTTAAGACTTGAGCTTTCAATTTCATGACTTGAGCTCTTGATCCATGCTTAATTTTCACAACTTGAGCTCTCAATTCATGTTTAACCATGCTTATAACTTAAATTGCTTGACGGACAGAGTGGACCCTTGTATTCATTGTTCTGGTGGAAGGCTACTGGGTTTCAAATGAAAATTATGAAATACATAACCAAAAACAATATTATATAAAGAATAATTTAAACAAAACTACATTAAATAATACATTAGTCAAAGAATAAATTAATAAACTAGTTGTTAGGAAGCATTCTGTTTGAAACAACTGCACATCATGAACGTAGCTTCCAGTGCAGTCATTTTGACGTAGCGGAAATTTCAACCCTTAAAACTGTTGCTATAGCTTAAATTTCAACAATTAAACTATTCAAAGAATACTGTCTTTTTGCTTTTGGGTGCATGTTTGCAAATCAATTACAACAAAGATTTGTTGTAAACCACATTTCGCATATAGCCATTGTGTCCATGTGTCGTAGCACAAGAAAGCATTTATCTTCCAATTAGTGTATAAATTTGACAAAAACACCATTTGGATGACTACCGTATTGTTTTGCACAGATTTAGTGTGTAGCTCCTAAAGAATTGACCGGAACTGGAACTACTTAGTATATCCAGCACTCAAACAAACACAATTACAAACACATTGGAATGACAATTGGAAGTTCCTTCCCGACATTCTATTAAACTCCCAATCCTATTGTTCTAGCTACTAAACTATTACAACTATTTGCCAATCCGGACAGAAGTTCCTAATTCAATGGCTTTTTTGGATCTGGATATGATCTAAAATAACCAGAAGTTTAGCCTCTATATCAGAGGGGTCCACTATTGACTTTGAAGAAGGATGCGTTGAATCCTACCCTTCTAGAGATTTGAGTGACTGAAATACCACTATAAGAAAATAGCAAAACAAACAAAGACAAAGAGATGCAAGTTTCTCCTCACAGCAAATCTTGAAACTAATCCAGACAACAAGTCACATAGGAAACCCCTATCAGCCCAACTTACTACAACAACAAACCTATTTGAGACAAGTTTCGTTGGCTAAATTGATAACTAGATAACCAAGAGACTCCTATCCACTTGCTCACCGCTACTTCCGGTTGTAGAGGAACCTCACTAGCCATCAACAAGCATTCATCAAGATTGCTATCCAAATTGAATCTATTTTAAAGGTGGCTATTCTTCACAGAAGTCTCCCAATGATGAATCTGGAATAAAAGCTACCTCTTGGTACATACGGTTTTCTAACCAACTCAATAATGCTTCAGAAATTGGATTGGACAGAATCCGGAGGCTGTTCCTTCTTTTGAACACACATAAATTTAGCTACCCGCACTAAGCAATGGTTCTAGTATTACCGTCATACCATCTTCACACAAAAGAATAAATTACAGAGGTCAGATGTGGAATTATGGTGCTTGCATGTATTACAGAAATTAGAAACATAAAAATGCTTGGGGCATCCATCTCAATTTTGCCCCTAGTAGCCAATCCTTCAAAAACTCAAAAATTACTTGAAATGAAAAAACTACCGACCAAGGAATGATACGTGTCATTCCCTAATTTGGAAAAAATGTGGATCTAACTATAAACCCACAAAAAAGGGATCTCAGATCCGTAATTACCGGATTTGGTAGCCCGAGCTTATCTAACAAGGAAGTGACTAACTTCCATCTTTCCATATAATCAAGCTATTTATTCTAGATTATTTATCTACTGTACCTAATACCACTAATATGCAATTAACCTGTCTATTCAATTTTGTAGCTGCTCGCAACTTCCGAGCCTTCAATGTCCTTCTGATCTTCTTCTTCTTGGCAAAAGTCTATTGTGCCTTTTTGGTCATCATTTTCCATTTTCCTCCAAGTGTCAGATTATAATAAGTATCTAGATCCAAGTGTTCCGACTCATTTAGAGAGGTTCCGGATCTACTATCAGTTTCAGATTCGGACGAAAAGGAATCCTCCTTGCTGCTGAGGGTAATCTTCTCTTTACTTAGTGAGGCTGACGCCCTCTTGTTAACCTCAGTCGTCTTTTGCTTCACCAAAATCAAGGTCATAGTTGGGCTTGGCTCCTCTGTTGCACCCAGATCCATCCTTATATCTTGTTTCTTTGCTGTAACCCAGATCCTTTGATGGTGCCCAAGAATGACTTTGAAGCAATCGTTGGGTAGATGTTTCCGTTGATCCAAAATCTAGCTTGGTCAGAGGACGTACGGACTCGGAAGTCTTCAATTTGTCCTTCTCCTTGGGCGGGGTTGGCTTTGGCAAAAAGAAGGAGGTGTCCTATTGGGCAGACATTGCTTCCTTTACCGGACTGGATCCTCCTAATGCTTTTGATGCTGGTGTCTTCGCGTGAGTGAGCATCCTCATTTCAACCAACATGGCCTCAATCCTCCAGCTATACTCTACCAACACCTTGACTACCTTGGGTCCCATCTGAGCTGCTCCTTTTTTCATCACCTTGGCGTCATAGAATTTGGCTTTAGCCACCACATTGCCCGGATTCTCCAAAAGCTTCCGGAGATCCGCAATGTAGATTATCGCCTCTTTGGCCAACTATTCATATTCCGCTTCCTGTAGCAATTCCTCCTAAAGCTTCTTCACCCTGGCTTGCAGTACTCCCACCTTCATCTCCTTCAAATCCTTCAAATGGCGAAGGTCCATCACCTTGCCCACAACTTCTAGTAAAAGTACCCCTAACACTGTACAGAGCTTTTGGGAAACATCCTGCTAGAGCAGGATCAATTCTTGGATCTCTTTGAAATCTTGGATCACCTTAGTGACCGGATCATCCTCCGTTTTTCCTCTCTAGACCGGATCGTTTCCCTTAGCTCTCTCCAATCTCCCTACTCTCTCCTTGGAATCAACACGTCCCTTCCCCTTTGATAGGATACGCCTCACTCTCATGGGTTCCAGTTAGTCGGCATCGAACTCATCAAATTCATGCACAGATTGCGCACCGGGGGAAATATTGTTTTCTAGCATGGTCTTTGCTATCTTATACTCGAAAAGCTCTCCCTCTTTCAAAGTTTCTAGATGGCTATAGAGATGGAAGAAGAAAGGGCTAAGCCTAGAAGACTTGGTGTTTCCAAGCGACTCTATCATCTTAAGCACTAGCTCCTTGATTACTTGCCCCCAATTAACCACTATCTCTTCCTCTAACACTCCAAAAATAGTGTTTCCTAACGAGATAGTGCAATGCTTGGGTCTATCCGGAGTCAGGATTGGAACTAAAAACTCTAACACTCTCTTCTCTCGGATGTTTATGCAATCCAAAATTGCATAACCATTCTTAGGGTGGTTGCGTTAAGCAAATTTGCCCTCACATCTCTTGGCCGTCTAGGAGGCTAGACCTTCTCTTTTTGAAATGAACTTGTAGACCTTGCACCACAACGAGGTTGTCCGCTTTTTCAGATCAGCTCTCTTTGTTTGGGTCCACTTGTTGGACGGATCTGCCATGAGTTCTCCCACCATGGCCTTGTTCTTCAAGTTCCATGGCACTCGGATCAATCTTTAGCACCTCATCTGCCTTAGGTCCTCCTCCAGCAACTCCTTCTCCTTTGTATCTTTTGGTATACCCAAATTTACTGACCAAAGGGGAATCAACTCTTTCTCTTTTTTTGACCTCCCCATCGTTCCGAGTGGATCAAAAATCCGGAACTATAACTCAAAAATCTCACTCGCTAACCCTCAATTAATGAAATGAAAATCTGCACAAGGAAAACTCTAGGAGCAAAATTGTGCAAATTAGGAAGATGGACAACCTTCCTCCTTTCCCTAATCCTAGAACGACGCTGGTCAAATCGTTGCAATCGTTGTCCTAATCATTGGATTACCTAAAGTCTGTTCTTTCTCTTGTTTAGGTTTCTGTTAAGTTTTGTTAAGTTTTTGTTGGCTTCCGATTTCCGTTTTGGTTAGTCTTCAGATTGCTTTCGATTATGTTTTTTGGTGGCAATGCCACCTTCTCCGGATCATAGCTTGCAGTTCCTAGTTCCGATTTTTGGTTAGGGAAGAAATCTACAATTCTTCCTTAACCTATTTAATAATTTAAGAAACCTGATAATTAGTAAGTCCATAAATTTGATAATTATTTTACTTCTGTTTCATAAAAGCAAAAGAATTAATCCAATATGGATTTCCTAACATGATTGTACTATAACTAGCGCTCCCATCGGATTCTAGGTCGCAACACCATGCATGGTGTCAGGTAGTTGAACTTTAATGTTCAATATTGTAGTTGCTCGTGAAAGTGCAACATATAGTTGGTCGTGTGAAAACACGTTATCAAACAAATGAAGCCCAAAGTGAGAAAGAGTCTATCCTTGAGACTTGTTGATAGTCATGGCATATGCCACACATAACAAAAATTGCTTACATGCAAATACAAACAACAAACTGCTCTTGTCAGAAATGAATTTGATGTGTGGGATAAAACATACATTACGAACATTTTTGCCATTGATTATCTCAACCTCAACAACTTGCATGCTAAAGCAACTAACAATCAATTGCGTTCCATTACACAACCCGACCAATGGATCAAGGTTGCAAAGCAACATGATTGGTGTCTCTATCTTGAGAGAGAGTTTGTGCAATGGAAATCCACTGATTTTTATAGTGTTTAGGAACTCAAGAGAGTAAATACCATCCACTTCATCTTCAATAGAATCCACACTAAAAAAGACTTGTTGTGCACCTGAATGTAGCTCAAAACAATACTGTTTATGAGAGAAACTTCCTTGTTACAAGGAGCCAAAATTGCACGCTCACTCAAATACTTCCATGTGGCATCACCTTTCTCAAGGCCAGGATATATAGCAACAACCATAGCTCTTGCATCTTTAAAATGAAGTACCAGCATTTCCAGACACTTGACGTAGTCCTCACAAATGACCTCTAGCTTGTTGTCACCAAGAGAAAGAAGCCAATCTGCAAAACTGTGATTTCCAAGATTAGAGTAAAGAGTAACGGCATCACCAACACGCATATTTTGTGAATAACAAAGTACCTCAACAGACCTCTATAGATATGCGTTTTTTATTGATGTTCCAACAATGTCTGCGTAAGAGCCTTGAGTTATCACATGAAGGACCTAACAAAAATTACAAGATGGAAATTTTGAATTCAAATTTAGATCCAGAGACTTTGATTTAATCTTTAAACTCCATAAGAAGATACCATTGAACAACTCCATAGCAGGGGCAAATTTTTACTTTTACCTTGGTGAGAATTTTTAAAATTTTGGCACCCTAGCCCCCATAAAACAACTTGTCAGCTAACCTCAACCTTATAGCCAGGCATGATTATTGATCCAATGTAAGAACCACAAAGATGGATCAATGAGATTGTTTGAATTGGGTCAGCAATTGTAGCCTAGGGCTTTGTATTAGGGTTGGTCTAATTGGTCATGTTGATAACATGGTTGCTTTTGTACAATGAACCAACATAACATTCAGTAGCACTAGTAAAGGCTACCCTCCCCTCCAAGAGAATGGTGTGGAATATTCCACACCATTCTCTTGGACTCCATACCATTCTCTTGGACTCCACACCATTCTTTAGCTATGGGGATACTTGGCTAAATTTGTTAGAGTTTATGAAAGGGAGGCTCATGGTCAGTGCACATACGTTGATGTGTAGGCCCAAATATGTCAAAAAAAAAATTTTAAATTTTTTTTAATATTTTTAATATTTTTTTATTAGGATGAAGTTTGTAGATGATACCTAAAGAAAGGGAAAGGTAGCCTCTCTTCAAGTTACTAAATGTTATGAACTCATGAATGAATGTATACCAACCACATCCAATACCCAATTATGATTAGTGTGTATTCATTTATCAATTAATTCAAATTTACAAATACCATCAAAATCCACAACATAAGTCAAAATGGAAATTTGATCAAACATGCACAAGTTTCAATTTGTGCAATATTTCATCCAAATGTGAACAAGCTTCATCAAACTACATGTCTACATCTCTTCATCCATTTGTCGGTCTCTCATCGACTCCGTATGAGGCTCCGCCATACGGATGGATAAAGTGGGACCCAAATCCATTGGATCTAAATCCGTGTGACTCAAATTCGTGTAACTACTCCATTTACGCTCCTCGGCAAGTTGCAGCGATGGCTTGAAGAGCCTCCTTGCATTGGATTGCTGTGAAACTTGCTCACCATGGCTGTTATGGCCGTGTTCTCGCTATTACCGGCAAGCAACATGAGATTCGCTCTCACAGGAAAAAAATCATTGCAGGCAGGTGCAATGGAGACCTGTTTTGGCCATGGTCAAGGGAGAAGGAATTCGGGGAGGCACGCGTGGGCATGCAAGGCCGGAGAAGAAGATGCGGACGAGAGGAAGGAGGCCGTTCCTAATCTGCTGGATTTGGAGGCGGAGTTTTGGAAAGCCTTGGAGAGTGACAAGTCTAAGGTTCGTGATACGGCCGTTTACATTTAGGTTTTCTCAAAAAACCTTATCTGCATTTAAATTTTACAATTAAATCGATCGTTTTATAGTTTAAAATATTCTAAGCTAATGGCAATTGAAACTCCAAATTCTTTGAGAGAGTTGCTAGGGATTAAGGTTGCGATGGTGAAGGAGAAAAGATTTGATTTCTTGCTAATAGTAGCCATTTAGTTTCGAAGAGTTTTGGAAAGTGACAAGTCTAACGTACGTGATACGGCCGTTTACATTTAGGTTTTCTCAAAAAGCCTTATCTGCATTTATATTTTACAATCGAATCGATCCGTTTATAGATAGAAATCTTCTAGGCTTTATGGCAAAGGAAACTCTTGGTTCTTTGAGAGAGTTGCTAGGGATTAAGGTTGCAATGGTGAAGGAGAAAAAAAATTTGAATTCTTGCTAATAACAGCCATTTTGCTCGACAGGCTTTGATGAAAAGATTTGGCTGATGCTACAAAGCATGTCTCAGAGAAGAGGAGAGAGCTGGATGAGTTGAATCGTCGGGAGAAGAAAACGGAGGAGTTGCAGTCGTTCCTTCAGTGCTTGGATGCTGACCAGGGAGTCGCTGATTGTGCGGTAAAATTCATTAACTTCAATGCTGTCTTCTCTGAAGGCGATCTAGATGTTATAAGGTTCAAAACAATCAGTCTCTAGGGTGTAAAACTTGAATTCGAGTGCTTGCCATGTTGCTGGATTTATTGCGGCACTCAAGAAATTACGATCTTTAAGTTCAGGCCGCAGCAGAGTACGCAGGTTGAAGCAACAAGCTTGAGATTGACAAAAAATGTTCTACACGGTTTATTTATTTATTCCTTATTTTGTTCAATGTTGTCTTTGTTCTGGTCAAGTAACAAGACTAAGGATAAAGACGTGAGGTTTTCATGACTCAGGTATGGCATCAACAAGATTTCAAGCTACATTGCTTATTCTATCTACCTAGTGTGTGATACATTGTTTTGTAATCCTGTGCAACGTCAAGAACACTTCCGATCAACTCCATGTATTGAGCTTTGAGTCTTGTATTGACTACTTGTTGCTTTCCACTTAATTGTTTGAGAGACTACTCATTGAAGAGCTTCTTGATGGTATAGAGATTTTAATAAGAATGAAGTTACTTACTCTATTCATCGAAGAGCTGTTTATTTATTGAAGAGTTAATTTGGTGTTACATCAAATCATGCACAACATTAAATGGAAAAAACATTGTACCTCTTTGATGTGGATTGAATTCTTATTCCCCTCAAATGTGTTGTAAGGTGTCAAAAACTTACAATGGATATGTTAAAATCTGTACTTTCAATCTTAGTTGCATATGATATTGGTTTGAATTTGAAGTATGTTTCTTTGTTTGCAATCTAAAGTGACCCTTAGTAACACATGACGTAGATCTTGCTGCAATCCGTTGTTGAAACCTGTCAGGTGCACAAGCTACCAAAGTTTCTAGGATTGCTCTCACAAAAATAATCTAACATTCAGATCAAGAGGACGGTGCGTTCAATGCATTGGTCGAATGTCAAGGTTCTAAGCAATGTTCATCTTTGAAGGTTTCAGAGATAGAAGAGGAGGTTCTGAAGGCCGAAGCAGAGGTGAGGGCTGCTGAGCTTGCCTTGGTTATGGCTCGTGCTGGTAACAGTGCCGCTGAGCTCTCTAGCAAATGGGAGGCATCGGATATTGACAAAGATGCCAAGCGAATTGAGTCTGGCAAGGTGGGTTTTGTGCATTAAATATGAATTTTGAACTACACGTTTTTACCAACGAAGTATTTTTATGAACTACGCATTGGCAATATAGACATGGATATTAAAACTTATGTATTATGTAGTACTTATTCAGCGATAAGTTAGGTACTAACTTGCAAATAATGTTCGGTAGCCTTGATTGCCATTATTGGACATGTTAGCAATGTGAATAGAATTTATTTTACAACCAAACCCAACCCTTCCACAATTTTTTGATACCTAATGTACTCAATAAAAACGTATGATCATGAATATCTGCTACATTGTTGAGCCCTCAAATTTTTACCAGTGATTCAAGAATGTTATAAGATCATAGAAGTCATAGTTTTGGACTCTAAATTCAACAGTGCATTTTGATTCTGAGCATAAGTTTGTGTATTTGAATCTCATTAATTGCATATTTTCTAAACTCGATTCTGTAGTGGATTGTAAATGCAATTAAGGAGGATTCTAATGCTCCTCGGCCTCATCGGCTTCAAATCCTACTTTGGAATTGTGATCGATTTCCAAGAGGAATGAATCACTGAGACTTTGTAGATCCATGTCTACTTCACAGTTGATATGCATGAACGAAATTTTCGTTCAGTTTTTTCAAGTGATTAGCATGTACAAAAAACCAAACCTTTGACAGCTTCTCTAGAAAGGTACCGTACTTTAAAGTTGCAGTCGGTTGATAGGTGAACCTTTTTGTGATGCAGGCAGCAGCTGTCTCTGCAATTGCTGGCACTTTTGCCAGCCTTCCCTTCACAATCGCCGTATATGGAGGCTTGACTATGGGGGCTCTTTTAAGCCAAGTCGGTATGTTGGTCAGCTGCGCCTTATTCGGTGTGACTTACCAATATGCTATTCGTCGAGACCTGGGAAATTTGCAGCTCAAATCCGGAGTTGCCGCTGCATTTGGTTTGGTCAGAGGTGAGAGAATGCTTTTCATCTTCTTGTCATGAAATTCTTTAGTCATTTGGCTCTCAAGACTCCTTGTTTGCTGTAGTGGCATAATTGTGTTCACTATGGCACAATTCCTGGAGAACTTTGGTTTTGCACGATGACATATGTCCTTCATTATGAAATCAAACTATCTTATTGGCAGATACTTTAAATCTTGATGAACTTAAAGCCTTTGATACACAAATATAGTAGAACCTGTCCATAAACATATAGCAACTTCTTGGTCTAAACTTGTGAATACTCCTCCGTGATTGATCATCAAATAATTGGTCCCCATCTTGAGTAAATGAATACTGTATTATTTTATCAAGATTAACCTGTATTAATGAACAACCTGTCGAAGTGCATATCTTATCCCAGTCCTAGCTGTATTCAATTTGACAGGTTCTAGTGGTGAGATCCTTGGTAACTAAAGTCAGGAACGAAATCTTGAAAGTTTTCTTCCAATTATTTGAGAAATTTGTACGAGATCATCAAGTTGATGCTCATTCTAAATTTGTTATCAATGGTCTGCACATGTGCTGGATATGCTACAGAAGCTCTTGCTGGATTTCCAGAAACGGGCATTGACAATATCCTGAAGGCAAGCTTAGTCGCCGGAGAGAGTGTGCTTATCTTTGGAATTGCAGCAGTAGCATTAGATTATTGTCTACGAGAGAATGTTCTTGGCCCTTTTCCCTCAAAGTATCAACCTTAGTTACTATCATGTCAATCTTGCCTTGATATATATTGCATATATGTGTTTGCGGGGCCAAGGTGGAAAAGCTCTGATTTTCCACCATAAGAGTTTTTCAATTTACCACCAGGAGATTGAGTTTGAAATTTTGATTTAATATCTGGATTCAGAGACCCTATTTTAGTCTGGAACTACGGGAAGAGATATAATTGACCAACCACAAACTAGGGGCAGATTCTTACTTTTATCTTGTTTCTAAAAACATCTGACTCAAGAAGACGTATGTGCAGTATACCAAGCAGTCAATCCTAGACTATACTGCATATTCAATAATGAGGGTGTAGGTGCTTGCGAAATATTCCACATTACGGGTCATTTACACACAGGTTGGTAACATCACAAAATCCTCGCACACCGCTCATGGCTCACCATTTCACTCCGCTACAAACCTTTCGGTGGTAGGGGTTATTTGTAGGATAACTTGGATTCTCTACGGAATGCCAAAAACAATCAAAGAGATGGGTGGGCGATATCTAGCAAGAATTCAACGCATCAAAACTCCAGCCAATGCCAACATGTGGTACATGGTTGCAGTGTACAGACTGAACCTAACTGCGAAAAAGGTTTAAAAAAGAAGGTTAAAAAAAGAAGAAGAAGCAGGCAGCAATGCATGCGCAAATGTTGTACAGATCTAACCAAACAAACAAACTAACTAACCCATTCTTGTCTACTACACACGCTCTCCTCTCGAAACTCACGCATTTCACCCTCGAACCTCGACGTCCTCTCCGCCAAAAAAAATCCTCCACATCACCGACACCACCGCATGTCAGTAGACGCAATCCCCGTCTCCAATCTCCAATACAGCTCCCACCAAACTAAAGCGAGAACCTACCTGCTGCAAAGCTAAGCACGAATATCAACGAAGTTGACAAGAATGATCAATTCCCACATCGATCTCGCAGTAGACCTGTCCCGAGACTGCTTGTTGCACTGTCCACTGCCAACAACTGAGCTCCTTTGCAACAATCCGGATTTGGCAACAGCAAAGCATTGTTCAGATCTAGACAGTTACACGCTCCTGTAATTTGCCGTTAATTCCACCTCGTCCTCTTTTCTCAGTTCGCACGGTCCACCATAGCCTCGTATTGATCAGTGCATGTGGTGCCGTAGTTCAATAACAAGTCGGAATTCTCCGTTCTGATTTCTCGCAAGAGCTGTCGGTGAAGAAGATCTGTTTGTTGCAAGCTTTGCAAGATTGCAAGGTGGGAGTTTGTGTGCGTGGATGTGCAGGAGGAATGGTTATTTGGTGACAGTTGTACTGCGGTATGGACGTGAACTCGGATGCGAACTCGGGTGCAAGCTCGGGGGCAGGATGGGTCGAGGAGGAGCGCCGTTGCATGATGGCAAGTGGTTGCCTTTCTCGTCGTACAGAATCAGCCCCGAGAATTCGAGAGGAGCGCACCGCTCGCCGCGCAGAATGGCTCGCTGCCACACTGCCGGCCCTGTGGTGGGATCGTCAGGCTCCTCGCTGGTCTTCACTGGCCGAAGCGCGTCCACCACGTCCACCTGCACAGCGCCATAGCCAAAATTCCCTTTGGGAGGTTATGAGCAGGGCATTTATTTTGTGGCAAAATGGGAGTCAAATTGGCAAAAGAAAAACTGACGGATTTGGACCATTGTAGGTTGGTTTCTCCATTTATTATCCATTGTACTGTTGACAATTGTAATGTGGTGAACAAAAAAAAGTGCTTTGGTTATAAGGGATTGAAAGTGAAATAGTGGTGCAAATATTTATAACAGGGAAAAAATCTTGTTTTGCACAACATTGATATGATGTTTGTGGAATAACAATTGTTTCCACTCAAAAAAATAGGAATAAAAAACCATCTCAATGTAGACCATGCATTTAATAAAGGAGACCAAGGTCGTTTTCCATAATCCTTGGCTACTTTAGAGAATGATGGTGTTCTTTTTTATGAAACTTTGAAGGATATTCTTGAAGTTTGGGATATTTGTATAGACGCTCTAGTATTTTCAGAATTTACACAAATATTCTCAAAAACCATAATTTTGAGTCATTTGTTTTGTTGTGCACATCACTTCTTCCATGACCACCAGTTGAAGAAAGGAATGTAATAAACAAAAAAGAAGCAAAATGCACAAAAAGGAAGAAAGGGATTGGCGTGCACAACAAAACAAAACTAACTCCTAAAAATTACAACTTGAGGGTATTTTGTGCATTTTGTGCAGTTTTTGAAAAACCAAAGACCATCTATGTAAATGTTGCAAACTTCAAAGGTATCCATCAAATTTTCCAACATGTACAGAGATATTGCAAACTTTAGGAGTATCCATCAAATTTTTCTTTTTAGATCCTTGAAGAGGATCGACCAATAATCCCTTATTATGAATGTGAATTTATTCTTGGTTTATTGCAATAAAGAGTGCAAAATAAAACTAAAAGTTCTGGAGTAAATTGGCCATTGGAATTTGGTGTGGGGCAGCATTCCAGTAGTAGGGAAGTTGAAGGACATGGTGCCAAGCTTTTGCGATAAGGTAGGAGGCTTGAAAACCGCTCGGGTTCTATTTGCATTCACTTCTAGCAATGGCCGACATGTTTCTTCAAATATCTATTATTGTTATTGATGAGTTAACTAGGCTTAGCAAGTTAACCTAATTTGCTACGCCTACCTAATTCATTAATAACATTAATAGATATTTGAAGGAACATATCACTCTTTCCTAGCAATGAACACAATTGAAACCCTAATGCAATTAGAGCCTCCTACCTTAGTAGGGTTTTCTACTAAATGTTGTGTTTAGATTGCCCCACACTAATTTTTCAACATTTCACACTACATAAAGGCGTCTTGCAGTGCAGACTGCCATGTGCACTAAGTGCGTGGTGCCCTGTGACGAGCACGGATTCAAGAACTTTGATAATTACAACTTTTGAGCAATAGCTATGCCTACATTTATTAATGGGACATTAAGGTGGAGTAAAAAATGGTCCCTTCTTTTTTCCCAATTTACCCAATATAGTGTTTGAGTTACTATTATTTTGAAGTCAACTAAGGTAAGAGCACCTAATACCAACATTGTACCTAATGTTATTACTCTCTCCATAGGGTGATCATTTTAGAACTTATATCTAGGTACACCATAGATAGCTTACTCTTGTTAACCAAAATGATAAGCTATCTCTAGTGTACCTAGATTTAAGTTCTAGAATGACCACCTTATGTAAAGAGTGACTCCATTAGATACACTATTAGTATTGGATGCTCCTACCTTATGAGTTGACTACATCATACCAATGAGAGTTCAATCAAGTGGATGCAATATGCGGCAGATGCGCAAGCAGATAGACAATTTGTCCAATGTGACAACCATGGATGCCTCTTTCCTTGTTATGAAATATTGTCCAAAATCTCAAAGGTGAAAATGTGAAATTTGGTCAATGTGGAATTGAGTGTTATATA
Organism: Ulota crispa; assembly: GCA_963920765.1. Classification (NCBI taxonomy): domain Eukaryota; kingdom Viridiplantae; phylum Streptophyta; class Bryopsida; order Orthotrichales; family Orthotrichaceae; genus Ulota; species Ulota crispa. The sequence goes on along the minus strand of OY987251.1, from coordinate 729,958 downwards.
TGGAGTGTATCTGTACATTGCATTGGCCCATTGGTCCAGATACACCCCATATATAACACAACTCCACATTGATCGAAATTCATGTTTGAAGTTGAATTTCGTGTCCCTTGGGATGCGGGCGGCGAAACATGGTGCAAGGACGGCGAGCGAGACCGCAACGGCGGCCGCTCAATAGCAAGCCTAAAACCGCAATACATCTCCGCAGCTTTCTGTTTCTGCAGAATGGCATAGTACGGCTGTAGCATGTCCTCAAGTCAAGCCCTGTCCCAGTCAAGTCGATCTTCAGTTGAGGCCAATTCCGCTGCAGCGATTCCAAGGCCTTCGACACCGACTCCCTGTTCTGGAGGCCCTACCCGCACAGCGACAGCGCCTCCAGTCTCGACTTCCCCACAACAGCCAGAAGTTGACGATATCCTCCTTAAGGGTAGAAATACCATAAAGTAACCGTTAAAATTAAACCAAAATAAGCCATTTATGTAAGATATGGGGGGAATTTCTTGCTCAAGAAATTGAGCTCAATATGTGCAAAAACAAGAATATTAAGAATGCAAAAAATAAAAATAAAAAAATAAAAAATCCTCAAGAATGAATATTATTATGCAATATAAATGTGGATTTTTCATTTGGACCCATTCTTGTTTCATAAGTTCACCTAAAAACGGCTATGTCTAGAACCTTGTTCCAAAACAAATGTGAATCAATCAAATGCGAGAAAATCATTAGTAAAATTATGAATCCCCCAAAAAGGTCCTTAAGATTTGACACTCTTAACATTTATTGAGCCTAAGCTAGGTACATTAGAAAGTGTGTGAAGTGGCTCTACCTCGTATGACTTTCCTATTATACATCACAAAAATTTTGAATAGAAAATGGTAATCTACTCCTTGTTTGAAAAACTTTACCCACACGCACAATCTAAAACTTACAATACAAAAAGACATTGCATTGATGAAATATGTAGATTGATGCACTCACTAGTCACTATCCAAGTACTTCACTCATGAACTCAAAGGATAGGCAGAAATAAGAGATTAGTGATTTGTTTGTTGCAATAAACACATGTCTTGGGGTCCTTTTTTATCCTTTTTGAGACTTCTTAAGGACCTTGTTGAGGGTTCATAATTTTGCTAATGCGTATCTTTTCACAATCTTTTTTAGAGAGTTAGCTTTTGTTGGTTTCAAAAATAGTCTACTTTGGTATGCCCCCTAAATGTCACATTGGATGTTTTTTAGATTTAGATACCAAGAATAGCCCAATAAGGCAAAAATCAAACCTTATGATTTTTGCATCTGTGTACAATAGATTTCCACAAAAATTACACATTTCTATTTGTCAAGAAGTTGCTAACAAATCTCTATGATAAAAAAAATTCAATTATGGCTTACACTCCCAATTATTTTCAAAATGCTTTCCCACACTTCTCTAGACCCTATTTTTGTTTGTGACGCTTAGGGGTTAAAAAGGGGAAGGCATAACGGTTTATGGTATTCTTTACCTTAGTGATCCACTCCAAGTACTTCAACAGCCCCAACTTCTTCTTCGGATTCTGGTGCCGAATGCCTAGAAACCTCAGCATCTCACTCTGGTCAATCATGGTGCACACCGCCTTCAGGTCGGCTTTTCTCCACAGGTCCCGGACTAGAACTACCCCCGACAGCATGGGGAGTTTGAGGATGAGCTTGGAGAGCTCTGGCCCTTGGAATGGTACTAGTAAGTGCAACTCCCGCACGTTGGGAGCTTTTTGCAAGGCTATGCGGAGGTTTCTTGCGAGTCCCAGGAGGCTGTGCGCTGGGTCCGAGGGGGAGTACTTGATGACAAACTTGGGCACGCAAGAGACTTGGTGCAACGTGGCCGTGCAGGCTGTTGCATCCACTCCGAGCCTGAAGTCACGCAGACATGAAATGCAGAGCGTTTCTAAGGCTGTGTTGCACTCCATCCACGTCACCACTGCACAGAACACATATACACGAAAGCAGCAAATAACGTGAGACTAGTGCGAGTACACTTGCAACCCCTCAATGTTAAAAATGGGCCACTTTATAATAGCCCCACTCAAAACTTGAGCTCAATTGATGATACACTAGATTGTGAATTGGATAAACTTGGAATTAGATCTTGGTCCTAATATAAACCGGCTCTAATGAGCAGTTCACACTATGTCTCACGTCCCATCTTTGCAAGTCTTATCTTTGCAAGTTCCATCTATGTAAGTTCCACCCCAATATGAGATCCCAACTCAATTGAGTTATTAAGGGTAAAATAGAGTACTAAAGAGAGTCATGAATGTTTTATGCAAAAATATTGGTGAGACTTGAGCTGAAAGTTGGATTTAACATAATGGTCAGCCCAAAGTTTGAGTGAAATCCCAGTTTTTTGAGGCCAAAAAATTTCAGAAAATGCTGCCATGTAATTGTAAAACACAAAAATGTGGGACTTGGAATATAATGTGAAGCACCAAGTCTCAATTTTGGACTCTACACCAATCAAGTTTTTAGATTTAAGTGGGACTTGGGACAGGGACATAGTGTGAACCGCCCTTAAAAATACAAGTGCAGTTTGGAAGTGCAGTTTGGAAGTGCAGTTTGGAAGTGCAGTTTGGAAGTAGGTTGGTTTGAACACACAAGTAGCCAGGGAAGGGAGTGATTAATTTGCAAACAAATAAACCAACCTCCTTTTGAAGTGGCCACGGGTGTCTGCCTGAACGTTTTCATGCCCTTGGCATTCCATCGGAGGGTGAGCACTTGCAACATGTCGTTCCAAACCAACGCGAGGGCGAGGTCGCGCCACCCTTGCCTGCTCAAGTTGGGAAAAGATAGTTCCACCAGGGACGAGTTGTTCAGCAACGTCTCCACGGCTAGCTTGAACCCCACGCGCTCGCACAACTCCGCTGCGATGTGCACGATGCGCAAGTTGGGATTCTTGTCCAGAGTCGCACAGAACTCTGCCAACTCGTTCTCCCAGCATTCTTCCAGTAGCTGCTTCTTGTGTTCCATGTAATCCACTCCCCCGGGAATGAACGACACCGTTGTCAGCTTGGAGTCAGGTCCATGGCTTTCTGCACTTGTGATGGCTCATATCACCTTCAACCAATGAACAACGGTAGCCAGGGTAGGCCATGGTGACAAGTGTGAGAATATGACCTAATACAGAGATCCCAACTCAAGTGGGGACGTAGTTATTTTGCATAGTTGTCACATTGGGCAAGATTTGGTTGTTGGACAACGTAAGCAACCTGAAGCTATTTTGCATGGTTGTCACATTAGGCACAATTTGGTTGTTGCACAAGACAAACAACCCAAGCAAAAATCAAGCTATTTTGCATAGTTGTCACATTGGGCAAGTTTTGGTTGTTGTACAAGATAGGCAGACAGATGGATCAGAGATCAAACGGAGTGGTTGTCCATGCTAGAATTACGGTGCAAACATTAGAGTGCAATTGCAAGGTTGTTGCATCCGTATTCCAACCTAAAAAAAAAGTGTTTATGTTTGCTATTTGACCATTTAACGCGTTATTCAATAATTTGGGAAAATGCTTACATTCTAGGTCTTAGCACTTCTTTTTCTAGAGAATGCCATATTCATTGAATTGGGAATCTGTTAATTGTTTTCCAATGAAATGAGATATATATCATCCAGAAATCTGTTTTCCAATGAAATGAGATATACATCATCCAAAAATATGCTCTTTTTGGACAGAAAGTTCATTAACATTTGAAATTTTGAACAGAGTTCATTAACTAAGATTAAGGTGACCTCCTTAATTCAGATTAAGGTAAAAAGTTTGGATTAAGGCAAAGTACAAAATGGTATCCATGGTTTTCCCAAATGAAGATGAAAATTTTGGATTAAGACAAAGTACCAAATGGTACCCATGGTTTTCCCAAATTAATGAATAATGTGTTATTTGTGTTTGCATTGGATAGACAAGCAAATTAGGTTGGTTCAAAGTGACAACCATGCTATTTTGTGAGCATAAAATGTAGTATTTTGACAAAATCTAAGTTCACAGTTCCAACTAGATAGTGCTCATAGTATAGCATTCCCCACCCAAGCGGTTGAATAGTCTCTTGCTATTTTGGATCTATAGCGTCTTTTGAATTTTCAGCATTCTTGTAGGAACTTACTAGTTACTAGTGACACCAGTTGCACTACCCTTGGAGTAAGCTTTTGTGAAGAAGAAATTTTTTTCAATAGTTTCTCTGTTTGAGACTTCATGGACCCCTCTCCATTTGAGACAGTTTCTCTTACTTTTAGCATGTTCATTTCTTTTTTTACATTTGAATTGTTTTACTGAGTTTTTTAAACAGCCAATATGGAATCATAGTTCTTGACAAATTGTTTACATATTGATTTTCTTTTTGAAGTACTACAACGGCATATCAAAAGTGGGTGTTAGAGTAAAAGAATGATTTGAATACAATATTCATTATACGGAAAACCCTGATTCTAGGACTTTTGGATTCTATGTTTTTGAAAGTGTATTCACTAAATATACACAGCAAACTTTTGTGAATTTCCTTATCTCATTTAAGGAATTTATCATGTTTTCCCTGTGAGTTGTTAAACGTTTTTGTCTATTTATTTTGTGATTTTTCCCTATCTCACATTTCCTTGTTAAGACGCAAGGAATTCATACGCAAATCCCTATAGCAAAATTTACAAGAGTTTGCTGTGATATTTTTGAGGATGTAAAATTTCAAAAGTCTCAAAATCAGGTTTTCTCTAGTCAATGGATACTCTATATTTGATGAATGGTGGAAAACACACTCTATGCCTTAGAATTGTCAATTTTAATGTTTGACAAGTATGAATTTTTTCAAATTTAACTTTAATTTTGTTAAATTGGCAATATTGCCAAAAGTTGCACCATATATCTTCACAAAGGTCCAATTTCAGCTCACAAGCCACAACCGGTATAGAGTTTGGGTTTAACCCTTAAAGGACCGAGCTACTATAATACATACTATGTACAGTGCTGTATAACTGGCATCTGCTACCAACAAAAAGTTTTAATTTGAAATCTTGACTACCTCACTAGAACAACATTGATCTGTATTTTGACTTCTTTGTTGACCTCAAATATAATAAAGGTGTGGATGCACTCCAAACACACAAAAAATACCCCGTATTGTCTTGGTCGCAAAGGGCTGCCTTTACGGGTTAAGCAGTGTTGCTTGAATGGAGCCAAAGTAATGAAGAACTGCCAATTCATGGAAACTGACGATATTTTAAGTTCTATCAAAGTTGGCTTCTAAAAAGTGAGACAAAAGCTGGTTTTGTAGGTTTTATAAATAAACTAGCATCTCTACTCATATTGTGTAACATTGAGTTAGAGAGACGTTAGGATAAAAAGGGAGCTATTAATGCATGGACTTGCCCAAAAAAATTCTTGACACAATAAAAATTGTAATTCTCTTTGCGCACGGCAAATCCTTCAAAGTTTAAACACTACTTTTATTTTTAATAACTCATACATTTAATGAGCAATGATGAAAAATCTATCTACTTTTTTAAACAAGGAAGGAGGCTTGTTGTTAGTTGAAGACTGTTTTATCTAATTAGACTGGTGGGAGAAATTACTATTCAACACTGAAAACAAGAAACACTATGTTTCCAAGGATAAAATTCTAGAGGTTGATTGAAAATGCTCTAAATATTTCACCCACAAATGCCACTCTGACACCCTCTAACAATATAAAATTAATAAACTTATTGGTGAAAGAGAGAAACACTAAAACTGACCTCAATGCGTTGTTCGTGGTTGTCCCGGATTCTGATCTCGGCCGACTCGGGAGTATACGAGTACGCCTTGGGCAATCGGTTTTGAACCGCCAACACATTCTCTTTGTTGAAAAGCCGGGTCTCCTCCACGCCGATCACCACCGTCTCGAACTCTCCCAGCCGGTACAAAAACGCACCCAGCTTCTCCGTGGGCTTCACCTTCAGAGGCTTGCCTTGCGTCTCCCGCAAGATCTCCTCATCCTTGCCCCGGAAATGGCGAGCCATCGGAATCTCAACATGTCCTTAAGGTCAGAGCGTCTTCTTCGACGAGGTCCTGCTCAACATCCTCACAAACCCCCCCTTCCTTTTCCTAACAATAGTAGTACCAGTATATATATGACTCTCCTCGCTCCCAGTCTTTGGATTCCGGAACTAAAAATGAAAAATCCTCCAAAATACTGTAAATAGTATCACATCGAAGACATCCTACTCGTCTCGAAAAAGCTTCCCCACTCATGTATTCCGCCTTGCTAAAATCCCAACTCAGGAGCCAACTAATCATCCCCTGACCTGACTAAAAAAATTGAGACACCGACAGAAACGGCGTCCACATAAACAGTTCAAGCGTGGTGGCGATCGATCACAACACAGACGACAAGCGTCTACAGTCTCCATGTCTACCGAATCTAAACCTGCCAGTACTACATCCATTTCCGCTTTAGTTTCCGCGACACAAGCAAGGTTCTCCGTCTGAGTTCTAGAATTCTAGACACCTGATCAGGACTTACGTTTTGATGCAAGTATTGAAATTTAGTCCACGTCGTCCCGTGTAGACAGCACACGACAACAGCGGTGAATCTCTCACAGGTAGCTAGGGTGGTGTATGAATACATTATATGTAGGGTAACTCCTTCCACGTTAGGATCGAAACAGTAAAGAACAACATCGAGGAACACTGGTTCGCATCCGCTATGGGATCCAGTCCGGTGCCTAGTGCGGATTCAAGCAAGCTAGGTCTGATTGATGGTTGTAAGGATCTACAGTACTGCACTAGAAGAACAGGCCACGCTAGTTAGACGAGCGTGACCTTGTTTCAGTCCGGAGGAGGCTGCGCAAGCTAGAAATTCAGCAAAGAAGGGCGCTCGAGTCATTGGGGAAGGGAAGAACGGTTTGTCGCTTGTGCGATTTGCACATGCATTATCGCTCCCGTCCCAAACTCCCGATCGGAGGCTGGAGTATCGGCCGGAGTCCGGCAGAATCTTAGTATCGAGCTCTTAGCTGACCTCCTGCCAAAGGCGCATTCACGAGAGAGAGAGGACATTGGACGTAAGGAATCTACGAATGGCGGAGGTGTTGCTTCTTTCGATTGTCTATTGGGTCATCTTGCACCAAAGTTCGGGGAGAACCGGCATTTACGGCTAATTCACACTCACACTATGGCCACACTATGGCCTTAGGCCGTCAATTTCTACCAATGAGATTGCAAGAAACAAGACTATGGCTTCTCAACCAAGGTTATTATTTTACATATTTGCTGGTGCAGCAACATGCACCCCATAATGCAAGTTGGTAAGGAAAATTTGGATAGAATTAACAACGTACACACATTCATCCACAAAATATAATAGTATCAGTAGTTTTCATCCAAAATCAGGTGAACTTGGTGCTTCCTTGGGGAGCCTGCGGAGGGATTTGGCAACTTCATCCAATTTTTCACAAGATATTTTTAGTGTTATGGTTGTTAGTCATGATTTGATGTAAGATTCAAGCAAATTTTTGCCAAGAAAATTTTCTTTACTCTCAATTCTTTACACTGGATGCCAAAGTCCAAAGTCTGCCATTGGGCTCCAAATTGCCTCCATGACGGATTACTTTTTTAGAATGCCGGTGTAGAATTGAAATCAGTATTTGCCCACGGGTCACAGGGTTCCTGTGAAGCCACCTACACTAGAAAAAGAGAAGTATATCCAAATCTTTTCTATATGTTTATTGCTCGAAATCTTGGAGGTGGTTGACTAGAGAAAGTTAACCCAAAAAACTTGCAAGAATGAAGCATTTGTTGGAGGTGGTCCAACTATTTAAGCTTCATGGATTTAGATGACAAATCCTGTTCTTAATGCTTTAATTAAAATTTAAATCTTATAAAAAATCACTATTTTTCTTTCTCAAGGATTTCAAGTGAGAAGTAGGTGTACTATGATGATAAGTACCTCATCAACAAGCAAATTTGAGCTCATAACCACCTTATTGGTGTGTCAAGGCCAGAACTATTAAGCCATGGGTGCAATGGCTTTCTGCCACCATGAAATTATTTAATAAATTATTTTGTTTGCGACATAATTGAATAAAATAGACTATTAAATTTCAACCCTAAGAGATGCAAGCATCTATAATGTGGACAATAAACAATTTTATACTTTTATTGTATAATTATATGAGTTAGATGAAGCACATCTAAGTGTGTTTAAAAATCAATTTTTACCTATTTTTCAATTATGTAATAAGTTTGATTGTTGAATGCTTCATGAAATGAATGTAAACCGTAAAGCTACAAACCATATCAATAATATCATGTCAAAGTGGAAGAAGGAAATAGCTTGTGAAAGTAAAGAATTTTTATTTGAAAAACATTAAAATTAACTACAATTTGTTTTGTCTCAAAAGTTGCATATTTACATGCCTACCCATCCTCCTTGCTCTTATAGGGCTTCATCTCAAATGGAAAAATTTAGTGATCGGTTGGATATTTCGAACAAAATTTCAGTGTTTTTTGAAAATGACGTTTTCATTCAAAATCCAAGAATTGATTATTCACCCCTAAAGTGGAGGACGGTAGGTAGCACGTAGATTTTTCAAAAAAAATCTTTCATCTCTACATAAACTTATTCAAAGTCTTGCACAAATATCATGAAACACTCCTTAGGGATCAAGAATGTCGTATTGTTAAACTGTTATTATTTCAATGTTTTTGCAAAATTTTGTGTTGTAGAATACTCTATTTTCCCAAAATTGTCCCATTGGTGAATTTTATTTTTTCCATTGGTAGAGTGACAAGCATCATGGGTTTTTGAGCTTCATGGCAATTGTCCTTCATTTTACATAATCAACAACTTTTTACATGCCTACCTAGGAAATGCATCCAATTGTATTATGAGGCAATTTGAAGGTATTACCAATTTTACATCCAATAGTTTCAAAGTTCAACCGGTTTTTTGGGCATTTTCACCAATTAACCCTTTGAAGGTTATGTAGATTGTTGATATGGAGCTTTTGAGCAAAATCAATCATGACCTAAGGGGATTCCAAGAACCAAACCTTCAATTTTGCAAGTTTTGTTTTTCTCTCCTCTATACGTGATCTTAGAAACTTGTACAAAAATTATGAAGTATCACTGATGAAATTAGCCACATATTCAAAGAGAGAAAAAAAAATCTTTCTAAAAACACTTGGATGCAATTCATTCATTTCACGCAACACCTATAGTAAGTCTTTGAAATTGTCTACCTCTAGACAACGTCACTCTTAGGGAGTTAACAATATACTAGATTCTTGTTCTCCCTCAACATTGATGCATCCAGAAATCAAAAAGGTAAATAGAATTGTCCATGTGAGAATATTCATTCATACAATCAATTATGTGTAGCATCTTTTCATCCAACTATAGACAAACTTAATGATTTATTGAGAGGGATTTTGGCAATTTCATCCATAGTTACACCATATATATTTTAGGGGAAATGAAGCCATTGTCCAAATGGGGTAAGATTTTTACTCAAATTTGCCAAATTAAAATTGGCTGCCTCAAGCCTTCCATGTTGGAATGTCAATGGGTGATGCTAGGCATAAATGGCAAAACCGCATTGGATGAAGCTATTTTGTGAGTGTGAAATGGTGAGCCATGAGCAATGAGTCATAATTTTGTGACCCAAAATTAATTTTGAGCTCAAAATCAATGAAAATTTAAAAAAAATAATAAGGATTTTTAGAAGATGAAAATTTAAAATACACAATCAGAGAGCCTTATGTACATAGGTAAAAAGTTAGTATTCTAACTAAAAACCCAAGCTCATGGCTTACAACTCATGGCTCATGGTTCACAAGTCACTGCTCACTGCTCACAAAACCCCTCTCATAGGTATAGCATTCCTCAATCAATGCCTTTTGCAAGAAAAAAATGTTAATTATACTGTATTTAAGCATGGACCATAAACAAACACCCCATTTAACTAGCTCCAAAACATAAAAACAAAAGTGGAACCTTGACACTATCCAAATGTTTTTCTTACAAACGTTTACCTTATCCAATAATTATTGTACTATATGACAAGTTGATGGGGAGCAACTGCCTACACTAATCATTGTGTTCAGGTTGCCCCATACAAATTTTTTTACGTTTCACACTATGCAGATACTTAATGATACTATAGTAATTTTCATCAATGATTACTACAATAAACTGATTTTTAAAGGGCCTAGTGGCAATAACAAAGTTGTAAAAAAAAAAAAACCAGCAATATCCAATTAGTAAACCATGTGAAATCCTAATATCTAAATAGTTGTATGCACCTCTGAGTGGTTGAGCAATGAGTCATGAGATTGCTTTCTAGGGTGAGGCAACCTATTTGTTAAGGCAATGTAATTAACGCAACATTCAGTGTAGTTACAACCAAATTGGTCATCATGTCACAATACAAGAGGAAATTGATGTTCAAAGAGTTCCAAGTTTATATACAACTTCTTTGTATGGTTCTTGCAGTTGAAGGTTGAATCTATTGAAATTCTTGGGTACGCCAGTTTAAGTCTTTTGAAAGTACCATCATATTATACTTGTGACTAGCGTTTCCTTTTTCACATGAGGTTGTGTAAATGGGGTGGCTCTAAGATGTTGTTTGAGAGTATCATTTTCAAGGAATTTTTGTGTAATATCTTGGATTTTGTGGTAACCACAATACTATTTTCTGAACGATTATTAGCAGTTGCTTGTTGAAATTTACATTAAGTAGTGCATGTAGGTTGCCTACTTTGGAATGTTATCTCATGACTAATTTCTTGGTCACTTGGAGGCGCATGCAACTCTTTAAATACAAGGATATTACATGGTTTACAACTTGAGCAACGTTAGTTTGTATTTCTGCAACATTATTGTTGTTGCAAAGTCCTTGTTGTTGTTAAAAACAAATCATTATAGTAATTGTTGATGATAATTATTTTAATATGAGTAAGTAGTCATGTAGTGTAAAAAATCAAGAAATTAGTGTGGGGTAACGTAAATGCACTATTTAGTATAGCTCTACAACTATATTGGTTTCCGCAGGCCCTGAAAAATTGCTAAAATTTAGGGATTCTCCACTTAAAAAAGAATGATTGCTCATGCTCCCTACCCATAGACCTGTTCCCATTGGCCTACTAAAAATCAACTGTTGCAACGGCTGCAGCTATTGCGGACTTTTTAACAAATACAAAAAATGTGAAACAAGAGAAATGTACAATAGACATTCACTGAGATGCTTGGTCTGGTGCTTGGTCTATTTTTTTTATTAATTCCTATCAATTGCATTAAACTTGGACTGCTTCCAAAGTCCCCAAAAATCTGAAACTTACCAAAACATTTCAAAAATGTCATTAGAACCCATAAAATGAGCCTTTGTGTAGGGTAAGGGCCTCAGGTAAGGGCATTCTCACGTCTCATTCACTTAGAACAATGATAGAGTCCCAGTAACTAGTGGTGCAAATGTGAGATTGTCCACGCATGGGATCCATAGCTTGCATAAACATAGCTTGAAGAAACATGGCCACATACCCTTTCTCTTGGCAAGAGTGACATCTAGATAGCGTGACACCATTTTGAAATGTTCATTATTACGTTCTCAATTATAAGGGCAACCAAAGATGCAAAGTGTTTTATTCTAGCAACATTTACAAAACTATTTTGTCCACAAGAGTATATAGAAGCCAAAAGCCTTCAAGTGTGTATTCATATTGGAAATTGAGGTGAACTTTGTAAGTATTGGAGCTTTCAATTTGGAGTTTTTTGTGTGAAAAAAAAAAAAAAAAAAAATTGACATGAAGAAATTGTGGCTTGTGCAACAAAGTTTTTTATGTGTTGTTGAGAGAAATACCATACTAAAAAATATTGTAATAGAGCATGTTTGTGCATCAAAAGAAAGATGGTGCTAGATATTTTGGAAAAATCATGGCTGGAGTCTAGTGCAAGAAAAACCAGTGCCTAGTTCAAAGTTAGCCAATGGAATTGGAAAAAAGGTTGGTTACATTTTGAATTATGGGGAAAAATACCGGTTAGATTTTACTAAACATTGTAACAGTATAAATTTAGAAAAATATCTAGCACAATCCCAAAAAAACCGGTTGAATACAAAAAATGCTTGATTTTAGCTTGTGAAGTCCAAAAAAATTTCCAAACACTGGGCTGGATATTGAACTTTGTGTTGTGACGTGCCCCTAACAAATTTAGAAGATTAGGGTTGACAAAGTCATTTTTTTTACCATTTTCTTTCAATGTGGGCCCTTTCTTAAGTACAAAGATTTTCGTTTCCTCTCCTTAGTTTAAATCTTTGTGTTTGGCAAAAATATAGAACATAGTATTCATTAATTAGGAAAAACCCTAACTTTCAGATTTTCAGATTTCATGTTCTTGAAAGAGTATTTAGTATATTCTCCATTAACCCCTAAATGCCTAAGGCATCAAATTTGGGTGTTTAGGAAATTTCAAGACCTTGCTAAAGATAGAGATTTGATTTTCTTTTTAAAAAAACTGGAGAAGATGTTGTTTGAATTTAGCTTTAGTGTTTAATTGTAGGGAAAATTTCATGGGTACCCCTGAAGTTTGTCACAATTTCATAGATACCCCTGCTTTTTCACAAATATCACAAATATCCACTACACTATCACTACACTATCACTACACTACCACTACACTACCACTACACTACAATTAGAATACAACTACATTACAACTACATTACAACTACGTTACAACTAAAATACAACTAGAATACAATTGCAAAATACACATGCCACATTACAAAAGTCATGGAATAATAAAAGAAAACCCAAAAATAAACATTCTCAACAAGTGGAACTCTAACACGTGGCAGCAATCTGTGCATGTGTTAGACGTGCATTAAAGACAATCTTGAGAGATATGAAAAAAAATTCAAAAGACAAAGGAAAAAAAGGGCAAAGAGGGGCTATGACTTTGATAAAAATTCAAAGGATAGTGGATGAAGCTTTCTTGGATGAAATGCAATCATATCCAATATAAGGTAGTCGTAACAACTAAAAAAACAACTAATTTGGACTAGGAAACAACTATATACGACTGCAATTATGATTTTGTAAAAATGCAGTCAATCATGTCCTAAATTACTAAAATGTAGTTGTTTTTAGCAATCGTTTATAGCCCGTTTTCTACTAGTGGGTACTAACATTAGTTTCAATAAATACAATAAAAATACATGCGTGGAAACACTTGGACAAGATATATCCACAATTGTAAGTCAATTTTTTTTTGTTGCTTTTCAAAAATATAACTAGCTTTTGGAGGAAACAACAATATAACTATGAAGGTTTTAATCAAATATATGTATTTAATGAACATTAACCATCAAATAAAAGGAAGGTTATATTGTTGGATATTCAAATAATTATTAATTATTAATTTGGTTTGTACATATATCTGATACTGGATGACACCTACCATATTACAAATTCCATGATTTGAAGATGAAACATCCAGTAAAGAGTATGTAGTTCCTATTTATTTGAAAAGCTGCTTTTATGAAGATTTTGAACAACAAGTTTTGCAATTCTAAACATGTATGTAGATACACGTTCATTACAAATATTACACCAATCAAGTCATGACTTATAGATTTAAATATGTAAGCCTAATGACTTGAGTTTGCTTTTCGTTTGCAAATATTAGTTTTTACAATGAAATATCAAGGTGGAAACATTGACTCTCATAAGACCATTTTGAGGATTTTGTGGATTTAGGAAAAGGATGCTCCCTTTAGTAGCATTAATTGAACACAAATTGAGCTCTTCTATAGGATGTCGATGGGTTTGTCAATTTATGGGAGAGTGGAATGGGGAAGAGTTTAATCAATTAAGAAGAAGCTTGAGAGACTTGCCCCCAAGTCTAGTTCCTCTGTTGCTCTAAAAACTTTTGGTGTAAAAGTGAAACATTTTTGTCATGGTCAGTGGGCATTTGAAGTGAATTTGCGCCAAACTTGCATCTCACTTTGTATTTCAAATGCATTAAACTTGAAGGCAAGCAACTCCATTCACTCCCAAAAAATCATGCAACCCTTCATGGGTGATGGCTACGATTGATCTATGTGGTCCAAGTCATTATGACTTTTTCTTCAAGCCCTTCTCAGCTCAAACCTTGTACTTTACCACTGCAATGAATTGTCTTTCATTTGTGTAAAAGAAAACCTCCACAAAATGTCCAATCTCTACATTAACCCCTAAATGCTCAAGGATTTTTTTCTTGTTTTTGGAAGGCATTTTTGAGGTTTTTGAACTACTCTGGTAAGATTATTATTAAACATCAAAACAAAATTGTAACTTTAGAATATTGAACTTCAAGGCTTCTAGATGGCACTACCCAAAAAACTCCAAAGTAATCACCTAGATTTTAAGATATTTGCAATTGAATGTGGATGAGTCTGATTTTTTTTGCTTTTTTTGGAGCTGCCCAAAACTTCTAATGCAAGTTGACATTTTTTGGATGTAAAATTGGGAAACAATCATTTAGGATGCTTTAGTGTTTATTGTTGTGATTTTAAAATTAATGGCTCCCCTCCCAAATCCATGATCACAATTTCACAAATGAGCTTGCAACACAAGTTTCAAAATGCAATTATCTAAAACAAAGAATTTTTTAGTTTCAATTATTGATCAAAAATCACTTTGAATGAAAGAAAATTCAACTGCAAATGAATTCTAATTTTTGAAACAAAGATGTATCAAGTGAAATTAGTCCAAAAACACTTCTAGATTTTGTTAGATGGCAAAATTTCAATAAATGGGCCCTTATTGCCCAAAGGAGTGCCCAAGGGAAATCTTCACTTTTTTCTCAACTTGATGCATGTTTTTTCAATGTGGCAATTTGTCATAGGCTTTGGGGCACTATTTATGGCACTATTCATGACACTTTTCATGGCATTATTCACATTAGAAGAAAATTGCATTGGAACCCAATAAACCATGTCATATAGTTTTTGTTGAGTTCCTAGTTTCTAGTGCAAATTTTGCATTGGAATAAATTTTTACTTTGAAATTTTGCACTCTTTTTCAAGGGAAACTAGGAACTCAACAAAAACCACATGACATGATTTAGTAGGTTCCAAGGCAGTTTTCTTCTAGTGTCATGACACAAAAGATATACTTGTAATTTAGCTTCCACTAAAAACAATTGGTATAAAATATGGAAGAAATTCAAATTGAACATTGAAACTAAATTTAGCAAAAAATTTCTCCAAAAAGAATACTAACCCCTACAAGCCTAACTGTCCCTATAGGAGACAAGTGGATTTTGGGCATGTACCTCTAGCTAAACTACATTGTGAGATTTTTTGAAACTTTTATTGAAGTTGGGGAATTCCAAGACCTATGCGGGCATCTAATTTTTTCTTCATTCTAACATTTGACAAAAAAATTATGTAAGGATTTATGTAGACCAAGAGAGGGAGGGAAATTTGGGCAGCCCAAAAACTTCTTTAAAAATTGTACTTTTTAAAAATAAAATTCTGAAATTGATTCTTCGGATTTTTTTGTACATGGGTAACTTTGAATCATTCAATACCAATCAATGAGATGAAAGTTATGAGATGTTTTAGTTTGTGGGCAATTACAGATCCTCTATTGTAAAATAAACTTTCAAGTCCTTTATTTTACACAAATTTTAATATTTTGGAATAAAAACTAAACCTAAGGAAGTAGATTGTTTACTACAACATTACAACCATTGGAATTTGCATTTTTCATTTCACTAATTAAATTCTTAACAATTTAGTGTTTTGACTCATTCTCTACTTTTTACTTACTATTTTTTTCCCATGTGTTGTATAGTTCCAATTGATTTGAAAATTCTCCCACACATACCTAGCTTGGTCTTATACATGGAAAATTAAATCTCAACTTTGCGTAGAACAATATGTTTGATATGGGAGCAATCAAAGGCTTTTGAAATTGTTTTGCAGTAGGGAAAAAAACTTTTTATTTCACTTCAAATGTCAATAAGTCACTCCTCTACATCTAGAATGAGCTGATATTTTTTGTCACAAGTACCTTCCATAGTCTAGGGCAAGATCCTGAGGTTGGATTTGCAAAAAAAAACTTTATTTCCTACTTTTGTGCTCATTCCCCTCAAAGTAGCAGTTTTCAATGATTTTGGCAAAAAAAAGAGCTTGGACCTTTAGGGGTTAAAACAAAAAAAAACTACTCATTCTAGAGCGTTTCAAAGTTCCCTACAATTTTTTGGACACTAAAACTTGATGCCTTGGGCATTTAGGGGTTAAGAAAAGGGGAAGAAGTAGCACAAAGAAGGGTTCATTAAAAAAATGCCAACATCACAAAAGATGCTCAAAATCTTATCTTATGAGCTAGTTTCACTAGTAGAAACCCGTGTTTTTCTTAACGCATTTTTTTGGACGTCCACTTTTTTTTATGTTATAATTAATGTTAAAGTTAACATCTTAATGTTAATTTTGATGTCAAAACTAACATCTTTGTGTTATGTTTGATGTCATTATTAACAAAAAAAAAAAAATGTAAGTCCAAAAAAATGCGTTAAGAAAAACACGGGTTTCTACTAGTGTTTTTTTGATAAGTTATAATTTGCATGTTCTCTCACTTACCGTCATGATATTTTTTGTTGTGGTTAGGCTAGAGCAACCAGCACCCAAGAATGCAAGCAAGTAAGGAAAATTTGGTTAAAATTGGGGAGAACAAATTATGTGTGCACATTCATCCAATAAATTTACTAATGTTAGCTACTTTCATCCAAAATTTGGCTAATCAAGTATTTGCATGGGGAGGGATTTGCCTTTTTTCATCCATTTTTTTAGTGTAGTGGACGCAAGTGATAGGTTTAGGTAAGTTTTGAAGCAGCAACACCCATAAGCGCTAGTGTCCCCATAACCATCACCTCTAAAATCTTGAAAAATCTGTGGAAATGAATAGATGTAATTACAAGAATGTACAACATGTGAACATGAAACCTTAGTGTTAGTATTAGGTGCAATTGCATTTGGCTCTTTAAAAATTCACAACTTATTCTCACAATATCTAAATAACACATTTAAAAGTGCAAATTGATCATTTTTCTCTCGCTACTAGGATCCTATAATTTGTTAGATGTTTATCAATAATCATCGTGTTCAAAACCTTAATCTGACGGTTATGGGTGCCGCTACCTTAAGCGAAAATTTGCCAAGAAAGAAACCCTGCTCACCCTGCTAAAACAGGGAGAATTTTGAGACCCAGCTTTTTGAAACCCAAGTCTGCATCCAGTCTAGCTGGTCGCCGACAATTAACGATTTCATATATTCAAAGAGGGGAAGAAATAATAATGAGGGGTAGTCCAATCTTGACTGTTTCCTGCACCAGCGTCACTTGCTATCCATGCATCCGCTGTATGACTGGTAACTTATCAACCACGTAGGTTAAACCCAAAGACATTTTCTGCGTTCTGTTTAATTCCTAAACGCCCGGTTGGTCACAATAATTACATCTCTACAGTATTTTTACAATTGTGTGGTAAGTGTTCACCAATTATAATAATGTTGTCAAAAGTTGTAAAAATCAATAATGTACAGTGCTTGAAAATCTTCTTATAATTTGGGTTATCTAAAAATATGAATGCATTTGATGAGATTGTTTTTTGCCTTCCATGATGAACCATGTGTTCATGATCACTTATGAAATAAAATCAATTGAAGAATGAGTATTCTCCATTGTGGAGAGGATTTTTTTGTTAACCCCTAAAAGACCAACGAGCACGCTTTGGGCATGTGGGGTATTTGGGCAAGCACTTCCCAAGCAAATACATAAGATAAGATTGTGAAAATAAGGGTGTATGTGCTAATATTGAAAAGCTTGCGTCCCTCCCAAAAAAAGTGGAATTTTATAATCTTTGAATGAGATATGGTACCACATGTGATTTAGATGTCAACACAGGCATCCTCAAAAAAATTCAAAAACAAAGGGATTGAGAAAAGGTGTTGCCCAAATAGTGTTCAAAAGCACTTTGCAATGGCTTGGTCAATGGGCAAAATTTGGAGTCAACTTTCCTTAACTATGTAATAACTTCTATTTTACTTTTTAATTTTAGAAAAAAAATTCTTTGGTAAGTACTTGACATGATGTTCTAGGTTCAAACCATATGGATTTTGTAATTGAGATTTATTTCTATAAGAATCTCTTATGTGAAGTTTTCTTAGTGTAATGAGATTTTAAACAAAGCGATTCCAGCTGCCAATTTTTTTCCATTATGTTTTAAGCATTGAGTGATCATGAAATTTGTGAGGCATGTAGCTAACTTCATGCTCTACAAGAAAGTTAAATTGTACAAGAAATCAATAAAGTAGAAGATATCATTTTGAATGACCAAAAAAATAATTGACACCTTAGAGAAGCTTCAAAAAAAGTGTTGCCCCTACTTTGAATGTTATAATCTAATGAAGTATGCCCTCACAAAGTTTGAAATTTTGAGAGGATGTACATAAGCAAGTGACAAATTAGATCTTATGGTTAAATTATTGAAAAAATATCAAAATTTTGATTTATTAATCATTTTATTGATAGAGAATTTTGAGCCATTTAATCCCTGATTGGCCCTTAGGGTTTGGGTATGGGATTGTATTTGTACAACCAGGTACATGAATATTTTGGAGAGCCTTGACGGCTTTTTTAATACATGCGTGGAATGCCATACGGCCACAGAGGCCGTTTGTGATGTTCACGGGTTAACCATGGAAACATGAAAAAAAATTAGGGATTAACTAGGGGACAAAAAAATGTACTCTTGGGCATTTAATCCCTAAAGGCTCAAATGTCCCCTTGGAGGACAAATGGATTTTGGGCACATACCTATAGCTAAACTATTTTGTGTGATTTTTTGAAACTTTTAAGTAAAGTAGGGAATTCCAAGACCTATGCGAGCATCTAGTTTTTTTGTCATTCTAACATGTGATAAAGAAGTTATGCAAGAATTTCTGAAGACCAAGGAAGGGAGGGCAATCTGGGCAGCCCAAAAACTTCTTTAAAAATTACATTTCCTAAAAATAAAAATTTGAAATTGGTTCTTTAGATTTTTTTATACATAAGATGCTTTGAATCATCCAATATGAATCAATGAGATGAAAGTTATGAGGAGTTTTAGTTTGTGGGCAATTACGGATCCTCTACTGCAAAATAAACTTTGAAGTCCTTTGTTTTGCTCAAACTTCAATGTTTTGGAAAAAGAAATAAACCAAAAGGAAGTAGATTTTTTATCACAACATTCTAATTGTTGGGATTTGCATTTTTCATTTCACTAATTAAATTCTTAACAATTTAGTGATTTGACCCATTCTCTTCTTCTTTTTACTTACTATTTTTTTCCCATGTGTTGTACAGTTCCAATTGATTTGAAAGCTCTCCCCAACTTACCTAACTTGGTCCTCTACATGGAAAATTAAACCTCAACTTTGCATAGAGCAATATGTTTGATATAGGAGTGATCAAAGGCTTCTGAAAAATTTTGGCAGCTCGGAAAATAACTCTTTTTTTCATTGCAGTTGTCAATAAGTCACTCCTCCACATCTAGAATGAGCTGATATTTTTTGTCACAAGTATCTCCCATAGTCTAGGGCAAGATCCTATGGTTGGATTTGCAAGACAAACTTTATTTCTTACTTTTCTACTCATTCCCCCAAAAGTGATAGTTTTCAATGATTTTGGCAAAAAATTAGGGTTTGGGCCTTCATGGGTTAAGGGTTAAAGAAAGTGGGTACTATATTCTTATAACATTTTGCATGTGAGCCACTTTTAGACACCTTTCAAAGTTGCAATGCTATGCAAAACATCAAAAATAAGGTTTAGGCCCTCTTTATATTATAGGCAAGAAGCAATGGAGAGCAAAATTTTAGACAATGAAAACTATAGGGTTTGAGAAGACCAAGCAAAGTCATTTTGTATTGAGTTTTTTTTTTCCAAAGAACAATAAAAAAAAATGAGGTCAACCACCCTTTTGTCCTTTGTGATAATGAAAGTGCATAATTTTTGAGTCTCCTAGAATTATAGTCAAGCCCATCAAAAGAGGTGATCCTTACCATAATTCCAATGACCATTTGGCCAAAATCCTTACAACCAAACATTTCCACTTTTTTAACATTTTTTACAAAATTTTTTACAAAAATAAAACTCAAATTTTTGGCCCCTTATCACTTTAAATTCTTGTTTAAATTGCAACTAGATTTTGTTATTTCCAAAGGCCAACAATTAAAAAACAAACCATGACTTGTAAGAGATATATTTCTTGATTTCTTACCTCTAGTGTAAAGAGGGCCTCAGTGGTAACCTTGGAATTTTCAACCTTTTGATTTGAAGTGGAAAAAAGATAAAAAGATAATTTGAAGTGGAAAAAAGATAAAAAGATAATAAAAATAACCTAGTCACATGCACCAACTCTTTCAACAATAATTGTGATCTCTCAAAAATACACACACGTATATATATATACATATATATATATATACATATATATATATATATATATATATATATATATATATATATATATATATATATATATATATGTATATGTATATGTATATGTATATGTATATGTATATGTATATGTATATGTATATGTATATGTATATGTATATGTATATATAGGAAATTGCTAAAGCCACACCTAAAATTGTGAATGCCACATCCTTTCAAGCATGAAATTTGATAATTTAATGCCGTTCTTTTTTTTCAAGTGGTTCATCATTCATTTAGTCACGGCATTACCACCTCCTTGAAAGAAAGAAGAACAAATATAAATTCTTGTTGAATTCTTATTGCACTCTTGCATTTTTTTTATGTACTTTTGCTTTAAGTAATTCAAAAATCCTATATTATTTAGTTTAAAATTCAAAAACCTTCATGTTATTTGAATATAGCTTTAGAATGATATATGTTAAACAAATCTTTTGATCAAAATATAAAAAACTAGCTTTAAGTTCTCACATTTCATACTCAAAGCACACCTAGAGATATAGCATTAGCAATTTTGGATGTGGCTTTAGCAATTCCCTATCATTACTCATACAAAAATACAACTGTTTGAGCCGTGCATTTTCATTGGTTGAGACTCTAAGAGAGTGTTGTGGTGCAACTTCCAATGACCCATTTGTCTTTTTAGCAAAAGACCCACAAGAGAGAGAAGTACATACGTAAAATGGTTTACACTAAATCTTTTTAGCAAAGAACTAAAAGAGGAAAGAGGTACATGCATAAAGTGGTTTACACTCAATCCTTCTAGCACATGACAAATAGGAAAGAGAAGGAGACATGCCTAAAGTGGTTTACACTAAGGCAATCATATTGTTGCTTTTGTTGGTACAATGGATACCTAAACTCCTTGCTAAACTCGTATATATACATATACATATATAGTGGTGCTTAGATAAGGTCAACACTTTGGGCGTGTTGACCTTATCCAAGCATTGATCATAAACAAACACTTGCTTTGCATTGCTTTCCCTAGTTCCTGCAGTTGCAACTTTGGAAGTGCTTTCCTACCCATGTTTTTAGTACACTAACTAGACACTTTTCTAATTAATGAGTCAAAATGGGCATTGATGAAAAGAAAAAACCTTATGCAAACACTTGACCTCAACCAAGCTCATTATACATGCTTTGAGCAAAAGGGGAGTGGGCTTGTGACTTTATCCAATTGTTGCTCTTACAAAGGTTGAATTTGAACATTTGTTTAACTTGCAACTCCTTGTAGAACCTGAGACTTGTCATGTGTTGTGTACACGGGGAAGTTTCACTTTTTTCCAAAGAAATGCTTTACACCTCTCATCTTGATGTGTATAGGAAAAAAAGGGCTTTTCTAAATTTTTGATCAGTTGTCCAGTACCAATCAGCCGGATCCCATCTCAACAAGCTGCTTTTGCATTGCCGGGATAGCTCCAAACCCTGTTCTGAGCTCCGGGCTTAATTGTTTAGGGTTTAGTTTCTGAAAACGACCGGTATCCTTTTTCACAGAGGATGACCCGGGCAGGCCGAGGGCCTCTCATTGGAAGCTTGATTCTTGAGTCGGTTTTGGTCAGTAAATCCAAATGTCCCTTTTGGCTGAACTTGGAGGAGCCAGTTTCCATCAGTGAAGAAAATTCCAACTAAAATGAAAGGAGTCCTCAGCTTCATGATACCACCAGTTTCCATGTCTTGCTAGCCGTGGGCGTTGTCTGGATTCCCACAGGATGTGGGAAATAAGGTAGACTCATCCGATCTCCACCCCTCCCCAATCCCGCATACGCAGATTTGGAGCTTCTGTCACACACTGTTGAATCCATAGTGGAGCAGTGAATGCCATTTGCACAAGCAAATTCTGCATATGTAAGTTGCTAAGCTACTTTAAGGCGGTTGGGATGGAAATCATACAGTGCCCCAATGGGAACATATACAAGCAATTTCAAGGTTAGTTTGGAGTTGCTAATAGGGATCCTATGAGCTGTAACTTTCTCTTTTAATATAAGATAATCTACAATACTTTTTTCCACAAAAATTACATTCCATGATAACTTGTTGAAAGACTAATCCTATAGATTTTTGTAGGGAATTTTTCAAAACCTTGAGGTATCCCAAATCTTTAAATGGTCGGTCAGGTATGGGACTGCCTACCTTAGCTTTGTTCATGCTTGTTTTCTTAGTTAGTATTAGGGTTTAGGCACTCTCGTAGGCCGGATCTTCCTCGTTAGTTTTGGTGCTGAGAGCTAGTCCTCACGGTCTTTGCTCCACGGATCACCAATGGTATTGATACCTTTTTTAGTACACTCTTCACGGAAATTGGGCCTGTGATATTGGAGGAGGGAGGGGCAAGTGTGATATTACAAGATTCTCACGATTCTAGTAGTACGATGTCATGAGAATTGGGTAACTTCTATGGTGTTACGAGGGGGCAATGTGATACTAGGGTCTATATAGAGCCGGGCTGGAAAATCAGCCTCAATGACTTTGTGATGTAAAAAATCAGCTTGGTTCTGTGGAAAGAGGGTTTAGGGTACAGCTAGCTTGGAGAACTGACCTCGACTCAGCTTGCTTCTTTGGAGGAGAGGGTTGCTACCGATTGTGTTCATTCAACTTATGGGACGCATATGATGCAAGTCTCTCTCTATGCAAGTCTTTCTCTAGACATAAAATGCAAGTCTCTCTCTAGACTTATGGTGCAAGTATCTCTCTAGACACATTATGCAAGTCTCTATGCAGGTCTCTCTCTTCATTCAAGTCTCTCTCTAGACGCATATTTGACAGTTTAGCACTTCTTACATTGCTTATCATTGTGTTCCTACATGTTACGCAACAAGATCCAAAAGACTCATACAATCCTTTTCTTAGGAGCGGTTCAAACAAAAAAACAGGTTCCTCCTTGTGAATGTGACTCTTTTTTATAAGAGGATTTAGGGGTTTAGACATGAAAACATTGCATCTCTTTAATTTCAAAATCCAAACATAGTTAAGACAATAGTTTCTTGGGTTTGAGGTTTAGGTGTTAGCAATAGCTTAAAGTTCAACATACCAAACCCCGTTGCTATTTTAAATAATTTCTATTTTTGAAACGGTCTTTTGAAGTCTAGTTGTTTACAATAGAAAAATCAATCTCCAAAATGATTGATTGTAATTATTCTATTTCAAATTTTGTGCAAGAGTGTTGACTCATCATGGTGTTGAGAGCTCCTAGAAATGAGCCTCAAATGCATTACATTTTGCAAAAAAAATTACAATAGAAGCTCATTTTTAAGAATTGCAAACAAGATTTTGTAAAGTTGTAAATTGATTGGAGCTATGTATGTTATGATCCTTAACTTCATATTTTTTGGGGGACTAATTTTTCAGATTCAACACATGAAAAGAGAATGAAAAGACTACAAGTTGTTCTCGCAATTTCAACATCCTCTTCACCAACATGACAACCTTTCAATCCATGAGTAATACTGTTGTGTTTTCTTTTCTTGTGTGATCTCCAACATACCCCAGTTTGAATTTGTACGGTTATGATTTAAAAAAATAATTGATACAAGTTATCAAAATATTGATTTTTTGTTCATCTCCTTCTCCGGCGTAGTGCAACAAGGTCAAAGGTGCGGGTGCATGAGTGTAGGCGCGCAGCATGCAGCAACACTTGCAGCCGCAACGATGGAATTTGGGCACGCATCAACACTTGCAGCGGCTTTAGGATTTAGGATTTAGGCCTTCTACTCTAATTCATGGTCACATGAATTCTAGTTAACCAACAAATACTAATTAACACTAGATGGTGCTACTAACTACTAACCTAACTACCAATTGCAACTAACAAGGCCAGTTCCCACTAACTAATTACTAACTAAAATTGTTGCGCTTTTAGGCTCTCACAAGTAGATCCTCTAAATTTAGCTCAAGTTGAGCTGATTTAGATGAATTGGGTGTTAAAATTAGTTACTTCGCGTCGTATCCTTGTCTGGATATGTCACAATAAGATCAACTTGAGTTGATCTTATCTTTCACTTAATGAGATGGAGTTCAATTGTACATCGTACTTATCTTCTATTCCTGACGCCATTTACGTTTTCTGTCTTTTAGATGCATTAAGCCTAAGGGCAAATGTGGCCGGTCCTCCAAATGTCCCTGTCCTAGTCCCTACCATTGTTGGTGCATTAAATATTGAGTCAGAAATTGCTAGTCGTGCAAGTGTCCACAATGAAGTCTTCTCTACTGTTATTGTAGGATAGGTTGAAACAGTAGCGCGCATTATTTAAAAGGTGTGTTGTTTACACCTATTGTGTTGTGTGTATGGTTATAGATTGCGTTGTTCATTGCAGTGCTTTCTACATGTGTATAATTATATTTAAACCTTGTAGTAATGTAACCATATGAAGTAACACGTTTTGGCACCTTCCCATATGCAATCCAAGTGGAGAGCCAACGGAGGGCAAGCATAGCTCCGTAGCCATGGTTCCACATATCCCTCTTAGACAATCTTTGCCTAAATGGTTGAACATTGTGTTTGACCTCAATGGTATATTGTGCGCATGCAAGGAACTTTGGATCAGGGATCCTAAGATCCGCGTCGATAACAATAGGGCACCACACTCGTGCACAACTCCAGCTAGGGTTGGTTCCAAATTAGTGTAGGTGTGTCTACGCTGCATGACCTAATTTCACAAAAATATTTTAATAATTAGGAACTTCAATCTCCATAAAAGGAAGACACAATCTTAGGGGGCAGTCTCTTTTTTTTGGTTACGGGTCTCAAAAATTACTATAAATAGAAAAAATCTAAAAATAAAAAAGATTTCATTTTCAAAAATATATTTTATTTGGTGCACTAGGCTCACAAGCTCCATGCTCACACGGTTGCCACTATAGGCACGCACGCTAGCATTGTTGATACCTAAATTGTATTGGATGCTTGCAATAGGTATCTTCAATCCAAGGATAATTGTCTTTAAGATAGTCCATACATGAATTGAATCGGATGCTTACAACAAGAAGTATCCTCCATCCAAGGATAACTATGGAATAATACATAATTGTATTGTATCGGATGCATGCAACAAGAAGTATCCTCGGCTCGTGGATAATTGTGAAATAGAATATAGTTGTATTGTATCGGATGCATGCAACATGAAGTATCTTCGATTGGAGGATAATTGTCCTTGAGATGGTCCATACATGAATTGTATTGGATGCCTGCACTAAAAAGCATCCTAGGCCCAAGGATAATTGTCCCTGACATGATTCTTATACAAATTGTATTGGATGCCTGCAACAAGAAATATCCTTGACACGAGGATAATTGTTCTTGATAATATATAGATTGTATTGGATGCCTACAATATGAAGTAACCTTGGGTTGAGGATAATTGTCCTTGAGATAATCCATACACAAATTGTATCGGATGCCCACAACAAGAAGTATCCTTGGCCTGATATCAAATACCTGCAAGAAGTATTGGAGGATGGAAATCCATGTTTAACCAAACACCCTTATCTACATACAAATATAGGCTCATTCTAGATGAAGATCAAGTTTGTCTAATGATACACACTTAGAGGTCAATTGTAATGCAAAAGTTATTTTATGTTGACAAAACCTAAGTTTATTTGCTACTTTATGGCCGTTAGTGTTACTTTTGAGGGAATTAGTCAAAGGTAAAACTCCAAGGATTCTATCATGCCTAGGAGACCTACTCCTTTGATCATTTGTGCTAGTGTCCATTGTGTTGCCTAGTTCACTCAACCAATGGAACTAGCCATTGCATCAGTCATTGCCGGATTCATTAAGTGTATCCATTTAATAAATCAAATCTTAACTCATACATCCAGCTTTATTCCATTCATTATCCTTCCAATATTCCGGTACAAGTATTCTCTAGCATTCAATTTAGTATGCCTAGCAACCTCACCATAACAATGTTCTAAATTGTGCCTATATGCAATGTATTATGCCATGCCATTCACTATGCACATAATCATTGACTTCTAATATAAAAGATTGAGTCACACTCTTACCTTTTTATTTTATTAATTGATTTTCAATTTTAATTATTTACTTATTCAATCTTGTGTTTGTCATTCACAAGATCTTTTAATTGAATTAAATATCAATTTTAATTTGTAAGATAATACGTTCATTTATGAATTTAATTTAATTGTAAATTATTCTCACACAATAATTTACTATCAAGATATTTCCTTGATGTTTCCAATGAAGACTATTATTCTATTTTTAAAATTTTATAATGACTTCTACATGTCTTCACTTGTTCCAAGTGTAAGACAATGCAACAACAAATTATAAACAAAATAAACACAAAATAAACACAAAGACTCAAAATGCACAAGAAACCCCTTACAAATTACTTGTAAAAGACTCCTTGAACACCTACTAGCTCTCACTCCAAGCTAGGATACACACAGTCTTTCATTAATGTGGTAAAATGTTTATTTTTTTTATATCAGTATATAATCTTTTTTCTCTAAAGGTGCGGCTTTTGGCCAGGGAGTGTTCCCTTTCGTCTACTAATCAAATTAGCCGTAACCTTTCAATGCAATTCTTTCAATTGGATTGTGACTCATTCTCTCACCCTTCCGTAAAGGTGTGCCTCCTCCTAAAAGGTGCATTTTTATCCTCTTTTACACTTTTTAGGTGTAAATGATATATTTTATACCTTTTAAACCAATTGGTGTGATTTCTTTCACTAACTATCTAATTTTTAAATGTTTTTAATCCTTTTTGCTCTTGATTTACCAAAATAGACTAAAAACTTAAAACTAGTTTTACATAGCCCCCTTCTTTAGCCTAAAGGCGTCTTCATCAAACTTCAAAAACCTTTGTTGCTGAATGTCAATAACTTGTCACTCTATCACCTTTTCTTTCTTGAATCTCTATCTTGATTTAATCTTGTACAACTTAGTCTTCATATAGCTTTCTTCATTTTCTTTTTAAACTTTCAAAGGATTGTTGATTTTCATAGTTTTTCTTATTTTGATTTTCCAAATATTTATTTATCTTACATGTTTTTCTTCACTTCTTTATTTCAATCTATTGTTTTGGATTTTACATCTCTTGTATTGTCTTTATCTTTTGGCTTCTTCTTTGTACTTCATTTTCTCCAAATATATTCTTCATACAATTTTTCTTCTTTTTGGAGACTTTGAAAAATTAGCACTCCTTATTCCTTACATCACTATGTTAGCATGTTGGTAGCGTGTATATTACTTCACCACTAATTACTAATTTATATCTTATGAATTTTCCTTTCTTCATTTCTTGCATTATTTATCATATTCTCCTGTCATTTTTTTTCATTCATTTTTCAAAATCTTATTTATTTATTTATTTATTAATCTTTTCTAAATATCTATTTTTTATTTTTCATACTTCTCTTTCCCTCTTTTTATTATATTTATTATTATTATTTTTTAAGTGATTTTTCTTCTTGATTTATTCTATATTACTATTCTAATTTTATCACATTTGTTTTCATATTTTAACTGATTACTAATGAATTTAATCCTATTTTCCATTCTTTTTAGTTACTTTTTTTTGTTGATTTTGATTCATGATTTTTAGTTTCTTATTCATTGAAACAATTACTTTCAAGGATTCATTGTGGTAATCTTCAATTAGACTTTACTTTTCTAGAAATTTCATTGTCCACCATTTCAATTGAATGTGAGTTGCGCATAGTCAGAGAGGATCATCACATGTTGCTTGTGTAAGGTTGATGTCGGGAACATATCCCATACCATTTGCTAATCCATGGTGCCTCTTATAAAGTCTCCTTACAACATTTTTCTTTGTAGTTCAAGCCTTGACATGCCCTGTGAGGATGGCTTTGAGCATGGCTGTGGCAGCCTTTGGGATCTGGTGTCAAGTACTCATCTCTCATTGACATATTGTGCCTGAGATCACATGTTAGGTAGATTAGGGTAGGACTGTCAATCCTGACACTGTAGTGATAGAAGGTTTTTTTGGTTTTTTTCATCATACTTCTTGTATTATTTCATACGTCAATCCATTTTGATCATCTTGTATTAAAACACAAGTCATGACATGTATCTTAATGTTGATATAAAATAATCTTGAGTTCACCGTCAACATCTTCTATGTGCGTATCAAGTTCTCTTATGGTGAAACCAGATCACTCTAAGTGTTTTATCATCCGGTCAAAGCATTGCTCTTCAATACTTCCATGGAAACAATGGTAGCTTGTCTTCTCTTTTATGCTATTTGTATCAAGCATTGTCATCTCTTTCTTTGGCGGTATAAAATTACTATTTTGAATGCTTTGTTTAGGATTGTGTTAATTATTCATATTTACCAAATCAAGATCATAACCTCATTTGTAAGCAACCATGAAAAGTAACTACAATTTTGTACATCATAGTAGTTAACTCTTTGTATGTATACAGAATGTCACAACTGCATCAAAAGTTTACAACGTTTGTCATAACAACAATATTGTCAATTTTTACCACATCCTTGAATATCAATGTATCACATTGTTAGCATTGATAGCATCAATGCTACCAAAATGTAATCACTTTTGTTCACAAATATAAGTCCACAAAAGTACTGGAAGTCTTCAAGAAGTCAGAGTTTCCATAGTCCAAAATGGACTCTATTCATCATAGTTTCGTACATGCTACAAAAGTATGCAATATTCATAAATAATACTAACTAGCAACTACAAACACCCCAACCATAACACATCATGATCTTGGTATGAGTGATTTGTGGTAATTCAAGTGCCAACAATTCCATTGTCAAGTCCCTATCAGATTTCGTTGTGCCACTTCAATCCAGCGCGTGGCTTCTTTTACCTATACTCATCCTCCAGTTTTAAGCTCCTATGTCATTAACTACATGTCAATTTCAACCTGGTTGCAAGTAACATTATCGTCCTTCAGTAAGTTGGTATCACACGTTTGTTGGTACCGCAATCGCATGTTGATTTGCTCATGTCTCTTGCTTGAGAATCCAAAGAAAACACAGAGCTTGGTGCGTTTAGGAAGTTAGTGATAGCCATAAATTCTAGTAACCAAATCCACCTTGTGGCTTTTATTGCAACTTTATTCACATGAGAAACTTGGGCTTGGCCTTGTTGTAGCGGTTCAAGTTTAATATGACTTTGTACTCTCTCCATAGATAGGCCAGGTAGTTACAAGATACAATGTCTTGAAAACATACGTGGTTGTTGTGCATTTTGAAAAATGCCTTATAGGAGGTTGCACACATATAGTAAGTGCCAGAGGATCCCGAGATTCTTGACCAATTGCAAGGAATGTTGTCAAGTTTGGCCCAAGGTGCTCACTTGTGGCAAATTAGTCCATTAAGAGGACACAAATGTGTATTGGTCAGTACTGTCATTGGTGCCACCCATGTCCAAGTTTCCAGAATCCAAGGCTAAAGATGGTCCCAACTCAGTCAATTCTTCAACAAAGGTCCATAATCTTCAAGTATCCATTCAAACATAACATCATAGCATTTCAAATAACTCTACTTCAGGTACGATTCCTTCAAAGATAAATAATAACCAAATAACCATCATTAAATCAGGTTAGCCTATAGAAGTGACAACCTCAATGCCATTGCCCGTCTCACCTGTCCATTTCCCTCCATTGCTACAATACTTTGAGTTCTTGTATATCTTGTCCCTTGGCCGTTAGGCCGAATAGTCACCTGTGCCCAAAGGGCACGTAGGGTTGATGCCAATATTGCCTAAGTATATCCTATGCTATGATGGGTTCACTCATTTACTTAGGGTATAGAGCAGATCTTTCATAAAAAAACATCTCTCTTGCAACATCTCTTGTCCACAACGTTCATCAACATCGATGGAGTTTGGATCATCCAAGGTTCTTCTCGGCGATGGCGACGCAAGGTTGTGAGTACTACAAGTGTCCCTTAAATTATTTACTGTGAAATCAAAAGGTTGAGATAAATATCTTCAAGTTAAAGATAATTATAATGTGAAGCATGAATGGTGGTAGTTATCCTTTGCCCAAGGATAATCACCACATGATGCCATCAACCGGTCCTTGAATAAATTGCATCAAGCATGCCTTAGATTGAAAGTAATACCAAAGTGTATATAATATGGCACTTATCCCTGGGTCGAGGATAATCAAACCTTGCAATCATGAGTTCATTTCTTCAATGTACAATGTCAGGCGCATTGACAAGTGATCAAAGGTAGTGCCAAAGTAGAAGTTAATGGCTAGTTTAGGGTTCTTGCAATTATCCTTGGCGTGAGATCACAAGTCTGTCTTTCAATGAACTATGGGAGGGACATCCACCAAGAATTATCCTCAAACAGAAGATGCCAAAATTAGAAATGAATGCTGATCAAAAATAGTGGCAATCATCCTCAGCCCAAGGATAATTACACAATAAGACCATAAATTGGTCCCCAAAATGAATTGTATCAAGCATGCCGATTATCTTTGGATGAAAGTCAATAAGAAATGGCATCCATCTTTGACCTAAGGATGTCAACACCATGATTTTTCTTCCAACAAGAATTATCCTCAGACCACAGAAAGTGCTGAAGTAGAAGATGATGGTTGGTCAAAAATAGTAGCGGTTATCTTTGGCCTAAGGAAGATGAAACTATGAAATCATGAAATACTTCTTTACATTTTCATGCATTATCTAAGATTTGAAGATGATACAAGAAGAAATGTACACGATTCTATAAAACCAAACTTTGCTAAAAAAAAAGTTTACTATAGTATTATGATTTATTCACTTATCCTTTTACATTATTTGAAAAGAAATTGTCAATTACTGTTTATTTTGAGGGGTGCCACTTCCAATGCATGGAATATAAATTATAGTACCATAGTATGAAGTTTAAGGTATGTACTATATATATATATATATATATATATATATATATATATATATATATATATATATATATGTATATATATATATATGTATATATATATATATGTATATATATATATATGTATATATATATATATAATGTATAATATATTATATCACATAATATACTATACATTGTGTATATACTACATAATAAATATATTTTAATGATAGATTATATTTTATACAAGATATTCCTTATATATATTTATATAATAATATAATACATATAATACACAATATTGTATAGAATAAATTTTATAGATATATTATACATAATATATCTATATTGCATATTCTACCATATGTATATAATTAATATTTTACACTAAATGTCAACAAGTTCAAATTTTTATATTCCATCATTTATTAGAATTGACATCTAATGTTGGAGTATGAATTTAGTACTAGAGTACGCACACTAGTAGAAAATTCAGCACAAAATCAACAAAATTTCAACCAAAAACTGTTGATTTTTTCTGTGAATTTGGTCAAGTTGATTTGGATACTTTTTTGTTGATTTTCTATTGATTATTACAGATTCTTGTTAATTTGTTGTTGATTTCCATTACATATTTTATGTTGTTCAATTCTATTTCTTTTCAATTTTAAATTTTTTTTTCATAGAATTTGTTTTTACTTTACAAAAATGTGAACTTTTTAGGAGACGAGCAGCTGCCTAAAGCCCAAGCAGCTGCCCGAACTCCTAGGCAGCTACCCAAACGCTCGGGCAGCTACCCAAACTTCTAGGCAGCTGCCCAAACTCCCGGGCAGCTGCCGGTAGTGGGGTTTGAACCCTCCACCTCTATCCTCACATTCCACAACTGTATCACATTCTCAAAGACCACTAGAGAATGTGTAAATACACATGCACACATTGGTATCTTGATTCTATTTGTACATTAAATGTTCATGTCTTTAGTAATCCAGTAGACTTTGGAGGCTATTTCCGCCTATTAAAGGATTTTTTTTCAAAAAATTTAGAACTAAGAAAAGTTGGTAAATGTATTTTACTTTCACCTCCAACAATTTTTGTTGGATTTCAATCTTTTTATCAAAAGTTATGAGCTAAAATCAGAGAAGGTGTTTGAAAATTTTAAAAAAATTGTTTATTTCCATCCTTTTGATTTTGTTTATAAATTTTTCTTGGAATTCACAAATCTCATAAAGATTGTTGCAGGCAAAGGTTAGATTCATTAATAATTATTATTTAGTGCTAGTTTTTTTGTAAAAAGAACCTTATTTTGTTAAAATAGCCTCCATAGTTTGATAGCTTCAAATAACATAAAGTTGTGAAAAGTTACAAAATTAAAACCTTGCAATTATAAAATCCAAATTCTATAGACTTTTGAATAGTTTTGGATATTTTTTAAGGGCATTAATGTGTGAACCACACCCTTTGAACTATTGTACCACACCTAGGGGTAAATTTTAGATTTCTACCATCAAAAATTTGAGTTTGAGAATTTTGAATTCAAATTTGGACTTAGAGACCATGGTATTGTTTAGAACCATAAAAAAAGTTGCAATTCAACAACACCCAATGACAAAGCTTATTTTTTTTACAAACAAAAGTAAAAGTAATAATTTTCTTCCTAACTAAACTTTTTCATTGAGTGTTGTTGAATTGCAACTTTTTTTATGGTTCTAAACAATATCATGGTCTCTTAGTCCAAATCTGAATTCAAAATTTTCAAATTTAGCTTTTTGATAGTAGAAATCTAAAATTTACCCTGGGGTGTGGTATAGGAATTGGAAGGGTGTGGTACACATATCAATTCCCATCTTTTAAAGTTTATAAAAGTATTTTATAAGATTGTTTTTTTTTTTTTTTTAATTCATTTGGTTAGTAATAAAAGGAAAAACACTAAAAATACCCTTTAAGTCTTTCAAAATATCAAGTTTATGCCGAAAATATTTGAAACATAAAAAATATTCCTTATTTTTTGTAGGAATATCAATTATACTCCTATTATTTTGGAAAAGTAATAAAAAAGCTCTTCTATTTTGAAATGTTAAATATATCTTTGTGTTATTTGAAATGTAAAAATCACCTTTGGTTTCTTGTATGAATTTGCATTAAACTATACACTTGGTTATCATATAACACAAAGATATAAATAATTTAAAATAGTTGAGGAGCATTTTTAATATTTTCCCAATATATTAGAAGCATTGTTGATATTTATACAAAAAGGAAAGATATTTTTGGTACTTTTAATCCTTGAGGGACATATATGATTTTTTCAAAGAATTGAGGAGCATCTTTTATATTTGTTTGTAAAGAAATTTTGGTATTTAAAACAACAGAATGTTGTATTTTTTATATAAAATTTTGTTGAATTAGTGAAGTTGTGTCCAAAAGTGTTCAGATCAACTGTTGATTTTTCTATTATTATGGTCATACTTTTACTTGATTTTAAAGGCTGCTAATTTTAAATCTAACCAAATTGTGAAAAGTAAAGAAAATAAAACCAGTCAATGTACACTCAAACTTCTAAAAGATTCTTTTTTTTTTGAAAACTTCTTTTATTTTTTAAAACTTCAAAACATTTTAATGAGGTCCAAAAAGATTTTAGAAAGATTTCAAAAACAAACGTAAACTATTGTAATAGCTTTTTTATTAAAAATATTTTAAAGTATTTTGATGAATTACAAAAAGACTCCTAAAGGACTCTAATTCAGTCTTAAGAGATCCTATTTCTATAAAGATTTTGAAGTACTTTAACAAATTTCATAAAGATTTTAAAAAGAATCTCAAAGATTCCAAAAAGGTTCTTGGAAATTCTCAAAGATTCTCAAAGATTTTTAAAATTTCAAAATAGATTCTCAAAAGATTCCCAAAGATTCCCAAAGATTCTTAAAGATTCTCAAAGCTTCTCAAAGCTTCTAGGAAGATTCCAAGACTATTCATAAAGATTTTCAAAAATTCTCAAGACATTTCAAAATTCCTAGAACATTTCCAAAGATTCTCAAATATTCCAAACTATTCTCAAAGATTCTCAAGAATTCTCCAATCTTTCTAAAAGATTCTCAAAGATTTTGAGAAGATTCTCAAAGATTTTGAGAAGATTCTCAAAGATTCCAAGAAGATTCTCAAAGATTCTAAAAAAACTTGAGAAGATTTCCAAAGATTTCCAAAGATTCTCAAAGATTCCTAAAAGATTCTCAAAGATTCTCAAAGATTCTCAATTGTTCTCGAACATTCTCAAAGATCCCAAAAAAACCTGAAAAGATTCCCAAAGATTCTCAAAGATTCTCAAAGATTCCTAAATGAATCTCAAAGATCCTCAAAGATTCTCAATTGTCTTCAAACATTCTCAAAGATTTCAAAGAAACTTGAAAAGATTCCCAAAGATTTCTAAAGATTCTCAAAGATTCGAAGAAGTTTCTGAAAGATTCTAAAATCTTGAAAAGATTCTTAAATATTCTTAAAAATCCAAAAAAGATTCTCAATGATTCCCAAGAGAATCTTGAAGATTCTTAAAGATTCACAAAAATTTCCAAAAGATTTTCAAAAGATTCCAAAATTTCTGTTGATTTAGATAATGGTGTTCAAATCAACATAACGTATTTATTTTTTTACAAAATTCTATTGAATTAATTAATTAGCGTGTGCAAGTGCTCAAATCAACAAAAATCTGTTGGTTTTCTATTGTTTTGAATGGAATTTTCTACTAGTGGTATGAATGCTCCCTATATGCCGAATGAGCGCGAATGCGGTACATTTGCGCTTTTTGGTTACACCATTTTACATTATGGTTACACCGGTGTAACCCGCGCCTTGAGAATGCACGTCTTTTGCGCGAATGCACGTAGTCCCCCGCGGCAGAGCAGTGTGCTGCGGTGCCTTGCTCCCTCGGGAGGCACTACTCCCTTGCGGCGCACAGCTCCTTCGCATTGCGACAGAGAAGCACTGCCATTTCGTTCATTTTCACACCTAACCCCGTCCCCTGTCTCTCGCTCTCTCAGGGGTTTTCAACGCGTTGGAACTCAGATGTTCCCTTACCACCGGCGCAAGGCTTGCGTGCTGCTAAGGAAGCTCGCCGCTAACTAACGCAGGGGCACCATGGACAAGGCGGTTCTCAAGAATGAGGGCGCACGGCAGCCCAACGCCATGGCGCTTTATCTTCCACCATTCGGTAGAGTAGCAAGACGTTTTGGCTGCCGCTACTACTTGCAGATTTGTTTCTATCACCCGGGCTACAAATTCTACTCCTTTGCTGGTGGCTTTTTTGTGACTCCAGCTCAGTGCTGGCTTCTTCTGGTCAATTAATGTTGTTTTGAATTTGCTACTTTCAGTGAACGAGCTCTGGGGATTGCCAAGCTTGTGCTTATGGGCTGACTAGCGTTTGGGACAAGTACTAAGACTTAGTGCCTGAATTGTGGTTAGCAATCTCTAGGCAGTCTCTGGAGGTCTGGCAAACTTCATTCGGAGGACTCCCGAGGATTTTTGTATCCATTAGGTTTGTGGAAAATTCTGCCATGAATTAAGATCTAGGGAGCAATGTGAATCAGTGGCATTTGAGCTTTGTGACGCCTTCTGTGATGATGCGCAAAACGTGGAGAGCAGCAGCCACGGATGTATCGCAGCTCCGGTTGTGGCAATACGACGACGACTTATCAACCACGGCGGAGATGAAGTCGTCTGCCACCCCGGTGCAACCAAAGACTTTTCTTCCGAAGCATTGGGTGAATCCAATAACACACTCCTTGTTCTCCTCGTTTTAGACTCCAAACAGTTTGGCGATGCTCTCAGCCCCCTCCCCAATCCACTCACTCCCTTCTTTGGCCTAGCGATCATTTGATCGATGGCAACGCAAGAGTTTCCAATGCCGACGACAGCGGGCTCCTTTTCTCGTGCAACCGATTGCTCTCGGTGGTTTGTTTCTTGGACATCGTTGTGGCACAAATGGTCATTGGAAAGTGAGATCATTGCTACAACATCTCTATTTGCTTTTTCAAGATGTTCTCTAAATCTTCACTCTCGCAGCTTTCCTCAAATTCTCCTTCATGATATAGTTCCTTTTATTTTGGTTTAAGGTTTACCAATGGTAGACGTGAGCTGAAACTCAATTATTTAATAGCCCGGGTTGTCACACCAATCACAAGACGCGCACGTCTCTGGCTTTTGTGTTTAGCTTGCAGTTTGTTTGATCTTGACATTGTAGGCCAATTGTGAGAGGTTTTAATTCCCTCGCAGGGTTGTAGAGATGTATTAGAACCCTTGGTTTGAGAAGCCTCTTGCAAGTTTATGTCTCTTTTTATCATTACCAAAAATGCAGCAGCTGAACGTAATGTACACCTCATGAAGTTAGGTCAATGATCCTAGTATTCCTAAACTCATCGATTGGGTATGGATTCAGGTTCATTGGAGTTGTCGACATCAGCTTCTCTTGTCTTAATGACAAAAGTTCACAGTGAGTTTTTGATTTGTTTGGAATCCTTTCACTGATATAGGCTGTGAGCTCTTAATATGTTTTTCTATCATATCATCTCATTTCAATTTGAATTAGCGTCAGGGCACAAGGGAAGTGTTAGAGATAGTTGTGCGGAGTGATCTTACGATGTACTTTGGCATGTGACATTGTACACTCTACAAAGTAGCTCATGAAACCAGCGCTAATGCACCAGCGTTGCCCTGGCTCTTCGTTCCGTGCAGTGAGCTTGGGTGTTTGATGCAGAACTATCTTCAAGAGTTGCCCTCGCCTTCATACTCTTGGATTACAACATTTTTATGTGCAATCTTTTCAAATGAGAGAACATCCTTACTTTCCCAATATAGTAAATTTTGTAACACTAGCAAATGTTGAAATGTTTTTCTTTCAAAACCTCTCTTTTGTGGAATTTAACTTGGATTGACATGATTTTAGTTGATTTGGAAAGTGGACTTTTTTTCTATTTAAATTTTAGAACATTAATTTATTTTTATTTTTTACATCTCAGGCAACTTGCAACATAGGGCAATGACAAGAAAATTGTCAATTCAGTGCTTAGGGGTTTCAACAAGGACAAACTAAAATGTACCTATGCATTGAATATCTTCATGTGTTTTTTGTATGTAATATTATAATAATTTAATACAGTGTAATTGATTGGATTGTGAACAAAATGTAGGCAACATTGAGAAATTTTTGAGGAAATTCACAAAAATTAGAGAAAATATTTAAAAACTAGGAAAAAGCGTTTAGAAACTAGCAAATCAAATTTAGGAACCTGATAGAAATTGGCTCAATTTACAAAAAAGAACCTAGTCAAGTGTAGGGGCATTACACATCATGTCCCTTGTTTCAACTCCCCAATTCCATGATCAATGCTTGTTAGCAAGTACGTTGGATTTATGTTGCCACAAGATATGACGAGAAAAATAAAACAAGCATGTTTTATGTTTAATCAATCTTGAATGTGGAGTTTATTCTTCCACCACTCAATCTGAAGAACAAAATTGGCATTTTGTAGATGCCAACATTTCCTAGGAATGTTGCATTATAGGCATTCTTTGAGTGCATTGGTTGGATGTGGGAGAAAACGTGAAGGCATAAGCACTAAATGCCAATTTCTCCACGTATCAGGTTATGAGAATTCAATGGGATTGGGAATATGACTTGTGTTCCCCATCATGCTAGTTCAATTCTATCTCTTTGAACCACTAGAGAATTAAAGTAGAGGTTGGTAAATGTAAAAAGTGTAGTTTTGATGAAATTGAGAATTTTCTTTCAAAACAAGAGTGTTTATTGATGTTCTCAAGTGGTTGGGTTTGTTTAGGCAATATGCTTTCTTTCAAAATGAAACACTAAGCCTTTGTCTGCAAAGGGCATCATTAAGTAAATTGAGGGAAAAACATAATTTTAGGACTTTTGGGTTTATTGATTTTTAAAGGGTACTCATTGAACATCTTTTTTTTTAGAACATGGAGTCCAAAACTCTCAACATTGCAATTTTTTTTATTCATTTAGTATCACGTTTTGAAAATCTGTTTCTTTACATATATGGTGCTGGTTTGTGTTGTATTGAAGGTGTTTAGCAAATCCATTATAATTGTGCAATTGTTTTGCCACACATTGCAATTCACAAGAAATAATCTAATCTCATCAAATTTACATTGTATGGTAACTTACCCTACTCCACAAAATATGCCAAAGGTGAAGATGTTATATTAGAAAGACCATTGTCATTTTAGTAATGTGATGTCATGGAGATTGGATATGTGATATTAAAGAGGGGCAAATGTGATATTAGAAAACTTATTGTAATTTTAATAGTATGATAGTTAGTATAAAAAAATGTGATAAAATTTGTGGATGAAGCAAATATCACATCTGTTTATACAATTTTTTTCAATTTATTGATACCTTTGCAACAAAGGACTCAGAAACATTATATAAATCAAAGCATGAAGTTTCTTTCCACAAAACATTGTATTTATAAAAAAGTTGAATTTTGGATGCAAAAATGCAAATGAAATTTGCATAAACATAAAATAAATACAATAGAAGATATTTTCTTGTAGTTGAAATGGATCCACATCTTTGTTACATGTGAGATTAATAAAGAAGTTGGAATATAGATCAATGCGGTTCTAATAAGTTAATTGGGATCCCAAATTAAAACCTCATGTTGGTAGCAAATGCAAATTATACTATAAACTATCTACTATCCCCAAAAGCTTATGGGTATTATAAAACCAATGCTTCAATAATGGTTTTGATGCGTATAACATTTTATAATACAAAAGCATGTTGCACAGTATTAGAGAGGTTGTGGCTATGAACTAAGTCCTTAAAGTGGTATATGACCAATATCTTCTTTCATGTTCATGCTCAATTGACTTAGTAGTTGGCGCTTGCCACGCTATGCATTCAACATTTGATCAAATAAATTCACAAATTTTAAAAATTCTTTGAACATTTGAATTGTTGTGAAATTCAAAATTGCTATAGTGTACACATATCCCAATTCATTTACAATAATAGAAAAGTGAAATCATGAAAGTTCAAAGCTCCCAAAAACACAAAATTTAAAAAAGCAATGAAGTGTCAAACTAAGAGAAACATTAAAGCTTCAATCTCTTTAATATCACTATATACACCCTCTCTAAAATCATCTTCACTTCAATGGCTATCTCTTTGTTTTCTATTATATCATGGAGACTACAAATATGATATTATAGAGGTTATTGTGATTTTAGTAGTATGATAGTATGATATCACAAAGATTGAATATGTGATATTATAGAGGGGGCAAATGTGATATTACAGAGGGGGCAGATGTGATATTATAGAGAGGGCAGATGTGATATTACAGAGGGGTAGATGTGATATTACAGAGGGGTAGATGTGATATTACAGAGGGGTAGATGTGATATTACAGAGGTACTTGTGATCTTTGGTAGTACGATGTTTCAAATATGAGCACATTATTTAAAAGACCAAAGTGCTTGACAATTCTTGCTCTTGGTGCAAATTTTTCACTTAGAAAGTAATGAGTTTGTATATTTGTTCTCTCTCAAGTGGTCCGGCTTATACCCAAAATAACTCCACCCCGTGTGCCAAACAATGTGGGACAAGCCTCCACTCTTCCTTAGTGTATTGCGCATAACGCCGAGACTGACTAAGCAATGGGCCTCACAACTAGGTCCATGGGCCGCCCCATATGCTTCCCCAATCCCATGCGCCATGTCAATTGGGCCCACTTTCAAGGGCAACATTTAACGTCTTGCTTGCGACACATACCTTAGAATGTACAACCTTCAGGGAAGCAAAGACCATTCACGTGAGAATATTTCACCTTTGGATTTGCTACTAAAAGTAAATTCTGGGAGTAAATTTCACCCCAACATTGGTGACCCAAATGGTACTTTTACAGTGGTTTAACAATTTCACTCATTTTGTTACCAAATATTTTAAGATTCAAGGTAGTCACTGTCAAAATAAGTTAAGATTCTATTGAAGAATTGTGAAAGAAAATATCACTTAGTTTGGTTTTTGGGAAGTATAGGCATCCAATTGAAAATGAGTGTGTGGAGTATCCAAATAATTATGTGGATATTAGAAATGAAGGATTCAAAATTGGAGGGAAAGTAGGTACAACTAATAATTGATTGGTGCAATAAATAAAAAATGAGAATGTTACTATTGGCTCTCTTTAAGGTTTCAATTAAAATAAATGTGCTTTGATTTGGTTATTGGTTTGTGATGATTGTTACACTTTTGTAATTTGTTTCCCTTGAAAGTACCATTTTATTCAATGTCCTTTTGGAGCTTGATAAATATCTCTCAACCAATGTATCAAGGTTTATATAAAGTTAATCCCTAAATGCCTGAGGTGCCAAATTTCTGGTGTAGAATACACCAGAATTTGGTGCCTCAAGCATTTAAGGGTTAAATATGGATAGTTAGATATAAATAGACAAGCTTGACTTGAGGGTATACTCAAGGATTTGAGCTTTTTCTCTTGCTCTTGCATATATTGATGGAATCTTTTTAGCCTACTTATAGGATTCTAAGTTAGGATAAGAATTGATAAATGTAGATTCTTCTTGGACTTTGTTTTATTATCAAATTTAACTCAATTTTGTAGAGTTGGGAAGACTTTCATGAATTTACCTTTTGCCAAACATGTTAAAAATTCAATATGTTAGGTTTTGAATTGGCAACCATATAGTATCAAAGGCTACTAACCACTAAAATTTCCAATTTAAGGGCAATTGGCCTGCGTATGAAATAATATTGGAGGAACAAAGTTAAATGATCTTATAGATGGGAAGCTAAAATTGGTGAGCATTTGAGAAAAACTTGTTCTCTTCAATGATTGCCAAAACTCTCAAGAACATTTCCAAAAAATTCCTAAATATGGTTGTTAGAAAGACACAAGCTAATGCAACTAGTTTGAAACAAATGAAGAAGTAAATTGTATGGTTGAAGTATTAGGGGACAATCACTTTGCTTAAGGTTTCATGTGTTGTTACACTAAAACTAACTTTTTTCACCATTTGAGAGTAGCAATTTTAAGACAATTTTAAATTTTTTTTAATAATAACCAATTTGAAATGTACCAAATAGTTTACATTGAATATTGCATTTAGATTGCCTTAGCATTCAGGTTGCTTTACCTTGGGAAATTACCTCGTGACTTGTCACTTGACCACTTGAAGGTGCATCCAACTCTCTACGTACTTGGATTTCACATGATTTGCAACTTGAATGCCACTAGTTTGTATTTTACAATTTTGTTGTTGTTGTCAAGTCCTTTATAAAAAATTGTATGTTGTACTACTTTTTGATAAAAAAAATATAATAGAAACAATAAATATTTATATAGTGTAAAATGTCAAGAAATTAGTGTGGGGTAACCTAAACGCAATATTCAGCGTATTGCAAAAACTTGAGAGTTCGGGTTGTACTTTAAAAAGTAAGAGCCACCACTGTATTTTACAAAACTCTATTTTGAAATGCTACAGTAGTTTATTTTAGTGTGACCTGGCATTGACCTGGTCTGAACTGACAAGATTCACGTCTTTACTGCCAGGGTGGACATGTACGGCTTCTGGCACGTGGCCCCCGGCGATTGAATCCTACCTTTTCGGAGTATTTCAAAGAGCTGCGAGCTTTTCTGTCTTGTCACTTGTTGTTTGCAGGAATTTAAAGCGCAGACTCGAGGCATAGCGCATCATTCCCTTCTTAATCCGGCGCCTTCGAAGCCTAGTGCAGAGACTTACGGAGCATCGACTTGGTACTGTAGATGCGAGCTCTGCGCTCACATTGAGAACCAGGAGCTGTGGATTTGATCCTTACCGTGAGAGAGATCCATCCCTGGGGTTGCCGAGTTTGCGTGCACAAGTCTGTATGCGAATTGTACTTTCGGGTAGCTCCGGGGAAGCGAGTTGTGAACCAAATCCATTGAACGAGCTTTGCTAAGCTTCAGCTTAAGCTTAACTCCGACGATGGCGATGACGATGGCAATGGCGACGGCGACGGCGACGGCGAATAAGTGGATTTTGGTTCGGGGTTTTTCAGCTTAGGCTTATGCTTGACGATGGCGATGGCGATAAAAAATAAGTGAACTTTGACTCGGGTTTTTTCAGCTTAAGCTTGACTCTGGCGATGGCAATGACGATGGCGATGGCGATGGCAGTGGCGAACAAGTGGATTTTGATTCGGAGTTTTTCAGATATTTTGTAATTTAGGTGTATCAGACTTGTGAAGAACATAATTCATGCATTGACTGAATTTTAGTGTTTAGGGTTTTGCTCCAAGATGCCAGATGTTACTGACCAACGTCTTCCTTTTCTTGGCGAGGTTTTTGAGCGGAATGTGATGGCGTCGAATCCTCCTGCAACGTAAGACCTCTTCTTCTCTCGTCAGCCTTCTCGCTTGGTAGCCCTTATTTGGTGTTTTGTCTTTGTAAATAGAAAATGCGTTTAAAACTAGTTCCTATAATGGACACATTATTCTCGATTTGCAAGTCTAAGGTTTTGGAGCTGCGGTGATTTCTGAATGCTAGGCCTTTGCAATTGCACAAAGCACATTCTTAGAGGTTGTTTCCACACCCTTCACATTGTTTCATGAAATAGAACCTAAATTCATTCAGCGCTTGTTCAGCACACCTGTAAATCATGCGCACTTGAAGCCATTCTTTATTTGGTGTCCACTTTTATTTTTTGAATGAGAGCAGATTCAAACTCTAATTCTCAAAGTTGTGTAAAAAACTAAGCACGTATCAAAAGTGAATGAATATGTGGTAGTGTGGTGATGAAAGACGTTGAAACTTACATGCAACAAATGATTGCCACCTCAGTCACATGCTCATAAGAGCTGTGCTGGATAGGTAGGTTAATTGATGGAAACCAACGTAAATCCAGCGCCAGGAAGAGAGAGAGAACATGCACCAATTTGCTACTACACTTCGGCAGTGCAGGCACTTGGTAACTGATTCCGATAAGCCAAACCTGCTACTTACATGACGAGCCCTAAGATGTTTATGTTTGTGTTTTTAGCAGTACGAAATCAGAAGGTGGAATCCGGTTTCCCAATGACCGTTATAAATCCTTTGTGTACAACACCCGCATCAAGGGCTGGACGAAGGAGAAGCTTTGGATTGGCGAGATCGACAACCACAAAAACGCTCAATTCATCCGAGAAGCGGTGTACTACTTCTTCGGCCAGCCATCCGTCTACTTGCCCAACGTCAACTTCAACTTCCCCGCTCTCGAGTATACGGATGCCGCGGCACTACTGACCAATCGAGAGATGTGCTCCGAGTATACGAAGTCCATTGCCAGGGGCCCTGAATTCGCGTATCAGAGAGCAAAGTTTATAGCA
Organism: Ulota crispa; assembly: GCA_963920765.1. Classification (NCBI taxonomy): domain Eukaryota; kingdom Viridiplantae; phylum Streptophyta; class Bryopsida; order Orthotrichales; family Orthotrichaceae; genus Ulota; species Ulota crispa. The sequence goes on along the minus strand of OY987251.1, from coordinate 686,250 downwards.
AGTGTGACGAAAGTGGCGCGGAAGGAGGTCAAGACGGTGGAATTGCAGAGGGTTCTGCAGCAAATTCGAGAAGACGAGAATCGCCCTGCCTTGTTGGGACCAATTGCTCCGCATGAGGAGGAGGATGTTCAAGCAGACCAGCCCATGGAAGCAGTAGATCTGCAGCACCTGCCCTTGCTTCTTGCTTCCGTCGATCCGGGGCACCGGAATGCCGACGGCGAGGAAGCTTACGTTCCGGGGTTTGACTTGAGCGACTCTGGATTTGGAGTTCGCTTGCACAGCGGCTTGGTTTGGACTGATTCTTCGAGGCCGGATTCTTGCCTTCGCGTTCCGGAAGACCATGTCGCGAGCCCCCATCGTGGTAAGTAATCACGACAAATGCTGCTCGACTGTGTGCGAGGATTTCTAGGCTGCGTTTTGCACACATTCTTCGTCAAAGTACTAGCTGGATTTCTATACACAATTTAGATATTGCCTTCTTCTGCAGGCAAGCCCTGATACCCATTAGTATCTCACCTGAAATGCCTAGAATGGTCTCAATTCTACACCAAATATTGCATTTAGGTTGCCTCACAATTAAGTTGCTTTACCTTGGAAAGTTAAAGTTACCTCATGACTCATCGCTTGGTCACTTGAAGGCACATGCAACTATGTAAATGTTAGGATTTCACATAGTTTGTGACTTGGACGTTATTAATTTGTTTTTCAGCAACTTTTGTTGTTGTTGCCAAGCCCTTTGAAAATTGTTTATTACAATAATTATTGATGAAAATTATTGTAGCAGCAATAAGTACTTATGTAGTGTAACATGTCAAAAAATTAGTGTGGGACAACTTAAAAGCAATATGCAGTGTAGACCAAACGCTAATTCTAAAAAGAGTAAATGCATTTTGCTTTTAGATTCTTTTAGGTGTGCTTCTGTAGCTTTGGAAAGCACCTCTCTATGGATTTTGTTTGATTCTTCTCATGAGCATGCTCGCTGTCCGGTGCTTACTTTGTTTGACATTTAGTAACAAAACGACTATTGAAATTTTGCAAATGAAGAAGAATTTTGTAGCGTGACAAGAGTTCCAGGGACAGAGACCTCATTTGATTGTCCTTCGGCCCTTGAGAATTTTTAGACAAACTCTTTTGCTATGGAAGATGCTGCAAAAGATTAAAATCAAAGGGATTTTATCCAATTTGTTTATAATTAACAGTTTTGAAGTTGAGAGTTAAGGTAATAGTGATGTCAATTTTTACCTTTGGTTCATTACAATCAAGTGGTTTTGGTTCGACCATAGAACTCTCCCAAGAATACAAATGTAACAAGTATTTGTGATTCACCACCCAACTATGGGAGTGACATAGGAGTGAGATATTGAGTGATAACTGAAAACTCAAGTACATCTCCATTACACACTTATATTGTACATTGTTAGATGGCTCTCTAAAATATTCATGTAAGACTTACTTGTAGCTTTTTAATCATCTAGTTACCAATGTTTTATGATGCTTTAGCTACCGTTGACTCTAACGGTTGCAAAAATGAGCTTGACAAGAAAGCAGTTCCTGTAAAAAGCGTCAAATCAATTTAGGAAAGATCGAGAGAGGAGTCAAAAACTAGTCGTGGTCAACCATGTGGCATTTTTCAGCGACCACTTTGTTGTGAATGCCCCACCATGTACGCAGACACTTGTACCTTGGATTCCCTAGCAACATTCCTATCTCATGCCAAAACTCTTTGTAGGGCATTTGATCATTCTTGTAATTGGATGTGAGTGTGGTGTACAAGGCAGAATCTTCTTGTGACATCTTGAACATGGCCAGCTAATCCTGGAACCAATTGATGAAGCAAATGAGGTCCACATCCTGGATCTGTTCCAATTGTGGGATCTTGAAGGGTTCTCTGCTTCCGCCTTAGCACCAAAAGAAACCAGTGTTTTTTGCAACGGATTCTTTTGGATATTCACTAGTTTTCATGTTAACGATGACATCAAACACAACATTAAGATGTTACTAGTTATAACATTGATTATAACATAAAAATAAGTAAATGTCCAAATAAATCCATAAAAAAAATACGCAATTTTCTTCAAGTGTAGCTTCCATGATGATGAGTGCCATTGAGTTGATCTCTTCACCACAAAACTCGGGTTTGAGATCCTCACAATCCACCTCTTGCTTGCGTGCTCAACATGGCACTCTTTTATGGCAAAAAACTGACACACCTGACAGATTTTCACAATTCACAGGTCGTCCCTCTAGATTTTCACAAACCCGTTGTTGGCGCTTGCAACTCTTTTGCCATAAAAAAATGCTTTGGTGCTCAATGCGTATTTGTTGTAAGTTTCCATGAGTCTTCAATGCGATCTGCAAAGATACTTAGCTCTCCAAAAAGAACTTGCATTGTAAGAAACTTGTGTTTTTTATAATAGGTTTTTTTGGATATCCACTTGTTTTTGTATTACTATTGATGTTAAAACTAACATCTTGATGTTTCATGTAATGTCATTGTTGACATAAAAACAAGTGAACATTCAAAAAAATTTGTTGTAAAAAACACAAGTTTCTTTTAGTGTTGGAACTACAAATGCACTTACACACGCAGCTTGGTTATAATGGCTGACAAGATTGTTACAACAATGGCTCAGATTTTTGGGAATACAAGTACATAGGCAACATCTAGTACATGCACTCAAAAAACTAATTTAAAATGAGAAATGTAGAATTTCTACCAATGAAGCCCAAAATCACCTCAACTACTATTCTAGGATATCTACCATCTAACTTGATTGTGAGCAGTTATTCACATGTCACTATCAAACTTTACCCAATCTGAAAAGGAAATTTTCTACATGTGACTAAAATTTGAATTCACTCACACACACAACCATGATTGCCAAAGAAAAAGTGACTGGTAAATGGTAATAGGTGATATGACATTGACATTTTTTATATTCTCTAAAGGAACCTTTTTTGTGTCCAAAACCATTAGAAATATTGTTTTCTAAAATTTGGGGTGGTGTTTTTGTACATTTGATTGTATGATCTCAAGATCAACTTGATGTGTTTGATGGTTTTTTTTTAAGGGTGAATTCTGATCATTGACAAAATCATAACATTTAAAGATTGATTCAAAAAAATTGGGCATTTTCAAAGGAGAAAGTTTTATTTAAGAGGCTCAAGTCCATAGCATATGCTCATGTGATATGCATCATTTGGAATTGTGTTGAGGGCATGTGCAAAACATTTCAACCAGCTAGACACATTTATTAAAGTAGAAAAACTCCAAACAAGGGGTTCAAAAATTTCACCATAGAGTAGATTTTATAGGATGTAAAAACAAAAGGTCAAAATTTGGGGAGACAGAAACAATGAGCACACAGCCTACACTTTTAATTCTTGTAAATCAAGACAGAAAAGTATTTGTTGGCCATGTTTTCCAAAGAGTAGTTGCAGTTTCTACTCCAAGTATATGGATTTTAACTGCCTTAACATCAAATGAGAGCTCAACCTTCTTTGAGACATTGTTCATTTGTTTTGTTGGACAATTATTAAGTGGAATTTCCCCACAACTTGCACTATTCACTCAAAACTAGGTTCTTCCTCTCCTCTTTTTGTACTTCATACAAGGCTTATTTAAAAAATGAAATTAGAACATATAATTAGGAGGTAATGATTATAGTGTTTCAACTTGAATCCACGATAGTTTGAAAATCAATCACTTAACAGAGATTAATGAGGCAAAGCCTCTCACTGTCCACCCAAATATTATTACCATTGAAAGAGACGTAAAAAAAGAACTGACTCCAATATTAAACTCTCCAATTGTTCTAAACTATGACAAAAATTGCTTTGAGATTATTTTGTCCTTCACTAGGTAGTGTCTTACCATCTTGTACTCAAGATGATGATTTGTTCCAAATATAGACATCAAAATAATCCAATTTGTTAAAACCTAATCCCTACTTAAGCTTCAAATCTAAATGTATTAGTATATATAGCATGTGTACATATTGTAAAACAAATCTCCCTTGATGTGTTTGTACCAAATAATTAACAATTAGTGCCACATTGCACATCTTTGTTTACCATAAGACAAATTTTATTGAAAGTTTTGAACTTGTGACTTAAACTCTTTAATGACAAAGAGACCAAAAAGTGATCAGTTGCTAACTTAAATTTGACACTACAAGAAAAATGTGTCCTAAAGGAAAGGTTCACAACTACTACAAATGTACTAAACAACCATACAATGACTCAGTTATAATTGTTTAGGACATCTACTATCTTTGTGACCTAGTTGTTTAGAACAAGTTTTTCTTCTAGTGTGACAACTATTGTCATTAAAGGGTTAAATTGGTACATGGTATGTCTCCAAGTAATGAACCACCTCACACATGAATTTCATTTTCCATGAGAGTCTTCAACTCATATTTGTTGCTTGTCAGGTATCTCAAGGGATAAGAAAAGGAACTCCCTATTATTTACCATTTGTGAAAAGAAGACAATACAACATGAGGATGAGGTGAGTGAATGCCCATCTATGTAGTACTTAAGGTAGGAACACTCATAAGTGTGAGTGTAAGGGTTTTGAACATGATGATTATTAATAAACATCTAGCAAATTATAGAATCCTAATAGCAATAGAAAAATAATGAAATTGCACTTTTGAATGTATTATTTGGATATTGTGAGAATAAATTGTGAATTTTTAAAGAGCAAACTGCCATTGCACCCATAACCAACACTAAGGTTTTGTGTTCATATGTTGTACATCCTTGTAATTACATCTATTTACTTCCACAGATTTTTCAAGATTTTAGAGATGGTGGTTATGGAGACACTAACACTTATGGGTGTTGTTACCTTTGTAGGAGGATTCCTCTTCCTTTATATTCTTTTCCAAAATCACTTCTAGAATTTTTGACAGAGGTTGTAAGAATATAGGACGCCCCCCAGGTTCACAAGTGCACCCTCTTTCTCCCTCCCCCAAATACCATGCACAACTAGCTTGTGCAAAAGGTGTGCAAGTCGTGTGTGGTTTCATTTCTCCAAAATACAATTTTCATGATTGGCTCAATTTGCTAAAAATATTGCTAAATGTGCAAAACAATCAAATTCAACATCTAGGTTTATAGAGTTGGTAACAAAAACAAGTTTTGGAAACATAATTTTATCAAATTTGGCAAAAATTGGACATTGGATGGTTGGCCATTCATTACTCTTCCAAGAAATTGACCAAAAAAAATCATTGTACAAACAAAAATTGCCCACCACTGCAAGAAAAATATGTCCTAAATGTTTGATCCACAACAATTGCAAATGTTCACAATAACTATAATTGAGCCATCTAATAGTCATTATGGACATTTGTAGTTGTTGGGGACCAATCATTTAAGACATGTTTTTCTTGTAGTGCTTCTCTCTTTGGTGTCTTATATGGGCTGATTTTTGGCCACTTTGTCCAATGAAGATTGTTTTAGAATTAGAGAAAGTCCAAATTTTAATGATATTCTATTAATCAAAATTTTGAAATTACTTTCAAGGCCCTCATTCACACATAAAATTAAAGTCAAAATCTCAAAAATTATTTGGATGTTCAAAAAAATCATTTGGCCACACAACTCAACATTTCAAGAATTCAATCTCCCAAGAATGGAATTTCCAATTTGTTACCTTGGGATGGTTGTCTATTGATTCATTAAAATAGCCTGAATGAAAATAAACAATAGTATGACAAGGTCATTCCTTCCATGTCTAAAGGCCTTGAGGCCAATAATTATAAGTCACAAATTTGAGGCTAGAATTTGAAGCCTTAAAAATATTAAATAGGGCTAAAATATCAATAAACTTACCTTCTCCCTATTTAAATTTCTAGCACTTTGTTGTTAGAACCCCCAATGAGTATTTGGTCATTTTTATTGGCTAACTTCTTTACAAATAGGCAGTTCTTTGTAAAAGTTGCCTTGAACTCAAATGTGACATTACAAACATGTACGCATGCTCTCCTTATTCAATGACTAGTTGGCACAACTTCCTTGGTAAAAATCCTACATTTCTCATTTTCATTTGGTTTCTTATTACATGCATTAGGTAATACCAATATAATTACACTATAATTATATGTTTCCGAAAAATCTGCATTGAATATTACATTTAGGTTGCCTTGACAATTAGGTTGCCTTACCTTGGCAAGTTACCTCGTGACTCATCACTTGGCCACTTGGAGGCCCATGCAACTCTCTATATACTTGGATTTCACACGGTTTATTATTTGAAAGTTGCTAATTTTTATTTTGCACTGTAATTGTTGTAACAAACTCCTTTTAGATGTGTGTTTTGTAAAAATATTAGATGAAAATCAACAATAATTATTTACATAGTGTAAAATGTCAAGAAATTAATGTGGAGCAACCTAAATGCAATATTCAATGTAGCTAGTTTTGATCCAATTCACTCAAATCTCAATCCTTTATTTCAATGTTTCATTTAGCTAACAATTGATTTGTTGTACAAATCTCCTTGCTCAATGATTAGCACCAACTTTGAGGGAGAAATTTTGACATCATTTGCTAAAAATCCGACATTTTCCATTTTCAACTATTGCACCAAATGTTTTCTATATTTATACTCTAATACATTATAGTTAAATTTTTAAATAAAATTTGACCAATTCTCTCTAGCCAATAGTTTCAAATACAACTAAATTTTTGCAATTTGATCCGGCTAATAATGCACTATACGCTAGTTCTCCTTAGACATTAGTTGGCACTTGTATAGGAAGATATGGATTCACTTGGATTCCCATGAATTCACATGGATTCCTCTTGTGGATGTGGTCCTTTTATGGACTTAGGGCATCCTTCCATGCTATATTGGTGACTGGAAAGAGTATTAAATAACAAGAGTTGCTTGATCAATACTCATGGAAATGGTTTTAGCTTGAAGTCTGTTTAATGACTAATGTATCAATCATTATTGAATTTCAATTTACTTCCGTCTCTTGTTTCTAACAATCATGGATGAAGACCATGTTTTGCCTTTACAAAACCACCCCCACCTCCTCACATGGAAGGACACCTTTGGATCTCATGGGAGTTGGCTTGAGAAAGAGGAAAGATGGGGTGCTTGCCATTGGCCAACTTTTTATTAAATTATTAACCCCTGAGCGCCGAGCTGAGGATTGCTAGGGGGCAAGGCTTGGAGATCACAATGCTTCAAAAACCCTGCCAGATGCTCAATAACTCAATCCAGCCCAAGTGACCATTGAATACTCATGGTAGCTTGATGCTTGATCTCCTCCTTGAATTTCACAATGTTTGACCGTACTTGCTTGTTTCTTATAAGGGTCAAAGTCCCGTTATATTTTTATTTGGGGTGCTCTTTTTACATGTTTGTTTTTGGTTCTAGATGTTTGGGAGGGGTGCTGATGGAATAAAGCGCTGATTTTTCCTACACGGCTCTACCACTAGGTTCATTCCTCACCCTCAAATTTTCAGAGATTTATGAATAGGATCAGGGGGCAATTTAGCTCCACAAAGACTGAACACCAAGAAGGGGTAACGGGACCCAGGTACGGCCCTTGACTGGCACGCAAGCAAGGCAAGGTGCAATAGGCGGTCGCTTACCAGCCACGGCGGAACTCCCGCGCCCACTAACCAACCGCTCGGCCAGCTGAACTCCCGTTGTGATCGTTCATGCGGCGACAGGCGCTGGGGCTTTGAGAATGGAAATCACTTTAGTTTAGCGTGGCTTCTTGTAGGCTACACCCAGTGACCTGGATCCCTCAAATAGACAAATCACTGTATAGTAGGTTGATCAAGTTGAAAATTTCACAATCCGCCACAAAATTGGGGTGGTTTTAGGGTTCAGGCACACATATGGGAGGGAAGCAGACTCATATCCTCAAACTTGTTGCGCTGCTTCCTTGGGCAATCTTGTCCTACCAAATGAAATAAACTAGCCTGATTCTACCCCCCAAGAGACGGACTCACTTCAACAAGCTTCACGTTTGCATTTCACGAAAACAACCCAAAAAATGGCGCATAGAGAATGGCTTCAATCTTCTCAATTCTTAGTGCACCTCCCCCGTTTCATCTCCAGTCATCGTTGTCGTGAGGAAGCCAGACCACGCGGTGCTGACTTTGACGGGCTCCAACGTCCGCTCACCCAATCCCATACGCCCGCAACGACGTCTTGGCCGCATCCAACTTGTGGGGAACAAATTTGTAGTCCGCTCCAATACGCCTCGGCTATTGCAGCTATGAGCCACCGACCTGCCTACTTGAAACGCCATGGTATCTGAAAAATCCTATAAGTATGAATCCCAAAAAACTTGACCGGTGAACGTTCACCTCCTCTGCTGTCCATACAGGCGTTGGGTAAGGGTAACTCGGCTCTTGTAGGTTGACCATTATACGTTGCATAAGCAACCACCGGTAAGCAACAAGCCCTACTCAAGGTATTTTTTGAATCACAATCCTGTTGACAAGAAAATTCAGCTCCAATTCAATAATGCTTCAATAACACAAAAAATTTGCAATGAAATTTCTCCTTTGTTTTCCTAGAAGTTATGGTTGAAATCAACATATGTAGAAATGGCATGCAAAAAATTGCCAAACACTAAAGGGTCTTTTTAGTGTTTATGGTTCATTCAATCTCACATAATCAAATAGTGGCAGTAGTGCCAATACCTTGCTAGCATCATGTTTGCAAAGGGCGGAAAACCCACAACGCCCACTTTCATTGAGTGTGCACCTTCACAAAGCATCTATCAATGCACATGTGGGCACCTCTACAAGTCTTGCAACAACACCTAGTCTTCTTTTTGCAAACTATGCACCTTCGCTAAAGGTTTTCTCTGATACTGCTGAAGTGGATTGCACGCACCTGTTGAAGACAATCTACTCTGCATGTCAAGGGCAAATCTAACCACAGTGCAATAAAGGCCTCTGCAACCTCCATGTGGTACTGCAATCTCATCTAGCACATCTCCTCTCTACAAATTAGACGGTCATGCTTTAGTATTATCCAAGAGTTATTCAATTGGCAGACAAATATGAAAAAAAAATGCTTATGCCACCATTTATGAAAATGGAATTGCACGGTATAGTCTGTGCGCATTTGGTCCACGACGTCAACGCCACGCATGTGTGTTTGATACTCCACTTGCTGTGGAGTTAATGGAATGGCTTCTTAAACTCCCCCGATCCAACGTAGAGAAAATGTACCATGTGAGATTGGATTCATAGATGTTGACAAGATATACAGAGGTTTAGAGTCTTACCAACATGTGATAGCCATTCGACGTTGGGCATGCATCCTCCATAGCAATGCCCCCTGCGGATAAGCGCCTTTTTTCAACCCAAAGATAGATGTCGGCAAACCTACTCGGTTTTCTCTCACCGAGCCCGTTGCCCATATGCCCCTCTTGAGCAAATCTTCAAAAAGTTTTGGGGAGGAGAAAAATTCATCACAAACTAAAGTGTGTCCTACACCATCTAGTCCCACGGTTAGGTTACGTACCACTCTCTCTCCTTGGCCCACATTGAGAACACCAGATGCCCCCACATACGGCTACAGGTTGTATATATATCTGGTAGGGTTACAGACACTAGCAAAAAATTTAAAGCCATACTTAGTAGGCTTTGCTGGCATGTACTGCTTGAAGCCCAAGTACCGACCCTTATATGCGACCATGATCTTGTCAACGGTAATGAATTCTCCGGATTATAAAGTCCATGGCTCTTGGAAACAAAGTCTAGTATCAACCATCTCACCTTAGCAAGTTTACTGAGGGAATCCTTGATCACCAACTATGCCCGCATTGTCCACTAGATGCAAGCAACGTAGGAGTGACTCAAACCTATTCCTTGTGAACACACAGAGAATCAATGAGCACTAGAGAAAGCCATCATTTTTTTAGTAATTCTTGATAGTGGGCATCAACTTGATGCCCATCAAAATTGTGACACCAAAAAGTGCACAAAGTTCTTTGGAAGAAGTTGGTACCCAGTGTGGTCCTTTGTCTATTGTCTTTGAACGTCTAGTCCCTACTTGGGAGGCGTAAAGACTTGTCTGCTCTACAATCCTCCCCACCAATGCCTCATCACACCATAAACTAAAAAACTCTAGAGCTGAAGGTCATCAGGTACGGAACACTTTTGCCTTTGAACCAGCTGTTGAACCGGTAAGGCCTTCCCGATCTCCAAGGAGTGTCAAGTCTGTGCTATGCCAAAAGCGCTCTTCGTATCGAGTCCAAAACTCTAACATGTTCATTTCAACAGGGTCTTCATACACGCCCACCTCGTGTCGGAGGTCAATGGCATCCTCTGACGCCTTTGATGTTGACGCCTCTGACCCTAACGCCTTTGACCCACAGTTGCTGTAATTGAGAGAAGAAGCCTTTCTTGCATAATCTCACCAGTTTGTCCTCTTATTGGAGTCAAAACTATCTTCATGAGCGGAATGGGGAGGGAGGGGGACTGGCAAGAGCCTTGATGGGCAATCGTGAATGGTCATCTCCATTGGAAGAAGGTGGAACAAGTGTTCACCGCATGGCGTGTGTGGACATTTGAGACTGCATCTGCTCGTTGATTGCCGCCTTGCCAGGCATCACAGCTAGTACCGAGAAGCAAATGTGGGTGCAAGATCCATTTTGGCATTGCCACGGCGTGAGAGCAGCACTTGCTGGGATGTTGCGGTAGATCGGGGGCACAAGATCCTTGTCCAATCTTTGTGTCTTGAACTCCGACACTTCATCGTCACTTGAGCTGCATCCATCGAGAGAGGAAGGGCCCAGAACATGGGGATGCATTCCTGTAGTGGCTTTGTCGTTCACCAAGCGGCAATCCTCACTTTGAACCTTGCGACCACTGATGCTGCCTTTAAAATCCACAAAGAAGAATTGGACACCGTTTTCTAGCCAACGCCGCACCGGTTTGCCAACAAAGTTGCGTAAACCTTCCCAATCAAATGGATTGTAACCAAGCACTGGCAGTGGAGCCCACATGACAACGGGCACATCTTGCGTGGACATGGCACCAAAGGGACCCTCGATATGGCAGTAGTACTCCTCGCCTTTGGAGTTTTCATGGCGTTGGTCTTCAAGCCAACAATTCACTTGTTCAACCGCAGTGAAGGCTTCATATAGGGCCCTTGCAGGCTAAGTGAACCCACCTGCACGATCGGAGTCAATCCTGCAGGTCATTTCCACACAAAACCAAACTTCAGTTCTCAAGTACTGCATGGAGCCATGGCAAACATTCATGAAAACAACATCGTACATGCTCCTATGCCAGCAGTAGCGCGAGATTCAAGTCAATGCAAATTGGCAAATGAAAAGGCGCATTCATCGACAATAAGCAGGAGCCACATCACATTCATTGAACGGCACCGGCACGAGGGGTTCACGATAAGAGACAATGGCTCCATGTCCGCTACCTTCACTAACCAAGAATAGGAATGCCACGCACTCCAACAAGGAAACAATTTACCACACGTCACTACAAAGCAAGCTCAGGGTCTTAGTGTGGTCCTGTCAATGGGCTTGTCAAACAAGGAAAAATTCATATTGTGGTGGGAGGGGGGGGTACTTGGACTTGAATTCCTATACTACTTCAACAACCCGGCAAGATGAATGCTGCCAACAACAGCTGTAGAGTAAAGCAAAACTCTAGTAGAGTTGCAAAGCCTTACATGTAACATGCAGCAGCCTCAGATTAGGAACTACGATCTGACGACGACAATGTAATGATGTTACGAGGTAACTGAGAATCAGCACAGTGCTTGTCATGTCTTGGTCTAAGTTATGGCAAATATAGTTATCCCGGCATGCTGAGAACATGACCCTCACAATGTAGTGGACTACTACAAGACCAAGGCATAATTTACGCACAAATTATTTGTGAGGCACCTCTAGAACAAAGTGCTTTTTGGATCATCCATTTTCCATTGGGGGCAGCATTGGTCACACTATTGTGTGCAATGAGCACCTAGCACTGACGAGATTGATTGAACCGTATGTTGATGGATTTGGATTGAACCGTATGTGGATAGATTTGGTTTGCGTCAAGGTCGGTCACTACCGTATTTTTGGATTTTCAATTATCATCAAATCAAACTAGGGTGGACTGATAATTGCAGACTTGAACAAAAAAGAATAGAGCCGAGAAGTCACCCGAGTTGAACCTAGTCAAGGTGGAAAGGACCGTGTGTTCTCCACACACACACACTAGCATTGACCCTCATGGCAAATGGGGAGCTTTCTAGACAAAAGCCTTATTGGGATCAAAACCAGAGATATGGACAGAAGTAGAATTACAAAACCCCGCTAAGAAGTCTACCAGTTCTTCTCAATCCCTTTATTTCATGATCTAAAGCTTAGATTGTATTGGTCCACATGGTGGATGGAAAAGCCCTTGTATTGTTCACGTTCGATTGTGAAAGGAAATAATACTGTCATAGTTCCAAAAAATTTAGAAAATAGCTAGAGTGGGAGATAAGGAGCAAACCAAATGACATAAGGGCGTTTTCCAATTGAAGGAGATTCTACAATAAAGAATCTAGTTGGACCCACTGATTTGGGACAAACTCATTCCAGCAAAACAAACATACCCTTGCAAAAGAAATAGCAAAACAAGGTATCCATTTCAGTAGACTGAATTGTACCATAGACAAGGTTATGTGAAAAGATAAACCATACATCCAGCCAAGCCAGATATTTGTATCCATTGAAATGTAAGTGAAAAATTCTTCATGTAAAACATGTGTGTTCAATAGGAAATTCTCCAAAAATGGAATGGCGGACATACACAATCTACCCTAACGGAATTGGAAAACTACGTGGAAGCTAACCTGTCTTCACTAAGCCGCCTTCGTTGATGTTGTTGACTGGCTACTGAGGTTGGTGAAGAATTTGCTGTGAAGCTTGTTCTCTCTTGCCGATAATTCACCGCAGCTAAAGTCATCAGATCAGCAGCTTGCGTATTATCTCGGAGACATCTACGCAAGGACTTGAAAGCATGTAGAGACCAGAGGATGGGCTCAATGTTTGGCGGAGTCCACCCTGGAAGCGTCCTCATAGCAGCCTCGATCGCTGTTGGATTGTGCCGCGACCCGGAAGCATTACTCTCCCTCGGCCCTTGTGGTACTCCTGAACCGCATCCCAGTTTGCAAGGCCTCTCTTGAGTACGCGTCGCACCTCAAGCTAGGCCTGCAGGTACATCAGCCTAGCATTGCATTTGCCAAAGATTCCACCCTCTCCCGCGGCCCACCCTTGTCATCGCTCACCACCTTGACATGAGTCAACCAAGCGGTCTGCTTTGTTGTCAATTGGCGCAGAAGCGTTCATATCGAAGTCCCCTTCTTCTGCGCGTCCACCACACCCTCTCTCGCGCCCTCGATGCTGAGGTCCACCATATCCACGCAAACACCTGGCAATGGACCTAAAATCCACCGGCACTGACTGTATGGCCTCAGGCACTACTACGTGGTTGTCATGTTTGGGTTGCTTAGAATCTGCCAGTGGAACCTCGTTCAAGTCAAAGCCATGGACATGTGAAGTCAAATTCACATCACTAAAAACGCCTCCATATGGAACACAGTCTCTAATCACTCGTTCAAAAACATTATTGTCCACCCCGCACATCTGCCCCCCAATCCGGCATCCCAATTGTTTCCACCTTTAAAGCCAACTTGGGTCACGTCCAAGTCCTCACCCCTACGCATTTGAATCCTCGGTGCCAGACAATTCAAAGGTCAGAGCTGGCAATGGGACTAGGTATAGATCTTTGGATACCCTGCAAAGGAGGAGGTTGGAACATCTTTGGGCCACGGACCCTCGCCTTTCCAATACGAGTCCTCGTCTTGCACTGCTATTGTCCACAGTCAAGGAATCTAAATTTGGCCACCACTTGTTGCGCAAGATCTCATTCACTTTAATCGGGAGTCTGTTTGGGTGGCCTTCTGGGATCCTATCCCTCACGCTGAGAACTCTAAAACAATGCCGCCTAAATAGATATATCCACAAATTTCTGTCCGAGAAATTGGGCTAGTAATGGTTGGTTTTGGATTTCATCAAAGAGAATAGGAATTCCTCTTATAAACAAAGTTTGATTTTTTGCACCTGATTTGGCGCCGCATGATGGCGAGACACCGCCACACCTCAAGCAACGCCTTGATTTCAAAAAGTTCCTCCGGCAACGCTTTGCAAAAACTGCCCAAGACTCCACCAGGCTGCACTGAACGCTCAACGCAGATTCCGCCAGCCATGGTACTCGCCCCTCTACAAAGTGCATTGAGAATTTTGGAAGTGCCGCAAAAAGTTGACCAAATCCATTCTCAGAAACGCAAAGCATAGTCTCTACTCTAGGCAATGATTGCTTTGGCAAGGACAAATCAAAGTGGAACCATATGGCAAATTTCTTAAACTGAAATTGCCAATCAAAAGCCAATAAAAAACAAACCAAAATCACAACCATTCTTTGTACTAGAGTGCTTTCACGGCAACTCTCTTCACGTGGAGGTGTGGCGACCTAGAATCCGGTGGGAGAGTTATTTCCAGTATCATTGTGTTAGGAAATCCACATTGGATTATTTTTTTGCTTTTATGGAACAAAAGTGAACTGAGTATTAAATATGCGGATTTACTAGTTACTTGGTTTCTTAAATTATTAAATAGGTTAAGAAGGGATTGAAAATTTCCTCCCCAAACCGGAAACCAGAACCAAAAACAATGAACCGAGATCAGAAGAAGGTGGCACTACCGTTGAGAAAGGTTATAGGAAGTAATTCAGAAATTGGTTGGAACCTAAACTAGAACCCAATGGAAACTTTAACAAAACTTAACGAAAACCTAAACGGGAAAAAAGACAAAGTTAGGGTAATCCACTGATTAGGGCAACGGTTGCAGTGATCCGACCAGCGCCGTTCTAAAATTAGGAAAAAGAGGAAGGTTGCTTGTCTTCCTCATTTGCACCATTTTGCTCCTAAAATTTTCCTTGTACAGGTTTTGAGTTTGTTAATTGAGGGTTAGCGGTGAGGTTACAAAGTTGTAGTTCCCAATTTTCCAATCTGTCCGAAATGATGGGGAAGGTAGAGAAAGAGATAGAATTGACACCTTTTTGGTCATTGAATCTAAGTATTCCAAAAGATCCGAGGGAGAAGGAATTGTTGGAGGAGGACTTGAAATGGATGAGGTGCTAAGGACTAATCCGGGGGCGGTGGAACTTGAAGAACGAAGCTATGGTGGTGGAACTGATGGCGGATCCATCTAACAAGTGGACCGGAACAAAGAGAGCTGATTTGGAGAAGTGGTCAACCTTGTTGTGGTACAAAGTCTACAAGTTCTCTCCAAAAGGAGAAGGTTTGGCTCCCCGGATGCCTATGAGATGTGAGGATAAGTTTGCTCACCGCAACCACCTTAAAAATGGTTATGCAATCTTGGATTGCATAAGCACCCAAGAGAAGAGAGTGTTAGAGTTTTTAGTTTTGATCTTGACTTTGGACAAACCTAGGTATTGCACCATCTCATTAGGGAACACTATTTTTGGAGTGTTAGAAGAAGAGATAGTGGTTAATTGGGGGCACATAATCAAGGAGCTGGTGCTCAAGATGGTAGAGTCGCTCAAAAACACCAAACCTTTCGATATCAGCCCATTTCTCTTCCATCTTTATAGTCACTGAGAAATTTTGAGAAAATGGGAGCTTTTTGAATATGAGATTGCAAAGACCTTGCTAGAAAATGACATTTCTCCGAGTGCAGAATCGGCACATGATTCCAATTTGTGTGGAAATGAGTCTCCGGAATCCATGAGAGTGACACGTACTAGATAAAAAAGAAAGGGAAGAGCTTATTCAAAGGAGAGAATAGGGAGATTGGAAGCAGCTAGAGGAACCAATCCGGTCTGGGGAGGAAAGACGGAAGATGATCTGGTCATCAAGGTGATTAAGGATCTCAAGGAGATCCGGGAATCTATCCTGCTTCAGCAGGATGTTCCCCAAAAACTCTGTACAGTGTTGGGGGTACCTTTGTTGGGGATTGTGGGTAAGGTGATGGACCTCTTTTAGTTGAAGGACTTGGAGGAAACGGAGGTAGGGGTACTGCAAGCCAAGGTGAAGGAGCTTCAGGAGGAGTTGCTGAAGGAAGCAGAACATGAGAAGTCGGCCAAAGAAGCGATAGTCCATATTGCAGATCTCCGGAAGTTTTTGGAGAATCTAGGCGTTGTGGTGGCTAAAAGCCAAGCTCTACAACGCTGAGGTGATGAAAGAAGGAGCAGCGTTGGTGGGGCCCAATATAGTCAAGGTATTGGTGGAGTACAGCCGGAGAATTGAAGCAATGTTGGTTGAAATGGGGGT
This sequence comes from Ulota crispa, assembly GCA_963920765.1. NCBI lineage: Eukaryota > Viridiplantae > Streptophyta > Bryopsida > Orthotrichales > Orthotrichaceae > Ulota > Ulota crispa. Next base: position 669,908 of record OY987251.1, on the reverse strand, counting down.
TTTCACTCATGCAAAGACATTGGAACCGGAAGCATCGAGAAGACCCGGCCCAATAAAGGAGGCAACACCTGCCCGGAAAGACGTCCCATTCTTTTTTCCCAAGCTGCCAACACCAAAGAAGAGAGACAAATCCAAAACTCCTAATTCCAAGTGTCTTCCGGCCAAGCTGGATTTTAGACCAGCTGAACCATCTACCCAACGCTTGCTCAGAAGTCAATCTCGGACCTCGACGAAGGATCTAGGTACAAGGAAAGATCCAGATACATTGAAGGGGCAAAATATAAGAATTGATCTGGGTATAGCAAAGGATTCGAGTCCTGCCAAGATACCGAGTCCAGTGAAGCAAAAGACAACACACGTAAACAGAAAGGCGTCAATTTCACCAAACAAGGAGAAGATTATCCTCAGCAGTGAGGAGGATTTCTTTTCGTCCAGGTTTGACACTGATAGCAAATCCAAAACCTCTTGGGACTCATTGGAATACTCGGATTTGGATGCTTATAATCTAGCACTTGGAGGGAAGCAAAAACTATCAACCAAGAAGGCGTAGCACAGTTCCGCCAAGAAGAAGAAGATAGGAAGGACATTGAAGGTTTGGAAAGCGCAAGCAGCTTCTAAACTTAATAGATAGGTTAACTGCATAGTAGTGGTAATAGGTAGAGTAAATAACTTAGAATAAATAGTTTGAATATTTGGAAAGTTGAAAGTTAGTTTTTTTCCGATTATTGTAAACTTGGATGTCCGGATCCAATAAAATCAGATCTGAGATCTCCTTTTTGTGGAGCTTTGCGGTAGGTAGTTAGATCCACATTTCTCTAGATAAGGGAATGACATGTGTCATTCCTTTGTCAATAGCTTATCCTTTCAGGTACTTTTTGAGTTTTTGAAAGATCGGCTACTAGGGGCAGAAATCAAGATTGATGCCCCAAATATTTTTACGTTTCTAATTTCTATGATGCAAGCGCGCTCTAGATTTCCACATTTGATCTCTGAAGTTTGTTCTTTATGTGTGAAGGTGGTATGCCGATAAATGCTAGAACCATTGTTTAGTGCGGGTAGCTGAGTGTGTTTGTGCTTGAAAGGAGGAACGGCCCTCGGATTTTGTCCAATCCGATTTTTGGAGCATTATTGAGTTGGTTGGAAAACTGTATGTACTGAGAGGTAGTTTTTATTCCAGATTCATCATTGGGAGACTTCTATGAAGAATAGCCACTCTTAAACTAGATTCAATCCGGGTAGCAATCCCAATGAATGTTTGTTGACGGATGATGAGGTTCCTCTACAATTGGAAGTGGTGGTGAACAAGCCTCTTTGTTATCCGATTACCAATTCAGCCAAGGGAACTTGTTCCGGATAGGTCTGTTGTTGTAGTAAGTTGGGGCAATAGGGGTTTCCTGCATGACCTTTAGATCTGGATTAGTTTCCGGATCTGCTATGAGGAGAAACTTGCATATCTTTTGTCTTTGTTTGTTTTGTTGTTTTCTTATAAGTGGTACTTCAGTCACTCAAATCTCCAGAAGGATAGGATTTAACGCATCCTTCCTCAATTTCAATAGCAGACCCCTCTGATATAAAGACTAAACTTATGTTCTAGTTACTTTGGGTCGCCATCGGATTCAAAAATAGTATAAAGATTAGGATATTTCTCCCAAATTGGCAAATAGTTGTAATAGTGTAATAATTGGAACAATAGGATTGGAAGTTCAATAGAATGACAAGAAGAAAACTTCCGATTCTCATTCCGGTGTGTTGGTAATTGTGGTTGTTTGTGTGCTTGATATACTAACTAGTTTCTGATTCCGATTAAATTTTTTAGAAGCTACAAACTAAATCTCTGCGGAACAATACACAAGTCATCCAATTGGTGTTTTTGTCAAACCTATATACTAATTGGAAGATAAATGCTTTCTTGTGCTATGACAAGAGGGCGATCCGTCCTTCAAACCTTGGATCCCTCATGAACAACCCTCCCCACTAAGAATAAAGAAACAAAGAGCTCAAGCAGCGCAAGAGCCCTACGACGTTCACGCCAAGTAGACAGTGACCAACGGTATGGCACTGGCTACAAAAGGTGGTCCTAGTCTCTGGGTTTCAAGGAAACCACTCGCAAAGCCACTTTTTCCAAATCAAGCGGACCTTTCAAGGGTAGCAAGGGACCTTGAAAATTGTGGGGCCCATTGCTTTCACTCAAGGAAGCACGCCTTGTACCATCAGTACAATTAACAAGATAAGAGATAACCATCTAGGCTCACAACAAGTCAGCAACTGAAATAAAACTCTGAGCGCCATAATCCAGGTTGTGGAGCACTCAAGGATTAAGCAACTATAGGAAGGGGGTCTTTTCAAAAGACTAGTACGTGTGATCACATGTATGCGTGCATTCTTTGAAGGTAGCAGATAGATTATGCTGATGTGGACTAGTCAGGATGTTGATATCACACTAATTCAAAGTATCGAATATTTGTTTGTCCATGCGTCATTTGAAGGTCTGTTGGAAATGTCAACTAAGGTGGATTGTTTCTCTAAAAACCTTCCTTTGATGAAAAGTACACCTAAACTTGGCTTTTAGAATAATGTCAACCCTTATTTTGATGAAAAACTACACCACAAAGCATAATTTGGGGAGATTTTAGCAGCTCAATACATACAAGGGGTAGTCATGGTTGATCTAAGATTTAGATTTCCATGAAGATTGAGAAATGGCTAAGTGAAAGTAGGAGCCACTCATAGCACTTCTCAATTAAACAATTCAATCACACAAAATTTGTGTTATTTACTAATCTCTTTATCAGTCAATTTACTATCTCAAATCAGCTCATCTCTCTGTAGTAGTGTTCAGAAATTTTGCTAAACTCAAAAAACTTTGGTCCATTTTATTAGAGCTATCAAAAAACGTGACAAAAACTTAAAAAAATATAGCGCTCTTTAGCCTAAGAAAACTTGTTTATTTTTTAAATTATTGTTCTGCAAAATTCCAAGGCCAATCTTAAGACAAAAGCCACTGCTTTATTATTCAACTTATGGAGACAAGGACTCTTGTACAAGTAGACCTTCATGAGCCCTCCACAATAGCACACGACCACATAGAGTCCTTATTACATTTGGTTCATTCTATTGGTTCTTGATGAAAAGCCACATGTGAGGAAGTTTAAATAAGACCATACTTATAAAAGCAAGCCAAAGATGCAATGCTAGTACAATGCCTTTGAAGTTCATGTCAAAAAAAATTGTTTATTAATATGGAACAAACAACCAATGCAGAGAACCATTTGCATTGATGTCAAGAATCTTTCATAGCAAATATGCTCTAAATAATGGTACAATGGGTTTCATTTTTGAAGAAGAATACATTAATTCAAAGCACATGTGGGAAAGAATATAGAGTAATTTGTGATGAAATTTTCATTGTTTACACAAAACCTAACAATTATTTTGGTGTACTTGGTTTGCTATGTTGATGTTACAAACATACCCTAAGCCTAATTCCATTGCAGGTGTGAAGAGATGGTGAAACCAATTTCAGCAAAATAAGATGTTCATATAGCAATTGCACAATTATTAGTGTACGTGTTGTGTAAGTAATGAGGCGAGGAGGTCGTGGTTACAATTTGCAAGTGCCTTGGAGGCAACACGATGATCCAATTCCGGTAATATTTTGCACTTTTTCTCAAAAAAGAATTTGAAAAAAACATATTGAAAATGTTTCTCAAATTTCATGATTGAATGTAAACTTCCATGCTCACTTAGGGTCATAAAATTCAAAAACAACAAACAAGTTTGCAAAAGTACAAACACGTTTATAAGTTGTTTTTAGGGTTTCCAATTCCAAGGTCAATATGAGAGTTTGCACTTATTGTTGAGGTGCTTCAACTCATACAAATGATGATGATATGGTTATTACTAAAAATAGATTATTTTAGGGAACATCTCAAAGATGGTTTTTGCAAAAAAACATATTATCCACTACCAATGTCATACAATTTGCTCTTCAGCTACAAAAGCCATTGTACATAAGCTTCTCTGTAAATCATGGAAAACTCTCTATATACCTCCCTTTGGAAAATGAACAGAATGTTCTACCATCTGTGATGTTGCTTATCCTATGCCAAACGCACTTTTATTAAAAACGTAAGCACATTTGAGAAACTTGGCTTCACAATTTCCAAAAAACATCCAAAATACTCAATCTCCAATATAAAGACCACTGAAATACACCATTTTCCAAAATTAGTACTTGATAAATTTTCATACAAATAATTCCAAGGATCAAAAAATATCAAATTGTAGGCGTTCAATCATGCAAATCCAAGAAGTAAACAGTTTTGACACCAAGTGCCAAATCTGCCTTCTCCATATGGTGTAAAATTCTAAAACCATCAAAGAACTTTAGAAGCTACAAAAGCTTCATCACATCCAAGACAAATAACAAACATTCTTTTTGAAAACATCAAATTCACCAATTCTAAAAATTTCTTGAAATCCTTTAAAATGATTTAGGCAAATTGATAGAGTACTTTTGACAAGCTTGGTTCAAAGTTCAGACCCTTTATTAAAAAGGAAAAATCTGATGGATATCCCTTAAGTTTGCAATATTTGTATAGATGCCCTTGGTTTTCCAGAAATTGCACAAATATCCTTGGACCATAATTTTCAAGAGTGTGTTATGTTGTGGACAGTCAATTCCTTCTCCCTTTATATGCACACTGCTTCTATCTTATTCTATTACACTCCCTCCTTCAACATTGATCATGAAAGAAGTGGTGTGTACAACAAAATCAATACTTGGAAATTATGATCCAAGGATATTTGTACAATTTTTGAAAAACCAAAGGCATCTACACAAATAGTAGGGGAAAGTCACACCTTCTTTGCCCAAGTCTTGATCTTTGGAGAATGGGGTCAAAGCAGCCCGTTCAAGCTAGTTCTTTGAAGATTGAGAAGTTTTTCTCTTCACCTCTGGAGGTGAAGAACGGGGTGGAAAAATCTTCACACATTAAATTTTTACCCATTTTTGTCTTGTTTTCATCCTACTTAGTTTTTGCTTACCCTTACTTTTTCATTTTCAGCAACAACTTTTTTTTCCTAGAAGTTACTCCTCATACCTATACTTTAGCTTTTCTTACTTTAATCATTCTCCATTCTCCATTCTCTATTCTCCATTCTTCACTAACCACAAAAGGGGTGTCCACCTTCTTTCATGGAGAAGTGCTTCCATTTGCTCCTATTTTCACTCCACCATGTCTCATTAGGGGTAGTCATGGCACTTTCTTCTCTGCTTGCGGAGAATGAGAATGCAAGCATATTGCGACGCTGGTGGCTGCCGGAGCTTCATTTATGCTTAGCGTGCTAAACTTCTCACCAGCCCATTCTTCTCCTCCGGAGATGGAAAATGGAGTGGAGAATGAGTTAGCGTATGAACTTCTTACAATGGTTTGTTTGCTTTCCCCACTCTTAAATTGCTCTTCACCCTAGCTCTTTCTACTCCTCCAATTGCAAGCTGTGCTGCCTTTCTCTAAGTAAACCATTCTCCAGTCTCCATTCTCCATCACAAACAAATGGGGTGTCACAGCATCTTCACTAAAAACAAACTCCTATTGGCTCCTACTTTCATTCAACTCATTCTCAATCTCCATTCTCTTTTCCTTCTTTGAGAAGTTGTGACTATCCCTATTGTTCATTGAAGTTTTATTCTTGGAGAAGGTGTGACTGCCCCTACTGCAAACTTCAGAGGTGTCCATCAGATTTTTTCTTTTAAAACTGTTTCTACTTTTTATTTATTTCTTTTTTTTCATTTCTTTTTGCAAATGACGTGTTTGTTTGCAGAGTTCTACGCCCTTTGAACAATTGGAAGGTCGGAAATTCAGATTGGTAATTGCCGTTGTGGGGTTTAGCACTGCCATCCTCATTTTTGTATGGAACTCCGTACGAGTTGTATCTAGAAGTGACCTTCCACCAAGGACATTGCCAGGACTTGTATTTCCCTTGTACAGTCATAATTACATTCAGTCCCCAAATGGGAGCCAAGATGAGACGTGGCACCAAGGCAATGGAGCAAATGGTAGGAGACGTAGGACATTATCACATCCGCTTTTTAAACTCAAACCTGAAAACAGACTTGAAAGGTGAGCCATGAGTCTAATTTTTTTTGTCAAAATATTAAATTCACCTATAAAAGTGCACTTAGGGCTTTATAATTGTTCATTATAATGTTCATCTCTTAAAAAATTGGCTATTTTTAAAAAAAATTCGTTGATTTTGAGTTCAAAATTGGTTCTTGCTCACAAATCTTGGCTCAATGCTCATGGGTTCACTATTTTGTGCTCACAAAATAGCATCATCCAACTTTGACTTAACCCACTTTCACTGTTATGTGCTTGGGTAACTCTAAAAACTTTGGAAATTGTCCAAACTTGATGAGCGGGGAGATCTAATAAACTATAGAAAGTCAAGCAAATGAAACGTCAAAAAATTGGTTGAAATATGAGTCACCCAATAAAAACTAGGTTAAATTTTTGGAAAAGGTTTAATTATAATACAATACCCTAAAGAAAGTCTATATACTCCCTTTTGAAGGCATTCATAGAAGTTTGCTCAGTAGAAAACATAATTGGCATTTTATCCACAGACTTTTTGTATGTGATCCTCGTGCAATCATGATCAAGCATACCAAATTCCAAATACTAAAAACCAAAATCCTATTTTTGGTAAATTATTTTGTGTCAAAATCATGGTTTTACAAGAAAGTTGATTAAAAAACGCTAGCGATGAGTTCTTGAGATTTGAATGCATGGATATGTTGGAGACATCCATACACACATCTTTCTTTCAAGCAAGAATTTCCAAAAAATTCCAAAAGAATTCTAAAAATATTTTAATGTTAGGGTGATCATGACTAGATTTAGTAAAATACATACTTCTTCATGAAAATTAGTTTTTTGGCAAAATATACGTACCGTCATGCTTAAAGATACAAACTTAATCACAATGTATGAGTCTTTTGCCAAAAATTAATTTTCATGAAGAAATATGTATTTTACTAAATTTGGTCATGATCACCCTGACATCAAAATATTTCTAGAATTTTTTTTAGAATTTTTTTGGAAATGTTTGCTTGAAAGAAAGATGTGCGTATGGATGTTTCCAACATAGCCATGCAATCAAATCTCAAAAATTCATTGCTGATGCTTTTTAATCAACTTTCTTGTAAAACCATGATTTAGACACGAAACAATTTACCAAAAATAGGATTTTGGTTTTTAGTATTTGGAATTTGGTATGCTTGATCATAATTGCACAAGGATCACATACAAAACATCCGAGGATAAAATGCCAATTGTGTTTTGTATTGAGCAAACTTCTTTGAATGCCTTAAAAAGCAATATGTAGACTTTCTTTTGGGTAGTGTACAATAACCTAATTTGTTCAAAAAGCAACACTTTAAGGGCTACTTTACCTTTTCATGGGCTTTTTGAGACAAGAATATTTTTTGTCTAATTTTTCAAACAAAAAGAAAATGGACGTCAAATGTAATACAAGTTTTTTCATACTCTTTTCAGCATTATTGAGTCATTGATGAATTTTCAATAGATTTGTAGTAGGCACCTATTTGTGACTTGTAGGTCTCTTAAAAGTTGTTCACTTGCAACTCGTAAAGAGATGAGGTAAAACCAAGGAACATGATTGGCTTTTGCAATAAAGTACACTTCTTCTTCCATTCATTCAATGGATAACATAGGTTCATCAAAGGACCACTTCATATCCATTATTTAGCTATTTATGGGGACTCTTTTGAAAAGAGCTTGCAATTTGAGCATATACCTAATACATGCACTTTCATGAGCATGAATTAAAAAAATTGGTCATAAATGAAAAATGTATGATTTTATTCAAAGAAACTCAAAATCTCCTTGGACATTGCTCAAGCCTATTTTGAATGATGTTGAAAGTACCACCATGTATGTTTATGGTGCCCTCTAACATGCAAGAGAAACAATGATAACTTTTGCCCGTTGGCATACGTTCATGAGGAAAAATACAAGTGATTGTTTAAACTTTGAAGGTGTAATCAATTAATTAATAGTGAATTTTGGAAGGTGAGTGTTGAGGGATACTATAAATGAAACTTGGATGAATCCAAAACTCATTTCATGCATTTTGAGAAAAGATGTTCATGACATCAAGATGTAATTGATAGAAAAGAAGGGTAATTGAAAGGAATTTCATTAAAACTTGTTTCATTGCAAAGCTGCCTATTTCCATGGTATCAAAAATGTATATTCATTTTTTGAAATGGTCACTAGCTCCACAAAATTGTCACCTATGTACTACTCATCAATTTGGGTATTGCAAGGTTCAAGTTTTCATTCAAAAGTAAAGGGTTAACATTTTGTTTGACACTTTGAGTTAGTAGTAGGTAAAACTTACTTCACTAAAATCTTTTTTTGAACAAAAGCGAGAGAAATGAAGTTGGAGTGTAAGTTATTGTATGCAATTGGAACTAAAAAATAAAAAGTTGAGTCATTAAGTGATATAGTTTTTGAAGCTTTTAATGTGGAATATGCTTTTTCATTAAGTAGCATTACTTATGCAAGGCAACTATGGCTTGCTTTAGATTAAGAGCTAAAAACAATATTGGAGCTCAAAACAATTGAAATCATTGCCATTTGTTGGTTAAATTCCTAAAATCAACTCTAAGGCATTTGCGTGATAAGAACAATGGTCAAAGTTTTGAAAAATATATCTAATGCTCAAAAAAACAAGAGTTGACGAAATCACATTTCCAAAATCTGATCAACCAAGAATGGAAGGCAAATACATTGCTTGTGGTTGTAGTCAAAGCTTGTTAAAGGAAGGTTATTTTAATACAAAGAAGTTTGGTAATAAATTAAATTAATTGGCCCTTTCAGAGGTAGTTGAAATCTCAACTAATTTGGATGGTGTCCTTCTCTATTCCGTCTCTTCTAAGAAAAACAAAATCTTGTAATTATAATCTCAAGACTTTTGGAGATAAAAGAAGTAGAAACATATTTTTATTGTACTTTTATTACAATAAATGCTTGAGATGATGTTTGAGGGCATGTGTATTTCCAGAGAGTAACAAGTTTTGATGACCTTTCTTTGTAACATGAATTGACTCTAAAATTTGAACAAATGCCCTTCTGCACAATTTGCCAACCTTGGTGAGAGCATCACCTTACTAAAAGTTCAATACTTCACCATATTTATCCAAATTGCTAGTTTGACTCTTTCATCCATAAATGTCTAGTTTCCTAAAATGAAATATTGTGCGGGTAGTAACTTACATTGAATTTTGACATCTTCATTACTTTGTGCTCCTTTGTGAAATGCATCTCAGGGTAACGTTATACATTGAGATGAAACTGGGGATTGAAGCAAAATTGTTTAATTTTGATTTTGACACTGGGAGTGGGAGCACATGGGTGTATTGCAAACTTCCTGGCCGCAAAGCAAATGTTAAGCATTTGGTTTGTCCCTCTCTTGTATCACTAGTAACTATTACATTACTCACCTATATTGAAATTTTGGCTTGTATGTAGGTATTGCTATTATGGCCACAATTTTTGCTATTGCTATCTCAACTAACATTTTTGTTGTTAGTGACATCACATATCATCCAAATGTTTTGCTATTATCACCACAACTTGCACTACACGAGAGCATTGTCAATTCAAACATTTGTTGTCAATTAGGTCACCTTGATTTGGACACTTTTTTATCACTTTGGACATGTTTTTGTCAAATTTTTGTCAATTTGGACAATTTAGTCAATTTGAACATGTCACTGCGTACAATTTTTCTTGTAGTGTTGCCACCCCACCACAATGCACATTCTCAACTTGTGACATTGTGTCAAAGTAAAAAGAACAAAGCAAAAAAAAGTTCAATTAGAAAATGCTACTTTGAGGGTTTATGGTCTACTTGTCTTCTTCACCTTTGTATGACCATGCTTGCAACTATTTGTCAAACATTTCTATCTTGTCATAATTGAGACATATCAATAGTGTCAACCTCCATGAGAAAATAACATTGAGCAAAAATGGTGAAGAGAGTAGTGGAAATGTGGTGGTACTAGCAAAAACATTTGATTGGGGTGGCAATAGCAATACCTTCTATTTAGTATGAGAATTATAGTACATGTGCAATGAGTAAAGAAATAAAATACAAACTTTTTAAAGCATTTGATGGAGGTCATAAATTACTTTTTGCAAGGCTTCAAAGACCTACAGCAAGTATTTTAAACAATAAATAATCTTTAGCATTTATAACAATACTAGATTCTAGTTCTAAAAGCAAAGGTTTTTAATTTTTAGTTTTACTCTTGTGTTTATAGATAACAAACTCTTTTTTTTCTCACTGTATGTTTGTATGTAAAGTAAAATAGATTTGTGAATGTGTTAGCAACTTTGGCAATCCTAGCTTTGCTTTTGCAAGGATGACAATATTTTAAAAGCATTGTATACACTTTTATTGAAATATTAAAAGCGCTTTGTAAACATCATGTGCACTTTTGATCCTTACATGCCAAGGGGACGTTTTTCATCCCTTGCATGACAAAAAAAATCTGCAAAACAAGAAAAGGCCACTTTTCATATGATTTTTTTGGAAGAGATAAGAAACACATGGATCATCATGGAAGGCAAAAAGCAGCCTCACCAAATGTATTCATGATTTTGGGTAATCCAAATTGTGAGAAAATTCAAAGACATTGTGTTAGGTCTCATGGTGCCCTTCTTGCAATTTTCATGAGGCCATCATGCACTATTGACTATTACAATTTTTAGAAATAGCAATATAATGGGTGGGCACTTGCCACGTTACTAGAGAGCAAGGGCAAACATTATGACTAGCTAGGCCTCCACAGGTTAACCTCTAAAAGCCCAAGTGGCCCCTTGGGGGCCAAGTGGGATTTTGGGCATGTTCCTATAGCTAAAGTAGTTTGTGTCATTTTTTGAAACTTTTATCAAACTAAATGGGAATTCAAATGCCTTTGTGGCAATCTAATTTTTTCTTCATTCCAACATTTAACAAAGAAGTTGTGCAAGAATTTATCAAAACTAGGGTAGGAGGGGCAATTTGGACAAGGCTCCTCTTTTATAAGTGAGTTTTGATTCCAAAGAGGGTTAGCTCCTATCCATGGGCACAAGGTGTGGTGGACACTCGGGCAAAGGGGTATGGAGTGGAAGGGGCTCTTCTTAAGAGACTCCCTACCTCCATTCCTTTTGCCTCTTGTAAAATTTGGTACTTTACATTTTTGAGCAGTTTGTGTATTTTATTTTTTATTCTTTTTTCCAAGTTGTAGTAGGTTAGGGTATCTTGGTTTCATTGTTTGGATCCATATAATTTGAGTTACCAAATTTTACATAAATCCTCCAATTTTGCTTAATGTATTTGCAACATTTACAACCGTTTGGCATTCAAAGATTTTTTGAAGTATGTTGTACACCTCCAATTCATTTGAAATTTCTCCTACACATACCTAACTTGGTCATTTTACCTTGAGTAATTAAACCTCAACTTTGTGCAAAGCAATTTTTTGCTATAAGAGTGGTCAAAGGCTTTTGAAATTTTTGGGCAAGAAGGAAAAAAAACTATTTTTCTTCACTTCAAGTGTCAATATGTCACTCCTCTCCATCTAAAATGAGCTAATTCTTTTCCCCACAAATACCTTTTGTAATCTAGGGCAAGATCCTATGGTTAAACTTCAAAAAAAAAAAAATCCTTCCTTTCTACCCATTCCCCTAAAAGTGGCAGTTTTTAATGTCTTTTACAAAAAAAAAACTTTGGCCTTTTGGGGTTAATGGAAATAATGCTAGCTGTGATGATGTAGGGACCTCATGGGTATTTTAAGCCAAGGAAAATGGAACCAATAAAATGTAACGGAGAAGACAAAAGAATATGCCACAAGTATCAATTTCATCATGGACGGAATAGACCATGTAATGCTCGTCACAATTTTGAATGCTTAGCATGGCTTTCATATATCGACGGGACGGAGTACAAAGGTACTTATATTCAAGAGAGCTTCACATTGCCAACCTTGGACAAAATGGAAGTGACGGGGCAAGGAGTACTTGGGTAATTGCCACACACATACACACTATGTATGTATTTCAATTTCTACACTATTAACAACAACTCAAAATTAGCCCTTAAACATCTGAGCGTGCTGTAGCAAGAAATACAATACAATGTAATTTTCTTGTATTTGGAATGCATCCACGCCATTACTACATTTGAGATCAATGCGGTTCTAGTGAGCTAGTCAAGATCCCAGTTTAAAACTATTTGTTGGTAGCAAATGAGTTATATAGCACCATACATACTATCCCCTATGGTTTCTTGGTTGTTCAAGGGTTAAGTGTTTTCAATCCCAAACCTATTTTTGAAATACTCTTTTCTGTCCAAAAGCAAGGCTAAAACCTCCAAGTTTTTCTAAATAAGTTACTGATGGGTCTAATTGGAGGATTGGATATTTTAGTGAGTTTGTTCAAGTACACCCCTCATTTTTAGAACAAATCAATATTACACAAGTTATTTTTCTTAGTGTGAGACTTTGAAAAATGAGAGACCCCTTCACTTTAGTTTTGGTGAATTTTGTCTAGTTAGTGTGAAGGTGTGACATGTTGCTTGCCCTTGTTTTCCAATTAAAGTTTTGAGCACAAATTTTTGTTGTTTGTCAAGTAACAACATGGTGGCACCCTTCTATAATGGAACATTTTTCACACTCTCTATTTAGTTGAGATACATGCTTGCTAAATCTTCTCAAAAGTTTGGCCACTTGACTCACGCTTTTTGAGGTAGTAATCAAATTTTGTAATCCATAGTATATTGAGTTAATCTGAATTACTACAAACTACTTCATTAATGTGCCTTCCAAATGATTCATATACTATTTGGATTAGTGCAAATTAGCACTATTAATGGGGGACGCAATAAATGAAAAATTGAAACAACTTGTGTAGTTGCAAGATCATAATGCTTGAAGTTTGAAAACAAGTTTGTTTGTCGCCACTTCCAAAGGTGAGATTTTGTCTTTTAAAATTTTTTGTATATAAAGTTATGTCTTTGACAACTTTGTGCCCTTTGAGAAAAAAGAAAAAAAAAAGATTAAAATACACACAAAAGAGTTAGACAAATGAAATTTGTGTTTGTCTCAAAAAGAAAAGAAGCATGAGGAGATATAAAATAGGAAGGACACATAATCTATATGTAACTCTAACTTGAAGTTAACCAAAGACCACACATATTTTCTCAAAAATCACTAACAACAACAATGGTGAACTTAGGTGTGCAATTCAATCAAATTTGGACCCAATTTGAATAACCCAACCGTACAATTGGAACAAATGCCTTGCTTATTGTAAAGTAGGAAGATATCAGCTAGATTTACTATTTGAGATGAAACATTATGATGATTGAGTAAGTCATAAGTGAAAAATTTGTAGTTTCATGCTTGTGTAGTTTTGGATGTTACCGCTTCATGTGAGCTTTGCTTAAGAAGAGCCTTATATTTTTAGAAAGCAAGCTTCCACACCTTTCCAATGAGACTAGTTTCACACAAAAATGGATAAAAACAGCAATCACAAGGTGTAGCTAAGTGGACAAAAAGGGTCAAGTATCCCACTTTAGCTGCCATCTAAAAATGATTCTATAGAAAATAGAATAAATGCCATGAAGAATATGATTGGTGAAAACAATGAAGAACTAGCCTTACATGAAGGGTGAAATTTTTAGAGATGAAATGATAGTACCATTTTAATAGATCTTCAAATACTACAATGTAGTATCGTTGAGAGAAACTATGTGAGCTTGTTTCTTAGGGAATTTGAATTTTTTTGGAATTTGGCAATTGAGATATGAAATCCTTTTTGGATATTTGAGGTATTGTATTGTTGCTTTGATTCATTTTTGACCAAAAATGGATACGTATTTTGAGGCCGTGTTGTATAAACATCATTATTTGTCAGACCACATACCCAATTCCATTGTTATTTTTTTAGTTGGATGCAAGATTCTTGTGCTCACATGCGTTCTTCAAGACCAATTTCCAAATTGTTGAGCTATTTACTATATAGGCCAAAACCACTCTCCTAAACCAAAATATGGTTTGGTGGTCTCTAAAGGGTTGAGTATTGTCAACGCCCACCACATTATATTAGGTAACATTTGTAAATTTTTTGGTTTTTTATTTGGAAATTTGTGCATACCAAATATAAAAAAACAACGTTGTATCTGATTATTTCTTGATAATGCAATTTGTTGATGCAAATACATAATTCTTGTGGATTCACATTTTAGTGATAGAAATAGAACGATTCAAAATCTATAAATTAAATGTGTGTATCTTACCAAACTTGGTTTTAACTTTTTTGATAAAGTGACAATTTTAGGTGCCGATTATGAGATTTGAAATAAAAAAACATATAATAGGAATCATCAATTTTGCAGTATTTATCAAAATTGCATTAAATAAACTTTGACTTGTAGAGCACTATAATCATCAAATTCCTCAAATTTCCTCAAATTTATTCAAAGCGATATTTGGATACTAGAACTTGCTTGACTATATGAAATGCTCAAATCATGCCTCTCAGGGCTCAGGAGTTAATTTTAGAATTAGACAAAATTGTGACACATACAAATATAAGAATTTGCAGTATTCAAAGTAAGTAAGACCAAAGAAAATATCATTTTATCTCTAAAATAATGAGAGTTACATAACAAATATGAACAACATGATTATGGAGTTTTTGTTCATCATGTTTATGAAATTTTCAATTCAAATTATTAACTAACTGTTAATTGAATCAATGTGTCTTACTGAAACTAGATTGTCCAAAATGATATTAATATATATGGAATTTCACTATTCAATTTTGCAATACTTGAAATAAATTCATTTGGTTTTGAGATTTTGCAGCATTCCAAATATGTTTTTGCATTGGTATGCTATACACAAACATATGCTATTTGAAAACGTTTAGAAAGCTGAACTATTCTGTTGTATTTGCGATTTTATGTACTTGTGGACCATAAATTTCATACAAATTATTTAGGGTCGTTGTGTTTTTGGTCTTTTCAATAGTACAAGATCCAAATGTGTGGTTATAAGCCCAAATTCCAAAAGCACCAAATTCAATGTTTACCCCCTAAGCGTCACAAACAGAACATCATGTTTGGAAGAGCATCCTAAACAAAATGGAATAACTTGGAGCGTAAGCAACAACAAAAAAATCAATCATAGAAATTTGTTGGCAACTTCTTGACAAGTGCAAATCTATAATTTGTGTAGAAATCCACCATACAAATATGAAGATTATAATGTTTGATGATTCAAGTGTTCCCACAATCTGGATCCAAAAAACCTTTCTTGCGACGCTTAGGGGTTAACCCCAAACCTTCTATATAATAATAAATCATTGTCTACATATGCAATGTTAACCTTTTTTAATTTGTTTCAAGGAATGTTGGTTCCTAGCGTATTGAAAGCGGATTATTTAGCATCCAAGATGAGTGGCATGTATGGGATATTCCCTCAATGGAATCAATTATAAAAATGGACCTTGTATTTTAGGAAATATGCAAATAATCTTAAAGTTGCTTATATAAGAAAATGATTTCAAAACAAAGATACTTGTTATGTGATTCACAATTGAGCTTCATAACCAATGCTATGGTTTGAATCAATTGATTAACTTCTTTCATGTTTGTTCAATTTTTAGGTGTATGAATATACAAAAAGAAAGGATTGGTAGATTTTTTCATATTCCAAAAGTTACTGATGGAATCATTGGTATGGGTTGTAAGAATACAATCATAAGCGAATGGATGGAATCAAAGGTTATAACCAACAGAAGAATTGGTATTTGTATAAGACCAATATTGTCAAAACGACAATTATTGTCAAGGATTGATTTTGGTTATGCTACCGTTGGTGTTGATTTACAAGAGAAGTTTGGTGCAAACCATTTTGGTTGGGTTGCCCTAGCAAACACTGAAGGGTGAGTTATTTTGAAACAATATTTTGGAATGGTCTATCACTTGGTCCATTGGTTTTGGTTTCTTTCAATTTAAAAAACTATATGATTCTCATGATCATGAAAGCATCTTTTACTACAAATGGTTTATAACATACCACAAACAAACTAGGAGCTATTGGTAACATTCTAAGGTCTTTAACTGAGTCTCTTGTGGATATTTTGGTATAATATTTCATTCAGTGAAATCCTCAATTTCATCTTATCAATCTTAAATTTACTCAATATTATCAATTACAATATGCTCAATTCAAAACTTGATCAATTTTAGTCAAAGGGTATCTAAGTCAATAATTTGAGCATCCTAATAAAAAAAATACAAAGGACTTCTTAGAAGTTGTAGATTAGTCCTTTTGATGTTTAACTTTGAAGCAAGAATTCATTCACATGTTGTTACAAACCATTTTCTAAAGTAGAAAAACAATACATAGTAATTCTTTCTCATAATTTCAAAAAAGAGTAATTGTTTTGACATAGATTTTGTGAAAACTTGTCCAAAAAAAAAAGTGTTATTCCTAAAGTGGCTCTTGTTATTTTATGTTTCACCCAAATTATAGCAATGCTCGGATAAGGTCACCTTTGTAAGAGAAAAGTTTGGATAATGTCAAGATCTCCTTTCTATTTTTGTGATTCAAGTCTAGTTGAATGAAGTATCTTTTTTCTATCAATACTCAAATATGGTCAACTTTTTTTCTTCACTTGGAGCATTGATCTTGTCCAAGCATCACCAAATAATGGTACATTTTTTGTAGAGTGCAGGTTTGATTGTGCACTTACTGCCCCACTAATCTATATTACATTTGGAGGCAAAACTTACTACCCTCCTACAACAAGGGAATCACCTTCATCTCTTGTCTTTGATACTGGAGGCCCGTTAACATTATTGGATGAATGGTTCTATGATAAACTCTTTCATGATGTACATTCTTTCATTGTCTTAATCTTTTACATATTGAGATTCAAAGTTTGTTGAAATGATGATAATTTTTATTTATTTAGGGAATTGATAAGGGCACACCTTGGGTTTGATAAATGCACACCTCTTGTGGTAAATTTTATATTTTTACCATCAAAAAGATGAATGTGATAATTTTGAATTCAGACTTGGACTTAGAGACCTTGATTTATATTAGAGCCAAAGTGGAGGTTACAATTGAACAACACCCAATGAAAAAGCTTTGCTAAGGGGGAAAATGTTGCTTTTAATTTTGTTTGTAAGAAAAGCTTAGCTTTTTCATTAGGTGTTATTCAATTATAACCGCATATATGATTCTAGACTACAAATTAAGGTCTCTAAGTCCAAATCTGAACTCAAGATTTTCAAATTCAGCCTTTTGATGGTAAAAATCTAATATTTATCCCTTGGGGGTGTGCATAGATCAAACCCAAGGTGTGCCTCTATCAATTAACTTTATTTATTATGAATTCAATATTACTAGAATAAAAAAGTTTAAACCCTAAATCCTAAACCGTAAAATGACAAGTGCCTTTATATTCCTTGTTGCACTTTGACTTGTGATATATTCCAAATTAACATATAAGAAACATAAGCAGCTTAATTCTCATGTAATGGAGAAAGGATATACTATAGCCTCAAGTGATAGAAGACACGAAGAAAAAAGAGCATGTTGGACTGCCCCCAAGGTACATACATACACACAAACTTTGTTTGTTCTAGATGTGTAGGAGTTTACTTTTAGGGAATCTCAAACTATTTCTTAAACTTCTAAAATGGCAATAAGTGGCAAAGAGAGCCCTGCAATAGCAAGATATCTTTCATTGCAAAATTGTGAGAATGATTTTTTAACTTTCAAGGTTGTCAAATATTTTTTATTTGCTAAGATTATGATTTGTCCTCCCTATTGTTTTTGGGCAACTTTTTAGATTTTGATGAATAGGACCTAACAATTGTAAAAATCATATGCTCTACTTTTTGATGCTAGTTATTGTATCATACATACAATTCAAGCAATTGTTAAAGTTTAGAAAACCACAAACTTGCAAAAAGCTCTATCAGATGCTTTCAAAATTATATTCCATTGGATGCTTTCTAAAAGAATTCTTGTTGTTATACATTTACTAGTTTTCATTGCTATGTAAATTATAAATAAATCATGGTAAACAAATAAAAACCAAACATATCTAAGCATGTTTAATCCTTAATCGTTGGGCTCACAACCATGGCCTGCCTTGCCCTATAGAGCTATAGTGCTATGGTAGGTGCCCAACTTATACTATTGTTTCTAAAAGCTACAAAAGTCAACAATATAGGTTGACCTCATAAAAATTGCAAAAAGGACAATATGAGAACAAACACCTTGTCACATTTTAAAAAATATGAATGTAGTTGATGAGATTAATTTTTGCTTTCCATAATGGACCATGTGTTTATGATCTTATCTAAAAAAAACCAGATAAAAAACTACTTCTTTCTCTAGTACAATTTTTTTTCAAAGCCATCAAACAATTTATTGTCCGCCTTTGTGTTTATGGGTTAATATGTATGCCGTATGAACAAGTTATAAACGCCTAGATTTTTATTGGTGAACATCCTAAATTCAATAGAAAGGTTTTTCATTTAGATGGTGTATGGTTTTAAAGTTATTACATATTCATTGTGAATACAATATCCATACTACATATACAACTATTTTACAAAATTTCCTTTGAAGTTTAATTGGAAATAAAAAGAGGCAAGTTTTACATTGTTCTCGTCATTGGAGCATATAAAATGAGCAAAGAAGTATACATCTAATTTTAATAAATATGTGTTGATACCACTTAAAGAATAATAAAAAAATTCAATAAATGTAGAAAGTTTCTCAACTATCCATTGTCACCAATTCATCAAAATTCTAATTTAACCCTTGAATGCCCAAGAGTATTGTTCTTGTTTGCGGAAGGCAGTTTTGAAATTTCTAAATTATCCTTGCAAGATCATTATTAAACATCAAATTAAAGTTGTAAACATAAAATCTTAAACTTCAAGGCTTCTAGATGGCGCTACCAAAAAATCCAAAATGACCATGTAGATTTTAAGATATTTGTAATTGAATGTGGATGAGTATGGAATCTTTTTCTTTTTTTAGAGCCGTCCAAAACATCTAACGCAAACTTATAACTTTTGGATACAAAATTGGAAAACAACCACTTGGGATGCTTTAGTGTTTATTGCTCTTACTTGAAAACTAATGGCCGCCTTTCCAATCCCAAGACCACAATTTCACAAATGAGCCTGTAATGCAATTGTCAAAGCGCAATTTCCTAACGCAAATAATTTTTTAGCTTTAATTATTGATCATTAGTCATTAAGAATGACAAGGAATTTGGCAGTGGATGAATTCTAATTCTTGTAATAAAAACATTCTAAGTGAAATTAGTCCAAAGACACTTTTGGATTTTGTTAGATGACAAAATTTCAGTGAGGGCCCTTATTGCCCAAGGGAGTGCTCATGGGAAATCTTCACTTTTTTCTCAACTTGATGCTCGTTTTTTCAATGTGGCAACTTGTCATAGGCTATGTGACACTATTCATGACACAAAAAGTATACTTGCAATTTAGCTTCCACAAAAAATAATAATTTGAAATAAGACATGGAGGAAACTAAAATTGAACATTGAAGCAACCTTCAACCCAAAACTTCTCTAGTAAAAAAGAACCAAAAACATTCAAATCTGCGCCTTGCACATAGTTTCAAAGTTTTCTGAAATTTTTTGGACACCAAAATTTGGTGCCTTGGGCATTTAGGGGTTAATTGAAAATGTGAGTTATTTATGAATGAAATTTTAAGAAAAGTACTTCAGAAAATGAAAATTGCCTCAATGCAAAGTTGCATGAGGTAGCCATAAAAGAATATTCAAAGTGCTATTGACAAAAATTTGGATGATTATGTAAAAGATTTCATATTAATTTCAATATGAACTGGAGGTCACAATAAGTGGTAAAGGTGGGTAGTAGAAGCTCTTGATTTTGTACATATATATTTTTTTTTTTGAGCTCATTTAGGCTCAACTTTATAGAGGTAATGCATGTTACTTAAGAGATGCAACTCCACATACTCCACAATAAATATAAGGTTTTATTTTCTAATTTTTTTGTTTTTTTGCTCTACTATTTTTTTCTTTTGTTAATGCCTACGAAAAATGAAGTATGGATTGATAATGCCTTGTAAATTATGTTGTTTTTTTTGCTAATGCTAGGTGTGCAAATAATTATCCAATGTGCATTTGAAAGCACTTGAAACACATGAATTAATTGAGTTTTATATATTGTGTAGAGTTGATTTTTTTGGGTTAAAATTTCTATGAACAACTAGTATAAACTTACATAAAGTGATTATGAAACATATGTTTAAGTAGTAGGTGACTTGCTTATCTTTATTTTGATAGTCTTGTTTGAACAAGTCATCTATTGATAAAAGAATTTACTTACAATTGTATGTGCTTATTATTACAGGGCACAAGAACATCACCAGTTGACAGTTTTCCAATTCTCTCATTTTGCATGGGATTACGTCTTGACCCAATTGAATGTCTAGTGGTTCAACCTAGAAACTATCTAGAATGGACGGTAAGGGCTCATTTTTTATCAAATGATAAAGAAATATCCATCAAAATATCTTTGAATCCACAATTTAAGTACATAGTATTAAAAAGTAACACTTAAAAAAAATCATCGTAGAGAATCCTAAACCAATACTCAAGTGCAGGATGTTCAAGTCTTAGTAGTTAATGATAAACAATATAGAGAATTACTTTTACAATCTAATAATTGTGCTATATGGCACTTGTATCTTTATACTTAATAGATGAGTTTATTTTTCCTTTTTTTTTATTGATAAACTTTCATATAATTTGGAATAAATTATTTTTATGAAAGTGAAAAACTCAAAGAGGTAATTGGAATAAATAGAGTTTGTTAGTCAATTTGTACTTAAACCAATATCTATCATTATTGGGCTCATTAGTTTATTATTGCTTGTTTTTAGAACAATGCATAACAAAAAATATTCACTTTTATTAATATACTAAAAAAAAAGGATTTCAAGATTCCTAACACTTTAGAATGTTCACTTTATTAATAGGATTATGTACTATTGTTGTGCTTAAACATTTTGAAAGAAACAAAGATATATGAAGATGATTATTTGTCATCCAAGGAATATTTAAAAGCAAAAGATGAAAAACCTCTAGGAGAGTCTATTATTGCAGGTGAGTATCTAATTAATGAGTGAATTCATTATCCACTTTGATATCACATATTGCAGGTTCAATCCATAACATATTGAATCAAAAAATGGCTTTCACATTCTAATGACATTTTGTTAAGAAAAACTAAGAGATTTACAAAAAGCGCTTGGTGCTAATGTTAGAATCCAAAAAATCAAACTTTGAAGTCTTGGTCAATCTTTATATCCAAATTAGAACCAAAAATCCGAATTTATTTGAATATCATTACTTTCTAGAAATTAGGAGGTTTTAATTTTAAAAAGTTAGAATAACGCATAAATTGGTATTCCAAAAATCTAATCTATCTTCTAAATTAAATTTTTTTAATAAGTACTATTGTTCTTTTTTTTGAAGGTCATTTTTGGAATCAAAAATTAGTAAATACTGATTATCTTTATTCTAACTTTAGCATACTATGATATTAGCGCATATTACTTTAAAATCTCTTTGTTGTTCAAAAAAACTTACCTTGTTGAAATGAATAATGTAGTGAAAATAACAAGTGAAACTTTGAACCACAAAGTCAAAGATTCAATTCTAAACTTTAATTCAATGTTTGGCTAGAAGTTATCAATTTTTAACTTTATCAATTTGTAGTTATTTGTTAGTAAATAAACATGCCTTGTATAGTATGCTTAGAAAAATTTCTAATTTTGTGCAAAAACATAAAATTAAATCCAAAGTGTATAAAATCTATTCTACATGTGCGTGAGTTTTATTATAACTTTCTTTAAGAGAATACATTTTAAAAAGTACATGTTTTTCTTAAGTCTACAGTTACAAATAACTAATTTGTTTTATGAATTGGATTTTCAGTTGCTCAAATGAGAGGTCTTCTCATTGAAGCTGATCTAGATAATAATAGAATTCGGTGGAAACCAGATCTTTGTGATTTTTGACAATTGGTAATTATACAAAACTAAACTCAAACTTTCAAACATTTGTATTCTTGGAATTCAAGTGATTGGTATTTTAATAAGCTTGGTATGATATTGATTTTGCAACTGGAATTTTTATGAGTCATAAATGCTTTATGTGAAATTACAAAAAAGATGCTCAATCTAACTCACAAAGTCATATTTAAGTACTAATGAATTATTCATATCATTATATATTATTATGTCGTTAAAATTTGGGTATCTCTCCATATTTTGTATGAATTTTAAACTTTTTGTAAGCCAAAGCAATTGTGCCTATTTTAGATAATCATATACAAACTTTGAATAGTTTGTTTGTCACACTTATTTTGTCAATAAGATTATTCCAAGATAAGAATTTGGTATGCATATGTCCATCTAGGTATCACATGATTGAATCTTTAAAAAATATTGTATATTGAAATTGCCTTCTCACCAAGTATCAATCCTTGAAGAGTTTTTAGAAACTAACAATAGTGTTCATCCATGTGTACTAAAATAAAAAAGACCTCCAATTTGTTAGATCAAATATCCTTGTATTTTGCTATCATTTTCAACAATCTCAATGCTAAGTATCTATAATATGGATAGATATAAATACACAAGTTAACCAATTGCTAGTAGGGGCCATTTGAAAGTAAAGGTTTGTGTACTTTCTAGACAACTTGTAAATCACATTACAAGATTTCATTGTACACTATTATTGGGAAGAAAAAGCTATATTTCAATGACTCTAATCTAACAAAAGCAAAAAAACATTGATAATCATCAAATTCAAAATAAATATTCATGTTTTCAAAGTTTGAGGATGTTGTTAGTTTTGAAATGACCAATTTATCATTATTTATGCCTTTGCTTGAGTTTATATTATTATTTGTAGCTCATTTATATTTCTCAAATGGCATCATTATGTGCTTTGGAGGTTTATTTATCATGCATAAGGTAGGAGGCTTGTAAACCAACCATCTAAGGGAAAGATGGCGTATGTACAAAAATAAATCTAGATTAGCAACCTAGAATTTTTTTGGTACAAAGCCAAAGAAGAAACAACTTTGTGGCCATTTAAATTGATTTTTTTTGAGTTGATATGAATCAACTACAATTTATCAAAGCAAAAGGTGCACAATTATCTATTCTTGATCATAGGTTGTAGCATTAATGATTCAAAGGCAGCTTGTAAATGGAGCACATGAGTGCTGAAAGCAACCACTACAAAACTAAAAGTGCTCAACTAAGTCCTTTAAAGCGTGCAAGCACCCATTCCATGTTCTAATGCTCAAATTATGATTGAAAACAAGTTTTTATTTATTTTAGTACAACATACATCTATATCTTATTGAAAGACAAAACTCAACACAATTATGACCAATAAGCACACTTGATGGTAGCTCATGTCACTCTCTTGGAGTTCTAAAACCGTGCATGCACAATTACAAATTTTGAATAAAATAATGTTATCCATTTGGAAGGCTTGGTGCACCATTTTAGTGACCCCTACCTGGATGGTTCAAAATGCCCAAATGGTTTAAGAGCCTCTTACCTTACTAAAGAAAAAAACGTTAAAAATACATTGTTGCAAAAAGTACCATTTGCTATTTTGGTGGTTTATAGGCACAATCATGAAGATGAGATTATCCTTGTATGAGGATTCATGAAACAATGTTGAACTCAATTTTGTTTTTTTGTTTAGATTAAATAAGGCCAATAGAGGTGCAACTAGAGAGGAATTTTCATAGTCACTTGCTTCATGGACTTTTGAGGTGATAATTGAATGTACCATTCTAAACATGTAGCATTTTTGCAATGTATTCTCTTAAGTAGGCTAAGTGTCTATGGAACACCTGCGTATTCATGGTATTAGAAGTCCATTTAACCCTTTAGAGACCATGCAATCACATTTTTGCAAAATGTGGTTTTTATTTTTCTAAAGAAAATTGTTCAATGATTTGAAATGTAGTCTTGAAAAAAACTTGAGATCACAAGAACTTTGCATTCAGCTCAAAAAATAACAATAGAATAGGGTATATGAGTTGACAAATAATGATGTTTATATGGTATGGTCTCAAAATAAGTATATGTTTCTTGTTAAAGATGAATAAAAGCAACAATACAATATATATTATCAAAAAAGAATGCCACATTGTAATTGCATGTTGCTAAAAAATTCATATTGCTTAAAAAGTATTCTCAAATTGTTTTTCTTTACAGTAGCAATAAAATTGCAATATTTGAAAATCTATTGAAGTAGTGCTATCATTTCATTTCCATAATTCATCAACTTACATTTAAGGCTTGATTGCTTTCACCCACCACGGGAAAAACATGGTTTAACCCCTAAAAGTCTGAGATAAGTTTTCACCAAAATCGCTCCAAAACTGCCATTTCTAGTACAAGTACCAAAGTTTAGGAAGAAAAGATTTCTTAATATGTGTAGCCATAAGATCTAGTACTACGCTAGTATAAAAAGGTGTAGAAAAAATTTCAGAATTTTTCACAATATAGATTGTAAGATATTTGAGTTTGAATTGACTAAAAGCCATTTTTTGTCATTGCAAAAACCCAAGCAGCTGCGCTTCACAA
Source organism: Ulota crispa (assembly GCA_963920765.1). NCBI lineage: Eukaryota > Viridiplantae > Streptophyta > Bryopsida > Orthotrichales > Orthotrichaceae > Ulota > Ulota crispa. The sequence goes on along the minus strand of OY987251.1, from coordinate 645,124 downwards.
GGTCATATTTGTATGATATTTTTTCCAAAGTGGTTGTAGTTTTTTGGACTTGTTCTTCCAACCAAGTTAAATACAAACTTGAAAATTTTTAGATCATTGGAATCATACAATACATGGAAAAAAAATTGTAAGTAAAAAGAAGTAGAGAATTATTCCAAAACACTAATTTGTTTAGAAGTTAAATGTGGAAATGAAAAATGCCAATTCCAATGGTTGTAATGTTGAAATAAGCAACCCACTTATTTGGGTTTTGTTTTTACTCCAAAATATTGAAAATTGAGTGAAATAAAGGGCTTCAAAGTTTATTTCAGAGGAGAGAATTCATAACTGCCTGCAAATAAAAAGTCCCCATAACTTTCATCTCATTAATCAAAATTGGATGATTCAAAGCTTTGCACATATACATAAATCTGAAGAACCAATTTCAAAAAGAAGAAAACTTGAAATGTAATTTTCTAAGAGGTTTTTAGCTGCCCAAATTGCCCCAATGAGCAAAGAAAACGCCATATCATGCAATAACTTTTGAACCATGTAGTCAAAATTTATGAAAATTGTTTGACCTTAAAGCTACTCCTTGGGAAGTTCATGTGTGAAAATCTCAAAGAAGAAAAATGAAAAACCCATATGTAGTGGGCTGCCCAAAATTGCTATGTTGCCAAAAAAATGTTGTTTGAGCCTTTAGGGGTTAAACCACAAAGAATTGACAAAATTTTCTTGAAGTTGAGAGTGGCACAAACACTTCTTAAAGTTGATAGTGGCACAAAATTTTGCCTTCTCTTTGTCAACTATCCGTTCGCTTAGGAAATCCGGTCCCACTTCCCTGTTTTCTCTGACAAGGCAAAATCTTACAAACAAAAGAGGTCTTGGGCCCCAACACTAAGTAATTACTGCTTGAAAAGAAATATACTTTATATATCACGATAAGAAGCAATTACACGTTGTTTTATCACATTCTCTATTGTGAAGCATACAGAAGGTAGGTATTCTACTGGCCTACTCAATGCTCCGACCCAATATAAATTGCAAAATATTGTTCATAAAGATTTACCTTTTTATTGAAAAATTGAACAATATTATTCAAACTGGAATTGCAAGCATTAACCCCTCAACGCCCTTGCACTTTTTTGAGTATCTCAAAATCTGCTCTACAATGAACAAAATGTCAAAATTTTGGTATGTTTTATCATTTTTTGAAAATGTAACCATACAAATTCAAGCTAGATATATTAGAGATTACATGCAAAAAAAAAAACACAACAATGCCACTTATGGATTAACCCCTAGGTGCCCAAGGGGGGTTAGGGCGAAACATAGATGCATTATAAAATGATATTTATGTAACTTTGATGAAGTTTGCTTAAAAAGAGAAAACAAGAATCATGATGTTTAGTAATTATCCATATAGTCAAACATTCAAAATAAGTTTTGGATTTTTATGTAATGAATTTAGAAGCATTTACCATTTAGTATTCACCAAATTTACAAATTGTATTCATAGATTTTAAAATTTGGTATGATTGGTTAAAAACAGACATTCTATCATAAACTTCAAAAATCTAATCTTTTTAAAGGAGAGAGTATCATTGGTTTCCCAAAATACTAACACTATCAAATATTAAAATGTTTTTCTTTGAAAAAAAATTCCATGGTGGAGTTTAACTTAGATTGACATCATTCAAAGTTGGATTAGAAAGTAGTCTTGATTTTCAATTTAGTTTTATTTTTATTTTTTATAAAAAGTTTTCTTTTCATCTTGGGGAGCCTACAAAAAATGGGCAGCGACCAGCAAAATGGTCGATGGGTTGCTTAGGGGTTAAAAGATTATATTATTTGATCATGTGGGTGTTAAAATTGTGAAAGTCATTTGAAGTCCTTCAATCATCTTTTGCATCTCAAATTTAAAATGGAGGATACAAAATAAATATGAGCATGCAAAGTACAACATGCATAATCCTAATCAATTTACGGCTTCTCAAAGTCTATTTTACAAATTTTTAGATTAAGTTTCAAGTGTGATTGTTTCTCCAAGTTCTAGTGTACTTGTGGCTCATTTCCAAGAGCTCTCAATACTAGAAAGGGAAGATTTGCAATGGACATCCTTGCACAAAATCTTGAATAGACAAATCATAATCATTCATTTCCAAAATCAGATTTTTGATACTAAAACAAGACTTGAATAAGAATGACTTCAAATAAGAACTACTAATATTAATCTTGAAGACAAGTCAAACCATCTCAAAATACAATGCAGAGGGGCTTTGTATGAGCCCTTTGGGACTTGAGGGCATGGTTCTTTTTTTTGGCAAATTTTTGCCTAAATCTTACTTGAGATTGGGTTTGGTGACCAAGAATTTTGTGTGCAAAAGTGGATGAAATCGCCGTCTCCCTCCTTACCTAGACACCTTGTTTGCTAGATTTTGGATGAAAGTAGCTTATATTAGTAAATTGATTGGGTGAATGTTCATAAATCATTCGTGCATTCCAACTTTAACCAATTTTTCCTTACTTGCGTGCATTCTAGGGTGCTAGTTGGTCTACCTTGACAAATCCCAAAAAAATCGTGCTTGAGTGGTTAACATGGAATTCAACTTAATTGACATACATTTCAACGTAGCAAGGCACTATGCCAATCTATGGTGAGTTTGAGTAGTTGTCCACGTTGTCTTTGTCTTCACCGGAACTTGAATTCTCAAAGTTCTCCCGCTGAACATGCATGACATTATTATCAAAATTGCCATAATTGGACATGTTGTTAGCTGGCTTATTTGAGGTATATGCTACTCTATCACCGGCAATATTTGTAGAGTTATAAAGCACCTCCTCCATTTCATCTCTCCCTTCACGATTTATTATTGTCTGTTCTCCACTTTCTTACCCAAGAAGGCTTTGGTAAGCACGTTGACGTCCTCGCTCACCGCGACACTTTCAAACATGTTGCTCTTTAGTCCCCTGTACACAACCGCCTAATGTTGTTATTTGTTTAGATAGAGGCCCGCCCCGTCTATGTGACCCAGCCGACCTAGCACAACCAGCCACCAAAACTTCATGCATATAGACTTTCTACCTTGTCAATGCGGTAGGAATTTGGTCCTCTCCAACTTGAGGGCGTAGACCCATGAAATCCTCATCTGCTCCTAGTTCAAATAGATGGTTGTCAAAATTGTCCTCAATAATTGGCAAAATCCTTTCACGTGCGCTTCTTTCCTTGGTACAACTCTCCATCTAGATCCTGCACTACTCTTTGAGTAGTACACTTGCTCATATTGTCTTGGAAAACAAAAATCGTCTTGACCCGCATATGCATATAGCCAATCATAATTGGCTAATGTGAAGCCCCATTCATCTTTTTTTATGGTGGCATTGTCCCCAACATAGTTAGCTTTCACAAAGTCACATACAAACACTAGTAAACAATGCCGTCTATAATTGAGTTCCAATATCTCCACTGTATAACTGACATATTCTACACTTCCATCCACTTGGTTGGAATCATGTCTTCTGCTTTGACATACTTGCTTGAATGTAGCTACAATTCCACTATCTGTTGTTTTCATAGACTGCTCAACACCAAAAATACAATAGTGATTGCCAAAGGCATAAATTGACTTGTACGCCATTGCTAGAGGCAATGGTCCCCTTGCTGTGTCAATCACATCTTTGTCCACGGATACACTAGCTTGTAGGTTGCTTCTAACCTTGTCCATTATCCAAGTAGCAAAGTCACTTATAGGTTGTAGCTCCCTTGGGAATGCAAACCAATTTCCTCATCCACGTCTATGATGTTGTCTACATAAATTCCCCCTTCTCACTTAATCTTCTAATGCATCTGCATATCTTTTCCAAATAAGGCCAAATAACATTATCAAAAAGTGTTGTAGTTCCACAACAATAACCATGTCCATCTCCTTACTTACGTGTGTTTACGCCTCAACCACTCTACAATAGAAGTCATCTCTAAGATGTTGAGATTGAAAATATGTATTCCTTCTACCTGGTAATCTAAAGTCAATAATGGTTCTTTGTCACATTAACCTATCTTTCAACACACAATGCAAATTACGCAAAGTGTGATCTTACACATGCGTCTTTCACATGTTGCCAAATGAAATGGCTCAAAATCACAAATATCACAATAGAAACAACTACAACTAGCTGCCTTTGTAACATTTAAAATCTTTGAGTATGCAACAGTAGGAAAATGCACACTTCTTTTGAACCGCCTCCTCAAACTTGAACTTATCATGTTCACCTTCTCAGTCACAACTGACAAGTGAGCCCCTAGAGCTAGAGTATTGTATAGAAACTTTACTAAGTGGTTTTTGTCAACCTTTGTTCTTCATAAACATAAATTATATTCCAATAACTTTAGTCTAAGACATCCACTAACGTCCACTTTATAAACATGGCATTTTTGATAGTTTGGCTACTATGTCACTGCAAGTAAAAATTACAAGGTCTATCAACGTGCACTAATGTAAAGTCTCTAAAAAAGTGACACTTCAAAAGGAGATCTAGATTTCCATGGGCTTTTCAAGACAAGGTGATTTTTTGTCTAATTTTCAGTCTAAGAGAAATGGATGCAAAACATAACACAAGTTTTTCCATATTTGTTGAACATTGTTGAATTATTGATGGCTTTTCATGGTTCTGTGTAGTAGAAATCTATTTGTGACTCTAGGTCTCCTATAAACCGTCCTCCTGCAACTTATGAAGAGATGAGGTGAAATCAAGGAATATGATTGGCTCTTGCAATAGAATGCACCTTTTCTTATATGACTTCAAGAGGTCCATTCAAGGACCATTTCATAACCATTCTTCAACACACTATGGGAAAATTTAAGTGAAAGGGTCAATTTTAGAGACTCTACCTTATTGGGAATTATGTGTGATAGAAGTTTACAAGCGTGAACACTAAGACCGTAGCAAGAATGACCACAGTCTGGGAAAAACTAGCTCTTATGCTAGTCCTAGCTGGTTTAAATGAGGAAAGGTCTTTTGGATTTTATAAAAATTGACTAAAGAAACAGTTAAGAATTCTTATAACTTTTGACAGTTCATGTACACTAAGAAATAGAAAAAAGGACCCATTCATTTCCTTCTTTATCCAATTTACTATGGTAATTGAAGGAAACCATCCGATTGCATTGCAAAAAATTCTAGTAGTAAGAAGGACAATCAACACATAGAAAACGTGAGAAGTGATTCCCTCTCAAAGGGCACATGCCTTAGCAGATATGCAATCTAAGTACCTTATTCTATTTAATGAAAGGAAGCGGTACAATTAGATTTTCCCAACAAGTTCTTCTCCACCTCATTCAAATTCCACTCTATGCTGTCGTTCTAGTACCACCCACTAATCTTTCAGTTGAACAGTGCATCTGGTCTTAGAGATGTGGACAAAAAGATTCATTCCTCACTCAACTCCTTCCCATGTAATCAATTTTTTACCAAATCTAAAACCAATTACATGTCTTAAAAGCTTAAAAAGGGAGACAATATGCATTAAAACTTGAAGAGTAGACTATTTGAACTCCATGCCTTTAACCTATGCAGCAAGTGCAATTTTGCACTATCAAATACACTATATTTATCAACTTCTAGTCTTCCACCAACAATTTTTTAAACTTATAACCACTTTGAAAAGCTTGAAAGTGTCTCAACTCAAGCAGCCTCTTGTATATAGAAAGAGGGACACAATGCACAAAAATATGACATGAATCAAATTATGAGAAGTGCTAATAATTTTTATTTTTTTAAAAAGCATCAATTTATGATTAAAATATTTTTAAAAACACTACAAGTCCACTATCAATCTATCACCAATATGTTCTCAATCTATTCTAAGAGATTTGAAGATATATAATTTTAAAATTTAAATTTAGTAAAATATAGACTATGTAGAAGGGTTTGGAAGGGATTTGAGTAGGGAATGGATCTTTGTGTCCCCATCTCTATACACACTCTTTCTCACATTCAACTCGTTAATTACCAAAAAAAAAGGGCCGAGGTCCACACGCCCCTAATATAGAACAAGTTATCATATGACTATATTAAAACACAAAATTGGAGTATTACTAATTCTTGACATCAAGCCGACTAGTTCCATTTGTAATGATACTGATCTAAACTACAATTTTATTAATTGGAATGCTAATGATTAAAAGTATAAGTTGTTTATCTTTATTCCATATTTTAACAGTCAATGCCAAAAAATTCAAATGTACAAAGCACTGTAAGAGTTTCCAATTAGGGCATGGAGCAATGAAGAAAAAAATCACAAACGCACCTTCTGTAAGACTTGATGTACATTGTATTCTCTAGAACAAACTCGTGAATCAATTTTAGAAATGTAGGAGTCATCAACCGTTTGTGCTTACCGCATTGAACTTCTTCATCATACATTTTGGCATCTTTGTTCTTGTCCCATGCCCTTTTTGTGGTTGGGCTGTAGTCATAAAGTTATTCATTTATGAAACTAATTGACTCATCCCTCATGTACCCGAACACCATGCTGCCCTTTAGTTTTGTCTTGTTTTTTACATAACTTTTGAAGATCTTCATATAGCGTTTGAATAGATACATCCATTGAGAATGTACCGGTCTGCATAAGAAAAGTTCCTCCACCAAGTGAATTGGCAAATGCAACATAATCACAAACTTAGAGGGTGGAAGCTCCTTTTCTAGTGTACAAATAGTTTTTGCCGCGTCCTATAGCATTTGTTGCTTTTGGGAAGTGTCAACTACCTTTGAGCATATTCTTCTAAGCGATCTACATATTTTCATGATTGCACCAATAACTCCTCTATCTCCTATATTTCTAAGACAAAGGGATAGTACCTGCTCAAGGAGAACATGGTAGTCATGTGTCTTCAAACCTCGTAGCTTGCCATCTTTTATTTTTTGACTAAAAGGTGTAATGTAACCTAAAGGAAACTTCAACTGCATCAATGTTTAGAGAAACTAATCTTGTTCTTCCTTAATAAGAACAAACGGCGCATCCGGCATGAAGAAAGTTTGACCGTCTGCATTTTGTTGCAAGTGGAGATGATGACAAATGTTACGAGATGGCATGTCCTCCCTAGATTTAATGCCGTCATTTTCTCCAAATAGCGTGCATAATAAGTTATCACACAAGTTCTTTTCAATACGCACTGCATTGAGGGTATGTTGTACAGGCAACTCTTCAATATGGAAACAAAAAAAATAAAGACTTTGAAATGAATGTCAATTAACACAGACACAAAAGTCCTTAAAACTAAACAACTTATTCTCTATTACATTTGAGATAAGATATGCGCTACATGACATACATATCATTTACACTACCATGTGGTTGAGTCATTGGACCAGAGATGTACTCCATTTAATTAGTGATGATATAAAGGGAGGTCACTTATTCTAATCAACATTGCCAAGAGAATTCACTATTTAGACTAGTATTGCTATGTCAGCTCTACATGACTTAAAATAGCAGCATCCATAACCATTATATTAAGGGTTTTTAACATGATGATTATTAATAAACATATAGCAAATTAGAAAAATGATGAGTTTGCACTTTTGAATGTATTATTTGGATACTATGAGAGTAAGTTGTGAATTTTTAAAGAGCGCATTGCAATTGCACCTAATACCAACACTAAGGTTTCATGTTCACATGTTGTACATCCTTGTAATTATATCTTTTCACTTCCATAGATTTTCCATGATTTTAGAGGTGACGGTTATGAGGACACTAACACTTATGGGTGTTGCTACCTTAGTAGGTCCTACATCAAAAATTCAAAAGCATTGCAATGCACAAGCATCTTCCATGTTCACAACCACATAGTGTAGGTTGTTGTAAACGTTGAAATCTAACTTTTGTGAGAAAAAAGCATTTGCAAATGAAATTTGTTAAAAGTGAAAAATCAATGTGTATAAAACTCATAAGAGGCTTACCATCCAATACAGTAGTTTGTAGAATGCTTTGACTCTCTTTACGCATGTTTCCTTCACAAGGTCATGATTGCATTTGGGCGACCTCCACACTTTAAATATGACTATCACAGTGCACCAAAATGAGCTCTCGTTTTTCCTGACTGGCGGGGAGGAGTATTGTCAAAGTTAGGGAAACTAGTGAAAGCGGCACATGCACTCCTCCAAGGATGTTCCTAGCTCAACCACGACCAATGTTTCAAATACACAATCTTATTAGCTTTTTAGAGTGCTTTGCAAATTTCCCCTCTCCACATACGGGACATCCGGTGAAGTTTTTCCTTGTCTGGCCAGATACCAATGTGTAAGCTAGGAAGTTGTTGACTGTCCACAGTAGCATGCCTTGAAGTATAAAATGTCTTCTTGGACCTACATCCTCAAACATATCCGTTGTTGCCACTCTAATCTAGAGTTTTTCAAATCATGAACAAGCGGCTGCAAATAAACATCTGTAGTGTCTTCGGATGGAGAGTTCAGACTTGGAATAATCATGGTTAAAGACATGAAATACTTTTTGGTAATTAGATAAGGGGGCAAGTTGTAGAATACCAAAAGCATGGGCCACACCAAGTGTTTTGATGACTAGATGCTATAGGGATTCACGCCATCCAAAGACAACCCCATCCAAACGTTTCTTGGATCACTCCTGAACTTGAGATATTTATGTTGTATGAAACGCCACTGCTTGCTATCTACGATAGATCGCATCTTCCTGGCCTGAGATTGGTTGCTTGCATGCCATTGCAATAGTTTTGCAATGGCTAGACATTGATACAATCTTTGTAACCTCTCAATAATCAAAAAATATCTCAGAACACAAACACGGACTATTGTTGAGCCTTCTATGTATCTAGGCTTCAAGTAGTTTGGGCACTTGTCTAATCAAGAGTTTTGTTTCCAATACAATGTCTTACCACACCTGCAACAATGAATAGTTTCATGTGATAGTCCTAATTTTACCAACATGGATTTTAATTCATATGAATTTTTTGGGCACTTGTTCATGGGTGACAAGATATCATGCTTCAAAAACATGAGTAACTAATCCAAGAAGTTATTTTTGACCAAGAAGAGTGTGCATAATGACATGAGCACTATGCTGAATTTCAAGCAATTTGGCGTTGAGCCAAGAAATAATGGCTTCGTAGATTGTTTTACAAGTGATTCCATGAACAATGTTTGGTCTACTTTGTCTTCGACAAAGAACACATCCTCAAAGTCGAAAGTAGTGTCTTCTTCTTGCTCAATATGCTCATGAATTGTGTCCGCTCTAGAGAAGAAATTCTCTGCCATCTGTTCTAGGTTCATTGTTGCGTCTGGCTTGGTTGCTTCAAATGTTGTCATTCTACTTGGCATCCATGCAGGTATTGCTATTTGGTATTTCACCTTCTCCATTTTGAAGAGTTTCTGCAAAATGAACTTCAGTGTTTGCCTGTTTTTGGAAGGGAAATGAATTGGTGAAAAGCGTGTCAATTGAAGTCAGCTATGGTTGAACAATTACAATTTGATGCCCTAGTTATGGTGCAAATGCACCTAAAAAGTCATTATCAAAAATAGAGTCTCCCATTAATACTATGAGCCTCAAACATTTGGAGTTATCAAAAACTATTATAACATATAGCTTGTTTTACTTCTTACGTAGATCTTGTCATTGCAATTAGGTATTTTGTGGTTGCTTGAAAGTAGAATTTCAGCTTACCCATTTCTACATGTGTACTTGAAGGCATTTATTTGTACATACATGTTTTTCACACACCATCCCAATTACTCCAAAAGCACATGCAATATTGAAGAAGAAATTTATGATCTGCCAAAGACCATGCTCCGCATTTTACATGGAACTATGGTTACTTTAAGACTGTGGTGGTGTCTTTTCTTTCAAATTTTGGATAGATGTACATGTTGTTCGATACCTTGGAATACCAGCAGTAAGTATATCTTAATTTTAGCCCTCATGAGTCTTATTCAATTCTTAGATCGTTTATGCATATTTGCATTCCCCTGCAAGTATAATATTTTTATTGTATATTGCTAAAGCCTCTTGAAAAATGTAATTAATTCCAAAATGACCTTGAGTCATTCACGATAGAATGTGTTTTTGGCCAATTTTTGAAGTTAACTAAAACCTTATCAAATAATTATTTTCTAGTAGTTTATATTTTTGAGAAATTATTTTTGAAGTTTAGTTTTAGCTTGAACAATGTGATTTGCACATGCCTTAGTATGATTTTTCTATTCAAGATTTTTTGCACATGTGTCCATTGCAATCTTGACTTTATGTAGTGTTGAGGGCTCTTGGAAATGAGCCTCAAATACACTAGATCTTTGTGAAGAAATCACATTAGAAATTTACTTGAAAAATTTGTAGAGTAGATTTTGAGAAGTCATAAATTGATTGGGGTTATGCATGTTAGGCCCCTTAATCCCAAATTTTTTTGGTGACCAACTTTATAAATTTGACATGTGAAAAGAAGATTGAAAGACTTCAAATTACTTTCAAAGTTTTAACACCCTTATGATCAAACATTATAACCTTTTAATCCATAGAAGATATTGTCACATTTTCTTTCCTATTGTGATCTCTAACATGTTTAGTTTGATTATATACAGTTACAACTCAAAAAGAATTGATACAAATTATCAAACTATTGGCTTTTTGTTCAAATTTGAGCAAGAACCTAGAAACTCAAAAAATTCCGAGGTCATTTTGGGGTTAAAAGAACAACTATTATTACATACAAGAACCATAAAAAATGTACAGCTTATTCAAAGAATTGAATAATTGTACGTCACTCTAATACAAGCAACTAAACTCGGTCATGATTCAAACATTTCCATTATTTTTCTTTTAGGCAATTGAACTCACAAGGATGGGCTCCACTAAACATTTGTGTCTCCCAAATTTTTAATAATGCCTTTTAACAACATGAGTGGTTTACATTTTGAACCCATGGCACCTCTTGCACACATAGTGATAGTGTTGAACACCCTCACTCATAGCTACAGCTCTCTCACTATGGTATGCTCAGTTCAATTGAGGTTGAAGCATTTTGAATAAGTTTGTAATAAGGACCACTTACTATAGTATACACATCATCTGCTTTGCATTCCTAGAAGGTCCATACACATATCATTTTTAGAAATTGAAACTTTGCAAGAGGGAATTGTATGTATTCAAAGATCCCAAATAACATTTGTAGTCAAAAAAAAAAAATTGTAATATACAAATATTGGTTAAAAATTATTGTTCACATCAAAAATATTTTCACTTATTCCATGCCAATATACATATATATACATATATTATACATACAGATATGGTTGGTGCACAATAATAGTTACAACCACAACACTACTTGTGACAAGAAAAATCTTATTAAGAAAGATTATACCTATTGATTCTTCAAAATTATATTATTAAACATTGTCTTGATAGAGATATCTTGATCATGTAAATATACGTTTAATAACAAGATTTGTTTAGATTTCAATAAATGAAGAGTTAAAGCAATAAAGGTAGTCATGGTGAACACCATAATTTGATGGCGACAAAGCATCCGTTAATATACAAATGCTACAATGTCTTGTCACAAGCATAGTTTAGAGGGGTAGATAGCAAATTGGTTAAGCTAATTTCCACCTTCATTAGTGTGCCAAGCTGTAAGTCACTATAACCGCTTGACAATTTTAATTGGATTTGAACTCAAACTGGTGGGCGGACAAAAATCATTGCTTTTTCTAATCAATCAAATTCATGACTTGGCAATTAAAAATAGCATTCAACGCTTTTATACGTTCATGAGGACACGTGATCATCTACGGTGGTAATTGTTTTATACATATTTATTTCTATATATTTATCTAGATGTTTAAAAGGTTCATGTATTTTGTATTTCTTTAAAATAAATTTATTAAAGAATTGGAATAGATTTGGAAAGTGTGAAAGGAGAAAGGGATAGGTATCTTTGGTGGAGTTAGAAATGAGAGGAATATGGGCTGATGTGCTCCACTTTGCTACTTTGAATAACGTCAAAAAATAAAAAGACAAATTCCTTAGTGTGTCGGAGAAGGTGTGTGAATGAAGATTTGAAAAGAAAAGATATCCAAAACTTTAGAAAAAGAGAATTCTCTGTGTATGAATGGGATTGTAATGAAATTTAAAGAATATGTTTCATGTAAAATTACCTTACTAAATTGAATTTGCAAATTTGATTTGAAGATAAAATTCAAAAATTATGAGTGTTTGAATTTTAGAGTTCAAAAACCATTTTATGAAAAAAAACAAAGATTTTGACAAGCCATAGCTGGCGTTTAGTTTATCAATTTGCAATAAAATTTGAAGGATATGTTTATTATTGTCTTAACTTTTTAAAAAATTATTGAATTCAAGATTTCAAACTTTGAAGAGGAAGTTATAAAAGTGTGAGGAATTAAAAGTTGGTTGTTCTTTTAAAAAAACAATGCCGCAATTTTGAGGAGCAATAACATTTTGTCAATTTGAAAATATGAAGACATGAAGACATGAAGACATGAAAGCATGAAGATTTCAAGATAAATGTTTTGAGTTCATTTTTTGTATATGTGTGAGATGCGACTCTGTTATCTAGTCGGATTTGAAGGCATGTTGTCATTTTATTTCTTTTTTTGTTTTGTAAACATTGTTGCAGGTAGTTTGGATTAAACCAAACTCAATCCCATTTGTTATTGTGGCGCCAAAGTAAAATTAATCATCCACACGGTCAAGATTTGTTCTGTTTTTATAGTTTTAAGTTTTGCCCATTAGATCGTGATTTTCAAGTTTAAAGCCTCATCATTCAAACGGCAGCTTGTGCATGTCGTCTTGTTTTATCCGTCTTGTATCCTGTGAATTCTTATTCCTATTTTTACCCTTATATCCTATAGAACCAGCCACAAAATAAGTCAATGAAAGATAGAAGATTGAAGACAGAAAATAGAAGAAAGAAAACTGACAAGAATCCCAAATTAACAACGCAAAATTGGAGCTAGACATTCAGCGTGTTTCTAAAGTACGCTCCTCTCCACCCAACAACATATTCTACTTACTCAAAAGGAGATGCTTTAAAAGAGATGAATATGTCTTTTACAGTATACAGCAGTTATTTTAAACATGTGAAACGGCTACGCCAATTTGAACACTATCTTTGAAATATCTTTTTTAAAATGATCATTGATGTAAATGACTTAAATATACGGCACATCTTGAGAATTACTATATTTGAATTTTAAAATGCAAAAATCTTTAGACATTGGAAATGATTTGCACAACAAAAGCATTGATCCAAAATATATTTATTTATTTTGAAAACATTTGTGTCTTGTAGATTGCAGATGTGTTCTTTTAAATGCAAAGCTGTGCAAAATTTACACCTTATTCTTGTTTTCTAATGGTTATAAATGTTGTATTTGACATGTTGTGATCCTGGTTCAATAACACTTCAATCCTACAAGATAAATCTTTGTTGTTAGAACCTACAAAATATTGTTCATTATCTAAATATCTTTTAAAATTGACAATTCTTATTGTATTAAAAGTCAAACATAATTTTGCGTTATTTATTATATTAGGAAAAAGTGACATTTTGGGACTTTTTGATTTTATGGTTTCTAGTGAGTATTCATTGAAAACTCTTTAAAAATCATAAAATCAAAAAGTCCCAAAATGTCACTTTTTCCCAATTTAATGAATAACATATTCATTAGACAAAATCCTAAAATTCATTGATCTTTTGAATGTTAAAACATGCTCTTGTACTCCACATTGCAAACCAACAATACTAGTCAACTCTATTAAAGTTTGCCTAATGTAGTGCAAAGGGAATTAACCTCAAAATACTGAAGACGCTCAAATTAGGCCTTACTTGTTTGTTGAACATGCTCGAATGGTCAAACGGGACTTTCTTTAATTTGGTTTATCACTTTTTGACTAACACATATAATATTTTTCAATTGATTCTTACGGTTTAGATTTGACCTCATGAAAATTACATTTTCATCAATATGACCAATCAAACCAAATATTTTTGTAATAGTGAAACTTTGGCCCACTAGGGTTTAGGATTTGTAAAGAAGCTTATCTTGCTGTTAAAATCCTGGATGGTTAAACCCTTCACCGCACAAGTAGACAACACCAAATTCACAGTACAAAAGTCTGTCAAGTTCAAATCTTGAGCAGCCTCACGAGTTGTACGTTACTCCAAGAAGATGAGTTAGCGTTCTATTTAAACAATCAAATAGAAAAAACAATTGATATACCTCAGACAGTGCTACCTCTTGTCCGTGTGAAGGTCAAACTTCACTTTATAGTGTCTATTGCTCCACATTGGCTTACCACAAAGAAAATGGTAGTACCACTTTGTTGGAATATTTTGTTCCATTCAGAATTGAATGCAAAACATGCTTCAACACCATATTCACTAAAATGGGAGATTGATAATCTCTCCAAATAATACCATGTAATTCAATATCACTAAAACAAAAAATTATCCTCAAGATTTTCAAGCTTCTAGACCACTACTTGCATTTTTCATTAAAATGGGAGTTTAATAAAGTCTAAATGCTTATACAAACTAGTGGTTGATGTAATGATATTGTTTTTTTATATAAAAGAATATAGTGTCTTTTGTTGGTCGCCAAATTATAACTCAGCGGTTGGTTGGAAGAAGCTGTTTATGTCACTTAGGTGGTCTGGATTTGATTCCCGTTGAACTTGTATGAGTGTCTATGTGATATACATAACTTGGTGCTACTCAATGAGTTGTGCAAGCAGGAAAGTTGTAACAACCAACTAACCCTATTCCCAAAATTGTGACAAGTGCTTATTGCATGAATTGAATAAAAAGTGGTCTTACCCACTACAAGTTTTTCTTCATTGTCATCAACATTGAGGTCAAATTTATATGATCAACCAAGTTAAAAGTAATGTAAATAGGTGTATTAGATAAATACAAAATATGAAAAGTAAATGTACTAATGGCATACATCAAATCATTTGCTTTTCAAAGCAAATGTACAATGGATTTGCATTTTCTTTTACAAAAATATAAAATGAAATCATGGCACAGCAATCTATGCTATTTATAACATGACGCGCTATATAAAATATCTTGAGCTTTTGCTAAAATATTTTTGTAAAAAACACATAGAACAAAAACTACTTAGAGAAACTTCTAGTGTACAAACAAACCTCTTTGTTCCTTGCATCTCAATCACAATTATATGAAGCCAAACTTCCATTTATAACATCAATTTGTGTAGATGGAATTCTGAGGACACATTCAATAGTGCCCTTCTTAACTTTAGACTTCCACGCAATCATGAGAGTGCTTGTTTCTTCTCAAATTGGTTCTTGAGCCTCATCCGCTCTCCAATGCAATCTTTTGACAGGGTCCCATCCAGTATAGCACTCTTGAATATTGACATCTCGTGTGGTTGGACAAAAGTATTGAATGAACACACAATTAGGGAACTCTGGGTTACTAAAAGGATTTGATAGAACTCGGGCAATCCAAACCGGCCTTTTATCACATTTTGCTGGTTAAATTGCAATAAAGTAGCCCTCATAAACATCACGTGCCACTCAAAATGATTGATGTGGGCGATTACGCAGTGTATCCATAAAGGTTTCATCTTCAACAATCTCTTCACAAAGCTCACCCTCTTCAGCAAGCTAGTCTTCAATTGACGCTTCTAGTCGAGTAAAGGACCAGAAGCCATCATTTAACAAAGTAGAAGGCTCAATTGGCTCCTGCAAGGTAGCTTTTACCGCACGCCAATAAAACATTAAATGCTTGTGCCGACGCTAATACTCCCTGCTATTGTCTTCGTTGCACAATGCTTCCCAGTAATTGATGAACGCCAACAATCCTTTTGAAGTGTCCTCCATGCTAAGCATTTGAAAGTGGGCAATGGACATTGGCACCCCATGTGGCCATAGGCTTTGTCCTTTAGAATCCTCTTGCCACAATTTTCTTCCTACGCTTTCTTGTGGTAGTCAATCCTTGTCAATGCAATATTTTTTGTATTTCATGACCGGACACCTTGAGTAATCTAAGAAAAATTTGAATTGTTGTGCCTTAGTATGGCCAACAAGGGTATCGTTACCTCCTAATAGATGACCATCAATGAATGTTTTGAAATCCGGCACTTCTTCAATGAGATGCAGAATTGTTGGCATAGAATCAACATCCATGAATGACTTCATGAGAGACGGAATAGTTAAGAGATTGTCCTTTTTTAATTGCATGCTCCATCTCCCAAACAAAGCATCAATGTTGTCATACGTGTGACCCACCAACATAAAACTGACATATATCTCTCCAAAGATTTTCTTAGTGACAAAAAGGGACCAGAAAGCAAACACAAATCTATTTTTGTTGTCACTAATAGCGTTGTCCATTTGAACATTTAAAATTGGAGGTAAAGGTGTGGCAAGAACTGGAGTTGTTGGAGCTAGGCGTAGTGAAGTTTTGCACATGTCTCTGCCTTCTAATACAGCTTGGAATAGAGGAGCAGAGCCAGATCCTACAAACAATTCCCTTAAAGAATACTTTCAAGGCATTTCCAAATCTTGCAAAAATTTTGCAAGCGATCCCACTATATAATTTGAGTCATGAGAGAAGATATCAAGACCATAATGTGCATAGCGCAAATTGCCGTGTCCATGAGCAATCATACCAGTCACAAACATTGGCAGCTTAAAGAGCCGATCAAGCTATTTGCTCTTGTGAGAGAACATTGGAGAAGCTATTTTTGCATGATCCGTTTTGTCATGCATGATTGTCAGCACTTTGTGAGGAAAAGCAATAGATTTGTATCTATTTGAATAATACTAGTCACAATGTGATAGTGCTATAGCCAAATGCTCCTCCAATGCCCTTGTCCATTTTGATATGAGTGGAGCGCTAGTGGTCCTTTGGTGAGATTGCAAATCATTGCACTTTGAGCAGCAAGCAAAATTATCTCTTGGTTTCTTTGCTTAGAACTCCAAAAATGTTTCTTTTTAATCTTGCTAATATTAGAAGCAGAAATCTTTTTCAATTCAAACATGGCGTTCACTGTATTAATCTCAAGAATGGTCTCATTTCATATGAATGTTTGCCAACAGAATCTTTGATACCACTTCATCACCAGAAAGTAGTATACAAGTTTTATGTGGCATATGGTCTGTGGACTTGTCGCATGCACTTAAGTGCTGCAATGGCTTGCAAGGTATGCTTTCTAGTCTTTTGCGTTCCCGTATTGCCATGAAGCTGAGCTAGTTCTCCATTCCTATCATACATCTGGAACCGGTGAAATGTAGATGCTAGGACCCCTGAAATGAACCTCCATGCTAATAGGCATACATCAATGCCTTCAATAGTAACCACCCTCTTCCCTGCAAAGTTGCGGTGGACCTGGTTGTGCATCTCTAACTTCATATGATAACAAAATTCAAAATTTGTTTTGGTGTACATACGCTTTTGAAATGCCCAGATCTTATCCATAGGAAATGGTTGCACATAGTTGTTGGAGCAACAGACTTTGCTGGAAACAAGATTGATGGATTCTTAGGAGTGTAGTGTTGTGAATTTCACACACAACAGTGCAGCAGGGATCCGGGTGATACTAGTATGTGGTCTTGAGCTAGATGACAGTGGCTGCAACAAATTGGCTTGCTGACAAGTGTGCTAATAGCGGATCTCATAATTGCGAAGACTTGCCCCATTCAAAAACACTCTTTCAATTGGCCAAGCACGCAAATAGTACTTCCAACCCTCAAGATCATGGGCGATGGACAAGTTCTTGGAAATCTAAACAGCCACTTTGAAATCACCCAAAGGACCGTTATAGCCAATTATGGCGTTGGAGCTAACACTATAACATATTCCCTCGACCACCAAATCACCAACCTCACTATATAGGGAGGCTACTTTGGTAATCCAATTACAACATGGTACGCCTTCGCAGTAGGGAATGTCAGATACCTCGACTGGCAGCACAATCTGCAAGATATCTTCATGAGAGGAATACTCCATGGAAACCTGCAGCTAAAGACGCCGTATCCTATGATAAACAAAGAACACATCATCAGCAAATTCAGTGCATTACAAAATCAAAGAAGAAAAAATAGACAGATAGTGCAGAACCCATATTCAACTTGACTTGAATTAAACTGGTCCACTAAGTACAAATAAACTCACAATCTAGATCATGCTCAAATAGGGTTATGAAGTATCAATAGCCCTATCATTCACTGTTTTGAAAGTGTTGATAATAGATTGTCCGCCGTCGTTGCAGAAGAATATACATTAAACAAGTCAAGTACAAGAAACATTTGAAGTTGCGACGTCTTGTATTTACGAAAGTCAGCACGTGCTAAACGGCTTAATAAAAATATCCTAACCCTTATAATCACTACCTCCGAATAAAAATAATAAGACTAGGCATCTGATGAAGGAGAAACATACTTGTTTAACTTGATTTGAGTTAAATGGGGTATTTAATGTCCTAGTTTTTGCAGACAAGGCAATTGTTGAATGCAGACTACATCACCAGTATATTTTTTGACAGTGAAATGGTAGCACATTCATACCGGGTTATATGAGAGGGTCGCACGATAGACTTTAACTTGACTCGAATTAAAGGTTAGTATCCAAATATCTTTCATATATGGATCAAAGAAAGGATACATTTATGAATAAGGGAGACGTTTATGAATAAGGGAGTATTGAGGCAGCTTGTTCAATCACAAGCATCTTGCATATGAAAAGATCAATTTAACTTGACTTGAGTTAAATTGATAAACAAGTCTTGCTATGAGTTATTCAAAGGTCTAACTGGCATTAATAACTCTAAGTTCACTAACACTACGAGGGAAATAGTGTCCTAATTGACAAAGATTTGACTAAATTTTGTCAGCTCCTTTGTCAATTAGGAGACCCTGATTTGGTCACTTAATTGATAGATTTTTGTCATTTCAACTATCATTTAGGTCAATGATACACATCATCAACTATTTCACTTACCTTATAAGTCATGTAGGATTTATCCTTCCATGTCATTGCTACTTTTACATACAAATATTGTAGATTCCCAAAATAAACCCATGCCAAGTTGTGTTTGGCATTTAATGCAATGAGCTCCACAAACCTTTATTTGAGCAAATGAGTGATTGACAATTTGCATGTTTTTTACATGTGTAAACTCTTTCTTTAGAGCAAATGCTATTTTTGGCAAGAGCTTTATCAATGTAAGATTTTTTTTCACTTACAAGTGGTACAGATAGAATTGTGCATGTGGAAATGGGCTTCTAATACCAGCCGCTATTTCAAGCAACCCAACCACAAAAAGCTCCATTAATATCAATATAGGAATCACAAATTTTAGTACGGAGTATTACTTAATTTGGATATGTTGCACACGAAACTAGAGGAAGTTTAAAGAAAAGCACACACATATATAAAAATTTGTACAGAATGTACATACATTGTACATTGAAAAACCCATGCTTTCTTTGTCCACAGATTTGGATTATTTGCTATCTGCTATTGTAACAGTTTTGACCTCAAAAGTGGCTCCTTATGCACAGTGTACACCAAAAAACTATATGCAGTTTCTATGTTTTGCAAAGAATCTTGGCCAAGAAACCATCTACAAGATTTTAGTGTATAACTTATGGACTCAATCACTCAAGTACCTACTTTCTATACAACAATTGCAAGATTTAAAACAAGAATTTGAAGCCAATAGCGCCTTGCCATTTTCCTCAGCCGCCTTCATGTTGGAAATGCATAAGAGATTTGTCTTTCTAGATCTAGTTCATCACACAAAATTCAAAGAATCCCCACATCATTGTGCACAATAAAATCACTAGATCATGTCACACAACGCTTGCATGAAATCAAATGACGGTAAATAGAGGATTTAGTAATTCATATTATTGTACCTGCAAACCTTGGTGTTTGTCTTCAGAATTTGTTAACTTCTTTTTACACTGCCCAACAACAATAGGCAAGGATACTTAGTACAAGCATAGCCATGTGCAATCACAAAAGATACAAGCTAGGCATCAATGTTAAAGAACTGTTTACGCAAACACAACATGAAAACATATTATCCAATCATGTTCTAAACTTTCCTAACCACCTACATGCTTTGTGGAAGTACCATCATTTTTTTGTGCTCACTCTGCACAACAAACACAGCTACATCAGTCCACACCTTGCAATCCACTTCACATATAAACAGAAAAACTTATTATGCTAGTATTCAACTCCATCGTAGCTTCTAGCAACACAAGACGGGATTTGTAAGGACTTGGTGCTTCTTTAGGTGTTACTATTGTTTCTCCAACTACAAGACGGGCTTCTTCAAATGCGGCAACATCTTGTTCTTGCGGCACTTCTACTTTGCTATCTGTAGGAACTGGACAGACAAAAACCTAAGTATTGGAGCTTTGGGAATAGCACCAACTTAGTAACTTACAACAAGAGAACAATAACAATGGTCGTTAATGAGAAGGTGGGAAAATTTATAGAAAAGGTTGCTCTTGAATGACATTTAGTGGAATCAACGCGGCTTCACTTCACGTGATGCTTGCAATTGCAATAGGAGTATACCAAAAACAGAATTTCAGCATTGTATTGACATGGTAACCAAGAGAAAATGGTTCTTTTATCAATTTTGCCAAATATCCGTCAATTACACGTTAATTACACCCACTTTTCCTTGTACTTTAATTAAAATAGTGAATTTTACCTGTTATTTACAGCTTGATTTATTGCAGATATGTCAATGGGGCCAAAGTGGAAAAGCTCAGATTTTTTTCCAAACAAAGGTCATAGTAATAATTTGTCATTTTTTTTCTTTGTTGTTTAATTGATCTTCTTTTGGGTCCTAGACTAAAGCAAGGTCTTTGAATTCACTTATGAATTCAAAATTCTCAAATTCAATTTTGGTATGGTAAATTAATAAACTTCACATTTTTGGCAGGTGAAAAACAATGCTTTTCCACCTTGGCCCCACATTGACATATGTGAAATAAACTAAGCCGTTATTTATACCTGTTTTCCCTTGTACTTTAAGGGAATTGATACATGCACATCCAAGGTTTGATGTATGCACACCCGAGGGGGTAAATTTCAGATATTTACCATTGACAAGCTGAATTTGAAAAGTCTGAATTTAGATTTGGATTTAGAGACCTTGAATTAGTTTAGAACCGCAAAAAAGGTACAATTGAATAACGTCAAGTGTAAAAGCTTAGCTTTGTTTACAAACAAGGGTAAAAATAGAAGTTTGTTTCATAGCTAAGTTTTTCCACTAGGTGTTGTTCATTTGGAACCTCCTTTGTGATTCTATTCTAAATGAAGATCTCTAAATCCAAATCTAAATTCAAATTCTACAAATTTGGCTTGTCAATGGAAAAAATCTAAAATCTACCCTCTTAGTGCATATATCAAGTCTTGTACTTTAACCCCTAGATGACCAAGCCTTTTTTTTTGCCAAAATCATTGAAAGCTGCCACTTCTAGGAGGTTTAGTAAAAAGGGATTTTATGTTATGTTTTTGGGAAATCCAACCGTAGGATCTTGCCCCAAACTAGAGAGGTACTTGTGGGAAAATAATCAGCTCATTCTAGATGGAGAGGAGTGAACACCGTATATCACCAGATTCATTAATCTGGAAAGAACACTACATTTTGGGACTTTCAAGGTTTTAGGTGATCTCCTAGAATTGAGCTCAACGTTTTTTTTTGAACACATGCCTTCACCTGAGAGGAGGAATTTGCAAGGGAAAAAATCTTAGTGGCTTAGACTAAATCTGATACCTTGAAATTTGGTTTAAGGTAATTTTTTGGGTTTGAAGTCGAGTACAAAATGGGACCAAGTTTTTTCCCAAATTAATGAATATGGTGGTATATTTGTTAATTTGGAAAAAATAGGTGTCCCACTTTGTTTCCACCTTAAATCCAAAAAGTTACCATAAACCAGATTCAAAGGTATCAGATTTAGTCTGAGCCACTACAATTATTTCCCTTGCAAATTCCTCCTCTCAGGTGAGGACACATGTACAAAAAAGAAAACGTTGAGCTCGGTTTTAGGTGATCACCTAAAACCTTCACCTAAAACTTTGAAAGTCCCAAAATGACCCGTTTTTCCCAAATTAACAAATATGGTGTTAGTGAGATATTTACACCAAAAGTGAAAAAAAGTTTTTTTCCATGCTGCCCAGTATTTTCAGAAGCCTTTGACTACTCTTATAACAAAAAATTACTATACTCAAAGTTGTGCTTAATTTTTTCCATGTAGGAGATCAAGTTAGGTATGTGTGGGAGAATTTTCAAGTCAATTGGAACTATACAACATATGGAAAAAAATTGTAAGTAAAAAGAAGTAGAGAATGAGTGAAAATACTAAATTATTAAGAATTTAATCATTGAAATGAAAAATGCAAATTCCATCAGTTATAATGTTCTAATAAATAATCTACTTCTTTTGGTTTAGTTTTTTTCTAGAATATTGAAAATTGCGTAAAATAAAGGACTTCAAAGTTTATTTTAGAGTAGAGAATCCATAATAGCCCGCAAACAAAAACTCCTCATAACTTTCATCTCATTGATTGAAATTGAATGATTCAAAGCTTCCCACATACAAAAAAAATCTAAAGAATCAATTTCAAAATCTTATTTTAAAAAATATAAGTTTTAAAGAAGTTTTTGGGCTGCCGGATGGGCAATCTTCCCCAAATTTTAATAAACACATGCATAACTTCTTCATCAAATGTTGGAATGAATAAAAAATTAAATGCCTACATAGATCTTTGAATTCCCCAACTTCAATAACAATTTCAAAAAAATCACACAAAGTAGTTTAGCCATAGGTACATGCCTAAAGTCCAACTTGTCTCCTGAAGGAACAATGGTCCTCTAGGGGTTAAGAGGGTAAGGTAACCTAATTTTCAAATGTAATATCTAGTGTACACCAAATATTGCATTTAGGTTGCCTTAACAATTAAGTTGTCATATCTTCTTGAGGAGTGCACTCCCCTTTTTTTTTGGGTACTCATGCAATCAAATGAAGGGTTATTTTAATTGCCTTGCTCCTAAATTTTTGACATGACTTGGAAATAAGTTAGCGTTGTTGTAATGTGTTTGGAGTCTTTATAAATAATGAAGAGTAGGGTTTATTAGTGAGATTTAGGTTTATTTGATTTTTACAATAGCTTAGCAAAAAAGAAATTAAAAAAATCAGTGAATATAATAGTTGTATTACTTGGGTTTGTATTTCTTAATCAAGGTTTGTGGAGTATCCAAAGCAATATCCAATGCATGTGTACAACTAGGTATTGCAAAGCTTTAAGAATGGTTATGATACATGACACGTGTCATGAGAGTAGACTGATGAAGAACAGTAATTTGGACAAAGCTATATGTTCCTTGCACAACATCTCCACTTTGCAAGTGCATTTTACTGCAATGTGTTTTGAACCCTAAACAACAACGTTATTAGCATACAAATCAACACTCACATTTAGCATGTTTTAACCCTAACACCAAATTTTGTTGGTATTTATTTAGATGTATGAACTTGCTTTCACTAAACCATGTATTTATAATAAACATAAGGTATCCTAAATTATCACACAATTATTTTTCAAATAAAACATAGGGTACATTAAAATACCAAACTTTAGAAATTTAGGTAAATATAGCCCTATTGAAATGACAAAAAATTACCTACATAGCCCCTTCTTAATAGGCCCTTGCACGCAAGCTACCCATGTAAACCTTGTATAGTGCACTCCCCGAGCGTATCTTGGCAAAGTTACCTCATGACTCACCCTTGGGCATTTAGAGGGACATGCAACTCTCTTTATGCTATAGTACATGTTAATTTTGTCTAAAGTTCCAACTTCCACACTCCTTGACTTTTACACTTGTTATTGCGTCCAACCTCTGCTAGTTTCCTCCATATTTTATTGCAATAATTATTGACAAAATTCATTGTAATTATGAAAAATATCAAAATAGTGTGAAATGTCAAGAAATTAGTATGGAATAACCAAAATGCACTATTTGGTGTAGTTAATGAACTCAAGTAGGGGGGCTTTATTCCGGGAGTGACAAATGCCATACACGGTTCATAAAAGGGCAGTTATGTGCCTTCACAATTTATTCAATTTTATAAACAGTCATGTCTTTTAGGAAATTTCTGCACAAAGAGGCAAAAATGGCAAATTATAAACTACCAAAGCTTTTACTCTACTATGTTACATCATGTTTTCATTCAATCTCTATAGTTACAGTATACTAAAATGCACCAAAAAAGATGCTGACTGCATCAACAAAGTCAAATGAGCCTCCAAAACTCTTTTTCTTATATAGTCATCATGGGTCCACCTTGGTAGAATGGCTGTTTTTGCAGAAGATGTGGCAAAAAGATCAACAATTGTCACTACTCATTGATCAATTGACAAAAGAAAGTTGGAAAACAGTGCTATTGTCATCTTGGACATTTTCTTATCAAATTTTTGTCATTTCAACCATGGTTTCCTTGTATTATAAGCTCATTATATGTTATTGAGATAATTGCAAAATGTCTTTGGTGATTCCACTCATTTGAAGTTAAATCCATCCATCTATTTCTAGAAATATTTGTGAAAGAGCAACAGCAATGTAACTCTTGTATTTTGTGGCGGCATTTTCTATCGATCCTCCTAGCAATTCAACTATAACATAATGTTGATGCACTCTTGATTAGAAACAAAGGCTACAAACTAAGTGTGTCAAAAAGAACCAGACAACCATGAATCATTGCATCCGTGTAAATTGGAAAATGATTAGTGCACTCCAAAATTTGACTATATTGTCCTAACATTGCAAGTTGCAACTATAATGCAAAGAAAGGGTGTTGGTAATCAACGCAAAAGATAGGAATCACATGCAACAACTTAAATCAACAGTATTTATGACTCATTGAATGATGGAAGGCGCCTATCCAGTCTTTGAAAACCAACTTTGCCACCTGTAACACACTTGCTGAAAAAAAAATCAAGGCAGCATATCACTAGTAGAAAGTTGCGTTAGAATCCACCAAAAAATGTAAGGTAGTTTATGTTGATTTCCATGTTTCTAACGCAAAAATTTGTTGAATAACACAAAATTTTGCATGGAAAACATGGAACTCAACATGAACTACCTTACATTTTTAGTGGATTCTAGCGCAGTTTTCTTCTAGTGTATGGAACTAATTGAATGGTATATTGCAAGGAAGAGCGCCTATGGCAAGAGCTACAGCAAGAGCAAATAGAGAAAAAACAATGAGCAAGACAAAGTTCATACAACTAGAAACATAAAATGAAATGTTGGCGGGAGCATGACGGTGGGGAGGGAGAATTCCCAAGGGCGGGACTTTTTAACAGTTATACTCTTTAATTTGAAATAGATTTCAGCGCCAAATTAACTTTAGGAAAAGATACTAGAGATTTTTGGTGTTCTCTACTTGCGCAATTCATTCTAGAAATGCTGCTCTTTATTCTGTCAACATCTGGCATCAGGGCTTTAACCTATTAATATGACCGTTGACTTCCTTGGATGAGGATCACCTATTCTTCATATGAATGTGACAATCCATGTTGGACCTTTTGCTGGTCTTTCCATGGATACAAGTCATTCTATACTATTTTTGCAATTATTAGCGCATGCACCTACTCTTGCCATTTGGATATGGGGGGGCATATTAACATTATGATTGTTCCACTACCTCATGGCGCTTGCTACCGTACTTATTCACCATCAAAATCTTATAACTGTTTCTATAGCCTACATAGAATGCAAAAGAAAATCAAATTCAGTAACGTTCTAATTATAAATATGTGAAATTATTCAAAAATACTAAAAATGTGATATTACAAAGGTGAAATTGTTATATTATAGAGGTCCTCATGGTTAACTTTTAGTAGTTTGATTAGTAGTTTGTGCTTCTGTATGCTACATTATTACCATCAGATCAAACTCAATAATTTCAAAGAGTCAATGAATACTTGAATAGTTGAAATCTTTGCTATATTACACTTGTTTCAAATCATTAGGTAACAGCAATAAAAAGGTGACATTGTGAAAATAAAAAAAACCCCCAAAAGAAGATGTCTGATATTATTGTGGGGAATATTTGATATTACAGTGGAAAATATGTGACATTATAGAGGACATTGTAATTTTAGTAGTATGATGGGGTTCCCTTTAGCTCCATCAAATGCAGGGTTTGTTTGGAAAACCATATATTAGCTCACTTACTAGCATTGCGAGATCAAACCTAGGTAATGAGAGTATTGTAAATACAAATGGAGTCACATGATGGAAGTGATCACCACCCAGCTTCACCAAATAAATTCCACTAAAAACTTGCAAACCTAAATACCTCAAAGCTTACCCTGATGCGCAAGTCTCATCCCAATCCAAGCACTTTTGCTAGTCCGTTTCAATTGACCCCTCATTTCTCCTCCATTCACCTTGGTGGCCCCCTGAGGGGTCACCACCGAGATTCATCTAATTAATTCTACAAAAATTTCCAAGCATTCCACACCCTAAGCTTAGGCTAGAATGCAATTTCAGCCCCATCCATGCATTATTGCTACCCCATCCCAATCAACCCCTCGTTTCCCCTTTCTTAACCATGGTGGCTCCAAAAGGGGTCATTACTCATAATCACCTAATTAATTCCACTAAAATTCCTAAGCATTCCACACCCTAAGCTTAGACTAGAGTGCAATTTTTGGCCCAATCCATGCATTCTTGCTACTCCATCTCAATAGACCCATGATTACCCCTACATTCACCATGGTAGTCAAAAAAGGGGTCACCACCCATCATCAACAAATTAATTCCAAAAAAGTTCCCAAGCATTCTTGAGTAGTAAATATTTTTGGATGAACTGGCATTGCCCTTTTTCTGATCCATAAATGGTTGAATAGTAATGATGGATACAATTTTTTGTAGTTGTAAAGTTGGATGCCTTCAACCTTTTAGGAAGGCTAATTCCTATGACGTTTTTTGGAGACATCAAAATATTACTAGAACAGGTGAGACAACATCAAGTGTAATGTTGAAAATCATTCTTGTACTTCCAAATCCATGTACAAATGCTAACAAAGTATTTTACAATTTATCAAAAAATTTGATAGGACAATTAGCCATACTAATGTATGTGTAGCAAATTAGCAATATATGGCATAATATGAACTCAACTGCGTAGACACACTTGCTATGACCCTTATTAAAAAGAGCACCCTACCTTTTAAGTTTCTCCATCCATTATTGAATCCATAGTGCAACATTGAATGCCTCTTGCAATAGCTAATTTTGCCACAGGTTAAGTGCTCAGCTAGTTAGAGATGGTTGGGATTGGGACCTTGAAGTTCCATTATAGGAGCAGACTCAAGCAATCTCAAGGTTAGTGTAGACTTGCTTTTAGGATCCTATGGGCAGCAACTTTGCCATTTAATCTAAAATCTTGTAAAGTAACTTTTTCCACAACAAATATGTTTCATGAGCGCTAGTTCAAAAGCTAACCATACAAATTAATTTTCTCAATTTGCAAAAACTTGGGGTATCCAAACCCTGAAATTGGGCTCATTTCACTGCACATATAAGAACATGGTAAAAATTTGCTCCCGTCTATTCACTTGTTTGATTATATTGTACTTTGAGGTCCACGACTATAGGAGGGTGTTTGATTGCAAATATGTATTCCAAATTTGCAAATTCCATCTCCTATGGTTAATATCTGAATTCTCATATGTAGTAGTTGTTTAGGGTAATCAGTGCATTTGCACCCTAGCCCCACATCCACGTCCGTGCAATAATGTTAAGTCATAATAGCATTGTTTATGGGTCCACGACCTTAATGAAGCTGAAATATTTTGAACGGCTCTTGCTTCTCCCTATGTTATCCTTGTGGCTAAGCTCCCACTATTTTTGTCAACCCTACCCTCACTTCTGCTTCTTGCTGGTTCTCACTGGCTTTTGCTTCCTGCTCCTTCTTCCTAGCCCTTTTCTTCTCGCCTGTTCTCCTTGTTTATCGACGACCTCCCTCACAAGTGCCATCTGCCGCTTCTTTCATTGCTGTCATTTTACAATTTTTGCTACCCTCCATTGCCTTACGCTCTCTCTAGCTTTACGCTGCTATATTCTTGCATTGTTATTTTGTTGAAAGCTAGGGATTGAGGGTTCAGGGATTTGCCACTCTTCTTGCGGTCGTCTTTCTTTTCCATTGTCAAATCTTTGCTCAACCATTGTTCCCATCCTGGTGTTATCAATCTAAAAGCTTAGTATTTGCCTGCTGCTGCTATTCCGGCTTATGATGCTGCGCGTTTGGCCAACTTGCTTCACACTGGTTTGATTTCTTTTGCACCTACCCGCAAACTAAAACTTCTCATAACTTTCATCTCATCTATCAAAATTGAATGATTCAAAGCTCCCCACGTCTATATAAGTCTAAAGAGCCTATCTCAGATTTTTATTTGAAAAAAATGAAATTAAAAAAAAAGTTTTTGGCTGCCTAGGGAGCATCATTTTTCAAATTTTCATTTTTAACTTCTTTAGTAAATGTTGGAATGAAGAAAAAATTACATTCCCACATAGATCTTTGAATTCCTCACCTTCAATAAATGTTTCAGAAAATCACGCAAAGTAGTTTAGCCATAGGTACACACCCGAAATCCCTTTTGTCCCCCAAAAGGGCCCTCAATCCTTTAGAAGGAACATAAAATCCAAAAATCCCAAAGTCAGGGTTTTCCCCAAATTAATGAATACTATGTTCTATATTTTTGCTAAACACAAAGATTTAAACTAAGGTGAGGAAATGAAAATCTTTTTACATATGAAAGGGCCAACATTGCAAGAAAATGGTAAACCAAATGACTTTGTCAACCCTAATCTTCTAACTTTGTTAGGGACATGTCACAACAAGAAGTTCTATGTCCAACCCGGTGTTTTTTCTGACTTCATTAGCTAAAATCCGGCATTTTTAATATTCTACCGGTTTTTTGCAAGACTATGCCAGATATTTTTCTAAATTTACACTGTAATATACTATATTTAGATTTTTAAAGTAAAATTTAACCAACTTTTTCCCCATAATTTTAGAATGCAACCAACTTTTTTCCCAATTCCATTGGCTAACTTTGAACTAGGCATCGGTTTTTCTTGCACTTGACTCTAGCCACAATTTTTCCAAAATATCTAGCACCATCTTTCTTTTGATGCACAAACATGCTCTATTACAATATTTTTTTAGTATGGTATTTCTCTCAACAACATGTAAAAACCTCTGTTGCACAAGCCACAATTTCTTCATGTGAATTTGGTTTTTTTTGTTTCACACACAAAAAACTCCAAATTGAAAGCGTCAATATTTACAAAGTTCACCTCAATTTCCAATATGAATACAAACATGAAGGCTTTTGGCTTCTATATACTCTTGTGGACAAAATAGTTTTGTAAATGTTGCTAGAATAAAACACTTTGCATCTTTGGTTGCCCTTATAATTGAGAACGTAATAATGAACATTTCAAAATGGTGTCACGCTATCTAGATGTCACTCTTGCCAAGAGAAAGGGTATGTGGCCATGTTTCTTCAAGCTATGTTTATGCAAGCTATGGATCCCATGCGTGGACAATCTCACATTTGCACCACTAGTTACTGGGACTCTATCATTGTTCTAAGTGAATGAGACGTGAGAATGCCCTTACCTGAGGCCCTTACCCTACACAAAGGCTCATTTTATGGGTTCTAATGACATTTTTGAAATGTTTTGGTAAGTTTCAGATTTTTGGGGACTTTGGAAGCAGTCCAAGTTTAATGCAATTGATAGGAATTAATAAAAAAAATAGACCAAGCACCAGACCAAGCATCTCAGTGAATGTCTATTGTACATTTCTCTTGTTTCACATTTTTTGTATTTGTTAAAAAGTCCGCAATAGCTGCAGCCGTTGCAACAGTTGATTTTTAGTAGGCCAATGGGAACAGGTCTATGGGTAGGGAGCATGAGCAATCATTCTTTTTTAAGTGGAGAATCCCTAAATTTTAGCAATTTTTCAGGGCCTGCGGAAACCAATATAGTTGTAGAGCTATACTAAATAGTGCATTTACGTTACCCCACACTAATTTCTTGATTTTTTACACTACATGACTACTTACTCATATTAAAATAATTATCATCAACAATTACTATAATGATTTGTTTTTAACAACAACAAGGACTTTGCAACAACAATAATGTTGCAAAAATACAAACTAACGTTGCTCAAGTTGTAAACCATGTAATATCCTTGTATTTAAAGAGTTGCATGCGCCTCCAAGTGACCAAGAAATTAGTCATGAGATAACATTCCAAAGTAGGCAACCTACATGCACTACTTAATGTAAATTTCAACAAGCAACTGCTAATAATCGTTCAGAAAATAGTATTGTGGTTACCACAAAATCCAAGATATTACACAAAAATTCCTTGAAAATGATACTCTCAAACAACATCTTAGAGCCACCCCATTTACACAACCTCATGTGAAAAAGGAAACGCTAGTCACAAGTATAATATGATGGTACTTTCAAAAGACTTAAATTGGCGTACCCAAGAATTTCAATAGATTCAACCTTCAACTGCAAAAACCATACAAAGAAGTTGTATATAAAACTTGGAACTCTTTGAACATCAATTTCCTCTTGTATTGTGACATGATGACCAATTTGGTTGTAACTATATTAAATGCTGCATTAATTAGGTTGTTTTAACCCTTAAAGGACCGAGCAACCCTTTGCGGCCAGTACAATACAGAATATTTTCTTGTATTTGGAGTGCATCCACACTTTTATTATATTTGAGATCATTAAAGAAGTTAAAATATAGATCAATGTTGTTCTAGTGAGATAGTCAAGATCCCAAATTAAAACTTTTTGTTGATACAAAATGTTAGTTACACAGCAGTGTACATAGTATGTATTATAGTAGCTCGGTCCTTTAAGGATTAACAAACAGGTTGCCTTATCTCAGAAAGTACTCTCATGACTCATTGCTCAATCATTTGGAGGTGCACGCAACTATTTAGATACTAGGATTTCACATGGTTTACTACTTGGATATTGTTGGTGACAACTTTGTTGTTGTTAATATGTCCTTTAATAATTACTTATTGCAATTATTAATGTTGAACATTACTAAAGTATCATTGAGTTTTTATATACTGTAAAATGTCAAGAAATTAGTATGGGGCAACCTAAATGCAATAATTAGTGGACGTAACTACTATGTCAACTTGACATATACCACAATGATTCTTGGATAAGATAAACCTTTGTAAGAGAAATGTTTGGATAGTGTCAAGGTTTCACTTTTGTTTTTGTGTTTTGGAGCTAATTAAATAGGGCATTTGTTTACAATCAATGTTTGGATATGGTCAACATTTTTTTCTTCCCAAAGGCATTGATTGGGAAATGCTATACTTTGAGAGAGGATTTTTAAGCCGTGACCAATGACTTGTGAATTGTGAGCCATGAGCTTGGGTTTTCAATTAATACTAATTTTTTACATATAATTGTGTACACAAGGCCCTATGATTGTGTGTTTAAAACTTTCATCTTTTGATAAGCCTTGCTATTTTTTTAAATTTTAAATTTAGATTTTTCATTAATTTTGAGCTCAAAATTAATTCCCGTTCACAAAATTATAACTCACTAGTCAAGGCTCACCATTTCACACTCACAAAATAGCTTCATCCAATTCGTTTTTGCCATTTGTGCATAGCATCACCTACCAAAAGTTTGACATGGAAAGCTTGGGAGTTGGGCAGCTAATTTTAATTGGGCAAATTTTAGTCAAAGTCTTACCCCGTTTGGACAATGGCTTCATTTCCACAAAATTATGTATGGTGTAATTATGGATGAAATTGCTAAAATCCCTCTCAATAAATCATTAAGTTTGTCTATAGTTGAATGAAAAGATGTTGCACATAATTGACAGTGTGGATGAACATTCTCACATGGACAATTCTTTCCACTTTTTTCATTTCCGGATGCATCAATGTTAAGGAAGGACAAGAATTTAGTACGTTGTTAACTCCCTAAGAGTGATGTTGTCCAAAGGTAGACAATTTCAAAGACTTACTATATGTGTTGCGTGAAACGGATGAAAAGCATCCAAGTGTGTTTAGACATGAGATTTT
Source organism: Ulota crispa (assembly GCA_963920765.1). Classification (NCBI taxonomy): domain Eukaryota; kingdom Viridiplantae; phylum Streptophyta; class Bryopsida; order Orthotrichales; family Orthotrichaceae; genus Ulota; species Ulota crispa. The sequence goes on along the minus strand of OY987251.1, from coordinate 612,927 downwards.
GTTTATTCTTTGAATATGTGGTTAATTTCACCAATGGATGCTTCATTGTTTTTGTGCAAGATTCTAAATTAGATCACTTAGAGAGGAAAGAAAAAACAAATCTTGCAAAATTGAAGACTTGGTTCTTGGAATCCCCTTAGGTCATGATTTATCTTGCCTCAAAAACTCCATGTCAACAATCTACACACCTCTCAAGGGTTGATGAGTGAAAACGCCCAAAAAACCAGTTGAACTTCAAAATTGTTGGATGTCAAGTAAGTAGTACCTTCAAAATGCCTAATCGTAATACAAATGAACACATTTTCCTAAGTAGCTAGGCATGTAGAAGACTTGTTGATTATGGAAAATGAAGGATAATTGCCATGAAGCTCAAAACCCATGGTGCTTGTTACTCTACCAATGAAAGAAAACTTCAACAATGGGGACTCATATTCCCTAATTTTTGGAAAAAGTACTCCACACCACAATATTTTGCAAAAACATTGAAAATAATAACAATTCAAATAAGACAACATCTCTTAATCCTTAAGCGGTGCTTCATGATTTTGGTAGAAGAATTTGAATAAGTTCATGTAGAGATGGAAGAATAAAGTTGAAAAATCTATGTGCTACTCCACTTTAGGGGTGATATAATCAAGGTCTTGGATTTTGAATGAAAATGTTGTTTTCTAAAAACAATTGAAAATTTGTTGGAAATACCCAATTGATCACTGAAATTGTCCATTTGAGATGAATCCCTAAAAGAGCAAGGAGGGTGGGTAGCATGTAGATATGAAAGTTTTTAGGCAAAGTAAACTATGGTCAATTTTGGTTTTTTCCAAATAAAAAATCTTTATTTTCACAAGTTTTTTATCTTCTTCCACTTTGACATGATATGGTTCATAGCTTCACATTGATTCCATGAAGCATTCAACAATCAAACTTATTGTATAATTGAAAAATAGGTAAAGTTTGATGTCTAAACATACTTAGGTGAACTTCATCCATTTCACGTAATCCTACAATAAAAGTCTAATATCATTTATTGTCCACATTATAGATGCTTGCACTCTTAGGGTTTAAATCTGATAGTTTATTTTATTCAACTATGCCACAAACAAAATAAATTGTTAAACAGTTTAATGGTGGCAAAAGCAATTGCAGCCATGGCTTAACAATTTTGGCCTTGTCACACCAGTAAGGAGGTTATGAGCTCAAACTTGCTTGTTAATGAGGTGTTTATCATCACATTACACTTAAATTCTCAGGTGAAAACCTTGAGAAAGAAAAATAGTGATTTTATATAAGATCAAAATTTCAAATAAAGCATCAAGATTGGGAATTGTCATCTTAGTCCATGAAGCTTAAAAAGTTGGACCACCTCCAACAAACGCTTCATTCTTGCAAGTTTTTTGGGTTAACTTCCTCTAGTCAACCACCTCCAAGCAATAAAACATATAGAAAAGATTTGAGTTTACTTCTCTTTTTCTAGTGTAGGTGGCTTCATAGGAACCTTGTGACCCATGCCCGAGTAGATCACTTAGCGCATTTTACAAACCACGTGCGACATAATATAGAGAGGGATTTATTCTTTGAAGATAAAAATTATAAAAAAATTAAAATTAAAGAAGGGGCCTTTCAAATTGCTAAGGGCAATATAAGTAATATAGGGTCACAACAAATGTGTTGTTTTAATTTATTGTATAAGTAATTTAGGGGTCAAATAATTGAGGGTATTCCAAGTTTTGTACTACAATCTGTACTTTATTAAGTATATGGTAATAAAAAGGGGGATTGGTATGCAAGGAGTCCAGCTGCCTTCGATGAAAGTGACAGGCGTGGACTTGCAATTTCACGTTAGGGTATTCCTGGTTTGCGCGGTTGAGGCCGCTGCACTTTTACACTTGCATCTTTGTGCTCTTATTCAAACTTATTGCTTTTGGATTTAGGTTTTTGCTTGTGCCACAACAATTGCTCAAAATTGTTAGTGGTATCATAAGGGTTTGAGTAATTTTTGTAAAGAGTTGAATTTCTGGCTAGTTTAGGGTTCAACAAGGATTTGAAGTCGCGTTCTTTTTTCTTGGCGTGACTGAGATTTGTTCACAACTGCAATTGAATCTGCAACTGCTGCTGCAATGGATTTTGCAACTACTGTGAGTGAATTCGCGACTGCTGCAATTGGGTTTTTGCGACTGTTGCAATTGATTCTGCTATTGCTGCAATTGATTTTGCAACTGTGCAATTGGATTTACGCAATTGTGCGATTAGGTTTACACAATTGTGCAATTGGGTTTCCGCAATTGCTGCGATTGGATTTGTGATTGCTGCAATTGATTCCGCGACAGCTAGTCTGTTGCGATTGGATTTAGGGTTTACTGGTGCAATTGATTCCATGATTGCTGCAATTAGAGGAAGAGGTTGTTCAATTGGGGTGCAAGTAATATCACGTGCTGTTTTTCTTGTATAGTAAGAGTGTTGTTTTGTTTAATTTAGGGTTTGGGTGGAAGTTCCGTGTGGTTACTTACACATTTATGGTGTGTTCAGATTTAGGGTTTGGGGTTACGGGAGTATGGCAACTCAAGTTAAAATCTGGACGATAGAGATAGACTTCAAAATTCTAGAATTTTACAGCAAGGTGAAGGTTCTTCAAGATGAGACTTATGCATCACTTAGGGTTTGCCTGGAGGAGAAATCAGCACTAGAGTGGCCTTTCCAATTCTGGGACAACGAGGACCACTACCAAATCAGACAGAAGATGGAAGCCCTCATCGATGTTGTGGTCGACGTTTATGTCTTGCCGTTGCAGTCTGCAAATGAGGACTCTTCTGAACGTCATCGACTGGAGGTTGAACCTACGGTTTGCTCACTGATAAGAGTAAGAGCTGGCTTCTCCTACAAAGACGACAAAGGCAGAGAGCACGTTGTGGACGTAGTGAGCAATTCACGGGTTTTTGGTAACTCTGCGGTTACTGGCTCCCAAGAACACCAACAACAGTCGAAGTTAATATCAAAGGAGATTTGCGATCGATACCTTGAACAAGCAGAGAAGATGAAGCAGGATTGAAAGTGCTCCTTCCAAGAAGGAAACGGGTGGTTCTTGAGGGCTTTTGATTTCAACGGCAATGGGGTTGTCAAGATCTCTTGCATTGAGTGCCGCAAAGACATAGGGGGGGACGGCGGCAAGCACGACAAGATCAACATCCAGAATTTGTTTAACAATTTCTGGTCCAAGCATCTCCTCAGCACCAACCACGTTAAGAATTGGTGCGCTCGCAATGACGTGATGTATGCGGATCACCCACAGTCCATTGCATTGAAGGGTAAGGCGGTGGCCTTGACTCCTGAGATGCACAAGAAATTGATTGACGAAAGGGTTGTGATTATGGAAGGAAGAAACAAAACTGTGGAGGGATCTCAGAAGCCTTTCAACGTTTTGGGGACGTTCAACGATGCTGCTCCAAAAAGCTTTTGAATGAAGGTGCACTGCTTCTACTGCCGGGACTTGCTGTGCTTGTGCTCGCCAAAAAAGAACCTTGAATGGAATCTGTAGCATCATCTAGCCTCCTCCAAGCATGTCCAAGCCTTAGAAGATTCGAAGGATCCTGCCAAAAGCAATGCTCCGCTGCTCAACGGGTGAAGGGGCCGACCTTCTTAGTCATCCGGAGTGAGCGTGCACTCCAATCAGCCAAGTCTAGGGAGGTGGTGGAGGCCATAATCGTCTTCAGGGCAAGCTAAGTCAAGGGGTCCCACTGCTACATATGCCAGTATAGCTTATTCTATCCGTAAGCTCTTAGACAATTTGCATGTGGAAAATGTGTGGTACCCGGAACCACACCTGCGTGCCAGTTTCGTTAGAAACGGAGAGTTACAAGAGATTACGGGAATGTTTAGGCATACTGCTTGCAAAAGGATTGATCACTCCGGCAATGGCTTCCCAAGTTATTTGTGTTCTATGTGCTATGCAATTCCATTAGAAAATGACTTCAACAAAAGAGTCATGCATGAAGATAGCTGCATTCAAAAACAAAGTACTAGATCTATAGGGTCAAGAATTTGATTAAGTTACCTCTCTGTTTCAGAACTAGGTAAGCATAGTCGTGACATTGGTAGGAGGCTAAAACTTGAGAAAGTGAAACTTTTGTCAGCTTGTGCCAGAATTGTTTAGCTTAAAATGAGGCGTCCAAGTTTGCGGGAATTAGCTAGGGAAGCTACTATTGGTCATAACATCATGAAATTCTGCCATAGTGTTATTGCTGCTCATGGAACTGGTGCTTTTGGTGGAAAGCCCGCTTTATAGGACCTTCTTGTTGATGTTGCGCAAAATGTTAACAGTGACTCTAGAGGCAATCGATTCCAAGATAACACAAAGTCTTTAGGCGAGGTGATGAAGGTCTATGGCGGTTGTAGAATGGTTGAGCTTTTTGCTTTAAATTTTGGGGGGGTTAGCTATAGTGAAGTAAAATGACAGGTCCGGAAGGGGGTTTGATTCATACCAGGTGAGCATGTCAAGATTTTTGGAGCTATTGCGCAGATCTACAGAGATGCAAAGGCAGCTCACAACATAGTAGGGCCGATACCAGTCATTTTAGCTGAAGATGAAACAAAGGTGAAGGGTAGAGTGGCTTGGGAACCTAAATGGGATACTCTCTCTGGATTTTGTGGACCATCTGAGAACCATGTCTGTTTGTCCGATTTCAGGCCAATTGTTGGGAGTGGAGAGGAGGGATACCAGCAATTGTTAGACTCCTTCTCGAACAGCAGAATAGACAGTTTTGCCTAAGTAGTGGTTGTAAATCCTTTGCATGAGAAACTACACCGCCTTGTTCTTGTAGCTTGTTGTACTTGCAATTGTTTCAATTCTGGGTGGATTAGGGATCAATGGGAAACCATTGACAAGGTTTGGCAAAAAGATTGCCTTAATGCCGTAGGTCCTATCATAGGACATGCAAGCGACGGTGACTCTCGTAGGCGACAACTCATGTTGGGGGATTATAGGAGCACTGTAGGAAATTGTCTTGATGTAGGGTGGGATGGGTGGATGTTCACGGCGTCATTAAATATTAACGGGGATGCCACAACTTTGCATGACCAAGATTATATTCACAATGGGAAGAAATTAATTAACCCCTTGCTTTCAGTTGCTAGGATTTTGCAACTAGGAGGTAATTTGTGCTTGCATAGTCACATTGAGCAGGTGTTCTATCAGTTCTCTGTTGAAGAGCATGGGCTCAAAATGGAGGACATAGACAGGAGGGATAGGCAGAATTGGGCGGCAGCACAAAGGCTTTGCCAGTTCAAAGTGCAGTTGTGCTTGTCCCGAATGCATGCGCCGAATTATCCACATCGTGAACACACCCTTGGAACTGAATGTTATTTATAAATTTGTGCTAACTACATAGATGTTTTCTGTTCACCAAGATTGGACCTATGGTTGCAACATGGTGATGATAGAGTTTTAAGAAATTCTCAAAGGCTAGTGGAGGCAAAGAACTTTGTAAGTGTTCAATGCTTCCTTGATATTCAATTATCTTGTCATTACGTTGTTTTGTTGATCTCCCATTTCAGAGATAGGTACCCTGATCTAGTTGTGCCCCTCTACTTGACCAAAAGCGATTCTTGCAAAATATTCTTCTCAAAAATTGGCAGCATGAATGGGCACAAGCGGGCCTATGATTTCCACGAGTTACTCAACACCGCCAGTACCTTAAATCACTTGTCTGCCACCAAATATGGTAAGAGCGGTTTGGCTTTCAAGAAGCAGCATAATAAAATGAACAATGTATGGAAGGCACTTCATAAATTAGAGGCTAGTGAGGAGCGGTGCAATTTAGGGGATTATAGCAAGATCTCAGATTCTCAGTCAGTCATAGAGGCTCTGCAAGAGGGCTTGAAAGAGACCCAAAGGATGCTCCAATCCTTGAATATGGCGCCTAGTTCATAGTACACTTCCAAAAGAAAAATTTGGTTCGAGAAACCTTGGATCGTAGGGAAGGCAGACCCGAAGAGTTTTGCTTACAACCCAAGTTCCAGAGCTGTCTTTGGGGAGGACAGTGACTCCGAGGTGCTCCGGGATCGGTTGCAACAAGAAGTGTCTTCCTCTTTGAATGCAGGACATGTACCCAAAATCAAAGATTCAACAGACGAAGACTTTGTAGATGATGGGATGGATTTGTTGGAGATTCTGCAGCAAGAAACCTGTGATGCGGTAACAGACATCCTCAACCACGCGGAGGCGTAGATTGGGATGCCCAAAAGCGCAAGCAGCGACAAGATTTGGCCTATTGTGGAACTAGAGGGCCACTCAATTTACAAGTCCACACTTGTCTCCCAATTGAATGGTAACAACTTCCTCTCTAAAGATTGTCTTGCTAGAATTAAGCAAAGTATGAAATTCAACAACCATGACAATTGTATGCAAGCAAGATTATCATCTGGGACAGGGTTGTTATGCATAGGATTAGATTGTGGTGTGCACTTCATTCAAAGGAGCACGACTCGATTATCTTCTATTGTACTATTTGCTGCTAAGCGCAAGAGGGGTCGCCCATGTATTGCTCCTGCTTTGGGCAATGCTACTAATGCCTTGCATGCTATAGACAAAGGTTCTTGGTGGGTGGGCAGGGTGCAATCCATGAGGCGACGCAATGGCAAACAGTTTGGAGCATTGCGGCAACCCATGGACTTATTGGCTAGAATGGAAGAAAACGCTAAACCTAAACCGCAAAACCCTAACATTGAAGTCATGTTACATTATTATTGAAACACCTTGGAAGGGACAAATTTAAATATGACCACACTGATAGCAAATGGATAGATGTTGATTGCATAATAAGTACTGTTACCATGATGTACAACCCTGCCAATGAAGTGTATACTGTAGATAGAAATGACTCACTACAATTGATCAAATTTGTGATTGAGAGCACTTTGTAGTTTTTCCTTGAGGGTATCTTCAGTCAAAAGGACCCTTCAATTTGCCTCATGCGGTTGGCCTTCCATGAGGCGATTCCCTGAATTCTCATGTCTTTGATTAAACTTTTATACATTTGCATGTAGCTTAAGTTGTCGCTTCCATTATTTCATTTCAAGAAAGTAATAATCTGGATGGAAGGGAAATTGAATTCTGCTGTGTAATGCTCCATGACAGAATAAAACCTCTAATTCTATTCCTTTGAGTATGGGCAGATTTTGTGGGAGATGTTGAAGTGCTAGGTTGTTGTTGTCAAATTTGTAGGTAAGTGTACGTACCTAAACCCTATCTGAATATTGCACATAATGAGCCCATACTTGCTTCAGGAGCCTTGAATTTTATTGCTTCTCTAGGCTTTTAGTTCTACTTGTTTGCCTGCCTACTAGTCTCTACATTGCAATCCACACAGAGGTTTCAATAGTGGGCACGAGACCCCATAACATCTGCCCCTAAACCTTGCCTTATACCCTGTAAATACCCTGCCTTATATTCTTCCATTTAACCCTCCTTTTGGAAGTTTGTAGATAAAAAGTGCGCGCTTGCTGGACATTATGTTTTCATGAAGTGGAGTCATGATCTAAACTGCTGAGAGTTGCAGCATGTAATTGTGGGTTGAATTATCCTACACTGCTGCTGCGTAGAGGTATGCGCTTGCTCACCCCCCTCTAAACTCTTGAATCATAAAATGCACCTTGAATTCTTGCCTTCCTTTCTCAGCGAGTCGTGATAGGTCAGAGTTTGTTCCTAGACCCTAAATCTCTCGCTGAATCTATAACCAGGTACCTGCAATTGCTAGGCCACAAATTGGAACAATTATGCGTAGCCTAAGGAAACTGATATGTTCCTCGGCTGTGTTATGTGAACTTTGCAATGGTAGGTTTTTGTCCCGGCCAACTACAGCAGAGGAGAGCAACCTCCCTTTTGACATTGTTTTGCAACTCACGCACTCTTGGTACTGCAAGTTCTTACCCTAAATTTTGGATTGTGTTTGTGATTCTTGCCATAGAGTGGACAATCTAAATTCTAAACCACAAATTAGCAATGAGTGTTTTTGATGCTATATTGATCTAGTAAGAGTGGTTGTTACATTTGGCAAATGCTGTGACAAATCTGCACTTCTTATAATGCACATCACTATACAAGCCTTTCTCTACATGCGCAGGAAATGCAAAGGCAACAAAGGAGACTCACAAACTACGGGCACACCCTAAACCCTCTTCAACCCAACATTGTTAGCCAGTGGTTCTAAACTAGAGTTATGCAAGACCATGGTATCGGTGATATAAGATTCAGAGCTACTTCTACTTGTGCTTGCTTAGCACATTGCATACTCAAAGCTTTTTCTTTTATTGCCTAACCCGTTTTCAATCCCATTGCATCAAATACTTGTAAATGAAGTTGTTGGTTTAGGTTTGTTTTCTATGCAATTAGTTATGGCTTCTTGAAGTTCAGATACAACTTTTGTTTCATTGTATGGTTTCATTCTACAATTGTTCTCTATTTTGATGCTTTGGATGAAATTATGGTGCATTTTTGCTAAGCATGTGTCTTCTAAATCAAGCAGTTAAAAAAATTACCTTATAAATAATATAGCTAGGAAAAAAATGGAAACCCCTTTCTTGTATAAGTAATTATGGAGTGCAAAATATAAACTATTTTGGCAAATTATATAATTAAAGACACCTTTTTATTCTTGCCCAAGAGGTAAATAGCCCCCTATAAAATACCCCATTGCCGCACGAGGGTACCCAAGATACCAAGAGTGATCTATCCAAGGACCCATGGGCAGATACTGATTTCAATTCTACACCGGCATTTTTAAAAAGTAATCCGCCATGTAGGCAATTTGGACCCCAATGGTGGACTTTGACCTCTAGTGTAAAAAGTTAAGAGCATGGAAAACTTTCTTGGCAAAAATTTGCTTGAATCTTACTTACATCAAATCATGACTGACAACCATAACACTAAAAAAGAAGCTTGTGATAAAATGGATAAAGTTGCCAAATCCCTCCCCAAGAAAGCACCAAGTTCACCTAATTTTGGATAAAAACTGTAAATATTAGGGAATTACTACCGCAATACCCTAAATTTCTAACGGGACACTCCATGTGAGCATGAAATGTGATTTTTAATGCTGATTTTTTTAGATCAAAAGATTTATTTCACCTTTAGCATTCTGAGGCTATACTAAAAAAAATAGGTGTAATGTCCCAGGTAATGCCATATTCATTAGATTGGGAATTTAGTAACATTTTGGGATTAAGGTGACCACCTTAAACCAAGCATTAGGGTATAATTTAGGAATTTGGTTTTCCCAATTTAATGAATATGGCGTTACTGTGCTTAAATTTGAAATTAAAAATATAGGACTTTTGAGTTACTTAAAGCAAATATACATCAAAAATTAGTATTGGTGCAACAATATTTCAATAAAAAATTTGTATTTGTCATGTTTTCTTTTCAAAGACATGGTAATGCCGCGATTGAATGAATGATGGACCACTTGAATAAATCAAAAATAGCACTAAATTATCAAATTTCATGCTCAGAGGGGTGTCCTATTAGCAATGTAGGGTGTGGTGGTAGTAACTCCCTAAATATTATTATATTTTGTGGATAAATGTGTGTATGTCAATAATTCTATTCAAATATCCAAATTTCCTTACCTGCTTGCATTATGGGGTGCATGTTGCTGCACCAGCAAATATATAAAAAAAAACCTTGGTTGAGAAGCCATAGTCTTGGTTTCTTGCAATCTCATTGGTGGAAATTGACGGCCTAAGACCATAGTGTGGCCACAATGTGAGTGTGAATTAGTCGTAAATGCCGGTTCTCCCCGGACATTGGTGCAAGATGACCCAATGGACAATCAAAAGAAGCAACACCTCCGCCATTCCTGGACCATTCCTGGATTCCTTACTTCCAATGCCCTCTCTCCTCTCTCGCAAATGTGCCTTCGAGAGGAGGTCAGCTAAGAGCTCGGCACTAAGATTTTGCCTGACTCCAGCCTCTAATCGGGAGTTCTTGACCGCAGCAATGATGTGTGTGCAAATCGCTTAAGCAACAAATCATTCTTCCCTTCCCAATGACTCAAGCCCCCCTCTTCGCTGAATTTCTAGCTTGCCCAGGCTCCTCTGGACTGAAACAAGGTCACGCTTGTGTAGCGCGTGTGGCCTGTTCCTTTAGCAATATTGTAGATCCTTACAACGATCCATCAGAGCTAGCTTGCTTGCTCGCTTGAATCCGACCGAACTAGATCCCATGGCGGAGATTGCGGCCTCGATGTTGTCCATTGCAGTTCCAATTCTAAGGTGGAAGGAGTTACCCTACATATAAATGTAATCATCCACCACCCTAGCTATCTGTGAGAGATTCACTGCTGTTGTTGTGTGCTGTCTACACTGGACAAAGTGGACTAAATTTCAATACTCGCATCACAATGTAAGACCTAATTAGGTGTCTAGAACTCAGACGGAGACCCCTTGCTTGTGTTGTTATAGATACAGAAACCAAAGCAGAAATGGACGTAGTGGCAGGTTTAGATTTGGTCGACACGGAGTGTCGAGACACTTGTTGTGATCGATTGCCACCACGCTTGAACTATTTGCGTGAACGCCATTTTTGTCAATGGAATGAACAGTTGGCTCTTGAGAGTTGGGATTTAGCAAGGCGGAGTACATGAGTGCGGAACTTTTTAACAATATTTTATAGGGTATCATAATTTTTTGGATCCAAAGATTGGGAGCAAGGAGGGTTGTATATACTGGTACTACTATTTCTCTTTGCAATTAGGAGAAGGAAAGGGGGCTTGTGAGGATGTTGAGCAGGACGTCGTCAAAGAAGGTGCTTCGACCGAGAGGACATGTTGAGCTTCCGATGGCTTGCCATTTCTGAGGCAAGGACAAGGAGATCTTGCGGGAGACGCAAGGCAAGCCCCCAAAGGAGAAGCCCGTGGAGAAGCTGGGCGCATTTCTATACCGGCTGGGAGAGTTCAAGATGGTGGTGATCGGCGTGGAAGAGACCTGGCTTTTCAATAAAGAAAATGTCTTAGCTGTTTGGTACTGATTGCCCAAGGCGTACTCATATACTCCTGAGTTGGCTGAGATCAGAATCCGAGACAACCACAAACAACGCATTAAGGTCAGTTTTGGTGTTAGACTCTCTTTTCCCAAGAAAGTTTTTGTTTTGTTGGTGGGTGTCATTTTGGATGCAATATTTAGAGCATCTCAAGTTTACCTCTAGAATTTCATCCCTGGGAAATGGGAAATGCAGTATTTCTTATTTCTAGTGTTTAATAATAATTTCTCTCACCCGCACAACCAGATAAAATAGCATTCAACCAATTTCATTCTTGGTTGGAAAACGTATTATTTCTTGTTTTTATTATTGAATAATAATTTCTCTCACACAGATAATTAGGTGAAACAGCGTTCAACTAATTTCATTCTTGGAAATGCCGTGTTTCTTGTTTTTAGTTTTGAACAATAATTTCTCCCACCCGTATAATCAAGTAATATAGCGTTCAACTAATAGCAAGTCTCTTGTTTGAAAAAGTAGATAGATTCACCATCATTGCTTATTCAACTTATGAATTGTTCATGATAATCCAGAAGCTGGGACTAGCGGAGCTGGGCCATTTCAAATAGTAGGCACTTTGGAAGACCACGTCAACAAGCACAGAGGGCAAAACAATTGTCAAGTATGTTGACCCCAATTGGAACAACTTGCTGAGGCAAATCAGAGAGCTTTCCAATGATGTGATGGGGCTTAAGGAACAAAGAAGAAGGATTATGATGGCGCTAGTGGATAGAGACCTCGTGAAGATTGGACCCACGGCCATTAGTAAGATAGCAGAGGTAATAATGGCTATGCAAAATGTCATCTAGTTCATGAAGAAAGAAGAGCATGACCATTGTACATTTTAATACAGAGTTGTATTTGATCAATGTGGTTGCATACCCCATTGCGTACTTGATCAGTGTATCGCACTCGTCAAGGATTGATACTACAGAATGCCCCAATTTGAGGGGCTCCACGAGAAGTATTAGATTGTCACTTAGAGCGAGCAGTAACCCTTCAACCACTTTGATTTTTTCTATGCACTTAAACACGTAAGATGAAACAAATAAGCATATTGTCTTTATTGGTCCGATGTAACTGTTGCTCTCACTGAAGCCGTCGGAATTCTCTGTCTTTTCACTTGTTTGCAAATAAATTAGTGCACTTTGTTTTGTGTAGAGCCTTGACAGTGGTGAGGAATCTTACTTAGATGAAGATATATATTCTATTAACCATTCACCAACTGGCCCTTTCAATTTAGATTTGTACAAGACTTCACGAGTTCACATTCTTGCTCCAAAGGCAAGATTGGCGCCCAAAATGTGCTGCCCATGGAGCTCATTGGTTGCAATGATGGCCCAGGCAAACAAGTTTTTACTCACCCCACGTCGGCTACGTTCACGTAACTGTTCCTGGTGACTCACTTCTAGAATATAAATTGCTACACCATGGATCAGATGTACTCATCTGATTGACCACATGACAATATTCAAATGCATCTGTCTGGAACTGAAGTTGGGCTTGCTATGGTACTTGCAATTTACTTGGATTAATATTATTAACCAATATGAGTATTCTTTGAGTACAAATCATCAATTACTAAAAGTACAATAATCAATTTTGTTGCAATGAAGATTTATTGTGGCGCTGATCAATGCAAGCTGATGTGGCACAAACTAGTTCAATTTGCTTGTGGTCGTGCAAGGTCCTCTCTTGTACTGTACAATATTGTAACCAAATGTTAATTGTAGTTGATACTTGGAAACCTCTCAACCAACTTAGTATAGAAAATTCACATTCATACTACTTGTGTATGACCTGGGTGTTCATTTGGAGGCAATTGCTATCTAATTATTTTAGGCCTTTGTTTCATGTTGTAGACAATTGTGGAAGGAAGGCGATGTCCACTTTACTATAGAATTGAGTTTGATTTTCTTTCTCAACTATTGACAAGTTGTGTCAATTAAGTGTTGTTGACATGATATTACAATGGCGTGCTTCATGAAGATGTGCAAGCTTTTGTCAGTTGAATAGGTTGAATCCTTTAGAGGATGATACTTTATGATTGGTAGCACCTATTTATATATATTAGTTGTGGAACACTAACATATTAAAGTAAACGTTTTTAAGGCTTAGTGAACAATATCTAGTATAATGGCCATGCTCAACCATTCCAATAACAAGTCATAGCTGTTTGAAATTTGAGTATTTCCTTGAAAGGAATAGACTTATAGATTCAAGTATCTCAATTCTCATACTAACCCTATATTCAATAAAAAATGAGAGTTCTCCAATGAAATGAGAGATCCTAGTACTTCATTTGAGAAGAAATTTCATCAAAATTTAAAGGAAATGCGACCTAAAATTGAAAGATTTTAGGTTGAAATTGAAAGGTTTTAGGTCAATTTGAAAGGTTTTAGCTCAATTTAGCTCAATTCAAACTAAAATTGAAAGACTTTAGGTCAATTTGACCAAAATGAGTGCTTTTAATTGAACTTCAACCTAAATTAATATGGTTATTTTGAGAGGTCTCCATTCTCTCATTTTAATGAATATGAGATGTTACCTTCCAAGTGCTTGATTGTTGCCTTAAAAAAGGATTGACTTAGTCAATATGGTACATCCAAATGGCTACTTGGCATAGTTAATCAATCCAATTGAGCAAAGTTACTTGCCCACATTGTATGCTTACGCTTTCCCCTCCCCTAAAAAAGCATCCAACGTTGTTTTGGGCTATTTGTGGCTACTAAAAGCTCAACACTACCAAAAATCAAACAAACATTATTCTTGTCAATTTCTCAATTCTTCCTTCTTTAGCAAGTCCCCGTGGTGTGTGCATTCATTGCCACAAAACTGGGCAATGCAAGACTTGACACCATTGAAGTCAGGTTTTACGTGCTTCCAATTTGCAAAGTTTGCATTTGATCCTAGAAGAGGTTATTTTGAAGAGTGAGTGCTTAGCTACAGAGAATGGAATATCATTGTTCTTGAAAATTTTTAATTACCTATTTCATTTTGGGCACTGCATTTTTTCTTATTTTTGTTTTGGGAGAATTTGTTTTTAAGTTGCAAGTAGACATGTGATGATTGAAACTCACTTTGAAAAAACTTGGTTCTAAGAGGAGTTCCAACCGTCAGTAAGTGACAGCCAAGGTTGATCCTGTTGTGAAAGAATTGACTGCCACTTTTAAGGTGTTTGACAAGGATGGGGATGGCAAGACTTCAAGATTTGAGCTTGCAAATGTGCTGCGTTCACTCGGGGATGACATGAGTGACGTTGAGCTTGAGGAAGTAGGCTAATTGTGAAATTCAACGGTGATGGCGATGGCTTTGTTTACCTTCTAGTGTACATCCCCTTCCACACTAGAAGGACGGCAGCTTGAAGAGATGAAATGGCAATGAGCATAAGTAGAGATGCAAGAGTGAGCAACAAAGAGAAGTATGCATTGCATGCTACTTTTGGGGTATTTGATGTTTACAATAATGGCTTCAATTCCGCAAAAGAGCTACAAGGAGTCATGATTGTGGAGTCTTGGTGGCAAATGAGTTTTGTTGGCGGAATGTTGGCGTATGATTACTTGCGTGGACAATGACGGCAATCACATGGTTGACTTCAACGATTTTCAATGCTCAATGTCATGTGCATTTGTGTGTTAACAAGAACAACGCGGGTGTTGGAATTATTGTGGTGGTGTTAGAATCTTTGAAGTCTTTGTGCTTCCGGCCTCCCGTACGTAATGAAGCAGGAAAAAAGACACTCGGGATTCTAATTGCACAAACTTGGGATATGTGCCGTCTACAGCATGAGTACTTCTACTACACAAGAGGAAAAATGGGAACCTTGCATCAAAAAACACACAAACTCCACACTGATGAACAAATCAACCAAGGCTCTACAAATTGTTAAATACCTAGAGGGAACTCCTAATGGGAATCCGGACCTATTCATGAGAAAAGGCCGCAATTTGTACGGTCCCAGTGTAACCACCACAAACTTACAAGGGGAGAACCTCGATGGTTTGGCAATGGATAAAACTAAGAATCAAGAAAATCTTGCTTCTCCTGCCCGAGTTGAGGCTACAGCTGATCAAATTTGGAAATTGAAACCTAACGTCAACATAAAATATAAAAAAAACCAGCAATATAATAACGGACCCACATGTATTCATAATAGCGTGCCAACGCATTAAATCTAAATTTGTAAAAAAAAAAGGATGACAAATGGGAGATCTTCCAAGGAAGAAATCAATTTCTTATCCGCATTAATCAAGGATGATTCAAGCACATCGCTGAACAATTGTGTGCAGGGAAATATCCCGCAAAATAGGTAAACATCCCAAAATTGGCAAAGCTTGGGGAGACAAGACCGCTTACAAGGATCAGCGCCAAACACCAGATATTCTATACAACCATCAAGGTGGCCTTTAAGCTCACGCCATAAATTTAAGCAAAGGCTATAAAACCACTAAGGAAGAGAGTGATGCTGCATAATTCCAAGATAATAAACTAGCATTCAATAGGAAGCAAATCCCTTTGCATGTTTAACGTTCTAAGAAACTACACACAAACAAATTATTAAAGATGATTTAATTGTCCTCGTCTATAAGTGACAGGTTTTGAGAGAAAGAAGCGGTGTGATAGGCTAATATTGCGCGCAGTTCTTTGAGAGGGAGCTAGGTTTTATATCCTATGCTAGAGCCTAGAGATGAGTGCAAACCCTACTCTCAAGGTTCTCCGGCTCAGTTAAAAGCTACAAAACAGGTATGCGGTAGCTTAAAACTAGAATTGGGGCAATATCGTGAAGTAGTTGCTTTTGCTCAATTCGGTTCAAACCTTGATGCTGCTACTCAATATTTATTAAATGGTAGGGCGAGGCTAATAGAGGTTCTTAAACAACCACAATATAGCCCAATTCCTATTGAAAAACTATTAGTGGTAATTTATGCAGCTGTCAAAAGTTATTTAGATCAAATTCCTATTTTGAGCATTAATCAATATGAACATGAGCTTTTGAAGTCTATAGACTCAAATATACTTTTTGCTATTCTAGGACTTTTTGATTTTATGGTTTTTAAAGAGATTTCAATGAAAACTTGATAAAAACCACAAAACCAAAAAGACTTCCCAAAATGTTACTTTTTTCCAATTTAATGAATAACGCATTAATGACAACATTGTATTTGACTTTTAATACAACAAGAATTGTCAATTTCAAAAGATATTCAAATAACAAACAATGTTTTGTAGGCTCTAACAACAAAATTTATCTTGTGTAATTGAAGTGTTAATGAACCAAGATCACAATATGTCAAGTACAACATTCATGACCATTAGAAAACAAGAATAAGGTATAAGTTTTGCACAACTTTGTACTTAAAGGAACTCAATTGCAATCTACAAGACAAAAATGTTCTCAAAGTTAAAAACTATATTTTAGACTGACACTTTTGTTGTGCAAATCATTTCCAATGTCTATGGATTTTTGCATTTTAAAATTCAAATATAGTAATAACTAAGTTGTGCAATATGTTCAAGTCATTGACATCAATGATCATTTTAGAGAAGATATTCCAAAGATAATGGTCAAGTTGGCCTAGCCGTCTCACATGTTTAAAGTAATTGCTCTATATTGTAAAAGACATATTCATCTCTTCTAGAGCATCTGATTTTGTGTAGGTAGAATACGTTCAATATTATAAGTTTGAAGGAATCAATAGGTGTAATCTCTCTTAACAAGTTCTTTCTTGTTGCAGGTAGTGTTGTGGTTGTATCTATTGTTGTGCACCAGCCATATCTATATATATAAATATTGGCATGGAATAAGTGAGAATATTTTTGATGTGAATAATAATTCTTAACCAATATTTGTACATTACAATGAAAGGTTCTTGACTATGGACGTTATTTGGGATCTTTGGGTGAATATGATTCCCTCTTGCAAAGTTTTAGTCTCTAAAAATGGTATGTGTATGGACCTTGTAGGAATGCAAAGCATATGGTGTTTATATTATAGTAAGTGGTCCTTATTACAAACTTATTCAAAATGCTTCAACACCAATTGGATTGAGCGTACCACAGTGAGAGAGCTATAGCTATGAGAGAGGGTATTCATTGCTATCACTTTGTGTGCAAGATGTGCCATGGGTTCAAAATGCAAATTGTTCATGTTGTTGATAGGCATCATCAAAAGTTTGGGAGAGACAAACACTTAGTGGAGCCCATCTTGGTGAATTCAACTGCGTAGAAGAAAAATAATGGGAATACTTGAGTCATGACAAAGATTAGTTGCTTGTATTAGAGTGTTGTACAATCATTTGATTCTCTGAATAAGCTACACATTTTCTATGATTCTTGTATGCAATAATAGTTATTCTTTGAACCCCAAAATGACCTTGGAGTTTTTTGTGTTTGTAGGAATTTGCTCTAATTTGAACAAAAAGCCAACATTTTGATAAGTTGTATCAATTCTTTTTAAATTGTAATTATATATATTCAAACTAGACATGTTAGAGATCACAATAGAAAAGAAAACATGACAATATCTTTTATGAATCAAAAGATTATAATGTTTGATCATGAGGGTGTTAAAACTTTGAAAGTGACTTGAAGTCTTTCAACCTTCTTTTCACATGTCAAACTTAAAAAGTTGGTCACCAAAAAAATTTGGGATTAAGGGGCCTAACATGCATAATCCCAATCAATTTGTGACTTCTCAAAATCTACTCTACAAATTTTTCAAATAAGTTTCTAATGTGATTTCTTCTCAAAGATCTAGTGTGTTTGAGGCTCATTTCCAAGAGCCCTCAACACTACATAAAGTCAAGATTGCAATGGACACGTGCAAAAAATCTTGAATTGAAAAATCATAATTAGGCATTTACAAAATCATATAGTTCAAGCTAAAACTAAACTTCAAAAATAATTTCTCAAAAATATAAACTACTAGAAATAGTTATTTGGTAAGGTTTAGTTAACTTCAAAAATTGGCCAAGGATACATTTTGTCTTAAATGACTCAAGGTCATTTTGGAATTAACTACCTTTTTCAAGGGGCTTTCCCTACATATCCATCATTGCATACTCATCTTTGAATACCCATCTTCGCATATCCATCATTGAATACACATCTCTGCATATCCATCCCTAGATATCCACCCTTGCATATCCATCATTGACTCTTGCCATACCATGCATCTAATGTGGAAGTTAGACAGACCCATACTCGACCGTTTGAGGGCTTGGGGTACCTCAAAGTATTGGAAAATTGAAGAAAAAAATCAATAAGGTTAGCCTTTCAACAAGCTTCAAGAAGCTGTCTTGGAAAGTAATTTTGTGAAAATAAATATTGTAGAATGTTTTATATTAAAGGGCAAAGTTGCAGCTCATATGGTCCCTATTCACAACTCTAGACTAACCTTGAAACCGCTTGTGTGTGTTCCTATAAGGTAGCTGCACTCATCCTCATGAGTGTCCCTATAAGTGTTACCTCTAAAATCTTCAAAGATCTGTGGAAGAAAATAGATGTAATTACAAGGATGCACAACATGTGAACATGAAACCTTAGTGTTGATTATGGGTGCAATGGTAGTTTGCTCTTAAAAAATTCACAATTTAGTCTTACAATGTCCAAATAATCCATTCAAAAGTGCAAACTCATTATTTTGCTGTTGCTAATAAGATCTTGTAATTTGATAGATGTTTATTAATAGTCATCATGTTCAAAATCCTTAAACTCACTCTTATGGATGCGGCTATCTTAATGGCACTTGAGGATCCCAATCCCAACCATCTTAAAGTAACTTAGCACATGACATGTGGCGGAATTTGCTTGTACAAAAGGCATTCACTGCACCACTTTGGATTCAACAATGGGTGGAGCTACTCTTAAAAGTAGGGTGCAAAATTAGAGAGGTATTGGAGAAGGGCGTGTCTACTTTACAACTCAAGTCCTAGATTCCTATAGTTGAGGTTAGATGGCATGCCATTATGTAGAACCAGGGTAGAAAATTCCAATGTTTTCACTTATTAGAAAATGTGAGTGTTTAGAGATTGATTGTCTAAAATGTGAATGTGGGAATTTTGAATTCTAATTTAAATTTTGAGACCTTGACCTTGATTTGGTCTAAATTGAAGGAGGATATCATTGACAATACCAAAATATGGAGCAAATTATTACTCTTACCTTGATTTGTAAAAGCACTGGGATGTTTGCCCCTTAGGTCCCACCATACAACATGTCATCCAACCTTAGCCGGCTCCCAGCTCCAAGCTATTGCATTTTCTCTTGCCAATGCACAATGCCATGTGTCTCAATTGTTATTCAAATCTTAAGGAAAGCCCTTGAATAAAAACAATGTTGGGGAAGCTAATTGGACTTAACCAACTAAAATCAGGCATTTTTAGTATTCAATCAGTTGTTTTGCAACATTGTGCCAAATATTTTTTAAAATTTACACTGTAGTACACTAGAATTGCTGGCAATTTCAAATTTCAATTGGTTTTCTTCTCATTTCTAGCAGCTGTCTGTGAACTAGCCGCCGGTTTTTCCTGCACGTTGAATAAGAACTAAACGAGATAGGTGGATCTCATCCAATGTTGATAAGTAGTAAATGTCCGTTGTCGTTCTAGCGCCATGACAGAAATTCAAATTCCTTCGTGGCTTTCAAAAGGGGCTGGGAGTGGTAACGCCGCCGTTGCTTGCCATGAAAGCATTGGCTTTGCGTCCAGCATTCCCATCTGAGCATTCTCCACAATAACTCGCAGTTGGACAGGCTTTGTCTCTCGCAAGTCTGACACTCCTCCAATTCATCATTTCGCAGAAGAGCGTGCAGATCGCTCTCTTCTAAACAAAGTTCCATTGCGGGAGATAATTGGAGGTTCGTGATCTGCAACACCCGATCTTAGTAATTCATACTCTGCAACTAAGTTTAGGGTTCACTTACCGGTCTCTTGCTTTGATAGGGACGATCGTGCTATCAAAGATGTTTAATTTGGCTTACCCGATCGGTAGACTTTCCCCGGAGGTGCAATTAGTGCTTGTGCAGGGAATGTCGCCTCGTGCATGACAATTGTGCTTGGTTTGCAGCAATATGAATCGTCGACGAGGCAAGCGGGAACACACAAATCCTGATGTGCAGATACATTGCCATTTTATCCGTTTTTTTGTATTTAGCAGTTGGTTGAGGCGTGGTTGTTGCAATTATGAAATTTTGATTGTTATGATAGCTACAATGCAACTCTTGGAAGTTCACAACAATTTTTTTGTTGAAATCTGGTCACATATTCGCGTTTTCTTCCTGTAAACTTTGTAGCTATTCTGCAAAGTTTGGCGATGTTCAGCTCGAGAAAGAAAGAACGGCTGCATTTTTGGTTGCCATGGAGTATCAATATTTCCCTGTTTTGGTTGTGATCCTCGTGTAGTTTTGAGAAATTGTTGAAATAGATTTCCTATGGTTTCGATCAGCGAAGACACGATTGTCGACCTCCCTTACAATGAATTGTTGCAAATCCCTCGTAAGGAAAAGGGAATAACCTAGAACAACCTCCTCGTGTGTGTGTTTTTGAACTTTTGAAGAACGTAGGTCGAAATCTGGTATAATCAGTGGGCGTTCTTCAGGGCGGGGAATCGATGGGTGAAACGGCGGTTTCGTCTAGGAGCGTGCCAAGGTTACACTGGCTTGTTGAGGAGTAGGTCAAGGATCTTGCAAAGGTAGTAAATGCTGATGATGAAACGGAAGATGCGGCAGAGAGAATGTGGTGGACGCCGTGTCGCTTGAACTCGGATTGCTTAAGTTGAACGACGACTGCAATGGGATTTCAAGTTCTTTGGGAACTGTCTTGAACGCAGTGCCGCAGGAGTTTGTGACAAACATGGAGAGGTCTCTCGCGCGAGGTGATAATGCCGCCAGTGCAAGCAACAGGTGTGCTCTTGTCCTCTTCAAATTATGCTACACTTCACTTGGAACTTCAACCAGCAAGCTCCAGATGAAGACTTGTGTGCTTTTTCAAGTTTTCACATCCGATTGATCATAGTGAATCCATGAATTCCTTGGTTAAACGTTTTGAAAGAACCACGAAAGGTAGCGTCTGGTGCAAGTGCATTGTTTTCTCATTGCATGGAGTATCAGTGCTTGCTCAGGAGCGAGGGAGACAAAGATGACAATCTGATGGACCTCGAAAGCGCAGCAAAGCAAGGAGATACAAGCACGGCTCTCAGTCAAAAAGGTAAAGCATTTTTGGCTGAACTGACACAAGAAATTCAAAGTGTGTACGCTTGGTTTTGTGTTTAATAATTTTTGTACAAAAGTCTTTGTTGAATGTTTGCTTGTAACAAAGACTCACAAAGAACCCAACTTTCTTTGCAGGAGGTGGTGATTGGTGAAAGCTCCAAAAATGTCATATGATAGCATACTTGAGCCACCGTGGGCTTTGCAAGTCTGGTGGTTTGAGTGTTCTTGTGGACCGCGTTGAACAACACTTGAAGTAAGGTTTTTTCTTGCTTTTTGAGTTAGCCAAACTTTCTCAATTTATATTGCACCAATGTAGCTAAGTGAGAACCCTTTCATTTGTGGTCTGCGTATTCTAGAATCAAAGATGGGCAAGGACAAAACATTTACACGAGAGTGTCTTTTACCATCAATTGCAAAGATAAAGGAACTCCAACAAAAACAACTCGTATTTTTTTGAAGAGTACAGCCCATCTTTCCATTTCAATTCTGCCCATGCAAATGCTATGTACACTAAGATAGACATGTGATTCTATCTTTTGGCATGATACTCTTGTTTTTCTCTAAGCTGGTGATGTTTCCTTATAGGTGATGCATGTCTTGGAGACACTGTTCTATTCTTGCAAACTATTACTAATTTGTGAGTCGCTTTTCCTTTTTGGTTGGATTCTTGACCCGTCTTGCTTGAAGAGGTTGACATTCAGCAAATTGTTTATATTGCTTTGAGTTCTTTTGTTGTTGTGGCATTCTATTTTCACAGATGAGACTCCATGTAGTGGAAACTATTTTTATTAAGTACTTGTTTTAGAACCTTAAACTCAAACTGGCACTATAATTTGACCTTGATGTTGGGGGGTGGGTATGATATTGTTAAACAAAGTGCCAATCGTTCACGCTTGGGAGGTCATTAGGTTGCTGGTAAGGTTGTGAACGAGAGCTATGGCGCCAAATGGCAGCAACATACGTTTACCGTGAGTAAAAGTTCAAAGTTTCCTTGTGTCCCTTCATTGGATTGCAAATCTAAAGTACTCTGGTGACTGGTACTGCCCACAAATATTTATATGTGAATGCTATTAATGGGGGGTAATCTTTATTGTATCTTGCAATGTGCTAGATTGAAGTCTTCTGGAGCACGGGTACAAAGCCTTTTTACATCATGCGCCAACTCCTAATCAAAGGCCGCAATTTATATCACCTACACACTTTGAGATAGGTGTGAATTCCAACCTCTCTTCATTTTTGTGCCAATACAAACATTTTTGCTTTTGAAAACTAACGTTACTTGTTGGCATGTCATGTACTTACAATGGTTGCCATGATGTGTAATTTGTGACTACTTTTGGAGCAGCCATGGATTAACGAAGAGGATAAAGAACAGGTGCAAGTCGAGCGTGAACGTCGTGCAAAAACTCTTGCAAACGCTTTGGCAAAAAAACATGCTTGTTGTGCAGAAGCTCTTGCAAAAGTTTGTGCAAAAAGGAATCAAAATCCCGTGTCTTCCAAAGGTATATATTTGCAAAGTGTTTTCTTCTACCTAATCATTGTAGTTACTTCACCCAAATTTCATCTATGTTGTCTCTCTTTTGTTGCTCATCTTTCTACTCTATACCAAAGTTTCCTTCTTGGAGAGTCCTCCTAGGATGATCATATTCAAGACTCCCTTTTATGTTCAAATTTGCTTTGGCCAGACAAGTCATTTCATAGCACAAAATGTTTGCTCCAATACTAATTTGTCATATTTAACTAAATACGGATTAATTCATGTATGTATTTTCTTCCTACGCTCTTGAACATTTCAAATGTCTCAACATTTGGCCTATGTTTTTCCCAAAGTTTTGGCATGTCCTTTGATGTGGGCTTGTCTCTCAATATTTATCACCAACTTCCAATGCCTTGCAAGCACCTCTTAATGTTTTGCAAACCAAACTTTCTAAACTAACACTTTTGGACTTTGGATAGTCCATATCATGTTGATAAAATCACTCTAACCTCTTAAATATCACATCCTCAGCCTCTATGATATAATTATAGAAAACAAGAAGATAGTTGTTGAGGTTGAGGTGATATTAGAGAGGGTGCACATAGTGATAGTAAGCAAGTCACAATTTTATTGCTTCTCTTTGCTTCACTTCATTACTTGTTGGAATTTTGTGATTTTAGGAAAAGCTTTGTATTTTCATGATTTCACTTTTCTATTGCTACTACCAAATGATTTGAAACATTTTGTTACATTGAAATGTTTTTGGATTTTACAACAATTCAAGCTATCATTATACAAAAATTCTAATAAAATTCTAGTGATGAATACTACTAGTTTAGTTGAAAATCTTACTAGTAATAAGAGTCCTCATTTTTGTTGTTGGTTTTTTGGAGGAAATTACGGGGATCTAAATCTAAGCCAAGCTCAAATACACCTTCAGAAACTCAACACCACACAAGCCCATCTTGCAGTATGCCAATGCAAAGTTCCATTCAATAAGATTTATAATAGATGGTTTACTCGGGCAACAACAATGTTGCTGCAGCCTCTTATTGACCGCATCTTTTGCAAAACTCTGTGCAATAGGAAAGAGAAGTTTCCATATAGCAGCACCAATGTGGTGATGAGGTTTTTCACTCTTCCTTACTTCCCAACACTTTTCAAAGACAAAGAATCTATCATGTTGCATGCTCCAATAGCAAATGCAAGAAAGCGTGGCAGTTGTGTGCAATGTGCTCTTATAAGAATGGCTGTTCTCAAGGGAGTTGCCCAAGACATTAGTAGCATTCTTCATGCTTGAGGGTTATAAGGTATTGTTTGAGCAAATGTGAGAACCTCATTTACCAGATGGTAATGCAAAAATAAATAATACAAAAAAAGTAAATACTTAGAAGTTGAAAAGAATACCTTGGTGGTGCTTGTGTGAGTGGTTTTTTCTTTTGTTTGGTTTATTTTTTGTGCTTTTAAAGGTGATGATGCTGCAAAAGGTTGCTAGTGAAGGATGATATTACTTTGGCTACGTTTTTGGGAAATAAAAGCATTCTTGAGCTTCAGGATAGATGATCTCACGATCATAGGGGTTTGCTTTAAGAGATTTTTGTTTTGTTTTTTGACTTTAAATTGTTTGCAATTGTTGTTATCCTAAACATGCCTAGGTGGGGTTTGTTTTAAGAGGGTTTTGTTTTGTTATTTGACTTTGAATTGTTTGCACTTGTTATCCTAAACGTGCCTAGGTTCTTAATTGTTCAACTTATAAGAAGGCTTGAGAGAATGGCAAAATAAATTATGGCCAAAGAATATGTTGTAAACAAAAAATCCTCATTTTTGCAAGCTTTTGTTACTTTGTCCATCCCTACATGAATAATTCTTGTACATGAACTAATTTGGAGTCTTGCACAAATTCAATGAAGCAGCCAATGATCAAGCTAGTAACACAATAGACAATAATTGCTTTCTAAGCACAAGTTGATGTATTTCATCTGTTTTGTGCATCGCAAGCGTGGTTTTAAACCAAGGAGGCAACATCCAATGTGGCACATGATAGAGCTAATGGGTTATTTCTAAAACTTTTCCATGGAAATATTATTATCTTCAAAGTACTTGAATGTTGGAATACAAGGGAAAGTTGGTTGGATCTTTATGTTCCATGGAGATTATTTGTCTCTATTTTGTGTGAATGAGCTCAAATGTTATGTCCACAAAGTTATGTTTTATACCTCCTCCTTTGATGTGAGAGAACACCCTTGCATGATTGTACCCTCATAAGTAAACTTTGAGTTACCATTACCTCTTGTTGTGGATAAACTTTTCAACTCATTATGTTGAAGTGTTTTGATTATGCTTGCTTTAATCATATTTTTCAACATGATATATTGTGTTGTGTTAAATATTTTGAGTTTTGTTCATTGATTGCTCTATATTCTAGCAATTGCACTATATTGTGTCAATCAAATACTTAACTTGTGGATGCATTCCTATATACATACACACATGGTTGTCTAAACCGACGTGACGCTGGCAGTTTGCGTCTAGATGTTGTGACGCGTTTGTCGTGACACAACCAGATGCAGCAGGATCCGTTTGCAATGTTGACGGGCCGTCCAGACCGTGGATGAAGTCTGTCGACGCATCCGTCAACGCGTCCGTCAACTGGACAACGCATCCGTCAACTAGACGACGAGTCCATCAACTGGACGCACTATTCGTCCGCCGGACGCACTGTCCATTTGGTGGACGGCCCGCTGACGTTTCCAGACCGTTGGGCAGGGCTGGGTGTTCACAAAATTTTTAGGGTTTCAGGACCATAAGGACTCCCTCCTATTCAACGTCACTTTTTCTTGTTGATCTTTCCTCCTATGACTTAGTTGATTTACAACCATTGCACTGGAGGGAAGTCCAAGAAGAGTGTGTGTGGGAAGCACTTGTTGTGAGAGCAACAAGTGTTGTTTCTTCATCACATTTCATTCAAAATACTAATCTTGCTCTTTTTTTTGCAAGGTTTAGGGTGAAGAACAAGTAGTGGCAATGGAGAGGATAGGAGTAAATGGGATCCATGGTACACCCAACAATCAGATGGAAAAAGAGCATACAAGTACTGCGGTTTAGGGATTACTTGTTGGAGAGATTGCATATTTTTTCATTTGGGGTACAAAGGAAATAAGAACCCCCATGGCGTGCGAGTGTGCATCAAAGTCCCTCCAACTGTGAAAACATTTTTTTTCAATTGTGGGGCAAATGTACCAACTGGCCCTTTGGGTGTAACTAATAATAATGTGGAAGTGACATCCTTGGCAACAGCTCCAACGAGTGCGGTACAGGGGGAGCGATAGCGTATTGTTTTTGTCTCAGCAAACAAAGGGGCCAAACACTACGAGGGTCAATGCTCCCAAGTATGATTGTCAGAGGCATCCGACCCTAGTTTAACCCCTAGTCAACTTTTGAGGCAATTATTTGTACAAGAGGGGATGAACTCCTCAACAAGACAAATGCTAAATAAGAAGTGGGCTAAGTTTTTTTACAAAGCTAATATACCATTCAATGTAGCAAAGCACCCTACTTTTGTAGATGTTGTGAGATCAACATCAAAGGCGAGAGTTCTATACAAACCTCTAGCTTACCATGCACTTCGTATAAAGTTCATGGAATCCGCAAAGGATGAACTAGTAACAGTGGTGGCAAAGAAGATGAGGGGCCCAATCCATAAGTATGGTATGACAATATGCTTTGACAAGTGGGACAATGTCTCACATCGGCCATTGATGAATATCATGATGGTGTATACAAGTGGAGAGGTATTCCTTGGATCAGTAGATACCTCAGGTAAAAGCTAAGCTGCTACTTATGTGCCTAATTGTATGCTTGATTTCATTGAAGAGGTAGAGGAAAGAATGTATTTCAGGTTTGCAAGGACAATGCAGGGAGCATGCGTGTTGCATCAGCTTGGATAATTGGACGGTTTCCACACGTTTATTTTCAAGGTTATGCAGCGCATGTGTTGGACCTTTTACTTGAAAACTAGGAAAAACAAGACTAAATAACAAGCATTGTGGGGAAAGCTAGGGTCATTGTGAATTATATTTGCAGGCATCACATGCCACTTGCAATATTTTGTCAACATTCCCTCACTCACACGCTCAAAAATCCAAATGAGACTTGTTTTGCAACCATATCCTCATGATTGAGCGTTTGGTGGAAGAAAAGGAAGTTGTGGAAGCAACTATCCATGATCCGCAATGGAATGAGTACTACAGGAAATTGACAACAGAGGAAATGCAAAGGAAGGCGGATGTTGTTTGATGACATGTGCAGTCAGACACCTTTTGGAAGTCATGCTTGAACTTCATGCGCATGGTGGAGCTTGTCTTGGTTGCCCTTTGAAAATTTGATGGCAAACATCCATGTATGGAGAAGGCATGGCTTATGATGAAGAACGTGGAGAAGGCGGTTTTATCCTTCAAGGATCCAACATTTTTGTTATCAGCACATTATGCGAGTCGCGCTGAAGACAAATTTTACACTAGGTGGGATATGATGAGAACAGATCTACATTACGCTGGTGCTCTATTGAATCCGTTTTTATTGGATGAAGTATTGTTAATGGACAACAATGAAGCAAAAGAGGCCATATTGAGAGTATTGTGCAAAATGCTGGTTGAAGACCAAGTATTTGCCTCGGCTCTATCCGAGTACTAAGCTTTTTGAGAGGGGCGAGGCTAATTTGGAGGGCTTCCACACCCTACCACCCTAAAGTTGGAGCCCCACAAATGGTGGGATCTTCTTGGAGCAAGTGCTTGTACATTTGCACCAATTGCCAAAAGGATCCTAGCGCAAGTGTGCTCTGCATCATCATGCAAACGCAATTGGAGCATGTACTCCTCCATTCACAGCAAGGTCCGCAATAGATTGACATCAGAGTGCGCAAAACAATTGGTATATATTTATATCAATTCCAAGACTTTGAAGGAAAGGGCTATAGCAGATCCAGCAAGGTGGTATACTAAGAACATGATATCAAAAGACTCCATGACAAAAGAATCTGATGGTCTAGACCATGGGTTTGTTCTCTCTAACCCCAAAGATAACAACTCCAATGAAGATGGTGATGCATTTCCTAGAGACAATGGGAGGTGTGAAAGGCATATTCTAATTGACAAGTCTGTATTTGACTTTGATGAGGGGGATAATAATGACAATGGCCACAACAGTCAAGAAGGAATGCTTATAGAGATGTCAAATATAGGGGCTCCTGAACCCCCTGGTGGGAATACATTTGATGACGTTGTAGCACAAAGGGTGCCAAGTCTAGACCATGTTGACAAATGAGTGACCATTGGAACATTACCAAATGGTGTTTGTGTCCAAAGAGGACGTGAACATGATGAGGTGGTAGCACCAGCACTTTATGTTGAAAACACTTGTAATGAAGGGCTCCTAGCAATCAAGAGTTAGATATGCCCCCTCCACTTGAATTCCCAATCAAAGTGCGACGTGAAATGCCAATGTCAAACAATCCGCCAATTCATAGTTCGTCAAGGCCGTCTTTTGAGGTTCATCCTTTTGCATCGACTTCGTCGATAGGTACACGGTTGGCTATTTTCTTTCCAATGTTGAATACATCAAAGCGTAGGACATCAAACAAAGCGCCATTGCACCCAAGTGTACGCTCAAACAATCCATCTAAACGTCCACATGAATAAGGCACTACTAGTGAACATTTGACTAAAAGAGGGCAAAGAAGGCTACAAAGAGAATTGGCGGCAGCTCTACCATTTGATTTTGTAGGGATGCCTAATACAAACGGGATTATGGATGCAACAGAGCAAAGAGCGATTAAGACAGTGTCCTCAATTGTTTGTCCTTCTCCCCCTCCTAACACCGCCGCCCTTTCTAATTCATCGAGTCAAAGTAGCAATGCTAGATCTGACGACAATGAAGAATCCAAATCCATTGGTACTATGTCTAGTGAGTCAGGTGAGGTTCTAGGAGATAGCGATTACAGAGCACCGCAACAAACTCCAACACTTGGACTTGGCGACAATCAAATAGCTACTGAAGAGGGTTTAGTAAATAGTTCTAGGCGCAACCTTAGGCATGGAAATCATTGAGTGCTTCTATGTGGAATAGGGCAACGTCTTCATGTTGTCATTTGCAATGATATTTGAAGATCAGTAGTCATTATTGTGCATGCCAATTTTTGCATTAATATGAAGTGCCACTCCTTCTTTTGCTCACACAAAGTCATTAAAGACGTGCTTAATTACAATCTACATCCTTCATGCACACCATGTCAAAGTTTTGTTATGTTAGCCTAGTTCAAGGTATAATTTTTTAAAATTTTAAATCAAAAATCACTATTGAAGTTCATTGTTCTTCCTAAAAGACACAAGATTTACAAACTTATAGTGCTTTTGTCAATTTACGCATGTTATATAGTACTAAAATGTGCATGTTGTATGCGTATTAGGGTTTAGACCATTTAGCACTTCACCCTCTACAAGACAAATTTTTTTCTCTGTGAAAGTCTATGCAAACTGCCACTTCTATGAAGGTGCAAGGTTTTAAAGGGATAATCTGTTATGTATTTAGGGTTTAGAGTTTAGGGTTTAGGGATGTCATGACCAAGACTACAACAGATAGTTGTGAAGGTCAGCTCTTTCCAAATGTACATTGTGTTGTGGGGTGTAGTATTTTCATGTAAAGTGATGAAAATTAAAATCCATGATGCCCATACGATTTGTGCACTCATATGCCTTTGACCCTTCTCTTATTTTTAATAAATGAACCATGTTACCAGGTACTGCTATATGAGTTCTTTGTGTACAAGATGAAAAATTGTTGTTAGGTTTAGGTGGGAGAGTTTTCATATTAATTGTAACCATACATACGAGCTTAGGACACACAAGAATATTACGAAGTAGAAACAAGTATAGAATGAGTAACTTCTATGCATGGATTTAGGAAGTTATGATAAACAACTTAATTAATGGTGGTTTAATGGGTTTCCCAAAATATACGGAATTGATTAAAACAAGGGACTTCTTAGTTCCATTTTCCTTGAACTAATATTCTAATGCAATCACACAAGGTACTTTAGACATAGATACATTCCACATTCCCAATAGCCAATGATCCCCCCCAACTTATAATGGTCCTTCATGGGTTTAGGCATTTCATGTAAAAGTTTAAGGTGCAGTAGCACATGCCATGCTTCTAGTTCTTTTGTTGAAATTTGCATAAGTCCTTACAACTTCAAGGCACACTTTTTATGGTCTTCATAATTTGGCAAAACAATTCACTACAAAAAGCCACCAAAGGACCAAGAAAATATATATGTATTTATATTTAGAAAATTGCTTAGAAAACAGTACATTGAAAATAAAATGCTAGCATTACTACACATATACTTCTCTAATACTATAATAGCCGCCAGTATTATGTAGGAAATCCCAAAATGTGCACTTGAATTGTAGTATACTAATGCTTAGCCTTCCATTCTGGCTTGTTCTTCCTTCATTTCTTGTTCCTTTTGCACTTTGCTAAAGGAACCTACAAGTGGCGGCCAATTAGTTGGAGCCCCACTATGTTGTTGCACAGCATATGTCACTGAGCGTCTTTGCAGTGGATCCTCCTTGCACAATGCACTCAATGTTGCTTGGAACATACCAAATGCAATATTATCAAGAATCATCTCTTCATTTCCTTGATCTTCCTTCCAAATCTTTGCCGCAATTTTCCCTACTGCATACCCATCCGTTTGTATACTTACACAGGGTGGTTTATCCACACAAGTGGGAGAGAGTGACAATCCTGCCCCTCCAGTCAAATACATCAATTCTGGTGCTACCCACCAACGCTTTTGTCTAGTGGTCTGCAAGTGTTGATGGTCTTGGAATTGATACAAAGATGGGGTTATTTCATTCAGGCAACTCTCCATCCCCCAATCGCATAGCCTAATCCACACAATTCTTCCATCATTGTTTGGAAAGTGCAACATGATGTTATCTAGGGTTATGTTGTTATGTAGTACCAAATACTATTGCACAGCGTCCATGATGCAAATCAATGCCCATGCTAGTTCGTTGCGGTTGCGTCTATATGCCATGATTTGTTTTCTTTCTTCCATCACTTGTGGAGGTGCATGATAAACAAGCTCTCCAATCTTGTCATAATCTTTGTTGCTATGGTCCAACTGAAACATGGCACCTAGAGTTCCTCCATTCCACCACTGGGAATGACACTCCATAGTCATGTCATTCATTCACTACAAAGAATTTGATGACTC
The DNA here is from genome assembly GCA_963920765.1 of Ulota crispa. NCBI lineage: Eukaryota > Viridiplantae > Streptophyta > Bryopsida > Orthotrichales > Orthotrichaceae > Ulota > Ulota crispa. Next base: position 581,933 of record OY987251.1, on the reverse strand, counting down.
CTAGATGCTCGCATGGGCAAACCAATGCCTCGTTGAACAACTTCTTCCTAGCCTTAATCAAATCATCAACATGTAAAGATGTCTTCCTTGCTAATTCCAACATATCGGAAATATGTTTAGAATTTTGGAAGGTAACTCTACGCATCCGTCCATGCCTCCCTTTTAGATTGCTGCTTGAATATGTCATCACCACCACCCCTCACTTGAGGAACACCACCCCTCCTGCTGCTCCTTGACCTATGACCAAGTTTTGACTCTTCTGAAACCACAAATCAGAGTAGATATTGCTCAAGGAGAATCCATGGACCGCGTTGTGCTACCTTTACACCTTCTTGTGCAACAGCTTCAGCGCTGGTTCCTTTGACTTAGCATCCCGTTTGAAGGCTTTAATGTTCTTGGCCACTTGGGCGCGGTTGTAGATGCACGTCTGCACTTAATCATCAAGCCATTTATCAAAGTTCTCATTCATGCAGTCTTCCAGCCACTCATCATCGTGCATCGTTGTCCAAAATATGTGCCCCAACTTCCTCTTCACGAGATCCAATCCATGGGTTCCATGTGAGATGTATGTCTTGTCCAACTGTGAGATCAAGTACTGATCAAAAAAAGTCAATGCCACTTTGTGCAATATCCTCGTTGCAATTTTGCTTGGCCAATCTTTTGGGCTAGAAGCTTTGTGTCGTTTTTGTTGCTTTTGCTTCTTCCCTTTCAAAGATTCCCCAAAACCATGAGCGTTGGCCCCATCCAATACTGCCGCCATGCCCTCCGACACGCAATCTATTGATTCCAAGGATATTTGCACAATTGGATCCCTAATGCTTGTGAACTAGGCATCTACCTTCTCCTTTGAAAAATCTTGCCCGGCCATTGAAATCAAAATCAAGTATAAAAAACAAAGGATTTAGGATTCAAGGGTTGAAAATTTTGCAAAACCTTCCTCCCTCCTTTGCTTGAGTCCCTACCCAAGCACCCACTCTCCCAAGCAAGGATTGAAGTGAATCCAGGACAAGGAAGCACTGTCAGAGCTAGAGATACTTGTGCAAATGAAACCAAAAGTGACGTACAAGAAGGCGATTCCTGTGGATGGGGGTTCATCGAGGGGATGGGCAATCTGTTGAGGGATGGGCAAGCCATCTTGGCGATGTGCAGGCAAACACAACAATGGGGGACCATCAATGGGACGGGCAATCCATCCTTTGAAGATGGGAGGGCCGTCTTGGCAACGAGCAGGCAAACAAGGCAATGGGTGACCATCCAGGGGACGAGCGGATTGTCCAGGCGACAAGCGGGCCGTCTAGGGTCTTGGGCACACCAACAAGGCGATGAGCAATCCGTCATGGAGGCCATCCGGCAAATGGATATGGAAACCGTCCAATGGACGGGCAGGTCGTCCATTGGATACCCTGCAAAGATAGTTGGAGCAACCTAGGGTCAGAGTATCCGTGAAAATTCACTCCAGATTGCAACTCCAAAGGAATTTGTACACGCATTGCCCTGGCTGCATGATTTGGCTAGAAGTGGGTGAAAACCAACATTGGTTCATTTAATTACCAAAATATTCCTACAAAACTAAACATGCTCATCAATCACTATGCTCCATTAAACCCTAAATGCCATTAAATAAACACCCGGATATCCCATCCTTTGGCAAGTATTTGAATATGCGACCCCCAAAGGGGTCACCATGAACCATGCTTCAATTTCCTCCCAAAAAATTCCCACATGTCACACACCCTAATTGGAAGTGAATGTGCAAGTTTCAAGTCATTCTGACTATTATTGCTATGTGATTTGAGTAAAATCCTTGTTATTCCATCCTTGAACAAATACATGAGATTGTGAACCGTAAGGAGGTCACCAAGGAGTGAGCGTCAATTAATTCCACAAAAATTCTGAACTTTCAAGTCCTTTGTTTTACTTGATTTCCCCTATTTTGGAATCAAAATTAAACCAAAGGAAATAGATGTTTTACCCTAAACCCTATAACCTTTAGGATTTGCATTTTTCATTTTAGTAATTAAATGCTTAATAATTTAGTATTTTGACTCATTCCCTAATTCTTTTTACTTAGTATTTCTTCCCTTTTGCTGTGTAAATACAATTGATTTGAAAATTCTCCCATGTATATCGTCATATTGATGTTGATTTCCTACGTGGAAAAAAAGAATGCAGCTTTGGGTACATCAACTTTTTTGTTATAAAAGTGGTTCAAGGCCCCTGAAATTTTGGTGCAAAATTTTTATTTTATTTTATTTTTTCAAAGAATAAAAGGGTGTGGTTCTTTAGGAGTTGACATACCCTTTTTATAGGGAGTTGTACTTGCCGTCCATTAGAACTCAAGACCGTTGAAATGGACAGGCCCACGTCCAATGTGGATCAAGTTTTCTTTTTTCCTTTTTTAAAAAGTGCCAAAGTGGCAATTTAAAATGTTATAGTGCTGCTCCATATTTCAACATTCATCCACACATTGGACAAAAAATATAACATTTGCACATGATACATGTCTATAACTTAGTTTTCATTCACAATTTGGCAATTTCATCCAAGCTTTTTCAAAGTTTGAATTTGTTCAACAATTCAATCCAAATATAAGAGTTTATTTTCTGTTGGTGCTAGTCAACATAAATTGGTGCACTTTTACTTGAAATCCCCAAATTTGGAAACCTTGGGGAAGGAGTGATGGACAAAAGTTTAGGGAGCTGTTGCGCTCAACCAACGGGTTGTCAATGTTCAATTGAAGTTGTCCAACTAGACGGACCATTTGTCTGCCAACTCTATTGATAGGTGCCGCGGACCGTCGGGACCTTTGACAGACCCTCTAGGCCATTGAGGCCGTTGAGGAGAGATGATGGCCATTGATGATGTCGGCAGGTCCGTCTATGTAGGCCGTTGACGGGCCTGGATGGCCTTTTATTTATGATTATGAGAACACAAGGTTAACAACGGCGCCCCAACCATCAAGACAGGACTCTGAACTTGTGGACAACCTACCAAACCTCTAGACGGACCACTAAGGCGGCCGACAATCCCCCAAAGCAATCAACGGTCCGCCAAACCTGCCAATAGACTCCCCGTTGACGTGTAGCTTGTCGATTAATGCGAATGGCATTTAACTTTTCATGATGGCGGTATGAGGCTGGAGACGACATCTTGAACTTGTTGACAAGCTGCCAAACCTCCATGGATGCCTTAGCCATTGATGGAGGGGCACAACCGTCTAGATCAACGGTCCAGATTTGGGGTTTTAATGCCAATTTGACCCCAATTACTGACCTGATTAGCATAGGTAATTTGGGTGTATAAACTTCCTAAAACCCCTCATAACCGCGCTTCCTCTTTTGAGTTGCTTTGTCTTTGCTTGAGAAAGCTTTGCATTGCAATTTAAGGGGAAGTGTTATACATTTGGCATTTGCTTTGCCAAATTTTAGTTGCCTCCTTGCAACAGAAGGCAAAGCAATTTGCCTTTGTATCCTCCTACAGACTGTGGTTTTTTACTGTGCAAGTAAATAGTATGGCTACTCTAGGCTCCCAAGTTTACTTAGGAAATGAAGGTGAACCCCCAAGGAAGAAGAGGGGAAACAAGTCAGAAGTGGATTGGCCTACATTTAACAATGTGGAGGTTTTGGCAAAGTCTGGCTACAAACAGGAGGTTGAAGTCTGGACTAGAATGACATGTCGAGCCTACATTGACTGGGCCCACATAAATTGCCATTGGGATTTTACTAGGTATAAGACGCATGTGAAGTCGGGAACGGTTTTAATCAAAAAATGCAAGCACCTTGCGTTCAAGAAGAGGTTGAGTGAGGTTTCATTGGCAATTTGGAGAGAGGTCACAAAGAAGGATGCAACGCTCTCACAATGTCAAATGGCGTACGCAGAGGTTTTTCTTAAGAAAGATGTTGAATGGACTACTTACCAGGCCAAGAAATAGAATGGCAAATTTCCAAATAGACTTTGCCACATTCTTGCAAATGCGAACGTGATATTGGAAGAGGAGGCACATGACATGGAAGACATTCAGCAAATTGTGCAAGAGATTCCAGCACAAGTTTTGGTCCACAATGTAGCAGATCTACATGAAGTGCAAGATCTGTATGTAGAAGTAGATGTTGAGCCACTAGAAGAACATGGAGTTGGTGAAAGAAACGATGTAGCAAACAAGGTTGCCGTGCTAGCAGCAGTGCACAAGAATTGGAATGCAAATGTTTAGCCGCAGCAAGTAGATGTGGGGTTGAACATAATTCAGGGAGCGGGCGCCAATGACAAGGAACTCCAGTTGTTGCGGGACTTAGTGCTAACGCTACAAGCAGAGAAAGACAAGGCATTAAGGGCACATGTAGCAATTGTGGAGTAGCATAGAATAAGGGTGAGCTGACTCATGGATGAAAATGACAAGCTAGCTAGGAGCCAGGCCACCTTCCTAGCTTGCAAAGGACGATTGAGCATGGATGACATTCCATTGCTAGATGATGTCGTGGCAAGCGCAACGTATGCTGCAGATGACAGCTTGGTAGCCGCAACTCATGCAAATGACTTTGCGGTGCAACCACTTTCATCATTCCTGCCTCAAACTTTCAGGGGTGAAAGTTTGAATGCGGCTAGGGCTAAAGCAATCCAAACAATGCAGAACCTTAGGGGGCTCAAATCAAATTTGAATGCCATGCGTGTATGTGCAAAGCAAGCAGAAGCAGAGTTTGCGAGTACAAAGGCAAGCATGGAAAAGCTAAACAACTCCATGCACGCCTTAGAACTTTGTTCCCAGGACGCTAAGGAAAATGTTGTGTTTCTTAGCACATCAAACATTGACCTAGGAGAACAACTGGACACCCTCCGAGCCTTGAATACAAGGTTGGTCTAGAGCCCTAAAAGGAAGAGAATGCTGTTGTTGTTGTTGAACATGAAGATGGCGTGCATCATGTCAGAAAACAAAGCCCAGCAAATGCAACAAGAATTGAGGAGAATTGCTGCAGAATTCAATGATAGAGGTCATCAGTATTTTGGCTTGACCTTGTGGCCTCGCATGGAAGAGATGTTCCCCCCATCGTTGGCAACAAACCGCCTAAATGCAAGTATTGATTGGAATGTGGCGCCTGAGTTGGAGCTCCAATCTGACACTACACGATGTAGGTACCTGCGCCCAAGCCAAGTAGGCAAACCCTTTTTACTGTGGCCTGAAGTTCTGGAATTTCTAAAGGATGGCACGGCATGTAGTGTGTGCCAAGATCCTTGTGGGCTTGAGGGCGGATGGAGCCTCGATACATGTCCGCATATGTACCATCCTAGATGTCTCCTTGCCTACATGGTGACCAGAAAGAGATGCATTACTTACAAGGCCCCCTTTCATAGACGGCTTTACCAAATGTTTGGCACCCTAAACCACATGCCAATTCATCACGAGCATGACAAAGATAATTTACTAGGGAATTCTAATAGGTCGCATTGGGGGAAGGATTTGTGCTGGATGTGGAAGTGGTCCAGAGACTCACAACATCAACGGGCACAAATCTTGCAGCGTGCCATGCAAGGTAGAACTGTTGAGAAGATCACTAGCATCATCAAGGGGGTCATCTTGGAAGGCAAACGTGAGTGACGATTGTATGCAAGTCAACTTGCAGGTGGACATTGAAACAAACGTAGAAACATCTATTTACCAGAATTCCATCTAGAAGGCATTGTATATGACAACAACAGTATTGCATTGGGACGGAGAGAGGATATGACATTTGAGGAAGTATTTGCCTTCATTACCAACAATACATTCCACGAGGCTAAACTCTTAAGTTTTGTAGTCAACCACATCCACAACACATACAATGCAAGAATAGTTAAGATGTTGACCGCTTTGCAATCTCACAGAGAGCTGCAGACGTTTTTTGGAAATGACATAGACTTAGCAAAACACATTATAAATCTAGGAGATGCCTAGATTCCTAGATGGCTAGTTTATACATTTTTGAAACATTTTGATACATACCAAAGCACAAGGCATTGTAATACAAGGAGATGAGTAAATAGTTTTTGTTGGAAATGTGTACAACTAGTCTACATGGATGTAGATATGTATAGGAATTTGTTCAAAACAAGGATCCAAGAAGGTTTAGCATTTGTTGTTGCACTTGCAAAATTTGGTATGGAATGAAGCATTTACATTTCACTATGTCTTCTCTACATATTGTATTGTACATTTGTATTATGCTCACTTGCAAAATAGAAGTAGAGTATATTCTTAAACCATGGATTAGTGTAGTAAATTCATGGAAATAGACACTTTTGTGAAAGAACCGCATGATGTGATCTGGAATTACTACATGTATTAGAAGCATTTTACTACATCACTTATTGAATAAACTAGTTTTCTTACTTTCTTCCTAACTCAATAAATTGTAACATGGTGAACCACACCTCTTTCCTACTTTTTATAGATGCAAGTGTGGATTGTTAATTGAAAAAATAACTTATAAACTTCATTTTTGAATGCAAACTTAATATTTTTGAAAAAATATATATTAGAAAGGGTGATGATTGCTTGGTACTTGCTAGGACAATCTCATCATTGGGATTATTATGATTCAATTCTAGTGCAAGGTCATTAACAAGGTAAGATTTTGTTCAACGTCAAACATTCTTGTATTTATTGTTTTTTTAAATAATGAAAATTAAGTTTTTTCTGTTTTGGTTTTTTTCCAAAGATTCTCAGCTCAATTCTCCACAACTGAAAAATAAACCTCAAAACTTCATGGTGCAAAAATTTTAAGTTAAAAAGGTTCAAAGTCAAATAATCTAGTCGTGCAAGGTGCAAAAAAGCTTGTTTTTCACACTTTAAATGCTAATATTTTGCAATATGTGCGATCAAAGTTTTTAAGTTTTGAATGACACGTTCTTATTTAAGTCTAGTACAAGATCCTATGGTCAGATATGCAAAAAGACCAATCTCCAAACTTTTTTACTCTTTGCCATAGACTAATAGAAGTGACAGGTTTGAATATCTTGTGACAAAATAAAAGCCATGGTCTTTTAGGGCTTAGTGTGCTGAAATGGTCTCTAGACTTGCAAAATAAAGATAGTATTGTGATTTACAATTTAAGTACAATATTAATTCATTACTAGACATCTGGCCTAACACGTGGTGTGTTGGTAAAAGCCCATGGGCTGGTACCCAAGAGGTCTAGGGTTCAAACCCTGTACATTGTAATTCTTTAAAACTTGTTATTTATGCTTATAACTTTTTACTAAAGAATAGAAATCTAGAAAAAATTGGTGGAGGTGAAACTAAACTATAGTAGCCAACTTTTCTTGGTTTAGAGAATCTTATAAAAAAATACTTCAATATGCTGAAATAGCCTCCAAACTTGCAAAAAAATGATGGTATTGTGATTTACAATTCAAGTACAATATTAATTCATTATTGGACATCTGGCCTAGCAGTCTAGCACGTGGTGTATTGTTGAAGGCCCATGGACTGGTACCCAAGGGGTCTGGAGTTCAAGTCCTCCTGGCGACAGACAACCATGGTTGTGGGTGAAGTCTTGTCAATATATACTAGTCCTTGGTTTCAGCGCATGGTTCTCATACAACCTTATCTAGATGTGGTTGAATTTTGCAACCATATTCAAATAGATTTGCCTTTGGACCGTTTGTTGATATTGAGGAGGTGCATAAATTGATAAGATTTTGGCCCCAACTGTGGTTGTCTATCCATTGATTGTAGCTGCCAAGAATCGTTACATCAGCACCAGCCAACACATCATGATTTGCAAACTTTTTGCATTTTCTACCCTTTCATCAATATAACTTTTTAATTAAGAATTGAAAATTTGAAATTTTTTGTTGGAGGCAAAACTAAACTACATTAGCCAACACATTTATTCAAGAAATTATGCATGAATTTTACAAGGTGTTGAAGCGGACCGTCTGTTTGGCCGTCCACTTGGCCGTCAAACGAGGTTATCCATCTAGCCGTCCAACCGATATGTCCATTTGGCCGTTTGGGCAAGCCGTCCATTTGGTCATTCATCTGGACTGTCTAATCAAGGCGTCCATCTGGCCGTCCAAGAAGGCCGTCAAACTAAATTGTCTATCTAGCTGTCTGATTAAGATGTTTATCTGGCCGTTAAACTGGACCGTCTATCTGGTCATCCATATCGACTGTTAATGAAAAGTTGCAGACCATTAACCCGTCCATCCGTTGAGGTTTATTATTGATTGAAATCGTCCAACGTGGGCGTTGTCGTGTCCGTCCACTAGATTTCACATCCACTGTTGACGGAAACATTCATCTGCACAGTGCATTTTTTCATCCACTTTTGAAATTTTGTCGACAGATTTTATCATGATGGACGTTGAGGTTGGATTCCAATGTCCGCATGTCTAGACGTAGCGTGATGAGAACAACCTTGATCACCACTTGATGAATCTGTTTGGATTCAAATCCAGACCAAATGGCGGCAAAAAACAACCGCTTCTCTAGCCAACCAAATCCACAACTTCATGGTTGAAGATAATCATTTGACGCTATTGTATATTTGCAAAGGCAAATGGCCACTTTACAGTAATATTTGTTTTGGATTTATTCATTTTCATATGTTTATCTAGGAGTTTGAAAAGCTCATAGATTTTGTCTTTGTTTCAAATAAAACTACTAAAAAAATTTAAATGATTTGAAAAGTGTGAAAGGAAAAAGGAATTGATATTTTTGGTGAAGTTAGGGATGAAAGAAGTATGGGCTAATGTGCTTTACCTCCTTACCTTGGTTAGAGTCGAAAAGTAAAAGAAGAGATTCTTTAAAGAATTGTTGAGATGTGTATATGAGTGAGGGTTTGAGAAGAAAGAAAAAAATCTGAAACTTTGTAGAAACATAACTTTTGGTATCACATTTTTTTAAATTGAAGTTTGGAAGAGTTGTTTTTTGTGCAACCAGCTTTCTAAAAGGAGTTTGTAAATTTAATTTGGAGTTGAAATGAAAAAGTTATGAGTGTTTGAATTTTGGAGTTCAAAAGCCAAACTATGAAGAAAAGCTCAAACTTTGATAAATCAAAGCCTTTAGTCCGTCTATCAATTTTCAGCAAGATTTGAAAATTTTATTTATTATTGTCTTAGTTTTCTAAGGGGTCATTAACCTTGAGATTTTTAGTTTCAAAGAGGAAGTTGTGAACGTGAGAAGGATTGGAGGTTGGCTGCTATTTTGTTGAGAGAAGGCCTAAATTTTGAGGAAGTATATCTTTTAGACAATTCAAAAATTTCTTTGCATAATTTTATGAATAGTAGATTGATATAGTACTTTTTTGAATTTTCATTTTTCATTATATTTGAAGTTTTAATGAAAGAGTTATAATGTGTAGAAGTTGAAAGGTTGAGTATTCTCTAAATGTTTGAGACTCAAATTTGATTCACCAAAACTTGCGGATAGAGGTTTAGTTTGTGATGAAAATTTTACGAGTTATAGTCAGTTGTATTTTCTTTCTAAATTAATATTATACTTTTTTGTAGAAGTTATAGACCAAAAGTTATAGCAATTTGAAGAGATAGTGATTAGTTTGCAAAGAGGGAGAAGAGCATCTATTTTAAACCTGCATAACTTTTGCACATTAATTTAGAATGAGCTGAAATTTAGACAAATGTTAAATGATTAGAAGGGCTTTCCAAAATGCTATCACGCTTAGCATTTAGACTTTTGAATCATTTGTGACACTAAATAGAAAGCTGCAACTTTTCTAAAATTTGTTGATTGTCATTTTCTCCATTGTTTTTTTAAAAACATGAATCCTTGAAGATATGAAGACTTGAAGACCTGAAGATATAAAGACTTCAAGAATAGTATTTTGGATTTGTTTTTTATATATATGTGAGATGTAGCTTTGTCATTTCTAGCCAGTTTTGGAAACTCATTTGTCATTTATTACTTTTTTGTTTTGTGAACATTATTGCAAAAGTTTGGGTTAAATAAAACTTAACCTCATTTATTGTTGTGGTGCCAAAGTAGTATGAATCACCTACATGGTTGAGACTTGCTTTGTTCTCATGGTTTAAAGTTTTAGCCAACAGACCGTAAATTTAAGTTTAAGGTCTCATCATTTGAACGGCAGATCATGTTTGCTATTTTGTTTTACATGTTCCATATCTCATAGGCTCTTACTCCTATCTTGACCCTTATATTCCTCAAGCCAACTACAAAATATGCCAACAAAAGACAGCAAATTGAAAAAAAAAGACCAAAAAACAAAGACTTACAATAAATTCTAGATTTACAACGCAAAACTGCAACCAGGTACTCGACATGTTTCTAAAGCGCACTCCTCTCTATTTGACAACATTTGTTTCTTTGTTTTGATTCAAAATACCTCTGCCCTATTGCACAACAATGCAAAGGATTTGAGATTTGAATCTCTCTTTGCAGAGTCATTTTGAGGGTGTGCATGATTACTCATTTGGATTTGGGCTAGATGTCATGGTGGAGGCATTGAAGGATATTTGATAAAACAATCCAAGTCTTGATAATTTGAAGCACGTTTTTTTGAATGGGTATTCCTAATGGGAGGATACGTATTTATTAATCTACTTGTGATTTTTGGAATTTGGAACTATGTAGTGTTCAGTTTTGGGTGTAGCATGCATGCTTGCCCTCTGTCCATGATTTGCCCACTTTTCTTTTGGATTTGCAGTTTATGGTTCTTTTATGAGGGCTTAAACGGTTTTTTAATACATTTTTTATTAATTTGAGAAAAAAAAATTCTCAAAACAAATTTTGGGATACTAAATTTTGCATTGGTCATTATATTTTTGGGGAAATAAAGTGAGTGTTTTTGATAATTGCTTCAAGGTACTTCATTGCTTAAAAATGAAACCCATGGTCAGTGCCTTTGATCTTCCATGGAATTGAAGTACCACATTTAGCGGTTACAAGATTGAATAAGAGACCAAGGTTCTTACTTTGAACCTCAAATCAATACAAAAATACTCTTCAAGCGTCCATTATATCAAAACACCCCTTCAAGCATCCATTTTAAAACTTTTATTATGCCAAGGCCATCTTTTTCATTGTCCATTCAATGGAAAAATCCCTTTGGAAGTCCATTGAATTAAAAGTAAGGGAAAAACCTTGTTAGCATCATTTTGTAGAGTAGAAATAAAAAGCCTCATTGAGCATCCATAGAATTTCATTTAAAAAATGCATTCAGCCTGTAGAGCCACAAATTAGCAACAAAAGTCCTCCAAGCATTGTTCATTTCATTAAAACACCCCTGCCACACCTACTCAAATTAATTTAACTAAGGTCATCCCTCTCCTATCATTGTCCATCAAATCAAAAATTAATTTGAGCGTCTGCAGACTTGAAATTCCAAAAAAAGAGACTACGTGGAGTATGCATTTGGACATATCAACTTGTAAATGGAGTTTAGGGGTTTAGGGTGAATAAAGCTGCATGAATTTAGGTTGGTGAGCTTGTCATTAGATGAAGTAACATAGGCTTAGGTAGTAACTTGCTCCAACATAAGAAAAACCATCATGTTTGTTAATGCTAGCATGGTTCAATGTTCATTTTTTTTGTTTTTATTTTATTTATTGGGTTGGATGGCTTTGAATCAAGTATCATTTCACTCTAAGGGTGACTTGCTTTTTAGGAGGTTCAAACTTTACAGTGGTTTACATATCAAGAATAAACACAATAGAAAACATTTCTCAAATCTACTAGATGATATGTGCGAGAATTTGTCACTTTGAGAAATAAAAAGGATGAGAGAGGAATTTAAAAGAAACAAAACCATCTTAGAGGACTTAGAAGAATATTAGCTTATCCTAGATAACACAATTCAAGGTAGCGTACAAGCTTTTACTGCTTAGGATAACATTAGTTTAAGAGATGACAGATCTTTGAACACTAAACATCAATATATTCACTATTTCTCAACTATAGTAATTTTAGGGAGGGTGATTGTTTATCAATTACACATTAAAGGTTAGATAGTGGTTCTTTTTATACAAAAAAGATACATGAATCAAATTTATAATTCCATATTGATCCAATAGGTAAAAACAAGTGTAGAATTAAAAAACAACAATGACAAATGAGAAACCAAAAGGCCACAATACAAAATTAGAAAGGTAAAACACAACACTTCAAACAAAATCAAAAGAAAAATCTAGTGGTCAGCTAGAAGAACGACTCAACAAGGAGGCCAAGTAGGCCAGCAAAGCACGGCAAGCTGGAGGAGCAAGGAAGCAAAGCTAGGAGGTGACGCAGGCTAGCAGAGTAGGAAGCCAAAGCAAGTTGGTGAAGCAAGTGGGCAAAGCAGGGAGGCAAAGCAGGCTGGCAGAGCAAAGAGGCTAGCAAAGCAAGGAGCCAAAGCAGGTTGGCAAATTGATCTCCTTAGTGTGTTCATGGGTGGCTGCTAGGATCTTTCTTCCTTCAAAAAATCAAGGATTTGTAGCATGTAGTTCAAGATTTGGGTGGATGCTCAGATTTTAGGATTTTCCAAAAATTGAGGTGTTTCTAGTAGCGACAACCATATCAACAAAAATTTGAACAAAATCTTTGCACATGGATGGAAAAGAGACAATCATCGATCTAAAGGGCAAAATTTGAAAATGTTGTTCTTCCAATCTCAACCCGCATATTTGATTGAAGATATTGAAGTCTGAAGTCCTTCCATAGCACAAACTTGCAAATGGATGCAGCAACTAGCTGTGAACATGTGGCCTTGGGATGACTAGAAGAACTTGACAAAAGTCTCTACCAAGAACCACAATTTTATTGCCAAACAATTGGTGGCTTGCAAACAAGTCTGCCTTGAATGCATGGTGGTGGTTATTGGAGCATCATCCTAGATGCATAGTGTAGAATTTAACGACAGTCTCTACCAAGAACCACAATTTTGCTACCAAACAATTGGTTGCTTGCAAACAACGCTACCTCAAATGCATGGCGATGATCATTGGGGCATCATCCTAGATGAGTAGTGTAGCCCAGCAAAGCAAGTCAGTAATTTAGATTGCTTTTGCATGTTGCAAGTCGATGATTGATCAGCACATATGAGAATTTGGAAACATGACTGTGTGCTTGTGCGCCCTCTAGGCATGAGGATTGTTGAGATGCCTAGAGACGCGGTTGCAATGCAATGCATTCCAAAGACCAAATGTTTGCAAGCAATGAGCGATACAGAAATGTGTTCCATGTGCTTGCCGAGCCATTGACAAATAACACAACATGCATCTTTGTACCAACATGGCTGACGATGTCATCAAGTGCACCACGTTGCTCTATGTTGAGCATGCCAATGTTGGCAAAGTTTGTATCTTTGACAAAAACACGCAATTCTTCAAAGATGAAAGGGTTGATAGAAGAGTTTATCAAGGCACCGTTGCATGGCTTTGGATTTAGGCCAAAATTTGCCAATGTAGGTTTGTTTGGTTCCAACAATTGATTGATCTTCTAAAAGTAGCGCCTCTTTGCAAACTTGGCCAACCTGTACAACATCGTGGATGTAATCTTCCATTGTGGATTTGTTTAGTTGTTGAAGGCGGCAACCACGCTTTGCACTTTGTCTCTCATTACACTCCATTCTTGTTTTGTAATCTTGACGTTGTTGCCACCTAGCACATTTTTCATTCCTTATCTCTTTTGCTACTGTGGATGTTTTAGTAGCACGTTTTTTGCAATACTTGGCAGCCCTTGCTACATGTCTATTTTTTAGTGTGTTATAGGATTTAGATTGATGCATAACCCACTTGTTAATTTTCTTGATGTCCTTGCTATGGTGTGATATACTAGATTTTAAGAACCTCATCAAGTTTTTTATTTTAATCTAGAACTTGGAATCTAAAGGCAACCGCTTGTCTCATCTTGCAAAAAGAGGCCTTATTAAACAACAACAAACTCAAGGAAACACCAATTTGTTTTCATGTGAATCTGAGTTGGTTTCAATGTTTGGTTAATACAATATTATAAACACTTGATGCTTGGTGTTTCTATACCTAAAAGCTAAAATGCCCTGGCTTCACTACTTGGTGCTTGATTACCTCAAACACTGAGAAATGCCCAAGCTCAAGTAGAGGAGCACTTTGTTTTTTGAAGTGTCCTAGATTGGGGTGTTCAATGTTTGGTTTTTGAGTGCCGTGATTGCTTCAACTTCTACTCAAAAGTTCTAGATGGTTCTAGAAAATGGCATGGAGTCCAGATCTTGCCACTTGGTACTACAAATTTAGAGTGACTGGAGTTTAGAGTGCAAGTTTAGCTATTGATGACATAATACTAAATATCATTTATTAGTGTAGTGCTATTTTGAAATGTTGCAAGTTGAAGGTGACTTGTGAAACAGACACTAGAACTTAGGTCCTGCTACCTTTAGCCGTGTGGATCTTTACATTGGTAAGCTACAAGTTTTTTGCAATATTAGAGTGATTGCAAGGCTTCAAAGCAGCAAGGATTAAGGGTTTAGGGATCAGAGTTTTCTGACAGCGTCTAAGAACAATTGTACCATTGCAATTAAGAAGCTTTGTGCGAATTATTCTTTTCCAATATAGAAAAGTACTAGTTTAGGGTTTTGAGTTTAGGAATGCAATGCATTTTGAGGTCACACAATCACACCTTTTGCGCAAGGAGAGGTCACATTGGTGTGACCCCTCTTGTGTTAATGCACAAGAGGAGTCACACCAATGTGACTCCTCTTGTGTTAATGTATGTAATTTTCTTGTGCTTACAAAGAAATGCAAGTTCTTGCATTTACTCTGACACTTCCGCTGCAACTAACAGAGTCTTCTGCCACTTTCCTGCCACTTGACGCGCTGACACAACATTTAATTAGAATGGCTTTGGGAATTTTGAGGGTTTAGGATCTTGTCATCTTCAATTTCCTATTTGAGCTAATTTTATTTAATATCTGATTTAGACGTTTTTGATGCGGTACTTTCTTGCATAAGCTTTTTTCATGCCTTGGTTTTTTGGCAAGTCTCTCCACATGAGGTACAACAATCCAATTGTGTTGCTAATTTTTTATGCAACTTTGGAGAGTTAGAGGGCTTGGGTTCAAGATGATTTTAGCATGTTTAAAGTGGATGATACCTTTATTTGGGTTTTTTCTTTTTAAATTTTCTTATCAATATTTTGCTTCACTAGGATTTGGGGTTTTTTATTGACATGGTTCCATTGCTTGTTTTTGGATTTAGGGCCAATTTGTGTATAAGGTTGAGGGTTCTTTTGGTACTTGAGGGCATTATATGAGGCTTGGTTGGGGCCAAACATGTGCCGTGAAATGCCTCTAGGTACCTTACAAAACTTGTTTTTGTTGAGTTTGGATTGCCATGATGTTTCTCTAAGTTGTACTCCTTGCTGCTACTCATTCATTGAAGCCTTTATTGTCTGCAATGCCTTACTTTCATAACTTGTCCCCCAGCTATTCAAGGTTTAGGAGAAAATCAATACCAAACTTTAAAACCTAGATATGGGAATGTAGCTATCCAAAGCTGCTAAATAAGGTTTAGGGTGCAAATCAAGTCCCACAATTGGTTCTTGCAAATGTACCAAATATTGGAATCACCACATGCCGCATTCCATTTGCCAAGAAGAGCTATCTTGAATCTTGCAATGTTTGGTGACCTTGTGGAGTTGGCAAATGTGTTGTGGCACATCCATATCTCTTGCATAAATGTAGAATTCCGTAGAAAATGTCTAATACCATCTTTTGTACCATGTCCGCAAAGCAAACACAATGCTCATTATCCTTGTCTTTACTTATATTCAAAGAACAAGGCCTTTGTTTTTTCTTTCTTTCTTATTAAACTCTCCATCATCTTGCCAGTACCAATCAGCCAAGTCCCATCTCAACGCTTCAATTGAGTTTTTGTAATACCTCCAGACTTGAATTTGATCGCTAGGCTTTATTAGTGGGTTGAATTCCGAGAAAGATTGGTAATGTCTTTGATGTTAGAGCATGACCCGGCCAAGCTGGATGCCTTGCTTTGGAAGTTCAATGCTTGAAATCACCTCCGTAAGGAGGTCTAGGGTTAGGATTTTGGATGTATTTCAAAGCCTACAAATCCCACCTCCAGTAGAAAGAATCTTCTGTGTTATGATACCACCAGTGGACATGTTTTATTGATTTGAGGATGTTGGCGTGGCTTGGACAAGACGTGATAAATGAGTTTGATTCTTGTCACCTTGTTGTTGGCATTTACGGCACCCATGAGTTTGATTTTTTTGATCAGCTCCATGGCTGATAACCAACCCTCATGTCTTTTGCGTCAAAGTTTCTTTATCACAATGCCCATGTATGAAGACTAGATATTATCCTAAATCCCAGTCAATTTGGAATAGACTCACGACTGAATGAGGTTCCCATGTAATGGCTGCTTTAAAATCAAGGAAGTACAATTTGGAAGAATTGGGGTCAATTGGTTCGTGATCTCATTGAATGCCTTGAGACAAGGCGCCCTTAAATCTGAGTCTCTCTAGTTCCTCACTCTTGGATGAAAAAATAGCCAATTTGGTGCTAATAGCCACTGGTCGTCACCTCTCAACATACCTGAAGGAATTTAATGTGTGATGAGTTGTTTCCATGTCTCTTTTCTAGCAAGAAGGACTTTTACCACCAATTTAGAAAGCAAATCTTATGCTTGGAGTTGGGATCAATTAATTTGATACATCTCAGCCTTTGTAAGTGGAATTATGTTCGTACACCATTTAGCCTTCAACTGACATCTACGTTTGCCACAACCTATACCAAACAAATGTTTTCATCATTGCCCGAATCTGGCCGTGGTATGCTTGCGGTATAGCTACAAAAATGCAGCGCCTTCCAAAGTCACACTTTTGCACCTTTTACAAAAGAAGTCACACCGGTGTAACCCTTCCCGTGTTGATGCACGTACTTTTCTTGTGCTTACAAAGAAATGCACGTTCCGGTGTTTACCTTGACACTTTTGCTGCAGCTAACAGAGTCTTTTGTCACTTCCCTGCCACCTCACTCATTGACAAGGCATGACGGTTACCTTTGTGCATTTTCAGGGGTTTAACATCTAACACAATATTCGCCAAAAATGCAGTATGCATTTAAAAATGACATCTTTCGGTAGTAGTTTGCCGCGTTTTGCATGCCCCACACCTTGTTATTCAGCAATATTCCCTATGTATGGCGCAAGCAGTGTTTAACCCTTAAATCTTTAAGTGTACCACTCTGACTGGTACAATAAGGTGTTTTTCTTGTATTTGGAATGGACCCACATCTCTCCTACATTTGAGATCAACAATGAAGTTGGAGAATAGATCAATGCGATTCTAGTGAGCTACTTGAGATCCCAAAATTAAAACTTCTTATTGCTAGCAAATGACAATTATACATCAACATATATACTATGCGTTATGGTCATTTAAGTGTTTAGGTGACGGTATAATAATTTCTAATTCACAATGGATGTTGCTTACACAGAAGCGCAACAAGTTACTACACTAAGCTATGTGATAAGTTGCATAGTATTTTGGTGACGTATAATAAGGTGGACTACAAATTGAAGTTCCCTTCTATTGTATACATCATTGCTATTACATACATCTCCTTTAGATTTAGTGTAGCTACGTTGCATTTCAAGTTCAAGACTTCATTTCATTTCCTAATTTATTTTTCCATCCATCATTAAGTGAGTGGTCATTAGTTTAGGACGCCGATGCTAGTTGTGATAGTTGTAGACTCCTGCGCAAGGTTTGATGTGGTCTAGTATAGGAGGGGGGTGGTGATAATTGGGGGTACGAGGTTATAGTGTTGTTTGTAGGTTGCTTCTTTAAAAGTTTACCTCATGGCTTGGTATTTCCCTTTGACATTCACTACTTTAGAGGTGGTTTATATTGTAGTGCAATGACCCAAATACAATTACATTGTAGTTTTATTTACTCAAGGAAGAACTGTCCCAACCGTTAGTCTCCAGTAGAGATGTAAAAATATGATCTAAATTATAATTTTGTATGATTTTTAGGACCTTAATAAAAAGAATCGAGTGAATATGTATTTGATTATGTTGTTCAGAGAAATCATTGCAAGGGAGAGCTTTAAATGGAACAATGCTTAGATGAAAGACAACCACACAGGCTAAGACTCAGTGTTCAATATATCCAAGCATTTGCAAATGAATGACATTCTTTCTCTATTATTTTTTGTGGTTCTTGCAAGGGCAAAAAATTGATATGCTTTTGTTCCCACAATTTTGGCACACAACATCATTTTACGTAGCAATTCTAAATGTTGCAACAACGGAACGCATACATTGACCACATGCAAGCACTTGACGTAAATTAAACTTGTAACACAAGCTAGGGGGAAGAGATAGGTGCAATGGGCTTGTTATATAATTCATTTTGTTGCTTTTACAGAAGGTAGCGTTACTCAACCACCACTACATACAATTTCCGATGCTGACTCTTCTAACTCTTGAATTTATTACAATACATACGCACTGCACTCCACATTTCCTACATAGACTTGCCATTTTCCTTTGCCAACTTCCTCACTAACCCATGAGACATTGCCAAAAATCTTGTTCGCCAACCCCAAACTGTCTACGGGCAGTTCACTTGGATTTTCTGCCCCAGTTTGCTATTTTCTAGTAATGTGCAAATACCAATTCTATTGTACTGCATACCTGTTCGATATTATGCTGTCCCAAAACTACCATCTTGAGCCACGGCTACAATGTCTCCTTGAGGTAACTATCAAGGCCACCAATATATGGTTCCAAGAGAAGTGTATTTACTTTGGGGTTTAAGAAAAGCTTCTCAGCGCTATTGTTGATAATGACTATATTTACCAGGAATGACTTGAATCCCAAGTGCCTATTGAGATTTGCACCTTTGTGCCACATTTCTTCTACCATGCTCTTGAAGAATATGGGCTTCCTTTGGTTTTTTAGGATATGCTAGGGGCTGATCATCTCTGTCTATTACAAGCATGCAAGATTGTTGCCCTCTCACTTCAACCGGTTTCATGCCATCCTCCAATAAGAATTTGGTTATACACCTTGTGCTTTGGTCTTCCATACTACTCCAAATGACAACATGAAAATGTGAGAAAAGTCATTTCAAAAAGACATCTAACCCTGGTCTTCTTTGCACATTACGCCCTACTATCATGGACAAATCCTTTGTTGTTGATGTTGACACACGTTCTACTTTGCATAGTACGCCATTGATGTCTAGGATGAGAAGTTTGTTCACCTAGCCAAGAGGCATGGGATGACTTACTATAATTGGCACCACACAATCTACTTTGCAATGTCCGACAATGGGTTGTACAACATCATGGAACATGTATTACCATGAGCCCTTCACACAATTGCATAGTTTGATATTCAATGAGTGCTTAGCTTTTTTGTGTTCCACAACAAAGACAAGATTGAATGGTGTAGCATACAAATTTTATGAGTGTATTATTCACCTACGTCATTTAACTCATCACATAGTTTGCAGTCCCCGCCCACTTTATTCATTTTAGTATTCTCCACATAGATTGCCCAAATGTTCTATTGTGGCCAACAAAATTGTTCTACTCTACTTACACAATATTAGGATTTAGGCATCTTGGGTCATGCCTTCAAGAGTTCCATTAGCACACATGTTCTGTTAAGATACATCACCCATCTACGTTATAACACTATAACATGGTGTTTTGATTAAATATTACTCTCATCTATTAGATTGCCATTTACAATTGACTCTTATTGTGAAATGTATGTTACGGTCATTGCTAAGGGTTAACAAATTACAATATTCACACAGCAAAGGAGTGATGGAAGTGCAAGTGTTGATGATTGAAAATGACGGTTCAACATCAATTGCTTACATACTTGCAAAGTCTTCCTTACCATGCACACTCTCTACAATGTGAAAATCTCCTCCTCTATGCTCAGATATGCGCCTACCTATACATCTAATTGATCCATTGGTGCGGCTGCACTCACAAGAGATGTAGAGCCTCCCTCCCCAGCTATTACATTTGCTGATATGTCTACCTGCATTGGTGAACAACATTTCCATGTTAGTATTCCATAATTACCGGCATTGCACGCACCCTCACTCCAATTTGAAAAGCTCTTGATTAAGGTTTTCTTACCAGAGTACAAGGAATGCAGGTGTTTGTATCAATGTGCTGCTCTTATTCCCTGTGTGCCGTTACAACCAAGACAATGTTGCTAACCGGCAAAGGTGACGGTGGCATAACCAGAACATCACCACACAGCAGTGGAGTAACTATAGCCTCCTCTACAAGCAGCCCTGTTTGCACTTGTACGCTCACTAACGCCAACCCCTCTTTGTGATCGACTAGGGGACCTTAAGCAAATTACAAACTGCATGTTGCACCATACTTGATAGTTTCTTCTCTATTGCACGCTGGAACTCCATCCTCTCTTCCTTTTTGTCGCACCAACTCCTTTTGTGTCTCCTTTAAGATCCTTTGTTGCTCACAATTTTGCGCATTTGCTTTGTCCAACATAACCTTCATTTGCAAATGTGCCTCCTCATTACAACGATTAGTGTCACTTTGCATATGCTCAGCTACCTCTGTTAAAGGTAAGAAGGGCTTCCTATCCACTTCCATCTTCTAGAATAGAGGGTCTTTGCCCGTGATAGGTTCATTGTCCAAATTGTCACAGTTGATTGCGTCTTCCTTCCTGTTGGTGAAATTGAAGATGCCGTAGCTGATCCTCTTTTTTTTCACCTCCTTGAATGTGTGTTGGCGCTTTGATTCCCTTTCAGAGATGATATTGCACAAGGGGCTCCTTCCCCTACTCACGGCGCGGAAGGACAATTCAGACATTACTCCATCACCCTCTGCTGTAGATTGGTCAACCACAAGGGTAAATGCCATGTCTTGATGTACTGACAAAGTGGCGGAGAGATCTGGGTCTTTCATTGCAAGGAATGGGCAAGAGATCAGCTGATGCTATGACAATGCCCACCATAGCAACACTCAATGCACAACCTACCATTTTGGTAGTGCCGGGCGAGGTGTTGCATATCCGTGATACTTCTATAAGAGAATTGAGCACCTTTGCATGGTCAATAGAGACGGGAAAATAATCAAGGGTCCGGGCGGATGTAATCAGCTGTCCCATCTCCTCCAACGGGGTGCATAACGTGGCAGTACTAGACAATTGCTCTAAAAGCATGGACAAAGGTACTATGTCAATTGCTTGACATGGTGATCCCACGACTATGCCATCTACGTCCATGATTGTGCAGCCTTTGAATACGGAGTTGTCTTTGACAGACTCCTAGATGGGGTGGTCACCATCTACGCTGGGAAAAGGCTAAGATGTGCATGGAACATGTTTGATGACCGCTCTACTATTTCCATGTTTGTCAAAGAGTACGCCCTTAGTCCACTGCATCTTGTCCAGCCTACAAATGAGGCCTACCACATTGTCCACAATTCTTAGTATGTTGCAAATCCTATGAGCAAGTGGTGGGCCTTCATCCACAGTTTCATTGTCATTGAGCGCAACGTTACAAAGGCCGGGTATATCTGATCAAGCGCGGGGTGATATTACTAGTGCTGACTGCAATGCGTGTTGCTTGGTTGTCCTAGCAATGCATTTGATGCCAGGGTCTGCTATGCTGGTAGTCAAGAAGTTCATGTTAAGCTACCACTGTGTGGAATTAAGGTCACCAAAACTCAACTAGCTCTGTATCTGCTCCTATTTGAGCGCGGGTTGGCTTGCACTTGCTGGGATGACACCCTCAAGAACAACCATGGGGCCTCCATCATGTGTTGCCTTTTCCACACACAAAACGCCCTCAATTTGTAGCACCGGTACAATAGCTTGCCTTAATGCATCTGAACCCGGTTGAAACCCAGCCCGATCCCTCTTGTGCATTTTGTTAGTTACAACATCATTTGTCCAAATGCTTGCGTCAAAGAAGTTAGGTCAAAGAGTCCAAGTTTACGCATTTTGAGAATGTAGAATGGGAGGGTATCAAAGGGGCAAACGTCCAAGTCACGCATGATTCCTATGTTACAAAGACCATACATTCAAACCACGGAAAAAACATAAGTCATTAGATCTTTGAGATTCCCTTCAAAAAACTCAAATTTACTATTCCATGTAGGATACGTCTCCTAATTTCTTAGGACAAAATTGTCCTCAAATGTCTCCAACACTACACCACAAAGACCCTCAACGGACAAGCATGCATATAAACCCCCTGACCCACTATTTGGCCTATCATTTTTTTCTTGCATCAACCTATGCACGTAGTAAGTACTTCATTGATAAGAATAAACTTAGTGCCGCACAAAGCATTGCTTTCCATCTAGCAAGTACTGTGCAGAGTGTCGCACTGGGAACTATGACCTGACAAACAAATCGAATGTACGACTCCATGTGCAATTCAGTCTTCGCGGCTCCAATTTGACACTCTGCCCAATGCGTGTCTAAATTGAGGAACCGAGGATCTCTGGTATCCAAGAGTAGAGGCCATTGCTCTAGAATCTCAATGCCTCAGGCAAAGACAACTGCCACTGTTGTACTTCCTTTGTTGTCTAGTCAAAAATTTGAAGCCAACACATTCTTCTCAGCTATTTCAAGTATGTATCAACTTTGCATCACTTGATAGTTTGAGAAAAGTCTTTTGACTACTGCTTGGAAGTAAGCCTCGTCACTTGTGTGGTATAATATCATCCGTTGCGGAACTCTGTGAAGTTCAATCCATGCACTGCCTTAGGGCTGGTGTGAAAGTACTGAATACTTCATTCCAAGGTACCATACTGTCTCTAAGACCACGGCCATCTGAATCTGCCAAAACACCATACAAATCCATTATTCCTTTGCAAATTGATTTGGATGAACCAATTGGTTTGTCAACTGATTTCAAACAGGAGGTAGACGGGTCCATTGTGTAAAACATTGGTTGATCGCTCAACCCCTTGCTTCCCACTTGCGCCACCATTAGAGGGGGTGGTGGATTCTCTAGTGGCCTTGGATATAGTACATGGTTTAACTCTGCTAGGCGTTCATCCAAGAGCATTATTTTCATCTTTCTCTCCACTAAAAAGTTCAATTGAGAAAGATACTCCACCCCTGCTTGCCTAATCAACTCATACATATGAAGCGCAGTGATGCCAAGCTCTTGTTTTAATCTAACCCACCGACCCATGATCACCGACTTGTCCTTCCCAATAAGCCAATCGTTCTCATCATTCAACAACCTCGCAATTGTCCGAATGATGGTTATCTTTGCTGGTTTCCAATCAGTCTATCCATTTAAGCTTACCGCCTCCATAACATATCTTCTAAGTTTTCCTAAGTAGACCTTTGCTAGTCAGGAATCCCAATCCTTCCCTCTAGGATTGTCGACAGCGCACATTGAGAGAATTTTTTGCGCGCATTCCATCATGGCCTCATCATCCATGGCAAACAGCACCTTAAAAAAATTAGTCCCCAATGACTGTGGAAGAAACTTTTTCAACTCCTTGTCTATCTTCTTCAAGTGGTAATCTTCTATAGATACGTTGTACAGCCTTCCCTCGATGTGGGCTTTAAGGACCTTGAGCCACATTTCCCACACACAGTTTGCAGAGGTTGCTTGTCAAATCTCGCCTTGTATGTTGTTGCTCGAGCAGTTCGTTTTCAAGGCTTGGGATAAAACATGCCGCATACTTTGCATGAATGTCTAAATAGTAGATACGGAAGTTTCAATATTTTCAAAGACAGGTGAATGCCAGTGAGTCGAAAGTTATCACTTAACTCCATTATAACACTAACGGAAACCACTCCAACATCTACACAGTATTTTGCATTTTGAGGACAACATTGTCCTCAGAATGAGGTGTCTATGTCTCAAATCTAATTGTCTGTTCATGGCATGGACATTGCCATCTATAATATTTCAAGCTATCATAAATTATACAGTAGTTGCTAATTGATGAAGTTGCCAATGATTGTAAGGAGAACATTATGGTCAAATCTAGTATACAACTAGCTCCAATGTGCAGAAATTGATGAAACCATTGGACTACATTTCAATTATTTTTCACCATATAATTTAGATGTGGTGGTAGGTTTTGGTATTACTTACATTCCATCTCGCAACTTTGGCGTCCCTTATCTGGTTAGTTTTGCAAACTTGCTTGGTTCTGGGTCGTCTCATGCTCTCCCACATCTCTTGAGCAAGATAGAGGTAGAGGGTTGGGTCCGGCTTGGGTGGGTCAATTGCATTGGTTAGTTTCAGCTGTTGTGAATGCGCTACAAGCCAAGAATCATTCCGGGAGTATCCAATGTGGCAGGTGAATTTCTTATATTTCTTCTTTAGCGGTTCAAAAATAGTATGGTCAACCACTATCTCCTTAGCTGCTTGAAAGGAGTGTTGACCATCAATGATCATAAGTTTATTCCAAAAGAACAAGACACCCTCTACAAGGGCCAGCTTCTGCCCACTTGGCATCACTATTAGAACATGCTTCTTCATGCCAAACTCCAGTTGCATCAGCCTCTACACTGACGCAACGTGTAACCCGTCCAGCGGCCTACAATTCTTGGATGATGGCGCTAGGGTCAACTTCAAGAGAGGTATATCAAACATCTATTTGTAGCCATATATGTAAAGGTCCTTGATGTTTTTACGAGCTTCTTGCCTTTCCGTGAGCATAGCAACGTGATTGATTTTTTTTCCGTACGCAAATTGCGCTTTTGTTTCTTTAGGAACCCTAGTCTTTGTCTTTGGAACCTTGCCTAGACCGTCAATGCTCAGCCCTGTTTCTATTGTCATGTATAATAGCTCCTCATTCACTCTGCCTTTGTCCTCTTTGGAGTCATCAGCCCTTTTGTCATCTCCAGTAGCCTCCTATTCATTCCTCCCTTCATTATTGTCGTCATCGACATTGGCATCATCATCATTGATGTTGTTGTCATCATCAATGTCGTTGTCGTCGCCATCGACCTTGTCTTCATTGTTAACCTCATTGTCGTCCTCAGCTTTGTTGTCTTCATTATTGTCCTTAGCTTTGTCATCCTCATTGTTGTCTTTGGCTTTGTTGTCATTGTCACCATCAACGTTGTTGTTGTTGCCATCGCCAATCGACTCACTTTCCTCATTGTAAACGTTATCATTCTAAATGTCCTCTCCTTGCCCGCTTTGCTGTGCGATTCTTCCTTGTTGTTGTCTTCAACATCTACACCATCAACCCTGTTGTTAACCTCCATGTTTTTGTCATTTTTGCATTTGTCTAGGTCTCTGCCGTTTGCTTCATCAGATTCATCTTCATCCTTGCTAGTTGATTGGTTTTGCTCCCTAGATTTTTCCTTCACTGCTCCGCTGCCTTGGAAAACTGGCTCTTTGGTGCTGCCATTGTCATCTTCTGCATTAGCCAGCCCTTCACAATTGCTAGTCCTTCTTTCATCATTCTTTTTGGTCTAGTCAGTGACTTTATTCTGTTGAAGCCGAGTTGTCGTGGCAATTGCAGAGGGAGGTGGCAAACACTTAGCAGAGCTCCCCGCTTGCTTTGCTTCTGGTTTGGCCATCCCTTTCCCTTTCACATGTCAAATTGTGTCTTTAGACCGGCACTCTATAGTCCCTTCTAACCTAGAAGGATTTCCTTTCTTCTGCTTTCTTGCTACTGCACCTCTACTAGAAGCATTACTTATTGGGGGAGTAGCTGCTTCAGCCATAGAAAAGACCACGCCCAAAAGAGTGACAATAAGAACTTGCCTCTGCTTGATACCAGTAGTTGAAATTAGACGTTTCGCTAGGTGTACTTCTTTACTTAACAAAGCAGCCTTATTGCTCTTAGTACCACAAGCTGCAGCAAGCTGGACAACATGCACTTTGGCTGGTCAGTCCTTTGAGTTCTGCTTTGATAGAAGAAAACGTAGAAGCTTAGTTAATAACTTTGGCCGCGCTGCTACAATACTTGGAGTACAATCCCTTTGAACGGCTCGCGGCAAAGAAGATACTTGAGCAGAAGACAATGCCGGCACGGCTGTATGTACCAAGTCATGCGCCCTTGCCCTCTTACTCGTCGATGTGCTATCTTGATGGAGACTTCTCCATCATATAAATATGTGTTATATATCTAGTTTTTTGTTGATTTGAATAAATCAGTACTTGAGGCAAAAGGGGCGGCCAAAGACAATTACTTCACCAACCAATCAAATCCACGACTTGGCGACCGAAGATAAGTGTTTCACGCTGATATATGTTTGCAAAGGCACGTGGCCATTTAACAATGGAGTTTATCTTGTGATTATTCTTTTTATTTGTTTATCTAAGTATTTTAGAAGTTTCATATATTTTGCTTTTATTTGAATAAAAATACTAAGGATTTAGAAGTGAATGTAAAAGTGTGAAAAGAAAAGGGGTTTGGCATCTATGGTAAGATAAAGATGGAGAGGAACAAGGGCTGATGTGCCCCACCCCCCCTATTTTACCTAAGGTTGAAATCAAGAAGGAAAGATTCCTTAGTATGTTAGAAGTTAGTTTTGAATGTTGGAGGGAATATTCATTTTAGTCTTATTTTTCTAAAAAGTCCTTAAACTTGTAATTTGGAGCTTGGAGCAAAAAATTATGAAGGTGTGTAGTATTAGAGGTGGTTGCCTTTTTGTTGGGAGAAAACCAAAACTTTGAGGAGCTACAACTTTTGGGTAGTTTAATATTTTGTTTTCAAATTTTTAAAAGTGATAGCTTGTTATTGTAACTTTTTCAATTGTCTTCAATCAATCAATTTGGAGTTTTATTGAAGAAGTTATAGTACGTAGAAGTTGAAAAGTTGAATGCACTCTAAAACATTGAGATCTAAACTTTGATTGACTAGAACTTTCGGACAAAATTTTAGTTTGTAATGAAATTCTTACAGATTGTAGCTAGTGGTATTATCTTTTTAAGTTGGTATTATGTTTATATGGAAATATGTGAAACAAAAGTTATAGAGGTTTAAAGAGGCAGTGCTTAGTTTGTAAGGAAGAAAAAAAAGTCTCTACTTTCAACCTACATATCTTTTTGACAATACCTTAGATTGAGTTGAAATTTGAAGAGATGTTATAATATTAGAAGAACT
The DNA here is from genome assembly GCA_963920765.1 of Ulota crispa. Taxonomy (NCBI): domain Eukaryota; kingdom Viridiplantae; phylum Streptophyta; class Bryopsida; order Orthotrichales; family Orthotrichaceae; genus Ulota; species Ulota crispa. Next base: position 554,907 of record OY987251.1, on the reverse strand, counting down.
TTCCAAAAAGCTATTACACTTAGCATTTGGATCTTTGAGCCATCTGTAGCACTAGATAGAAGGTCACAGCCTTTTTAGGACTTGTTATTTATGATTTTTTTTATTATTTTTATTAAAACATGAAAACTTGAAGACTTCAAGAGGAGTGTATTGGATTTATTTTTTATGTATGTATGAGATGTGGCTTTTTTATTCTTAACCAATTTTTGAAGTTTATTTGTTATTTTATTTCGTTTTGTTTTGAAAGCCTTGTTGCGGGTAGTTTGGGTTAAACCAAACTTAATCCCATTTATTGTCATGGTAACAAAGTGGAATTGATCACCTACATGGTTGAGACTTGCTCTGTTCTTACAATCTGGAATTTTAGCCAACAAATCATGAATTTGATTTTAGAATTCTGTCATACAATCGGCAGCTCGTGTCTGCTGTCTTGATCTAATCATCCTTTATCCAGTGAGCTCTTATTTCTACCTTGACCCTTATACCTCTAGAACCAGCCACAAGATATGTCAACGAAAGATTGTAGACAGAAGATTCAAAGAGTGAAGATCAAAACCAACAACAAATTTTAATCAACAATGCACAATCGTAGCAATACATCCTGCATGTTCCCAAGGTGTGCTCTTCTCAATCCAATAACGTTTGCTTTCCAAGTCCGCTATTTTTCACTAACACCCAGTGTTGCCGGTGGCATTTTTCCACAAGCTTTGAATGCGCTTGCTTGAAGGCTGCTAGTAAGTGGTTAATTGACTGTTTTGTTTGTCTTTGTAGCCGCAACAGGTCCTGTTCTAGGAGCTACCGAGCGGCCACGTTTAGGTAGTAGTCCTCCCGGCCATGTCCTGATCCTGGGATCTTCAGATGTTGATAACGCAGCCTGCTTATTCATCACTGATAATATGTCAAAGAGGAGGACAAAAACACGAGTGAATGTGGCCAGATGTGTTTCAAAACCTTTGTTCAAAAAGTGCAAAAACTCCCGAAGTATGCTTTATGATGCAAAACCTTCCTCAACAATACCTATACTATCTTCAAAAGTACTACGTTGAAATGCATCTAACGGAAACTAGAGGAGAATACTGCCGCAACCATCACCCAAGTTGGACACGTCTAATACCACCACCCCCTTCTCTACTTGTACTGCCACTATGTGAATACAATCTACAAAACATAGCTTTGGGTGAACATCCACTTAGTTAAGCTTCAACAGCATTAACATGGGCCAAAGTCAAAAGTTGTGCAAAGATATCTTCTTGCAAATATGCACCCGTACTGACCATTGACGCATACCAAGTGTTTGGGCAGGGTTGAACATCTTTAATCTAGGTTCCATAATTGTCATGGAATTGACTTCCTTGGAAGCGATCTGCAATACTTCCTTTAAGGAGCCTTGAAGTTTTAGAGCTATTTCTTTCACAACTTGCATCACAACTTCCAAATAAGACTATTTTAATTGGACTCTATGAAACGTGCAAATAATGAAATCAATTTTGAATTCAAAACAACTACACGTTTCTACATACCATGGACTATTTCTAAGTTGCCATCTTTTGCATAACCGTACTGGCTGGCCCAATCTTTTGAGCGGTTGTCTTCATGCGTGCCATGTTTAGACGGGAAGTTGACATGTTAGGTGCACTGCCACTTGAGCAGTCCCACCGTTTTTGTTAGTAAGAACTTTGCAAAACAATCCATCCTTTGTCCATTTTCTATACCTCTCCCCAATTCCTAACAGGGAGTAGTGTTCTCTAATAGATGGCACAATTTCATCATATACACATTGTTATTGACAGAAAGTATTTGTTTCCACCAGCATTCTATATTGGCGCCTTTAAAAGATTGTTGGTAGCCTTCTTCTTCATGAAGTTTTAAATAAAGTAGGGAATACTCATGCAAAGACTTGAAGCATATGCCGTGGACTTCTGAAGTTCATGTTACATTATGGGCCAACGCCTTAAATGATTTCTTCAAGGAGTTCTTGTGCTCTATGAATCCTTGCAAGTTTAGGATGTTTGAATTAGAATTCTTTCTTGAAATCTTCCATTACAAACACGATGCACCTTCTACTGCATAGGATGCAAACTTTCACCCATCCTTTGCTATCTTTGTTGCTCATAAGCACATCACTTACTAATGTATTGAAGGATGTCCGCACACGTTAGCACGTAGCAGCATTGGCCATTTTGAGGACAATGTTGTCCTCAATGTATACACTTAAGGCACTTGTCAAGCTCAGTATGTTCTAACAAAAAGTCCTGTCTCTACCTTAATGTAATTTGGTTCAATTCAATACCTTCACCAACATCTGAAACAAGGTTATAGTACAATGATGCATTCTCTCTTAATTGTTGCTGTCCTTCTCCAACCAACCTAGAACACATCAAGAGGTATACCTAAATATAATTAACGTAGTTCAAGTAAAGTGAAATAATATCTTCAAGTATTCCAAGCCTCATTTTCTAGGTTGAGCTTTTCTTAGATTTGTGTGCAAATATTACTTTAGTGACCATTCACATCGTCCACCACTATACATTGAAGACACAAGGCTGCTGCAACCTATATAACAACGTAAACTTTTCTTCCACACACAGCTATTGATGGTTCAAGAAATCATGTCCTTCTACTAACTTTTAACATTGATGGTAATGAACTCATTCATTTGGTTTTGACATCAGTCTCTCTCTCATTGGACATTTATTTGCGACCACTCCATCTTGCCATTATTCTACATACAAGCTCCAATCAATTGCTATTTGTGTTGGTTTATAAAGTTAAGTTCTGAGAAATGTATTAAACTCTAGAAAAAACATCCTAATCCATTGTCCGACTACAAACCATACTTGATTTACACCACCACATAGCCTACACATGACAAATTCCTTTTTCAATTTTGCAGTTAAACTTTTAGACATCTACATGTGGGAGGGTTTATGGGGTAGACATCTGCATGTGGGAGGGTTTATGGGGTTCATTGCAGGCCAAACCTTGTGATTGCTAGAGAGCTTAGGATCTTAACACTGTTAAATGCCAGGCCTTCATTGGAAGAATTGATTTTTGATCACCCGTGTACTTTGCTCATGGGGCGCCCTTCTGTTGTCCTTTGCGACCTCCTCCACTCGTTAGCAGCTGCTAGAATGACAAGGACCTACTCAAACCACCACGCCTTGGCTTGCTATTGTGCTCACAAACAAAATGTCTCTGGACAAGATACACTAAAACTTATTGCTCGGAACAATTAGACATCCAACCCCTTTGCACCCCAAACCTAGAAAAGAAATAAAATTTAACAACATTCAACTCCATTGGTAGCATCTACAAATTGTCAATTCCATGCATTTCCACTGTCAAGGTTGAACATGTTCTAACCATCAACCACCTCTAGCAATATTACTAGACCATGAGACCTACCTACTCTGAAGATAATGTTGTCCTCAAAGTAAACACCTAACCCTACTAACAATTTTGGAATATCTTATACAATTGGTTTCTTTTTTAAATTCTTGCCAACTAATAATTCCAAGTAATTCAAATATTACCATCTACACATTTATACATTCTGCTATAACCGTGCCTACGTCCTATACAATGACGCGGGATACGGTTCTACGTAAAGAAGCGGCAGTGGTTTTTCATGTTCATGACCTCTCCATTGAGAATTCCATGACGATTGCAGTAGATAATGTTAAGCTACTTACTAACCAAGGAAGACTAGCATGCAAAATTATAAAACCAACTATCTGCTTTATGGTACTTGGAAGTGCCATCTCCTACAATGTCTTCTACAAAATTACCCTTTGCCACCCAAGCCATCCACATGTTTTTGTCTAGTACAAAAATACCACACATGTACTAAGTGTAATATATTCAGGTTTCACTTGAAGACAACATGAATGACATTACTTACCTGAATATAAAGACATTGCGGAATTTGTTAAGAAGTGACACAAATCCACAGCACCATCATGTCCAAGTGCTATGGAGAAGTTGCTACTAGAATTTTATAGACAGGCAGTGCTTTAACATCTACAAAGGGCAATGTACTTGAGTGGTCTAATTGCAAAAAAACATGTTATTTCTTGCACAGCAAAAAAGTTGTAGGGTTCATGCAAAATTTCAAAAAAATACCTTGAGTTGTCCCGGAATTCTTTGGCATCAACCTTCAATCCAAGTGATGTTTGCACAATTTGGCATTGCCCGCCACTACTTCTGGAACAAGTCCACCACGTATTCCCCTCTTCGTTTGCCGCAAAATCATCAAATTTGTTGATGTTTCAGCAATATTCCGCTCTGCAACGTCACAGCCTCTGATCAGCAATTTTACTGCGTCCTCTGCATGCTTGGTGCACTCGTGCAATGTTTTGCAAAGAACAACTGCAAGACAGTTGCTAACATGGACGTCAACTACACTGCCGCGTTCTGAAGTCGCTCCCCTTAGTCTCCTTTCTCCCGTTTCTAGTCCCAACTTCAGCGCATCTTCTCCTTTGCAATGGCAGGGCTGTTCCACTCGCCCAAGGTCAATGCTTTGTTGTGCTCAAGCCCAATTGTGCTCACAATACAAACTTCGATAAACGCAGATCAGGCAAATCCAGGTAGACGGAACTACTCCTTTGTCAATCATTGTCATTGCATCCCCACAACTTCTATTACAAAACATGCAATCCTACAAAACTGCAGTACACGAATCCGCTCCAAACGTTACGCTCAAGCGTCACAGACTTCCGCCTTGTGCAACATCGGAACGTCCATCATACACAATTGCAACCATTTTCCTGCAAAATCTAGCTCCTCACCAACGGGACCAGCGTCTGCTCGACCGACTGCAACACAAACATCTGTTCCTGCTATCAGCATCGCCAGACCAACACGATCGAAGGGCTCTCCCCGGCTTTGGCGGCGGTGATTTCTCGGGAATGAAACACGTCAGTCGCATGAGCCGCCCTTTGCAGATTTGCAATCGAGGGCATTGATGGCTGCCACCTGGGTGGAAGAGAAAGGGGGGGTATCAATGTGTAATTAATGGGGGGTGGGTGCGCAGTACACTAATGGTTTAGGGTGGGGGGGGGAATATTTATATACCCGGGGTACCCTTGAGAGCATACAAGATGAATGGCCATGAATTAACATCAGGGTTATGTAAACCCAATGTCCCTACCTTACCAAGCAAATATTTCATCATAAACTCTCCAAAATTGCTATTTTTAGCGCATCAACAAAATTTGAAAACAAAAAAGTTTTTATGCATATGTGTTTGTAGGATCTTGTACAAGAATAGTTTTAGAAGATGTGGAAAAAATTTCACACTATTCCACGATGTGGAGTGGAAGATAGAATGGTTTGAATATTCAAAAACATCTTGTGAAAAATTGGGCAACTACCCTTCAAAAGGTGAAATTCCTAAGGAAAAAAGGACATGTGGGTGGTACTTCTCTATATTCCTTATTCCACCTAAGTAAAGTACATGTCAACAAAGTTTCAAATGATTTGGAATTGTATAACATATGGAAAAAAAATAGTAAGTAAAAAGAAGTAGAGAATGATTTAGAACACTAAGTTGTTGAGAATGTAAAAATGGAAATGAAAAATGCCAATCCCAATGGTCATAATGTTGTCATAAAAATCTAAGTCCTTTGGCTTTGTTTTTTTTGAAAACATTAAAAATTTAGTAGAATAAAGGACTTCAAAGTTTGTTTTACAGTAGAGAATCCATGACTGCCTGCAAATAAAAAATCCTCACAACTTTCATCTCCTCGATCAAAACGGAATGATTGAAAGCTTCCTACATTCACATAAATCTCCTAAACTAGTTTAAAGTTTTTGTTTTTGAAAAAGGTGATTTTAAAAAATCTGCCCAAGCTACCCAACGAGCGTAGAAAAGAACATACTAGGCCATAACTTTTTCCTCATAATGCCAAATGTCAAGAAATTTAGTGCATATGAAAGATAAACCTCATCCCCACATTCTTTTAGAATTTCAGCCTAAAATACAAAAAGCTAGAATCACAGGTATCTGCCCAAAATTGCTTTGTTTCAAAAAAAAAGGGGTTTGGTCCTTTACAGGATAAAGAACAGCCCTAAAATTGCATAATCCACTAGGAGCCAAGGTATTAAATTGTAATGTGTAGTTCAGTCAAATGTGGAACAACTTTGCATAATCTCATTATACAAATGGGGAGAAAACATTATTAACTACTAACTACCAAAATTTCAACTATACCTATCAATGGAGGCAAAATTCTACAGTAATTGAGTGAGCTACAGGTGGATAATCTCTTCATTTGCATGCCTAGGTGATTCTTGATCTTTTTGCTTCATTCAAGCTTTGCTTGAAAAGACCTTAGCCCCTCAACGCCCAAGGGGCAGTTTCTACACCCCTCTGAATTTTGTTCAAAGATGCCAAAGGTCTTTTCAAGATTTTTTTTGTGATTATTATTACATGTAAATTGTTGTTGAAGTCTAGTTTTAGCATCAAGAGTCTAATCTTGAAAATGAATTAACATGATTTGCCTATTCAAGATTGTGTGCAAGGGTGTCTATTGCAAATCTTCACTTTCTAGTGTTGAAGGCTCCTAGAATGAGCCTCAGGTACACTAGAACTTGGAGAAGACATTGCATTAAAAATTCATTTAAAAAAATTGTAGAATAGATTTTGAGAAGCTGTAAATTGATTGGGATTATGCATGTTGTACTTTACATACTCATGTTTTATTGGTACCTTCACTTTTAGGTTTGAGATGCAAGGGGGACAAATGGGATTTTGGGCATGTACCTATGGCTAGTCTACTTTTTGTGATTTTGTAAAACTTTTGTGGAAGGTGGGGAATTCAAAGATCTACGTGGGCATCTAATTTTTCCTTCATTCCAACATTTGATGAAGAAGTTATGCATGAATTTATGAAAAATGGTGTTCAAGGGGTAGCCAAAAACTTCTTAAAAAATTTCATTTTTTAAAATAAAAATCTGAAATAGGTTCTTTGGACTTATATAGATGTGGGGAGCTTTGAATCGTTCAATTTTTATAGATGAGATGAAAGTTATGAGGAGTTTTTGTTTGTGGGCAATTCTAGATTCTCTACTCTAAAATAAACTTTGAAGTCCTTTATTTTACTCAATTTTCAATATTTTGAAAAAAAACAAAACCAAAGGATGTAGATTGTTTACCACAACATTATGACTATTGGGATTTGCATTTTTCATTTTTATAATTAAATTCTTAACTATTTAGTTTTGTGACTCATTCTCTACTTCTTTTTCCTTCCTATTTTTTCCCATGTGTTGTATAGTTCCAATTGATTTGAAAATTCTCCCACACATACCTAACTTGGTCTCCTACTTGGGAAAAATAAACCTCAACTTTGTGTAAAGTAATTTTTTTGATCTAAGAGTGGTAAAAGCCTTCTGAAATTTTTGGGCAGCAGCCCAAAAAAACTCATTCTTGCAATTCAAATGTAAATATCTCACTCACTTTTGTGTAGATTGAGCTGAATTTCTTACCACGTGTACCTTTTGTAGTCTATTGTAAGATCTTATAGTTGAATTCTTGTAAAAAGCTTTTTTTTCTTACCATTGTACTAGCTTCCCCAAAAGTGGCAGTTTTCTTTGTTCTTCACAAAAAAAATGGCTTGGTCCTTTAGGGGTTAAACCATAATTAGCCAATTTAAGCTAAAATTAAAACATGGTAATAATCAACAAAGCAAATATTTCAGTAAGCAAAATTAACAATATGTAACAATTCTTTTTAACATTTTTCTATTGAATTATTCAATTAGAAAAATTCAAGCTCAAAATCTACAATGCTAGAAGAAGATATTTGTAATGTTAACCCCTAAAGCCCTAAACACTTGTTTTTGGCAACATAGACATTTTGGGCAACTCACTACAAATGGATTAATGTTTAAAAATAAGGATGTTAAAACTACAAAAGTGACTTGAAGTTTTCTAATCCTCATTTCACATGTCAAATCTAAAAAGTTGGTCATCAAAAAAATATGAGGTTTTTGGTCATTACTTGTTTAACCTCAACCAATTTAGGGCTTTTAAAATCTACTCCTACATTCTTTTTAAATGGATTTTTAATGGGGTTTTTTCACCAAGCTCTAGTGCATTTGAGGCTTATTTTCTAGATCTTCCAACAATAGAAAACTCAAGATTGCAGAGGACACCCTTGCACAAAATCTTGAATAGAAAAATCATAAACATTCATTTTCAAAGTCAAATTTTTGATGCTAAAAATAGACTTCAAAACAAACTTGTTTCCAAAAGAAATAATAGTGATTTGATAAGATTTTGTTTGACTTCAAAGTTTTGCAAGCACCCAATTTGGGTGCCTTGGGCATCTAGAGATTAAATATCAAAAATATGATCTTGAAAGTGAATGATTATGATTTGTCTAATCAAAATTTTGTGCAAAGATGTCCATTGTAAATTTTCACTTTCTACTATTGATGGCTCTTGGAAATGAGCCTCAAGTACACTTGAACTTGGAGAAATAATCACATTGAAATTTTAACTAAAGTAGTTGTAGAATAGATTTTGAGAGGCCGTAATTGATTAGGGTTGTGCATGTTGTACTTCACATGCTCATCTTCATTTGGTATCCTCAATTTCAAATTTGAGATGTGCAAAGACAAATAGAAGATTTCAAATCACTTTCATAGTTTTAACACCGTCATGATCAAAATCTTATAATCTTTTAGTCTATAAATGATGTTGAAACCACTACTTTACTTGCAGTTCTACCACCATGCTTTTAATTAACACATGCTAAACATGCACTACAACTGCAATTAGATGTGAACTTTCCTTTAAAAATATGTGGGATAATTCCCACTCCTCTTCTTGGCTTCACTTGTATATCCAAGTCTGCATTGGCATTACCAATGCTGATCTTGGCTGATAGCTAAGCCTACTTAGAAGCCATACTTCATTTTCCTTATTCACCGGCCTACAACACGCACGCCCGTGGTGCAAGCTAGTTCTGGAGACCATTGAAGTAAATGGCAATCATGGCCTCTACTCAAAATGCCACCAAGGTTATCTTACTTTATAATCTTGATGTCTTGTTTATAAATTTTGATGCTTTGTTGTCTCTTTTAAACCTTGTGAAAGCTATAACAAGCAATTTAAGGTTGAAGACACCTCATGCATCTTTGCTAACTAAAACAATTGTTTGTTTTGTTGTTAGGATGGACATGGATGAGGCCCATATCCTCTTGGCAAAATTGACAAACACAAGCTTCATACTTTGCATCATTTCTCAACCTTCTTTCTCAAAGTCTCATATTTGGTTTATTTAGAATTACTGCTTGAGTTTTCTAGGAAATAAGACATATTTGTCCCAAGCTTTGTCAAATGCATTTTTTTACAATTGCCGGCGCTTCTATCCAGTAAACAAATCCTCTACAATTGTAGGACATTTGTGTAGACACATCTGCATGGCTGCATGGTCCGCTCATTGTCATTTTTTGGAAAACAATATTAATTTCTGTGGCGATAAATGAATGATGATTTGTAAACTACATGACTCCTTGCTAAAATAAGTGTGCCCATTATTATTTCACTTTTTCCACATGCATACATAAAGTAGTTCATATGGCCAAACATAGTATTCATTCAAGCCTTGAACAATTTTGCATAATACTACCTATTCAAAACTAAAGTTAATCTTGATATTGTAGAAAAAACAGATTTCTACTCATCTGCTATAGTAGAAAATTAGGGTTAAGTCCTATTTTGATTTCACAAGGACTTGTTGTATTATACAAGCATGGGAGTAATTCTATTTAAACATCCAAGGACTAAACTTTCAAAGTTTAATCCGAATGTGCGTTTCATTAAATTCTGTGTGAGTTTGCAATATGTTCTTTGTTTCTAAGATTGCATTGGGGCTAATTGTCAAAGGTTGGAATTTGAGAAGTATTTTTAAGTATGAGTAATGGTTGTGATTTTTGTATTGTACTTTTGTATGATTTTTCTTTTGACAGAGATTGCAAATCAAGAATGGAATCATTGGTCGATGGCAACGTTGGTATTGGCAACACCTGGTACTTGTTTGTTTCAATAATTATTCCAATGACCTTAACAAAACCTTACTATTATTCCTTGGAACTATTAGGAATATATTTAGAAACATATTTTCTTTTTAAATTTTATTGTATTAGTTGAATAAAGCAAAACTTGTTTTATTTGGTAGTATGGTATTCCCACTATATTCAAAAAGCAATAGGGTAATATTGGCCTTTAAGTTTTTTGGAAATCAAGTTAGGAATCCATAAGCAACAAAATATTAAACTAAAACTAAGGTTGGATATTCAAATTTGATTCCACAAACAATAGGGCAATACTGGCTCTTAAGGTTTAGTGAATCATTCTTGGAATCCATAAGCAACAAAATATCAAACTAAAATTAGGGTTAGGTTATCAAATCTGACTCAAAAAGCAATAATGCAATATTGATCTTTAAGTTTTTTGATAATCATTTTAGGAATTCATATGCAACAAAATACTAAACCAAAACTAAAGTTGAGTAGTCAAACCTAATTACACCAACATAGGACAATATTGGCCCTTAAGATTTTGTGAATCATTCTTGGAATCCATAAGCATCAAAATATCAAACTAAAATTAGAGTTAGGTTATTTTTTGTGGGAATCATTTTAGGAATCTATATGCAACAAAATATCAAACTAAAATTAGGGTTATGTTAAGTTTTTCAAGAATCATTTTAAGAATCCATATACATTAAAATACCAAACTAAAATTAGAGTTAGGTTAAGTTTTTTGGAAATCAATTTAGGAATCCATATGCAACAAAACATTAATCCAAAACTATGGTTGAGTATTCAAACTTGATTCCACAAATAATAGGGCAGTATTGGCCCTTAAGGTTTTGTGTATCATTCTTGGAATCCATAAGGTAGAGATTATCAAGCTAAAATTAGGGTTAGGTTATCAAACTTGATTCAAAAAGCAATAAGGCAATATTGGCTTTTAAGTTTTTTGGGAATCATTTTAGGAATCCATATGCAACAAAATAATAATATAATAAAATTAGGATTGGGTATTCAAACTTGATTCCACAAATAATAGAGCAATATTGGCCTTTAAGGTTATTTAAATCATTCTTAGAATCCATATGCAACAAAATATCAACCAATCTTTGAATATGAGTTGTTTGTGATAAAGGTGAAAAATTATAGATTTCAGTAATTTGATATTTTTTTGATTTGTTATAGAGGTATTAAATATGTTGTATTTGCAAAATCCTATTGAAATCCAAGAAAAGAAAAAAAAAGCCTAGAAGGCATACGTAAAAGCTTCAAAGAAGAAAAAGTTTTTCTGAGAATGTCAAGATATTTGAATGAAAGTAAAAGGTGAGTTTCATATCTTTTCCATTTGAATACCTTGAATTTGTAATTTTTCCATTTCATTGTTTTTTTAATAGTTCTGATTTCCAATTCTTTAGTTCTTGGATTTTATGTTGAAAAGACTATAGTTTTTAATTTGAAGTATAGTTTTTAATTTTTTCTAATGATTTTTATTATTGTAGTTATTGATGGTATATTATATTTTTGACTTACATTAATAAATAGTTTTTATATATTGTATGGGCATTTAATATTCAATGGCAAAAAATAAAAGAAAATCTTGATGGTAAGTATTTATGCAAAGTTCCAAAGGATTTTCATTGGATTCATAGGGGCACCACGGTGATTCAAGATCAATCCTCCAAGGAGATTGTGTTGGTAGTAAGATTTTGCCATTTTGATAAGACGAACAATGTTGAACTTGAGGAGTACAAGAATTAAACTAAAACCCTTATGGGTGTATAAAAAGGAGCTAGTTACGTGGATTGCAATTGGGCACAATTGAACGGAGACATGTATGCGGTTGGTTGGAAATTAAGGCTATATTTTTCTTTCAATTTTGGTTTTATTGATTTAGAATATGTTTATTGTTAATCTTATATATTTTTTATTTGATATTCCAAAAAATTCGTTATAACTTGAATCTTATTGCTATATAACATGCAGGAACAGACAAAGGTATGTCATTATAACAATATTGTCCAAATAAGAATGAACAGCGTGATGTTTTGGCTATTACAAATTAGGCACATCAATAGATTTTGATATCAGTGGTTTCTTCTGTATATGGTAAAAAAGTTTCCACAATATCACCGTACTTTGTTAATGGTACAAGGAATGAGATGCTGAAGGTGGAAGTTCCCGCATTAGAAAAACTTGAATTTAATGATATTTGTAAAGCATAAGGTTCTTTTGGTAGTTTCCTAATGTATATCACAAGTAATTTTTACAATTTACTTCATGGTGATAGAGATAACAATTCCTATGCTTTTGGAATTTGGTTTCTAGTTTCTCTTAAAGATGAAGATTTAGGAGAATTGAAAACTCAAAAAGACGGGTTTGAAAGCAAAGGGGGAGAGTTTGTGTTGGGTAGTTACAAAGCGTTTGTGGACTTCAACGCTTGGACGGTATTGTAGAAATTATATAGAGGGGTAGGTCTGACTTTCATTGTACCGCTCTATCTCTAACCACGTGTGGGTTTACAAGGTTAAGAACATCAGTGCAAGTTAGTAATATGTTGGTAAGTATAATGAAGGGATTGCATGTCATGCAAGATGAAGGTTTAGATAACAAAAATAAATTCTATTTTAGTGAGTATAGTTTATATTTCAAATTTCAAGTTTTGCTCAAGAGCAAAACTAATGTCTAGGTAAGCATTGACTTAGGCAAAGCAAATATAATTTATTTTTCCAATAATTTCAATTCTATTATTGTACTATTTTTTGTGAAAAGATGTAATTTTCTCTAAATCTGAAGCTCCAATTCAATCTATTACAACTTATTAGTACAAGGTGATGGACACTGTTGGAAAATGAGCAATTTAGGCATCTTCTTGGCTAAATAACTTTTAAACTTTATTTTTGAATGCAATGTTGACTTATTTTTGTAATACATTGTTAAAAAGCAAGGAGTTTATTCACAATTACACTATTGACCTTGGAGTTATTGTATTTTGATTTCATTGTAAAGTTAATAACAATTACAAATTTTGTTCTTCAATCTCAGATGTACTTCTATACAATGTTCTATTTAAGACAAAAAAGTACATATTTTTAGTTTAGATTTGTTTTTTAATAACATCAACTCAACCTTCCATAAGACATAAATTAGAACTTTCAAATTTAAGTTTAAAAATTTTAAATGTAGAAAATTTGAATGCAATTAATTTAGTCATGCAAGGTGCAATTTTTTTGTTTTCAAGAGTTTGAACATAAATATCAAAAAATTTGTGTAGTACAGAACTTTGAATTTTATTTCCCTCAATCTTCTTAAAATCTATTATAAAATTGCACGGTTAGATATGCAAAAATGCCACTTTTTAAACACTCCCACTATTTGCTACAAACATGGGAGTCATGAGTATTGTTTGTCAAAACAAAAGCCCAGTCCTTTATGAGCTAAAAGTACTCATACCTAATTTATACATTTTCTAAGATACATAAAATACTAATATTTCATACTACTAGTAGAAAATTATTATAACAACCACTTGAACACATACAATGTAACAATATGAAAATATCAAAACTTTACTGCATAAGTTCAAGCCTATGACAATTTTCTATTTCATAAATATGTAAAGTGTTTTAATATACTACAACAATAATATAAAAGTAATTCATCAAGCATGTATTTTATGCACCTGAATTGAATTGATTAGTTTTATAATTGTCAAATTGAAATATAATTGAAGAATTAAAAATCCCTTGAGCACATTAGAGCAGACATGTTTGTTTTGTAAATATAACATGTTTAATACACTTTAAGTTTTTGATATTAAATTTACTCTTGATGTCTCCTTATAGAGATGTATTTTGAATATTGTTATTTTGAGGGTTTGAATATACAAATTGCTTATATCATTCTAATTGAATTAGATACTAAATACATGAGTGTATCTTTAGGGCCTTTTTAATATTGAAATTGAAGTATATACAATCATCACATGCATTTTTTTCATATATATTAGAAGCATTTAAGGGAAGCTGTAGTTATTTTTTTGGAAATCTATACATTACAAATTAATGCAAGTACAAAGAAATATAATGATTTTCACAATTCAAAAAGCTAAATCCAATGCTCTTGTGTTTAGGTACTTAGACTAGACATTTAATGAGTGCTTTAGAGTCTACATAAGGAAATATCCTAACACATGTGTAATTTTAGTATGAAGGCCAATTATTGACCTTAAATTGGTTTTTAAAGTTTTTTCTTTGGATTGTCTGATAGAAAGCGTTGTTGTTGAGATGGGCCACCATTGCATTTTGGTTAAAATTGATGTTTTGGCTCCATTTAGTTTCAAAATGTGTAACTTTTGTACCAAAAATGTACATTTTGTACCAATTTTTGGACCTTTGGAGGGGTGACCGTAGTGTGCTTTCACTCCACTGCCGCATTGTCAATACATAGTTGGACCACGCTTTAAAGGCCAACTTCCTTTAAGCATTTTGCCATCAAACTTGTTATACACGCAATGTCCCTTTTTGCTCTGATGGTGTCAACACATCCCAAAAATACATCGCCGGCTGGACATACAAGCATTAGGTTTAATTACGGGCATAAGTTGGTATCAAACCCTCTGTCCAAACAAATGGTTGCTTCATACAACTCAATACACTACTTCGTCCGCTCCAACACCATTTTTGAAATTGCATCCTTCTTTGTATCTATCATTTTAGTGCGCATAGCATTATATGATGGCAGTTGATACATCAAACCGGACGCCGTTGTTTCTTTTATTGCCTTCATGAAAGCTAGATGTCGCACGTCATTGAAAATAATGTTTGCCTAGTAGAAACAAAACGGCCCCATCATATCCAACTTCTACTTGACACCCACCTATAATGCTTTATCCATGCTCATATGGCAAGAACTAGAAGGAGTAAACCTCCTTCTCTCAGCTGATGCTGGAATAAAATCCACTGAATCTAGATTAGAAGGGCATACTTCCTCTGAACTTACAAGATTTGCGGATTCTTCCTGTGACAAAACCACTACATGGTTTGCTGTGGGCTTGGCCGCTGACTCAGCAATACCGTCACCTTCTTCACTCAACCAAAACATGTCCAAATAGAACATTTCTTTTTAAACAATCCCTTAACAATTCTTGAATTTCTCCACCACCAACCTTGGAGCACGTTTAGAACAATTGGAAGAAAGATTGCTGCCATATTCAAAGTACATGAGAGCCCTTTTCCATACAAAGACATAATTCTAGCCGCAAAAAACACATGTTTTTAAATTCACGCTTTTACTATGATTACTCTCTAAAGGCAACCAAGAGTTCCATTCTTTTGTGGCCTTCCGTGTATCGTTGGTAGTAGCCCTTTCAACAAGTTGTGCAGCCATGTTGTTCAATGTCCACAAGATCTTACACTCAAAATCGGAGAATCCAACAACGTGAAGTGTGGAAAGGAATAGAGACAAAACAACTATTGAAACCATAGGGAAGATTGGAGAGCAAAGGCACACATGGATTCCTCAAATGCATAACATACACATGGAAGAGATGAGAGTGTTTTCTAACACTCTTATCTATATTCTCATCTATGGTTTCACCTCTTCATCAAACTACATGGGATAAAATTGCCCATACAAATTTTTCCTCTTTGAAAGGCGGTTTCTACCACATGCTTTGTTTCTAATGCTAGACTCACTTTTAGCAATCTACTTTGGCCTAGAACAAACTCCAGATGCCTTAATTTAAACTTTCAACACTCCCACTTTGCAAATGGCCAAAGTCTCACATGCTCATGATTCTCATCAAATGCTCATGCCTATTCCTTGCTAATGTCTTTGTCATCACCTCCGCCAACATGTCCTCCATTGAACAATATTCCAATGTGATGATTTTCCTCACAACTTTCCTTTGTACAAAGAGGTGTTGCACTTTGATGTGCTTTGTCTTTGCATGATACATTGAGTTCTTGGCAAGAGCTATGGCACTTTGATTTTCACACAAAATTAAGGTGCCCTCCACGTCTTCATATCCTACACCCTCTAATAATTACCTTAGCCATATGGCTTCTCTTGTGCAATGGCTAGCCACCATGTATTTAGCCTCTATTATCAATAAAGCCACCATGAGTTGCTTCAGCTACTCTACAACACCATGCCCACTCCAAGGCGCAACACGTATTTTGTAGTGGATTTTCTATCATTTGCATTTCCAGCCCATCTGCATCACAACACCTCATCAAACGTATGTACTGCCTTTCCAATTGCAACCTCATGTAGAAAATGCCTTTGAAGTATCTCATGATTTTTTTCACTGCCATCCAATGGCTCCAACCTAGCTTTGCCATGTGTTGACTCACCATGCCAATGGCAAAGGCCAAATCAGCTTTTGTTGCCACCATGGCATACATTAAGGATCCAACCGCTGATTTGTAAGGCACACTCACCATCCTTGAAGCATCCGCATTGTAATCCTTCGTGCTAAGCTTCTCTAACTTCACATTGGTGTTTAACAAAGTGACAATGGATTTGAAATCTTCCATGTCAAACCACTTGAGCATCTCTTCCACATACTTGGCTTGACTCATGGTGATACTCTTTGCACTTTAATCTCTTGCAAACTCAAATCCAAAGCAATAGTACAACTCCTCCAAGACCATCATATCATACTTTGCCTCCACTTTGGCCTTTAATGCACCCATAGTCTTTACAATGCTTGAGAAAATGATTAAATCATGAACATACACAAGCACAAGTATCACATAGGCTTCTACTTGTATAAAATACAAGCTATGGTCTGCCACACTCATCACAAATCCAAAATCCAAAACCCAAAAGACTTGTATCAATTTTTTGGTACCATGTCCTTGATGCTTGTTTCAACTCATACAAATATTTTGTGAGCTTGTATTGAAGTGCTCATAACTCCGTTGCACAAAACCCTTAGATTGCTCCATATAGATATTGTTCTTCAAATCTCAATTGAGGAAGGCCATCTTTACATCCGTTTGGTGCATCTCCAAATCAAATGAAGCTCCAAGCACTACAATGCACCGTATGGTGGTAAATTTGGTCACAAGAATAAATGTCTCTTTAAAGTTCACTCCTTGCATTTGAAAGAATCTTCTGGCCACCAACCTTGTTTTGTAGAGCACAATCTCCCTTGTAGCATCTTTCTTAGTTTTGAACACCCACTTGCATTCTATGACTTTGCGAGATGGAGGAAAGATGGTCAATTCTCACGTGCTGTTGGCATAGAGGGAGTGATACTCCTTCTTCATGGCCGCCTCCCACTTGTTTGCATCCCAAGACTCCAAAGCCTCTCTAAGTGTAGTGGAGTCATGCACAAAAATCACATTAGCATAGTCTAAATTTGAGTATGGTTAGAAAAAGATGTGGTTCCTCACCTCTTCTCCAATGGCTTGCTTACTTTCGTAAATTGCCGCATGCCTATTACATGTTGATTACTTCCTACTTAAGCGCTTGGAACAAATCCTTGTGCCTTCTTAAGCTTGGAGCCTTCATTACTTTGGCTTACTCTTACATCCTCTGTATGTCTACCATCTCCATCATCAAGAGGCTGGTTGTCCTCCTCTCCATCCTCTTTGTCATTGTCCAAAGGCGTGGAAGATGTATCTACAACATCAAAGTTTCCACTACTCCCTTGGACCTAATTCCAATTTCTTTTGCAACTTTCCATGTTCTTAAAAGGTCACATTACAACATCAAATGATTTTCTTGGACTCCAAACACATTAGCCTATAGGCTTTGGAACCCTCACAATATCTTAAAAACAAACAACTCACCGACTTGACATTAAGCTTGGTCCTTGATGTATTGGGGACCTTGGCATAAGAAATACATCTAAACATTAATATGTACTATAGATGACCTCTTCCCACTCCATGCCTCTTGTAAAGTCTTACCATCTACCGCACTCATTGTGCACTGATTGCGGATATATATTGCATTATTTGCCACCTTGGCCTAGTATTCTAGGCCAAACTTTTGGCCATACATCATGCTCATTGCCATCTCCACAATGATTTAATTGGCTATTTTTGCAACTCCATTTTGTTGTGGAGTGTGAGGGATAGAAATTTGGTGCACAATACTTTGAGTCTTCAAATAGGCTCCAAATTGGTTAAAGTTGTAGTCTCCGCCAATGTCCAATTGCAACACTTTCATGGAATAGGCCGCATCTTTCTCTGCTTAAGCCTTGAACTCCCTAAACAGCTCAAAACACTTGCTATTGGCCTTGAGAAGGTACATCCACATCTTTTTCAAAAGGTTGCCAATGAAGGTTAAGAAATACCTCCCTTCATTCAAAGTTTTCATAAGGCCACACACACGGGAGTGCACAATGCCCAACACCTTGGTGGCCCATGTCACACCCTCTTTTGAAAATGAGTGCCGTTGTTGCTTGCCCTCAATGCAACTCTCACAAGCATTAGACAAGCCATCACCATACAATTTGGGAAGCTCAAGGCTATTCACCAAGCTTGGAAGAACCTTCAAGCTTTGTACATACAAATGCTTCATACACCGTTGCTACAAAATCAGTCTTTCCTTGCTTGAAATTGCAATTTGTGCACTTTCACCTCTAAGCACAATTTTCCACTGCAAAAGATACAAGTTGCTCTCACGTAATGCCAATGCCTGCGTTTTTCCATAGGGTGATTTGACAAGGCACCCACTACCTTCAAATTGCACACTCAATCCTCCCTCCACTATCTTGCTCACCAAAAAGAGATTGCTTTGTAACTTGGACACAAACAATACATTCTTGAAGAAAATCCTCTTGGTGCACCCTTTTACCATAATATCCACAAAAATAAAACCCCTACTAATGGCTTGGAACACCAAATCATTACTCTTGAGCACTTTCTTTGTCCAAATGGCCTCAAAGGTGTCAAAGTGGTCTCTATGAATTGACATGTGGATGGTGGCTCCCAAATCCATGATTCAGTCACCATCCAAACTCAATGGACCTTCATGAGAAGCCTTGAAAGCAAAATCATTACCACTCTCATCCTCCTTAGTCTTTTGAGCCTTCTCTCGTTGTCCACCCTTGCATTTAAAACAATTGCAAACATAATGGTCCGGTTTGCCATAATAGAAGCAAATAAGAGGCTCACCTTGTGTATTGCTTGTGTCTTCAGTACTCTTGTGGCGTACCACCAACGCCACATTTTTTGTGGCCACCACTTGATGATCCTACTTCTTTGTCACTTCATGCATCAACCAAGAGGTCACGTAGGTAAGGGTGAGCTCCTTCATAACCTTAGTCTCTATAGCTACAATCAAGTTCTCAAAAGATGGTGGCAAGCTCTCCATAATGAGTATGATAATGTTTCCTTCTGTCACGAGTACATCAAGTGCATTGAGTTGGTCCACAAGAGTCTCTACTTTGTTCATGTGTTGGAAAAGATTGTCCATCTCTTGCATCTTCATGGTGAAGAACTTGTGCCTCAAGAACAATACGTTGGCAAAATCCTTGGTCTTGTACATGCCACAAAGGGTCTTCCATGCTTCCACAGCTCATTTGTAAGACTTGACTTGTTGGATTTGAGCATCTACTATGTGAGTGCATAAGATGCAAAACGCCATCTTCCCATGTTTATTGAAGGTCAAGATGACATTGGAGTCACTATCACTTGAAGGAGTACTCTTGATACCCTTCACAATGTACTAAAGATCATTCTCATCAAGATTGATCTCTATCCTGAATTTGAACAAAGAGAAGTTATCTACATTGAACTTGTCCACAACACAAGGGGTGTCACCTTCATAGGTAGACATGGCTAAAGTGTGTAATACAAACTCTTTCAAAACTCTCATCAAATGCATAAGGGCTAAAATACACAACTCAAATCATCTCCTAGGCAAAGTGTACCTCTCTCCACACATTTAAAGGTTGAAGTATACTATCCAACCACTCTCAAAGCTAATTCTAGCTTGCTTCAAAGGCAATGGGCTGAAGTATGCAACTCAATCTCTTTCCAAACAAACCCTAGTTTTTTCCACATTCAAGGGGTTGAAGTATACCACTCAACCACCTCCTTAGCAAACCCTAGTTTTCTCCACACACAAGGAGTTGAAGAATGCAACCCAAACCCTCAAAAGAACTCAAGATCTATCCAAATATATAGTTATTACTCAAACCCCATCCATAACCTCACTACTTGCACTCTCCACACCCTCAAAGCAAATGCTATGCTTCCACTTGAGCAAAACAACTCAAGCAAGGGTGGATAAAAGCCAAAGCAAAGCATGCATAAACAGCAACTCATGAATCACTTCTTTGTATTTCTAACAAGCACTTTGATGGTACAACCTTCAGCCGTAGCAATGCCACATCTCCAATAGCTTGTGCAACACCAAATAGAAGTCCAAATCAGCTCCAAAGTGGATGAGCCCCTCCCAAATGATAGACCAGGTCCTCCAAAAAGCTTTAACAAGATCCAACACTCCAAAAGCTTGAATTTGGTCTTCTACTAAGTTAAATGAGGATCAACAACTTTCAAAGAGGCAAAACAAAATCTTCCAAGACTCCAAAAGGCATGCAAAGAGAGATGTAGCTCCACAAAGGTCCTCTTCCACCACAAATATACTCCAATTCAAAATCTAAGGTCTCATCTACCTCAAGAATGATCCCTCCTCACCGCATGCACCTCTACACTCCAAGTCGTGGACCCATAACCTATTGAAACCATATGAAAGAGAGGAGAGCAAAGGCACACATGGATTCTTCAAATGCATAACATACAAATGGAAGAGGTGAGAGTGTTTTCTAATATTCTTATCTATATACTCATCTATGGTTTCACCTCTTCTCCAAACCATATAGGATAAAATTGCCTATATGGTATTCTCTTTCCTAAAAGGTGGCTTCTACCACATGTTTCTTTTGTAATGCTACACTCACTTTTAGCAATCTACTTTGGTCTAGAGCAAACTCTCGATGCTCTAATCTAAACTTTCATTAGCCACCGCCTTGAAGGGTTTTTTCAAACCCCACAATGCAAGGTTGTTGCCTTTCAAAGAACTGAGGTCCGCCTGAACCCTCTTTCAAAGTTTCAAGTCGTGAGTTCATCAATAAGGCAAAGGTAGTTTAGGATTTAGTGTTCTTCTAGCTTTATAGTCCCTCTCTCGTTTGCACTAGAGGTTGCCCAATCAGCAACTACGGCTTATTAGGGGCAAATCTCCATGAATCTCATCCATATTCATGCTTGTTTGACGGCACAATCGCGAGTCATCCTTGGGCGACTGCGGATTCCTAAGGAGCAACTACAGGTTTGTGCAGGGCAACTTTGTCTCTTTCTTAGGCGTCTTTGGGATTTTCCAAGGCCACCATGGGTCCAGCACTAGCAATTGCAGCTTCATGGAGGACAATTGCTGCTCCTGGAAGGCGGCAAGAGCATTGCTAGTTACCACCAGAGGTCGCCCAAGGGCAACTGTAGGTAAGCAAGGGCTACCGCAGGTACGTAGAAGGCGCTTGCAAATCCGGAGGAGGCACCTGCATGTACGCAAGGGGCGATTGCAATTTTGAAAAGGGCCACCACGGCTCCAAAAAGTGGGATCAAAGGTCCACAAGCACTGACTTCAGGTGCGGAAAGGGCGACCCAATATCCTCCCATTCAAGGCGCGCCAGCACATCCTAGCAGTTATGTAATTGTCCCAGATGCTCTGGGCATAGCATGACTTCAAATCACCCAATTTCACATTCTCCACCATGGCATTCCAAACAATTTCATACAACATGAAACACAAACCTAAATAATTTCAATTTCATAGTATGAAATGTTAATGCAATCACAACAAACAAAACCAAAATTTAGTTACTACATACAAAAATCTTTTCTTGGATTGAGTTGTTGGAATGAAAATATTGCTTTTGCAACAATTGATTACAAATCAACGATAATATATTATTGAAATTACTTTCATCTAAATATATTACACACTTGTCCGTAAACAATTTCTTTTGATAATCATCTTCAAAATGATCATGTTTCCATAAATGTATATACAAATGCCAAATAGAACATGACCAAATTTAGTCATGTTCTTTTACAAAGTCTTTGCTTTTGCTTTTGCATTTTTATACCTATCCTCATATTCATAGATATAGATGTATGGACTATCATGAATATTACCTTTATTTAAAAGTAAAGAATTTAAATTAGTTCTTCAAGTTCTCTTATACATAAAAAGCTTAGAATCAATCAATTCTAATCATTGAGATGAAAGATCTGAGGAGTTTTGTTTGTGAGCTATTATGGGTTGTATACACTAAACTTAATTTTGAATTTTCATATTTTACTACATTATTCTCCAATATTTCTGAAATAAAATCAAACCAAAGGTAGGACATTATTTGAAATAACATTAGAACTATTGTAATTTGCATGTCACTTTGATGTTTAGATTCATAATAGTTTCAACTCATTCTATACTTCTTTTTGCTTACTATATATTCTCATGTGTTGTATACTTTTAGATTGTACAACAATTCCCTCACACATACCTAACTACAAGTCATAAACTCCTACATGGAATAAATAAAGTGCAACTTTGGATAGAGCAATGATTTTGTTATTTTAGTAGTCAAAGGCTTTTGAAATTTTGGGCATCACAAAACAAAGAAAAAACCTAAACTTTACATGTAAATACGTCACTCCTATCCACGTGGAATGACTTCATTAACTTTCCACAAATACCACTTCTGCATTTTGGCAACACCCAACGGTTGAATTTCCCATAAACACAACATGAAATCCCTATGTACTAAATTTACTACAAATAGCATTTTTAGGGATTTGGCAGCAAAAGAACTTTTACATGTTAATTACAACTAATCACCACTTCATATAATAGAAATACTACCATCTTCTACTACAAATATTCATTCAAGTATTAGCAATACATAACTCAAAGTAAGCCCAATTGAAACTTTATAACATTAAAATCTGCTTAGTACATTCATGTTTATATAACCACATACATAACTCTACAAAAAAAGTGTAGTCCCTAATATCATGAAACATCAATATTGCCTTGTTTAAATTGTTATTCCTTACTATAGTTTCATTACCTACTGTCTATTCCTTTGTAGCATACTAACATTCATATAGTTTGCATTAAATGTTTATAGTTAACAGCTGCTCTATAACTTGTTTGTTTTGTTCCCGCATCTCTAGTTTTTGTTTTTCAAGTGCAATACCCTCTCTTTTCTTTTTTTCCAATTTCTTCAAAGAGACCAACTGCTCCTTCAATTCTTGCACTTCCTTTGTAGCAATATGTTGATTCACCCCTAATTAATCTTTGTCCACATGCAAACCCCAATCAATGTCTAGATGGTCCTTGATTTCTTTCATTTTACTGAATTGTGCCATTGCTAACTCTAGGTAATCTAGCTCTTCCATTGTCTGATTCTCTTCCATCTGCCTATGCAAGACGTCCAAATGTATTTCTCTCGTTTCAGTAAGTGCCTCAAGAGCCTTGGCATCATTCTCCTCTACATTCACTCCAATCCACTCTCAGAGAGTCTGACACTTGCGTTTTGTATCCTTGAACTCTTTCAAAAGATTGTTCATAATGGTTCTATAATATCTTCTTGTTCATTGATTATTGTTTGGTGACCTACACTCACCCTCCACTCTGTTCTCCATATCCATTTGCATTTGTGTAACTTTAGCTTCATTTGATTCATCCGCATTTGCTTTATGGCCTTGCACATGCTCCAATGGTTCGACTAGTTCCATATCAATCTATTCTTCACCTTCCACGACCACCACTTTTGGTACTAGTATAGATACATTCCTTTCCACTAGTGGTTCTTTTGTCCTAGCCAAGAATTCCTTACAGTTGTCATCATCCAAGCTGTGTTCATTAAATGAATCTGACAACTCATAGTCTACATTAACCACTTTGTCTTTGAAATTCTTCAAAGGCCCCAACCCATCTTGTGGATTAGTTGAAGGACCTGCATGTGCTATCTCCATGGTAGTTGGCACGGTAATTTTCTTTGATGCCTTCATTGTTCTCCAATCCACCGTTTGGTTTAGCTTGATCTCTGCGTATACCATTGGACATATGTTCAAACCAACTCCGCTTTGTGGAATTCTTTGTATATTGTAAAGCACTTTCTACACCTCAACACATTGTTGCACAAATGCGTCGTTCCTGCAATAATGCAAGTTTGCATAGTTTTGTTTTGCATGTACTTTGTGTCAATGGTAAGGAAAAAGCTTGTCAACGTGGCACCATCCAATAACTTCCTTGCAGATTGACAATGTCCAAACTCCTTGCATGCCGCGCCAACCAAGGAATGCCACCGCTAACGGGTCTACAAAAACTTCTTGTTGCCTATGGAGATGATCTCCTTTTGGTTTCTTCTTTTTCAAGCTTGGATCCATCTTTGCAATTTGCTCAACAAACAACATAAGTAAAATTTGTCTTCCATCAAAAAACACTAACCTTGATAGGTATAGATTACATGAAAAATTGGCAATAGGTTGCCACTTAGACCCTAACTCCCTGCACACGTGCACGTATCAAGACGCTAGGTGGCGTTTGGAAGTCGTTGCATAGTGCAAGAAGTGACAAAAATGGGCTTCACAAGGGCAGCCCAAAACTCAAGTACTCGCAATAGCCCTTGGGCAAGTGCGGATGGAGAGACTGCCAATCTTGGTATGACACAATGACAAAGGGCGCATGCGTGTTGAGAGGGTGACCACAGGTCACGTATGATGAGGGTCTCAAGGATTCGTGCAGGTCAATAGGGAGATCGGAGGTCCGGCAAGGCAAGTGCAAACCTCCTATCCATCCACAAGTCCACCAGCAAGTGCACAAGCCCCACTCAATAAAGGGTCTTTGAGCGCGTGACCACGCCACATGCAACCGCTGTTTCTTTGGCCCTTATTAAACAACCACTTGGCACCAGTGATCCAAAAAATGATTTTCACTTTCAAAACAAGCTGCTAAATACAATGCTAACAAGCTAAAATATTTAAATTTACCACTGAAAAGTTTACATATTTTTTAGCTGCATTTAATAATTGTCAACATTCTTGCTAAACTTAGATAGTTCAAGGAATGCTACTTGGCACAGCTCTAGCAGCGCTCTAACATATGACAACCAAGATTTAAAATTGAATGAAAAGAAATATGAACAACGGAATTTAATGAGGATAAGAGATTTGTGGGAATATTTTGGGATTTTAATGAAGCATGGATCAATGTGACCCTTTAGGAGGTCACAATGCACTAAATGTTTCAACTCTGCAACCACTTATGAGTACATATATTATTTAAGTTATGATTTTAGTGAAATCTCAATGATTTATATTGGATACCAATATGACCCTCATTTACATTTACTATAGTCATGGGATTCATTTTCAGCGGTGATCCCCAAATTTTGAGCAATTACAATGTCAATGTGTCATTTCTGCACTTACCTACAATTAAGTTTAGGTCCACATGGGCTTGTTTGGGGAATTTAATGATATATACAAAATTGTACATCCTTTTTGGGTATCTTTTGTTAAAGTGGCGGTAGAATTCAAATTTGGTAGAGAGGCGGATTCAAATTAAATTGGTGAAAGAGAGGAAAAGGCATCTCCTGCGCTTGTACCCACAATTGCCCTCACCTATTGTCAACCTAAGCTGAGGTCACCACATCTCTCTTTGTTGTTTTTTCCAAAACATTTCAGTACCCGCGGTTGCCCCACTTTTAATTGCCCAATACCCATGATCCTAGTCTTGCGCACTTGCCTCTTTTTCCCTATTTGCATCCAATGATGCATGCGCCCCCTAACCCTTAGTCGTTCTAATCAACGGTTGCCTTGGCCAACTATTCTCATGGTCTTTTTCTTGCGACCCCTTATTTTTGTGCATGCGCTTGGGTCAGCAATCAAAATCGGCACCTGTGGTTGCACCTACCCATTGTCGTCCTTATCAGTGGTCATGCCTTGAACGCCATGTGCCCCACGTGCAACCGCAAATATTTAAGGGCTCCAAGGCGCACCAAAGTCCATTTTCCTACCTTTGGCCATGTGCAATGACTTCCAACAACCTTTTAGTTGCTGGATGCGTGCACGTGGCCTAGAGATTCTATAAATTTGGAATAGGAGTTTTTGCTTTATTTACGTACGACATATTTGCACCCTTTCTCTACACAATGGTGACCATGTCTGCTCCAAAGGAAGGAAGTAGTTCTTCACATCACGCATATGTTCCGAGTTTAGATTGGGACCTCAATCATCCTTATCAATTTGTTCCACAAATATCAGCTCATGCGGAAACTGGGGGCGGGGTTGTACCAAATTTGAAGAAAGCAAAGTCAGCTAACGCAAAGGATTCAAACTACCTTATGCTAAAATATTCAAATTACGTGTACCGCATGGCCGTGGAATGGTACAAACATAAAAGCACTGATGAGTTGGAGAGAAGGTATTTGAGACATCTAGATACCAGCATTAACTAATTGAAGGACAAACTGACGGCCTTATTTCTACATAAATGCAACAACAGTGAGGAATTCATGGACGTGCAAAATATGTATTACAATTGGTTTAGGGCATGGATGGCAAATTGTATACAAGTATGCATTTTCAACATCAAGAAATTCATGCTAGACTTCCGTCTTGAATTGCCAAAGCATATCAAGGGAGAAGCAGAAAAGGAGTTTTGTCAAAAGATGGACTGGCAGCAAAGTGCAGTGAGAAGATTGTCCAAGACAAATATTTGGGGTCTTGAGTGGCAAGCTACTGCTTTGAAAGCTCAATTGTCAAAGGATAGTCCATCTTGTGTAACTTGGATCTCTAGGCAAGCTTGGCTAGAGGCCTTCATTGGATTTGAGAGCCAAGGTGGATACAAGAAAGTGCGCAAATTACGCATTTTTGGAATGAGTAATATCAAAGAACACATAGAATTTGCAAGGAAAGTTTCAAAGACAGTAGACTTGCGTCAAGCCAAGATTGGACGTTCCACTGAGGCACTGGTGATTCCGTTGAATCATCCAAGCATTATCAAAATTCTAGCTGTCCATGACCAAACAATGGAGGCATATACGCTATGGTAGAATTGTGGTAACTTCAAGGACATGATTGTCTTGAACGACATGGTGTATTCAACTATTGACTAGCATGAAATCAAGAAAGTGAAGGAATTTGACGCAAAACAAGTGAAAAATGTTAGCATGCATCAAAGGCGTAAGGCAAAGTTGATGTGGACTTTGGTGTATGTCACAAGTCTTGTGCACAAGGCAGAGGTGCTACACAATGATTTGTCTTCATCAAATATACTTTTTGTTGAAAGGTTAGAATAGGGCATTAGGAGTTTGTTCTAAGCCAAAGGAGATATGCTACATGAGGTAATTAGCATTGGAGAGAGAGCATGTGGTAGGAAGCACTTCATAGAGAGCATTAGACCATGGGCGTAGTTATCCTATATAGTTAAATGAAGGGAGAGTGGTTGGAAGAGTACATAGATGAGAGGGTTTGGAAACACTCTCTTCTCTTCCATTTGTATCTTATACATTTGAATATACCATGTGTGCCTTTGCTCTTCTATCTTCCCTATGTTTCCAATACTTTTCCATTTCCTAGTATATTCAAAGAAGGTTGTAAACATTGGAATTTGTGATTGAAGGATATCTAGTCAAATTTAGGAAGGGTATACTTCACATTACATATACAAATCAAAAGAAGAGAAAAACCATTTAGTCAAGGGTAAGTGGTGGATAGCTCCAGAGTTTTTTTATACGTTTTGGAAAGGAAACCTAGAAAAAAGCCTAGAGATGATGCGGGCGACGCACAAGTTTACGCTGAAGTTAGACTTATTTTCTATAGGGAAGTTGGTGTTAAAGATGAGGGTTGGAATTGATCACAAGTACAACAAGGACTTATTCAGAAATGTTGTGACACAAAGCTACTTTGTAATGAAGTTAAGGGAACTAATGAAGCGTGACGTTGCAAAAAGACCCACTTGCCATGACTTGGTGGCCCAACTCATGGGCCCTCCGCGGTTCATGAATCCTCTTGAATTTGTTTTTTGAGATGCTGTACTATAGTATAGAACTAGGACATAGTTTCATTGATTATTGTAAAGACAAATATGTACCAAATAGTTTTTGGATAGATCTAAAGCATTTGTATAAATGCAATGTGGAAATTTGTTATTTTTTTAACATGATTTGCTCATTTTTGAATATTGTGGATGATGAATGATGGAGTTATTGTGTTGTTGTATGTAGGGACAATGTAGTTGAAAAATGAGAGTGCAGGGTACTATAATTATATGCATTATTTAATGAGTGTTTGACATTACAAGTGATTGAGTTCTTTATGTACATTATCAAGGACAATTTTGGGGATGGGCAATTTAATATTATACATAAGGGCATGTTTGTAAAGGGTTTGGATTTTGTCAAATTCCCAACCAGTGGGTAGTATTAGTAGTGCAATAGTGTGATAATAACATAGTGTATTTGAGATAGAATGATATCGTAGAGAATGAATATATCATGTTAAACCCATAAAGGGTTTTGCATTTAGGGTTTAAAGTTCAAATAGAATGGTTGCTTTTGTTCCAAATATCATGAAGTTTTGAAATAACCTACTTTTGAATATCTCAGTGCAAGATTTTTCTCTATACTAATAGAATACAACAAAATAGAAAAATCATGAAATGTTAATACATAGGTTGCAGTAAGATTAATTTAAAGTGTCAAAACCAAAAAATTTAGTTCCATACATTGCTTGATTATCTGACATGAGATTTGTGAACTTCTAATTTTTTAAGCAAGTTCTTTTGAAGTTATTGTTCATACTATAGAAAATGAAGTTACTTATTGTTGGAATAATTTAATAGATAAAACTACTTGTTCTCCATCTTTTAAAGAAATTGTAAATTCATGCATTAGAAATTGAGAAAAACCTTAAATCATTTAACAAAAATCATGTCTTCAACAATATAAGAAGCTGGTATGTGGTTCAAACAAAGAAAATGAAGCTTTGCAAATTCTCTTTCTCAGCCATGTCATAGTTTTGGAATTTATTGTAACCCTTAAGGCCCTAATGGTCCCTTAGGGGCCATGTGGAGATCCGGGTATGTTTTGACAACTAAATTTTTTTCTGTGATTTTTTAAAACTATTATGGAAGATGGAGAATTAAAAGATCTAAGTGGGAAATTGGAAAACTAATTTTGTCTTCATTCCAACATTTATTGAAGCAGTTATGCATGAAAAATTAAGTAGTAAGTGCAAATCCCGTAGCTTAATGTATAGGACATTGCATTTTCTTAATTTGTACTTGAATTATTATGAAGAGATACATGCACTACCGGAGATTTGGGTGAATATATGAAAGGATTATTTTAATTCTCACATCCAAAACAACTACAACAAATGATTTAAAGTCAAAATTCACTTTCAATCAAATTCATCCTTACATTTAATAAATTTATAAAATTTTGATATGTTTTGCTAGAAGACACATTCATTTTCTATACACTTTATCTTTTTGATAAGTTTGATGGAAAACTCAAATTATTGTGATTTTCTGAAGCTAAATGTGGAAATAAAATCATATCAATTAGATTGACTATTTAAAACAATATGTAATTTCAACCAAAAATGAATGGTTGAATGAGAAACATAGTTTTGTACTTAAAAATGAATTTAATGAATATAAAATATGAATGAAAAACACACCATGTTCTCATATTTGGAATCTAAGCTTGTAGCTGTTATTGACATTAACTCTTTTGATTTCTGACTTTTTTTCAAAAAAAATACATGGTTTATGAATAAATCTTGTCAAACTTCCTTTTCTCAAATTGAACTGCGTACTAAATATTGCTATTCTGCAAGTTACAATCATGGTTGAAAAATGCGCATCCACTTTTTGGATATAGTGACCATTAAGTGTTAAAATGCTATAATGGTGCTTCATGTTTCAACATTCATCAACATACTGGATAGTACATATAAAATAAGCACATATTATATGTCTAGAAATTGGTTTTCATCCACATTGTGGCAATTTCATCCAAGTTCTTTTTGAAACTTTGAAGCTTTTTGGCAATTTCATCCAAGAAAACGTGGTTTTTTTCCGCTGCTCTTGGTTCCATTAAAAAAGAAATTGGTGCAATTTTGCCTCTAAATTGCCAAAAACAAAAATTATGGCCTCCAGGCGACTAGCAATTGATTTGCATCAGCACTTGCCCTTTTCACAACCAGCAATTGTTGCCCTCTGCACTCGCTCCTTCCACAACTGCCCATGTGCACTTGCCCCTTCCACAAGCAACGGTTGCTGCCATGTGCACTCGCCCCTTGCAGGACCGCCCAAGTGCACTCGTCCCTTTAAGAACCAACAATTGCTGCCATGTGCAATCGCCCCACTCGCGACTAGTGGATGCTCCCATGTGCACATGTGATTGAGCGGGTTAGGGTACCAACCCAAACTTGCCCAAGGCGAGTGCCAATATGTATCCGCACTTGCCCGAGGCAATCGCGAGTAAATGAACTGGTGCCACTTTGCAACTATGGGTACATAAGGACCACATACAAGGGACTACGGGTCTCAGCTATTCCCCTCTGCATGACAACTTTCACTTGCCTTGATGTGGCCAACTACGCGCACGTGAGGGGGATAAAGACTCTTTTGGGAGGGGGGAAGTTTTGCCCTTTTTTACCACATCTTGGTCTACACTAGCATTTAGGGTCCAAGGCCAACACATCAGAGGTTTGACTTAGTGTTTTCAATAGCACTAAGGTATTTCAATGATCATTATGGTGAATGTGATGGAAGAATCACGTCCTTCTAGACCAAGAGCAATGATAGCCTTAGAGAGGAATGCCATTTGAGACAAGATACAAGATTGTAAAGGAAAAACATAGAAGAAGAGTGTGCCAATTTTGTTGAATCTGAAGATGAAGGCTTTTAGAGGTTGGAAAACAAAACTAGAAACTTGGAGGTACAAAATAGTCAAGAAATATGTGGATTAGTGCCACATTGACAAGTGGCTTCCTCTCTGTTGCCACAAGTGGCACTTGAACCAGAATAAAGCAAATTTTGGATATGCCAAAGATGAAGAATTCAAGAACAAATGTTGCAAAGTGTGGCGGCAGTTATATTTGGAGGCCTCAACTTATAGAAAGGATAATTTCAATTTATTTCTTCTAAGAATGGTGTATGCTGAACTAATATTATAGAAGAAGGTGGATTGGACAACATGAAATAAGTTTCCAATTGCAGTGCATCCAATGGAAGCATCAATTTTGAGGGGTGAAGAACGTGCTGTTTGGAAGGAGATGTTGTCTTCTGTGAAGCCTAGAAAATCATTTGTTCTAGATGATTTGGTGCAATGGTCACCTTTTTCTAGCAAATATGAGCACACCCATCCATAGGATGGTTACTCTTTCTTTAGCAATGATGACGATGACAACACCGCCATGAATATAGAAGACAAAGAGAACTGTGCAACCCAGCAAAAGAGGAAGTGGGAAGATGATTCAATGATACTTCCAAGTGCTCTAAGAATATCAAGGAAAATGTGGCTTATGAACTTGGAACACTTAGTTTGCAACAAAAGCATGTAATTACTGGTAGCGACAGCAATTTAGAGGACAATGATTCTATGTGGATTGCAAAAATAAAGAGTACTAAGATATCTCTACATGCCAAGATTGAGGAGTTGAAGAATATAAGGGAATGTGAAGCATATTGGAACACCATGAATGTATTGAAGCAAAGACAAAAGGCTTTGGGGGACATCATTAACTAGAGAGAAGGATATTAATGAATTGAAGAGAAAGCGTGACTTGTGTGAGGAAGGACGTGGTCATGCAAAATACATCTCTAGAGATGTCTACGCTCAATGGGAAAGTAGACTAGCAACCGCTTGAAGCATGTATGAAGATGTAGTACAAAAGAAAGGAAGCTTGAATATGGAATCATATAGATTGGAAGAAATTTATTTAGAGGCCGCCATTGAACAGGTCCTTGAGGTGGACAAAGAGAGCAAGTACATTGCATATGGGTGTGAAATTGAACATGTGTTAATGCTTGATAAATGTGTACAATTTCATGAGCAAAGAATAAAACTATTGGACTATGAGTATGTTGATCTAGCGGCAAAGAATAAAGGGCTACGTGAGTTGTTTGAGTGGACAAAGGCAACAAAAGGAAAGACATGTATAGAGTTAGAAAAGATTGTCCACAACCTTTGTGGACTAATTTTCTCTCATGAGAGAACCAAAATGTAGAAAGTACTGAATAAAACATGAGAGACAATGTTGTAGGTTGACAATTGTCAATTTTGACTATGCAAATAAAAAGTGTTGACGTACATTTCCTTGTACATTGTAATCTTGGTGAAAATGTTGTACAAAATAGTGTGGAGTATTTTTGAGTTACCTACTTACCTAACATTACATAGTATGAAGAGTTTGGATGTTTGGTAGGGTAAATCGTAATTGCAATTGATGTATGAATTTTCATGTATAGTAATACAGTGCAAGTGTGAATTATAGATCCTACTATGAATCTATGATTCAAGAAATGATTTGATTTCATGCCAACTTATTTCTAGATGTCAAATTAGTTTGATTTTCAAAATACAATATTGAAAGCAAACCCACAAAGTCTAAGACTCTCATGGCATGTAGCTTGAAATAACAGACTCTGAAATACCATTTCCATAGAAAAAAGTCAATAGTTTTAAAAATTTCATATATGTGTCATAGCACAAGAAAGTAGTTATCTTCAAACTAGTGTTTAAAACAAGCAAAAACACCAATAAGATGACTTGTTTATTGTTCCGCATGGATTTAGTTTGTAGCTCCTAGAGAATTAGCCATAACAAGATCCAATGATCCCTTCTAACACAAAGGCACACATAAACAAAATGATAGACCGGAAGTTCTACTTGTGTATTGTATCTAACTCCAAATCCTGTCTCTTGCCCATACAAACTACTAAAACTATCCGTCAATTTGGAAGGAGTATTTGAAATCCTATAGCTCTCTTGGATGCGGTTACTCCATATGGTAACTAGTTTAGAAGTTTAGCCTCTATATCAGAGGGTTCTACTTTTAGAATTTAGGAAGAATGCATTAAATCCTACCCTTCTAGAGATTAGAGTGATTGTAGTACCACTTAAATAAAACAACAAAGAAAACAAAGACAACAAGAGGTAAGTATTCCTTTACGGCAGATTCAAAACCATTCTAGAATTGTTTCGGATCATCAAGTCACACAGGAAACCCCTACCACTTTGATTAACTTCAACAACAGATCTATTTGGATCTAGTTCCCTTGGCTGAGATTGGTAACTGGATAACTAGAAGAACTCTATTCCTTTGTTCACCCCACTTTTGACTGTAGTGGATCCTCATCAACCTGTCAACAGACATAAATCCGGAAATCGTCCAGATCAAACCAAGTGTAAAGGTGGTTATTCCTCATAGAAGTGTCTCAGCCATGAACCAAACAAAAGTTACAACACGATATTTGATCAGTATGGAGTTATGCAGGTAAATGTGGAGTGTCAACTAGCATGAATTTCAGCTATATTGGTAAGCATTTAGCCTCCTCTCGGTATTATTTCATTATATTTTTTTTGCTAACTTCAGAAATAGCATTCAATCTAGATATTTCTAAATTTTGAAATCCTTATCTAATGGAGTTCACTTTTTGGTTCAATTTTGTCAATCACACTTGTGCTTTGTAGTACTTCATTTTGTTATACAATTATTTGAAAAACTTAAAGAGTATACCCACAAACTTCATTACATACTTTTCCTTTTGTTATATTATCATGTATGCATGATTTACTTGCAATGTATTTTGAAAGTTTATGAATTATATTTTCCATTCAAACTTTGTAAAATGCAACAAAAAGAACAAGTATTTATCTTTTTTTTATTAAGAAGGGCAAATTTTCTTTTCACATTCTCATTTATGTGTTAAAAAAGAAATTTTGGCATGCTTTGTCTTGCAAAGTTATTATTTCAAGGCATTTCATGTCAAAGTTTTTTTTTCTCAATAATTTTGTATTCCATGTTCCTCAGATTGTATATTGTGCATTTTGTTACCTTATTCTCACATCATAGCTCATATCATGGTATGTGCAACCATGTGAGTTGCTTGCCCTAAATATTGTTAGTCTTTTTTGTAAATTGCAATGGTTGCATTGCCTAACATGTATGACAAAGCCTTTTGATTGTATTGATACTTTTTTTACAATGCATTCGATTGCAAATTCTGATAAAATGTGTTCTTAAGAAGCAATTTACCCACATTTTGCCAAGATGTGTTATTCATGTGATTATAGACTTATAGTGAGGAACATGATTTCTAAAAGTCATGTGCACCTAGTTTTGAAACTTTAGATCAACCATTGACATTTCATGAACATGATAATTCTCTACTTCCATGGCTTTTTCATATGCTATTAGTTAATAAGTGCTAAGACAAATCCAATCTATTTCAAAAATAGAGGTTGTGATCACAAACTTTGGAAAAAGTATATGACAATTTGGATAGCTTGGTTGGCTATTTATATATATGTAACCCAATAAATGGGGTTTAAAAAGTTGTTGCCGATAGATGCTTCTTGTAATCATTGTCCCAATTTGGCTAGTTGGGACAAATGGTATATATTAATACATATTTGCAAATTAAAATGGAACTTAATTCTTGCTTGATGTGTACATTGTCCAATTGCATCACCATCATAAATATCAGCATGTAATTGCAAAAGCGTCTATTGCATGTGCATTAATTGTAACATTTTTTTTATTCTTCTTTGTCCAATATGTTGTGTGCATACTAAGGTACTTACCACACTTGTAATATTTTTATTTAATATTTGAAGTACTATTTTCTTTTACAATGGACCATTCCACATAGTAGTAATTAACCAACTACTAACATGTACATATTCAATGGAACACTTGCAAATAGATACTATTATTAGATCAATCACTTCATCTTACCTTTTTTGCAAACCATATTTTTGATGTTAGATTAAGGAATTGCTATATCATAAATGGAGATCTATGTGCTATGAGTTTTGTCCTAGAATTCTTGTCAAAATACTAAACTTCACTCATAACCGTATACATAGGGCCTCATACTTGAACATTTTAAGTTTGAATCAATTGAAAAGATGTTTTTGTAGATTTTCCATTGATTGCAAGTTTAAATTACTTCCCACTTGTAACATCTTGCCCTATTGTTCATGGCTCACCGCTTCATGCTCACAACATATATCTTCCTAATGCATTACTACGTTATATTCTTGCCACTCATTTGACATCATCAATTCAATATCTTCAAATTTTTGTACATCTAACCTCCATTGTTATAAAAGACTATTTTACCATAGGCAAATTTTACAAGGCGCAAAGTTTGTCTATATCTTCATGTGCTCAATTGGCAAAAGTTGTTACTTTTGAATGCAATGTGTGGTGCAAAATCATGCTCCCTCAATTCATTAGGTATTTCTCTAAATGCTACTTCATACTTTCTTCTAAGTTAATTTTTTTATTTTATCACTTTTAGTGTTTGCAATCCTCTTGAAACATTTTTCAACATTGGACATAAATATACTCACTTCTTTAAACAATGTGATACTTTCCTTGTTTGTCAAACTCTACTAGGTTTGCCAAGAGTTTTTTTACCTATACAACATGTAACTATATGAGAATGATTCTCTAGGTCTGCCAAGAGTTTTTCTACCTATACAGCATGTAACTGTATGAGAATTGTTCTAATGCAGTTCCATGCTTTGTTCAATAATCATTGACTAACTCCATATCAATTACAAGGGTGTCATTTATAATATGTGTCATTTTTCCACAACAAAGCTTTGCTATGTTTACCATTTTTCTTAATTATACATAATAAAAGCTTCTTTACAAAAGCACGTACCAATTCACTTAGACTATGTCAATGACTAGCATTGATGCGAAGAGATTGCACACCATGCAACATAATTCAATATTTGCATGTATTGTAATTTATCATTAGCGATGCCCACTTATTGTTCAACAACTAGAACTCATAATTATTGTCGCTACTGCATCCTACATTTAAACATTTGCAAATTTTTGTCTTTATTTCCATGTCCCTTCCTTTTAAGAAAAAGTAAGAATTGTCTGTAAAGTTCTAATAGTTTGAATAGTAAGAATGGACTTTGTCAACATTATATACTTCCGGTTTCCACGCACCAACCACTGCATGAATGTTCACCCAATCTGCTTTTCATTGCACCAATGTTCACCCAATCTACTTATTTGAATGTATCAAAGTCCATTTGCCGCTTTATTGAAGGACTTGTGTCCCACCCATTGTATAATCCTTCATCCACGCCTTTTCTCTTTGCAAGCTTGGGCCATTGAAAGCAGAATTTGTTATTGTTTAGAGAGCCCACATCAAAATTACATATAATTTTGCTAATCTCAACCATACAAGATGTGCACTATCAATAGAAGTTTTCATAGTTATAGAGTATCTTTTTTTGTAGTCTTATCAAATACAAAATGGTTGACTTGGGCATAAATAACATTGTTTAATGAACATTCCTTCTTCTTGGTCTTTCTCATCTGTAAGTGTCTATGTCTTTACCAAAAACATGGTATCAAATATATGATGTGTTTTTGGCCAATTTTTTTTACTAGCACATTGTTTTGCACCTTTGTATTACCAATGGCAACTTTCACCTTCTACCAAAATGTGCTCACTACAACATATATTTCCTTGCATTTGTTAGTGGCATCCACATTTACCACACTCTTTATATTTCATTATCTTTGAAAACTCAAATTTCTAACAAATAATCAATCAACAAAATGCCATGTTACCTACTTCACGTCTTCTAGAATTTTTACTTGATTTATCCTTAATGGTTAAAATTTTGCAACAGTATTTTCTCCCAATGTCAAAGTTTGTGTGTGGTGTGACATGGTATCTGCATTGTACTCTATTGTCACCTTCATTGATTGAATCACCTATTTTGCAAATTTTGTAATGTGTGGCATACTTTTGTTGATGCGCTCTCAAGCCCATATGCCTCGCAGCCCTAGCTTTGCTAGATTTTTTGGTATTTGTAATAGCAAAAGTCTCTCACTCCGTATGTTCATCACCTTATTTGCATATACACTAAACAACTATCTATCACTGCCATTTTTGTTCAATGTGGAAACAATGACATGAACTTTGGTGCACTGCTAGCTTTATGTCTATTTTATGGATGTGGCTTGATTAGTGCATCTCTAACCTAGCAACGGCTATAGCTTGGCACATGAATTTGTTTATGCATGAGTTGTTGAAATAATCTTTTGTTAAAGTCTTCCTTACATG
Organism: Ulota crispa; assembly: GCA_963920765.1. Classification (NCBI taxonomy): domain Eukaryota; kingdom Viridiplantae; phylum Streptophyta; class Bryopsida; order Orthotrichales; family Orthotrichaceae; genus Ulota; species Ulota crispa. Next base: position 517,492 of record OY987251.1, on the reverse strand, counting down.
TCTAGTCAACTAGAGCCTATCATATTTTGTTAGTCTAAATAACATCTATTTTTTATCAAAAAAATATGCGCATTTTCTTTTAGTGTCTACAAAAAAACCTATGCTACTCTTATGAGCAAACTTATGATTGTAGAGTGATATTTCCTACTACAACGTGTAATGGATGGACAACTCTTTTAAACTATGCAACTTGTACAATTTTCCCTCTTCAACACTACATTTGATGACTCCCATATTTTCCTTTCTAGGAGCATTTTGGCCTTTGATATATTGATTGGAACTTGTAGATTATGCAAAATCTTTTCAAAAAACCATTCCAACATCACCTACAAGAATCATTTAGATATTTTCTAATCCATTTTTACCAACAAAATGTATTGAACAAACGTCTCCGAGAGTTCATTGTATCTTTGTCTTCCACAATTCCCTATTGCAAATCTCTATTCTATCAACACAAATTTGTGACCACATTGTTGGTAATTCTTGTAATACTCAACTTCAATTATCAAAATAAAACAAATTGGATCTTGAACACTTCAAACTTATAGTAGCATGGAAAAAGTTTGATTATTCCTTGTACTATAGTTTCATAACTACAAACACCAACTTACCTAATTTACATGTCCTTTGCAAAGAACATAAGCACAATCATTTAGAATGCAACATTTCTTAGTAAAGACATCATTTTGTGATTTGCAATCTGCATTTAAAAATATCATTGATAAGTTCTCTAAACATATGCACACGCACATTCACAAACTTTATTGTGCAGTGTTTGCCTATAGCAAGTACCATCATGTTATGATGATATCTACTTTTTACAATATACTCTAAACATGTTAATCACTTTCTCCTCTCCCAATGCAAGTAAGTTAACCAATGTTACTTGTAACATTTACTTTACTTTAATTCTAATTACATCTTAACATCAAAATTGCTAGAGTTGTATAATTCATCAACATTGCTAAGCAATTATAGTGAGCTCTAGGATATGAAGACTTGACCTAATACATTTGGAGTATTGCCATTGTAGACATTAGGAGCGTCTCAAAACACTTTTATGAAGACATTGCAAATGTATAGTTAACAACAACAAAGATGCAACATGTTGCTTTCCAATTGTTCACTTTCCAAGTAAAATCAATCACAAAGTCCAAGGACATACAAATCTTGAAATGCCAGTTGCAACTCCAATGCCACCATCTCTAGGGATTGCAAAGTCTAGTGTTCTAATGTAGACTACTAAAAATACATTAGCTACAGGAAGATCCAACAACTATCAACTACTTGGACTTATTGCACTGCTAAAGAGCTTTGACTGTCTACCATAAACCATACTTAACGCTATTGTCCCTTGAAAAGATGTTGCCAAGACTACTTTTATCGTTGCATTCTGCAAAACATTATGCATTAGTGTATGAAGCTCACTATATCTATTAGAGACTTTATTGTACAAGCCACTAGGAAAAAAGAAGTTCTAGACAACAAGACAAACAATATATAATAATGCAAGCTGGAGAACTTTATGATCTCCAATTCTCTAGCTACATTCTAATCAGATGATATCTTTTGTGATCAATTTTAAAGGAACTTTTGATCGGAATAAGATGTGTAAATAATTTGATGACCAATTAACCATCAAAACCAAGCCAAGACATCCTTTGTATGTCAAAGAACCATAGACAATATGCACATATATAGTTATTACTCTTTAGCAAATCCATCTATGAATCTTAGGATAATATATTTGAGAATTATAGCCAATATTGTTCTGTAATGCAACTAACAACTAACACATTGAAATCTCCTCAAACACAAAAATTGTCTGTTGATTATGTAGAGAAGAATATAACGTATGAAAAGGTAAGCAAGAGTGAATTGCAGATCATGCACTCACAAATCTATGATGTTGCAATAATGACAAAGATATGTTTTGAAAATGAATTGTAAAAATTTCAAGCTAAAAAAATAATGACTAATGGGCAAAGTACAAGTAACGACCTCCTGTTGAATTCTACAGAGTCAACTAAACCCAACAAGTACAACCACGCTTGACTATTAACAATAAAGAGCTGCAACAAAATATGAATTGGTGCCAATACATCTTCCTTGATCTATCACCTTAAATTGGATTTAGCTAAACAAACAATGATGTGCACAGGCAATCCATCACCATGTCTTTGAAACCAAATGAAAAAAAAATTATCCATGCAACCTCCCAATTATATAAACCACCTTGTTGCTCTAATCAACACATTCCTCACTTAACAATATGGAAAACAATAGACAGATTTGTATCCAAAATCCCTTCACACCAACTCCTACCCAAAGAGATTCTCGAGACAACATTGTCTCTAGAATCCCCACGGTCCAACTTTGACCCTAGGGGATTCTAGAGACAAACTTGTCTCTAGAATTTCCACGATCTCCTTTGTTGCCACTGTCATTGGTTTCAAATTATGAAAAGCCTTCATTGTGCTTTATTTAGGTAGCATGGAAATCTTAGAGTTTGCCATGGAAAGAATGCTCCCTTTGATTGAATCATGAAAGCAGTCTAGTCAAATGTTTGAGAGAATTTACAATGAAATTGTTGTTGCTTCTACGCAAAATCCATTGATATAGCAAATTGTAGCATCTAGAGTTGTAATTTTCTTGAAGCTAATTAAAGAAAATGATATACAATGTCAAAAGAGTATTCTATGTAAAAAAACAAGAAGATATTAAACACACCATGGCATAGATTTCAAGATCAAGTTAAGTGCCAATTGAACAAGTAGAAATCAATGGCTTCAAAAGATTATACACAAATATATGGAAGAAAGCTTTTTTTCTCTAGACCTTTGATCTCAACTCTAATTTTTTAGTATGCTTCTATGGTTTTTTTATTTGTATCACTATGATGAATGAAATTGAAAGAGAGCATTATAATAAAAAGGCGCAAAGTGTAGTGTCATGACTTTGAAATCCAAGCCTCACTAGCTAAACATCATAGTTGTAGGCATTTCTTATGAATTAGAGTTGTTGATCAACAAAAAATTCATTATTTCTAGTTCATGAGACTTCCCAAACATTGGTTGATTTGCCACTTAAAACCAGTGAGCTTGATATGTTTATATCAATCTCATTGTTATGCATTGGATGCTTACGCATTGTGGAAAATCAATTGACTTTCTAAATCACAATTGCAAAGACTTCCCCAAAAGACAATTCTTTCACCGGGTTGACTCACACTACTCCAAGCCATTCAAAAGTACAAGAGAGTACCTGCAAGAACTTTGAGTTGCTCCAAAACTAAGCTTGCACTTGCTATAGCAACAATTGAAACTTGCATGCGTCTTTCTCCTTCCAAGTTGTCCTCCCACCACAATTGTCTCCTCAGCTTGCACACCTCTTGGGTTGCACAATCATTCTTCTTCCACAACCGTCCAAATGACCAGCTCCACTCCTCTAAAGCTAGTCAATGTTGCAATGACCAAGTGAAGGCCAACAAGATCTGAGTTGCCCGGCCATGTTTTTTGCCACTTCCCATCTATAGTTTTGCAACTCCAAGTCTGCAGCAACCAATGACAAAAGAATTCAGCTATCCATAAGTCTAAGAGGTCATACATCTCAGCTTCCTTATTCACAGCTATGTGCAAGCAAAATGATTTGACAATGGAGCCTCAGCCTCTGTGTTGATGCTGCATTGCCATGTAGAGCTCAAGATGAAAGAACATAGATGTGCATAGGCAACTCTCGACCACGTCCTTGAGGCCATGGTTGGGTGGACTTGCTTCTTTCAGAGTCCCAATTCTAGAGACCAACTTGTTGCTAGAATCTTGACAATCATTCCACAGCAATGTTGTTGTAAGTCCAAAAAGAATATGCATGTGCATTTCTATACCAGGCGCACCATGGTCACTATCCAAAGAAGGCAACTACATACAACAATAAAAGGTCCTTTTCCTATTACCTCCACTCTTCTAGTGGCACTTGCCACACTCCAAGCACCATAACATTGCATGATAGAGACAAACATGCTTTGCAATTTTCAAACCACATTACAAGCAAAAGATGGTCATTTGCATCTACCGTTGTTGTTTTCAAATAGCTTCACAAACGTAAGGTCCTCACGTCTGCAACTGCAAGTCTCTAAATCAATCCAAAAGCAAATGAGCTTGCATTTAACTTTTTTGGAATCAACAAGGGTACTATCTTGTATCCACTAGCCATAACGTACTTAGGTGCATAGGCACATATCCACTCAGGTTTGGAGATGCTACAATATTGAAATCCTGCTCACAACTCTAGTATGCGATTGTTGCCAAGAATCACCCCCACCTTATCAAGCTTGCTCCTACTCCAACTGCCTCTTCCAATTGCACTTTTGATGGTTTGCAGGCTTATGGTTGTAGCATACCCTTGTTTGTCGCCCAAGCATTTTGAATTACAAACTCACACTCTTTGCTCCCACTACAACCCACTCCTGCATGTGTCAACATTTATGGCAACAAATATGCAAGGCTTGATGCTAAAGTCTAAGTTGTCTAGTAGTTTTGTGTATAAACTCTTTAGCAAGCTCAAAGTAGTAGCCGCTCTCATTTTACTGTACTCTATCCAACCTTGGCTTGCGCAAATGGATTGCCTCTCAATCTGCACCACCTAGAAGTGGAACAACTTTGACCTTATGCAGCATTAGAAGCTCATACAAGCCAACCTATTGATGCACAACTTGTTGCAGCAACAAAGTCTCCACAATGTGGCCATAGTTTGCACTGCCTCCAGAATCTCTTCTTGGTGCAACCTTGCCAACTAGAGTAGAGATGAAGATTGAAAGCCCATAGATGTGCATCGCCAACCCACGACACCATCCTCAGTGCCACGGTCAAGCAAACTTGCCCCTCCACCAATTCAATTCTAGCAACAACATTGTCGCTAGAATTTGGATGGTCAGTCATTATATATATATATTTTTAAATTGAATATGTTTTTTTTTCAATTTACAATACTAAAAATTGGATTTGTTCAAATGCCACCCTATGTATTTCAATAATTCAAATGACAAGAGATACCTCTACAATTCCACGGTCTACGGTCACCATTGACAAAGGTAGGCCTCTACATTGGTTATAAATCTCATGCTCATCCGGAAGGGGCAGAGACATAAAAAATTTGGCCTCAAAGTGCACCAATTGTGGCACGTGCCCTATTGAGGCGAGTATGAAACTAGGCAGCCAAGATACAAAAGCATTGCACTTTTAAATTTGGTTCAAAAGCAAAGGCACATACCTCCTCAAGTTTGGAGATGCCCCAATGTTGAAGTTGCAATTGCAATTCTAGCAATTGTTGTGAAGAGTTGTTGTCACCTTTGTGAAGCTTGCTCCCTAAAACAACCTTCCCCTCCAAATACAAACAACCAAAATTGTAGACTCTCCAATTGCAAATGTGCTTGGGTGCAGATATACACTTTCACAATAAACGTGCATGCTGCAAATTCACAATCCTACCACAAACTACTACTGCAATTGTTGACTTGCCAAATTGCAAATTTGCACTCTTACAACAAGCGTATGGGGTTGCAAATTTATGCTTTCAACATGGACGTGGCAGGCTATAATGCTAAACCCTAAAACCACAAACTATTGCTCAAATGGCTGACAAGTCAGGCTGCAAATTCATTGATCAATTGCCAAACTTGGAAGCCTCAAGTAAATGCATTCTACTCCTTCCAACTTGAATGAAAGATGCATAAAAGAACCTTGAGCATATCACAAAAGCAAGGTCACTTGTGCCGTACTCTCTACCCCTTGCAAAATGTGGCTACGATGCACCACCTCCTTGCCGGAATGCCCCACCACCTCCTTTTGCCGAAACGCCCCGCCACCTCCTTTCATGAAAACGCCCAACAACCTGCCGCCGCTTGCCTTGCCCTTTCTAATGCTGCATGTGATGCTCTTCTTGCTCTAGTTGTGTACTTGTATGCAATACACTACAGCAATGCAACACTACAAGAGGGCCTTCTTAAGATCCGACGCTCACCCAGCTTGTCATAGCCACTCGTGACCCACTTGCCAAAGTCATGCGCCTACCAAAACCTTGTCGCTGCCTCTCAATTTGCGATAACAAAGTTCAACCAAAGCACTCGCTTGCTGAAGCCTCCGAGGCTGTCTCCCGGGCTATTTCCGAGTTTGCAAAGTTGAAACTCAGCCACAGAGAGCAGCCTTTGCCTCGCCCCCCTCCAAACTGCAAGTTGCCAATTTTGCCAATTTTGCCAAGTCTGACACAAGTATCGACGCGTCTTGAAGACCAGCCGCTTGTGGTTTAACCCTAAAGATGATTCAACTTCTAAGTGTGAAGTGTAAACGGCTAAAATTTTGAGATTTCATTTTGTTCCCTCCTAGGAATTTAATCATTTTTTCAACAAGCTACATGTGTAAGACTATCTTTTGAAGGTCAAGGGCATGTTAAATTCTAATGAATGAGTGTGCAAATGTAGTGCTGTGTTTACCAATGTTTACGAGTAGAATTCTTGTGCCTAGAATTTGGACCATAATTAAGCTTCATAATTGAAAGTGCACAATGCTCTTAGTGAGGGAAAATACAAATAAAAACCTATTACATACTTCATCTTTTCAATGGAGAATGTGTTGCTATGAACAAACACAATTAAGAGGCTTTCAATCTTGATATTTATAAGTTAAAAGATAATCTAAATGAAATGTTTTATATTGAATCTCACCTAGGTGTTGTGTAGTCCAAATATTGCATATGTAAAAGTTGAGAAAACTACTCAAAAGTAGACAAAGGAGCAATGTCAATTTGGACATTTTTTGTCAATTAGGGCATCCTGAGTTGGACGCTTTTATGTCAATTTTGACATATTTTTGTCAAATTTTTGTCAATTTGGACGTGTCACTATGGATAGTTTTTTTGTAGTATCCTACCTCAAAAAAATTGCAAGATTAAGTTAGATGTGACTAATGTGATTAATGCCTTTGGAAAGCATTAGCCACATTAATCACATTTTACCAAATCCTCCAAATCATTTACCTTTTGATTCACAAGTTGGTCCAAAACATCCCACAACTTGCATGAAGTCCAAAACAAGCATTCAAATTTATAGAAATGGGCATGTCAATTCCATTTCTTCATTGATTGGGGGTTGGAAATTAAAAGAATTAATAAATTGTGAAAATTTCTAAAACTGTTTGTTGTTCAAGCAATCTTGCAGTTAGGTGTTTTGTGTAATCTACATACTATATATGTAAAATCTGAGAAAATTTACCCACCTCTACCCAAAAATTTGTGCATGCAAAATTGAGTTAGATGTAGTTAATGTGACTAATGCCCTTGGAAAGCATTAGTCTCATGAGTCACATTTTGAACTTAATTTACTCTTTTGTTGTAAATATGAAGCATTTTTTGTTCCTTTAAAGTTAATTGACTTTTGTTTATTTTGAGTTTTTTGTTTGTGTCTAAGTAGTTCTCTTCTCCTTATTTGCCATAATTAGATTATGTTGATTTCTTGGCTAGATGGAGCTCAAGTTTTTTTTGTTTATAACTAGTCTTGTGAACCTGTTTACCAAGGTAAATGAATAGTGGTGAGATTTTAAGTGGGGACTCAATGTATTTGTTTTTTCATGTCAATCTATACCTCTTCTAGGTATAAATTTAATTTAAAATTTAAAAAATATTCAAAGGGGGTTTTTTGGATTTTTTTGTCTCTCTCCCCACCCCATTTTATTCAATTTAAAAGCCTTAAATGTCAGAAAGGCCCTTTGCAATCAATTCAATACGGGGTGTTTTTCTTTTATTTGGAATGGATCCTCACCTCTATTTCATTTGAGATCAACAAAGAAGTTGGAATGTAGATAAACGCAATTCTAGTGAGCTATTTTGGATCCCTAGTCAAAAAAAATTATTGGTAGCAAATGCCAAATATATGGCAATGTATCTACTATGCTTTTGTGACGTTTAGGAGTTAAGAGCTATCTATTAAGGTTTATTGAGAATGGCCTTTCATCTTCCAAATATCAGGTAACCAAAGAGACAAGTTGCATCATGAGTTTTTTTATAAATGTTAAAATACCCTAAAGTTTTGAAAAACTAGTAGTAGTAATTTTTTTTAAATTCAATGGCTAAATTCAAATGGGGTATTTTGAAGAATTTCCTTTTTCTCAAATCAAGTTTCTCACAAAACTTGTATTCTTACAAGTATCACATATATGCTATAAAAGTTTAAATCTTACATGATAATTTTAAGGGAATAGCATTATTTAACCCCTAAAGGACCATTGTCACTTTAGGGGACATTTGGGATTTTGGGCATGTACCTATGGCTAAACTACTTTGCGTGATTTTTTGATACTTTTATTGAAGATGACAAATTATAAGATTTGTGTGGGCATCTAATTTTTTCTTCATTTTGACAATTATTGAAGAAGTTATGCATGAATAACTGAAAACAATGGAGAGTCAGGCAGAAAAAAAATTGCAATTTTTTAAAATAAAATTTTGAAACTAATTCTTTAGATTTTTATGAATTTGGGAAGCTTTGAATCATTCAATTTTGATAAATGAGATGAAAGTTATGAGAAGTTTTAGTTTGCGGGTAGGTATGGGACTTCCAAACCTCCATTCTTTTTCCCCCTTGTAAAACTTGTTGCTTTACTTTTTTGAGCTCTTTGTGTAGTTTTTTTTAGACTTTTTTTGTGCCGATTGTAGTAAACTAATATTCCTTGGTTTTCACCATTTGGATCAATGTAATTCATATTTCTAAATTTTACATAAATCCTCCAATTTTGCCTACTATATATGCAAATTTCATGACCTTATGACATTGCAAGATTTTGCAAAGTATGATCCACACCTCCGTTTCATTTGAAAATTCTCTCACACATACCTAACTTGGTTTTCTACATGAAAAAAATAAAGCTCAATTTTGAGTAGAGCAATTTTTTTGATACAGGAGAGGTCAAAGGCTTCTGAAATTTGTGGGCAACAGTGAAAAAAACTTTTTTTTTCACTTCAGATGTGAACATCTCACTCTTCTACTTCTTGAATGAGCTGATTTTTTACCCACAAGTACCTCCCATAGTCTAGGGCAAGATCCTACGGTTGGATTTCCAAAAAAACCTTGTTCCTACATTTCTATTCATTCCCCCAAAAGTGGCAATTTTGAGTGATTTTCATAGAAGAAAGAGCTTGGTCCTTTAAAGGTTAAGATTAGTTTTACATTTGAGTAAATAACTTCTTTGAAGTAGCTTTGGGTAGAAATTTAAGATTTCTTGAATTTTCAATTCAAGATTTGTGTTTTTTAAGGAGATTGATACATGTACCACCCCTTTTTGACTATTCTACCACACCTACTATATATGGCCAATATTTATAACATTAATGTAGGTGTGGACCACGGGAAAAACCTCAGTGATTTGAAATTACAACTTGACATAGACGCCCCAATGTCAATTTTATTTTTCAATTCCGGATCCCGCTCATAGTATCATTTAGAAAAAAATCTAAAGTAAGTTAAGCATAATTTGGGTTTTCAATTAATACTATGAACAATATGTAGAGCTAAAGGACAAATATAACATTGTAAATTTAATGTAAAGTTGTGTTTTTAAGTTTATGAGGTCTTTCCTATGCTATGCACCTATTTTAATATTGTAAATGTTAGTCATACATAGACACATAGTAGGTGTGGTAGAATAGTCAAAAAGGGGTGGTACATATATCAATTCCCTTTTTTTAATTATAAAATTCAAATCTGTACTAATCAATTTAATGTATATTATATTGAAAGACTTCCTCTTTCAACCTTATGATAGAAGATTTAGAAAAAAATCCACGTCTTTTCACTCTCTACTTGACTACCTTTTGTTATGGTTTTCCTTCTCTTTAATAAAATTTCCCCTTCTTTGATAGAATTTCTCACCTCTCTAAAAGAACTTCCCCTTCTCTAAGACCCTCCCTCCTTGCTTGTTATCATTAACCTTTCTTACAGCCTCCCTCTTCTCTAATACCCTCTCTCCTTGTCTATTATCATCCCCTCTCTAATGCCCTCTCTCTTTGTAATACCCCCCTTCTTTTCATTTTTGTAAATGCAATGAAAAAAGGTTATAAACTTAGACAATTTTATATATATTAATAATTACCAATAATAATTTTAATTGGAAACTTATGCATAAGGTGGATTGCAAAAAAAAATCTACTTGCACCCCACTATACATTTAGCTCAACCAAATAGGGCTACCAATTTAATTTGGGCAAATTTGAAGTAAAGTTAGTTTTTATTTATATAAATTTATGAACTATACTTAATTTTCTTTTTATTTTATAAGTTTTTGAATTGGATTGCTATTTAAAATGTTACAAAGAACTATAGCAAATTTGTAGGTGTACATTAAGATCTTCAAAAAAAAACTACACAATGGGAGTCTTAGCTTGAAGTACTTCAATGTAAAAAGAATTTTTTGTTAGAGAGTTTATCCTTATGCTACAATTATGAAATGATTAAAATCTCAAAGAATTTGTTTTGTAAAGTTTAATGAATTTGAAAGATTTTGATGTTTTTTGGCCCTTACAAATTTGGGCTATGTTGAAAGATGGACGGAATTTGTGCTCTAAGCGTTCACTTATTATTTTCTTTGACATTATTTAAAAATTTATCACTACAGTCTTATTCAATTCAAATTTGCTTATTTAGTGGGAGCTTTCAATTTCCTCCTTTGCAAGACAATTTGAATTTTTGGTGATACAGAATCTCTCAATGATTGACAATTATTACTTTATATTAGAGAAGGTTAAACTCATGAAAGAGAATTTAAAATAAGTGCCACTGATCAAAGGGAGAATTTCATGGATACTTGTGGAGTTTGAAATATTTTCATATATACCCTTGCTTTTTCAGAAATATCACTAGTATTTTTGGATAGAAAAAATTAGGTGTTTGTTTTGTTGTGCATGCCACTTCCCTTCTTCTTTGGTGAGCATGCATAACAAGAAGGGAGTAGTGTGTGTGCACAAAGGGCAAAGGCAGTGACATGCATAACAAAACAAATGTCTAAATTTTTTGGTCCAAGGGTATTTGTGATGTTTCTGAAAATGCAAGGGTAAGGGTATCTATGTAAATACTACAATCTTAAGGGGTATCCATGAAGTTTGCCCAGGATTGAATAGGTCTACTAACTTGAATTATGGTTGTTTTATTTTTTATTTCATTTTTTCTTCCTTCCCCTTCTCTAATAAAACTTGAGATGTTAATAGAAAATTAAATATCAAAAACAATTCTCAAATCCCACTAATCATTTAGCTTTGCTGAATGGGTGCACTCACTTGTCTCTATTCTATAAAATAACTTAGGGTCTGACATGTCTGTTAAGTTAATACTATCGGACTTACCGGTGCGCATGGGGGACATGGGCGCATGGGGACATGGGCACCTGGGCACGTGAGAGACATGGGCGCATGGGGGGCATGTGATGGATAGAAAGAAATTTAAAAATTATGCTCAAGCTTGCATTTATCTTGGTAAATAGGTTTATAGGACTCGTATAACATTTATAAAAAAAAAGCACATTTAGAAAAGTGTCCCTTTGATAATTCAACTGATGTTACTTGTTGCCATACCAACTCATACCATGCCATACCATTTTGTACCATACCATAACATTTTGTGCCCAACAATGCTAGTGTGTAAGTCTCAAGCAACTAGCTTGTGAGCCCCTAGCGTGGATTCCATGAGCTTGGAGCCTTAAACTTGATTGTTCTAAAAAATGCAAGAATAAATGAAATTTTTAAGATTAATTTATGAAAAAGGAAAAAAAAGTTACTATTTGCAATAAATTTGGGGACCCATGACCATAGATTTGTTTTTGCACCTACAACTATGGAATTACATTATGTTTTTTTAAAAGATCCATTAACCCCTAAAGGACCGTTGTCCCTTTGGGAGACAAGTGGGAGTTTAGGCATGTACCTTTGGATAAGCTACTTTGTGTGATTTTCTAAAACTTTTATTGAAGGTGGAATATTCAAAGATCTATGCCGGCATCTAATTTTTTCCTCATTCCAACAATTATTGAAGAAGTTATGCAAGGATTTCTGAAAATTTGGGGAGGACTGCCCGCCTGGGCAGCCTAAAAACTTCTTTAATTTTTCAAATTTTAAAAATTAAAATTTGGAATTGGTTCTTTAGATTTTTTTAGAGGTGAAAAGCTTTGAATCGTTCAATTTTGATCAATGAGATCAAAGTTATGAGGAGTTTTTGTTTGCAAGCAATTATGGATTCTCTACTCTAAAATAAACTTTGAAGTCCTTTATTTTACTCAATTTTCATTATTTTTGAAAAAAAAATAAACCAAAAGAAGTCGATTGTTTATCACAACATTTTGACCATTAGGATTTGCAATTTTCATTTAAATAATCAAATGCTTAACAATTTAGTGATTTGACTCATTCTCTACTTCTTCTTACTTACTGATTTTTACCATGTATTGTGTAGTTCCAATTGATTTGAAACTTTTCCCAGACATAGCTAACTTGATCTCCTACATGGGAAAAATAAAGCGCAAAGTTGCGTAGAGCAATTATTTTCATGTAAGAATGGCCAAAAGCTTCTGAAATTTTAGGGTAGCATGAAAAAAACTTTTTTTTTCACTTTAGATGTAAATATCACACTCATGTCCATCCGTAATGACCTGGTTTGTTTTCCACAAGTACCTAATCTAGTCTAGGGCAAATTCCTATAGTTGGATTTCCCAAATTTTCAAAAACAATTACCTTCTTCTTAACCCCCGCAAAAGTGGTAGTTTTGAGCGATTTTCACTAAAAAAATGGCTTGGTCCTGTAGGAGTTGATTGTTACTTTTGCAGAAAAAGTAGTTTCAAAACTTATAATTGGGTCAACACCTTCACATACTACCATTCAAAGGTTAGCGCAAGGAAACAATTTTAATACAAAAGAACTTGATAATATTCTCTACATATGATTTAAAAAGGGATTTCACCTTTTAGGCACAATCAAAGCAAAATTAAATTAATTCCTATTGTTTAGGTAGAAGAAGCTCAACATTAATCTAATGAATAATTGGGTCCTCAAAACTCTTAGTATCTTAATATATGCTTTGACTTCATAAATACAACCATTGATCAAATGTAATCTCAAGTTATCTTAAACATTTTATCATCCTATTGTTAGCACCATCACATACTTAATACAAGATGTCATGGCAAATTATTTGGAACCCTTTAATAAGACTTGTGAGGTATCTAGATAACACACAAAAAAGGTGAAAAGTAATGATCCAATTTTTTTGTAAAAATAGAAGGATTTTCAAGTATTGTTAATATTAGTTGATTGATCAATACAATAAATTCTTAATTAAAATATTTAAGCAATATAGTGTGTTTTTAGTATTGTATTCATTTTTCTTAATGTGTACATAATCAAATAATTATAACATATTGACTCATCAGTCCATTCTTGAATTGGAACACAAAGCAATCAAAGACTCATATATTTCAAAGGAAAATGGTCAAAGCATTACTTTGGCAATGGTAGTGTACAAACTCATACAGATTTACGGATTTAGGATGGAAGACTAGGTGGCATAATATTCTAGAGCAATGGGAAATTTGTACTCTTGATGGGTGATGTTTTGCATTAAAGTAGTGGTAACTTTATTCAGGGTCTTGATACTACTGCCCTTCTTTTTGATACCGCCACCCCCCCTCTTTTACATCATTGCTTAGTTTCTAGTGGTTTTTGGGGACACGTTTTTTTAAATTATGAATTAAATATTTATAAAACCAAATGATTTTTTGGTGGTGTTTTTCAAAATTATAAACAATAATTAAATTTTTTGATAAGAAAATACAATACTCTATTATCTTTATTATCAAAAAATTTGGTTGTTGTTTATCATTTTGAAAAACCTAAACCAAAAAATCACTTGGTTTTATACATATTTAATTTCAAATTCAAAAAAAATACTGTCCTCAAAAACAACTAAAAAATGAATAATGATTTTAAAGAGGGGGGTGGTAGTATCAAAAAGGGAGGTGGCAATATCAAGACCCTTTATTTATTATGGTAACTAGTGTGCAAGGAGATTTTGAGCTTCTTTAGCAAAAAAAAACCTACATTTCTCAACTTCAACCAAATTTTTGGTGCATGCACCAAATATTGCCTATAAATTTATCTTATAGTTAGAAATTTTTCAAAATTTTGGTCGATTTTTGTTTGGGTGATTTAGTTTTTAGTTGGATATTTTGCCATTTCACTTGGCTGACTTTCTATTGTTTTTGGATTTTGTTGCACATTGAATGTAACAATGTTCATTTAGATTTGGATGAATAGTGTCATGTTATTGGTTAGTTTTATAAAATAAGATGGTCTTTTCTTGCGCATTCATGATGTCATGCAATTTTAATCTAATGGCTTTGATATATGTATACAATGATAGGCAAAATAGAATAACCAAGTTCAATTATTGAAATAAAAGCCAAAAGGCAATCTATGTTGGGACCAAAAAGTTGAAAAATCATAGACTTGTGATGAAAGAATCTACCCTAGTGATTGCCATTAGGTTGTCTTTGATAGTAATTTAACCCCTGAAGGCCCAAGTGGCCCTTGAGGGCCAAGTGGGATTTTGGGCATGTACTTACAACTAAACTACTTTGTGTGATTTTCTAAAACTTTAATCGAAGGTAGTGAATATAAAAACCTACACAGACATCTAAACTTTCTTCATTCCGACATTTATTGAAGAAGTTATGCATGAATAACTAAAAAACAAGAGAGAATTGAGCACCCCAAAAAAAAAGCATTTAAAAAAATTAAAAATCTGAAATTGGTTCTTTAGATTTATATATATGTAAGAAGCTTTGAATCATTCAATTTTGATTGATGAGATGAAAGTTATGAGAAGTTTTAGTTTGCAGGTAGGTATGGGACTTCCAAACTCCATTCCTTTTGCCCATTGTAAAATTTGGTGCTTTACTTTTTTGAGTGGTTTGTGTATTTATTTTTAGACTCTTTTTATCCAAGTTGTATTAGACTAGGTTTTCACCATTTGGATCAAAGTAGTTCAGATTACTGAATTTTACATAATTCCTCCAATTTTGCCTAGTATACTTGCAAATTTCATAGCCTTATGGCATTGCAAGATTTCACAAAGTCTAATTCACATCTCCAATTCATTTGGAAATTCTCCCACATTTATCTAACTTGGTCTTCTACATGGAAAAAAAGACCTCAACTTTGCGTAAAGCATAATTTTTGATATAGGAGAGGTCAAAGGCTTTTGAATTTTTTGGGCAGCATGGAATGAAACTTTTTATATTGCACTTTTGATGTTTAATCCTTAAAAGACAAGGTGGACAATTTTTGTATGCTGCAATCACTTGCAACACTACCAAATTGCGGTCACAAGCCTGTCCTTTAAATATTATATTGAAGTTGGATTGTTACATGTGTGTAAATTGAAGTTGGAACTCAAGTTGGATCACATCAAGTGTCAAAATTGACTTTGTATTATACGACTAGTTAACTTGTCAAAAGTGACATCAATCCCAAGTTATCTTTGGTCATGGACAAGTCAAAGGGGACATAGGGAGTGATAGAAGTGATTCTTTGAAAATGGGCAAATAAAGAATTTGGGTTTTTTAAATAAAGGATATTTCTTGGGGAGATCACACCTTCTTGTGCTTGGTAACCACGTGCAATGAATGGGCTGTTTTGAGGGGGTATTTATCTTTTTTAAGGTAATTTCTTTTCCCCAACTTTAGAT
This sequence comes from Ulota crispa, assembly GCA_963920765.1. Lineage (NCBI taxonomy): Eukaryota > Viridiplantae > Streptophyta > Bryopsida > Orthotrichales > Orthotrichaceae > Ulota > Ulota crispa. Next base: position 501,720 of record OY987251.1, on the reverse strand, counting down.
AAAAAAAGGCTACTATGATTTATTTCACAGCAACCTACATTTATTTCTAAATGGTTTGGGGAACAAATTTTTGGCACTTCATTTATTCTACAAATTGCAAAGTTCCATGATTAAAAGACAATGAAATCTAAAAGCATTAAAAGTGCAAGAATACAATTATGAGTTGAAATTGCAACAAATAAGACTCAAATTCAAACATATAGCAAATTAGACTAGAAAACTAATCCCTAACCCTAACACATAGACTTTGGCAACAACTACATAGAATCCAATGTGCAAACTTCTCAGCAACGCAAGTAGCAACAATAACTTAAAGTAGAACCTTATTTTAGAGCCTTACACTATTTACAAACCCATCTTTCACTTGCATCCATGTTTAATTAAAGGTAAACACTATCCCATTTTCATCCATTACATCCAAAAGATGGACAAATTGTACTTTTTTTCATCTAATTTTGACAAAATCATTATAGTTAAACTAATCATACTAAGCACTTTTAGAGAGATCCTATTTGTCCTACTATATATTTTTCTACAAACTATTGAAATGAAGGTATCATTCACTACCCTATTTTACATATAATGAAGCAAGAGACATGTTTTCAATACTATGGTAGATCTAACAAAAATATGAAATTTACCTCCAACAAATGAAATTGACCCTATTTTTAATCTCACCTAGTTTTCTAAAAATTCAATGGTGACTTCCCCAAGGGATATTTGGATGGAGAAAATATTGCAAGGGCCAAACATCAAACTATACCCAACAAAAATAGTGGTTATTCTAACTTTTTATTGGTGGATTCTAGGCTATTCCTCTTTTAGTGACTTTTAGTAATGTTTAATTTGGTTTGTAGATTATCATAGCAACTTTCTTAAGGCTTATATTATAGAGCTAAACAAGCGGTATTGGATCTTACATAGAAACTAGTTGAGAACCTAAACTCTAATTTGGATTTTATTTGGTGTTGTACAAACTTTTTTTATAATCAATTTTGACTCACTCACAAAATGAGATGAAAGAAAATTTAACTTGCTAGCAAAAACAATTTACCTAGGTTTTTTTGTGTTCTTTTTATAGTAGAGGAAGTGACACACAATGGTCTACCCAATGCATGGTTTGTTTAATAGCAAATAGAAGTTAATTGGAAGGATTTTAGGCCCACATTGTGTTTGATGTTTGCTAGAGGTGGTATGAAAATGAGTAGTTTAGGTTCTAACACCAACATTTTCATGTCATGAGAAGACTCTTGACCTAAGGTAATGATATAGTAGGTAAAATATTTTGGTATTGAGTGGATGAAATTGGTGATAGTTGAAACAAAATCGAGTGCATTCTTATAAAAGGACAAACATTACTAGAGAGGAGTTTGAAAAATACTTAGAAGAGCCTACAAAAGTACCAATTGCTTTTTCTCTATTTTTATGTTTCCATTTATGGTAGCCATTGTGAATCAATCGTTATCCTATAAGTTTTGCTATGACTCTTTTTCATTTTGGCGCTTCTACTTTGATTTTCTAATATAAAATGCATATTTGGTTCATATTTGCTTAGTATTTTTTTTGAAATGACAACATGGCAAAATTGTGTGCAATGTAATCACACCCAATTGTATGCTTTTGTATTGAAGCATTGGTGCAACTATTGTAAAACTAGGTTGCAAAAAAGAACGAAGTTGACCACTTCTTGTTGTTTGGATTTTTGAAAATGAAATCAAAACCTTGCTTGTTTGATGTAGTCATTGTTCAAAAACCAAATATTGAACTAAAAATGTATATTCTTGAGGTGAATTGTATTTGTTTTGCTTAAGGTACAAAAGCATTGAGTATCACTTTAGAAAAAGTTAAAATGACTAGAATTGTAATTTACAAACTATAAACAAATATGTAATTTCTTTTGAAAACTTTTCATTTTTGATTCTTAATCAATTTCAAAGATTAGAATTTCTTTTTGGTGTAACATCCCATTGATAAATGTTGGTATGTGCAATGGAAGATCATAGTGCGTGGATTGTAGAGATGGTTGGATTATAGTCTAAATTTTTTCTTGAGCAATTATCATTTAAATGTTATTCCTAATAGGACTTTGTAACTCATGATAGTAAACTCAAGTTGGAAATCTAGAAAATCTCACACTCCTTAAGAAGCCAAGAAGAGAGTTTATGTGATGAAAATCTCTTGAGTTAGGTGTTGGATTTGATCAAATATTGATATTGAAACATTTTTTAAAATCAAAATGTAAGTAAACATAATTTCAAAAGAGGATAAATAAATAAATAAATAAATAAACAAGAAAAGATACTTGTTCCTTCATTTTTATGATTTTTCTAATTCTCAAGCATGTTTTTATTATCATTATTGAGGTTTTAATAGTTTGGCAAATAACTTGACTAAAAATAGAAGTCCTGAATGTCCCACCTCACGGTAGCATTTTTGAAAATTATTTCTAGGTAAAAATTGGTTTAATTCATTTATCAAAAAAAATTATGGACATATTTTGGAATATGTTAGACCATGCGCATTCTACAAATGTAAAAAACTTCATCATAAAAGAATCACTTATTTTTTTTATACTTGATTATTCTTGAACAAGAACATTTTCAAACACAAACTTTGTTCTTAAATAGATAGCAATTTGGATCATTGCAAATTGTTTATAAACTTGAATTACCATTATATTATGCTAGCCAAAATATTGCTCTTCTTTTGCAATTATGAAGTGCCTTCATTTAGGATTGATTAGATTTATTTAAGCTATTAGGGTAAAGGAATGGATAGAAGTTGGAAATTCCAAAGAAATAAAATTGAACAATAAAAAGGATGGCATTTGTATGTAGAAAAGTCCAAAATGATTATACAAAATTACAATATAAGTAATGAGATATGTATGGTGAAAAACAAAATCAAATTCCAATTTATATTACTTGTGTTCTTATTGTTGTTTTTGCTTCAAAATTAACTTATTGTTTCTAGTTCAAACACTCAAAGGTTAGCTCTACATGCTTGTGCATAGCTCGATGGAACTTTTTATCACAATAGAGTTTGATAATGGACTTGACTTCAAACAAAATATAGTGAAGGCTTCTTTTAATTCAATAAAAGAAAGCACTCAATATCTTTTAATAATGACAATTACGTAAGTGCTATTTAAAAGACAAACTTCTTTAAAGTCTGGAGCATGTTGGTGCTTGTAATAACAAGAAAATGAAAGAACATTGAGTATGTGTAGGTACATAGGGATTCACCCACAAGAGAAGTATTTGATTGACACAATATAATGCAATTGCTAGAATATAAAGCAATCAATGAACTATATTCAAAACATGTAACACTAGCACAAAATACATCATATTGAAAAATAAGATTAAGGCAAGCATAATGAAACACTTCAACATAATGAAACAAGAAGTTTAACCACAACAAGGGGTAATGATAACTCAAGGATTACTTATAATGGTACAATCACACAAGGGTGTTCTTTCACATCAAATGGAGGTATAAAACATAACTTTGTGGATATAACAATTGAGCTCCTTCACACAAAATAGAGACATATAATCTCCATGGAACATGAAGATCAACACCAAAATTCCCTTGTATTCCAACATTCAAGTACTTTGAAGATCATGATATTTCCATGGAAAAGTTTAAGATATAATCCATCAGCTATGTCATGTGCCACGTTGGATGTTGCCCCCTTGGTGTAAAACTAGGCTTGCAACAGATGAAATACATCAACTTGTGCTTAGAAAGCAATTATAATTATTGTCTATTATGTGACTAGCTTGATCATTGGGTGCTTCATCAAACTTGTGCAAGACTTTGAACTAGTTCATGTACAAAAATTATTCATGTAGGGATGGACAAAATAACAAAGCTTGCAAAAATGAGGATTTTCTGCCTACAATCTATTCTCTAGCCATAATATATTTTGCCATTTTCTTAGACTCTTTTATGAGTTGAACAATTAAAAAGAGTCTAGCATAACATTCAGTAGCTTGAAGAGAGGTTGCTTTTCCCTCTCTTTACGTATCATCCATGAACTTCATCTTGAATAAAAAAAAAAAAAAAAAATCTTATTATTATTATTATTATTATTAAATTTTCATGATTCCGATACAAGTGTTAGTCTCCTAACTCTTGGCAATTGCCAGTAATGGAGATAGTCTATAGACAAATTCAGTGGTTGAATACTGGTGAAAGCTTCTTATTGCCATTTTTAAAAGGTTTTATCTTCTCATAGATAGAGATGATATACTATCTCTTTGTACAACTTGAACACAGCTTTAATGCCATGCCAAAACATAGAAGAATTAATAATGGTTCTTCTTGTGTATCTATACTTGCTATATGAACTTGTAGCATAGAGAAGGTAATATACTTGAGTAATGACATAGTTCATCTCGCATAATAATTGATGAGTGACAAATTTCTAACTAGGGCAAGAGTTTATAGTTTCTGCTCCATGAGCAAGACACGTGACCTTACGGCTTCATTGCAAAAGTTAAATTACTTTTTTTATAAAAAAAAATCAGGCTAACAGTAATTTTGTCTACTTTTGTTTTTTTACTAATCTGACGTATATTTGCACAAATCTCTTTTTTTAAACCTCCAAGTGTATAAGCCTGGCTGCAGTTAGGGTTATGTATGTTGTTTTAATCACCTGGGGTTTCTATACATGACCAAGTGGATTTTGAATTTTACTCGGCAAAAGTTCACTCTCACAAGAGCTAATCTTTGCAACTTTTTGCTAATCTCAGCCTCTTTGCTAATTTTCAACTCTGTCTCTTTTGTCCACCTGCTCACACATTGTGCATAGCCTTCATGTGCAAAGTTTACTTGTTGATCGGGCTAGTACTCTAGCTTGTCTGTGCTCTAAGTGTGTCTATACACCAATACACAGCACGCTATTCTACGGCTCCTTATAATACACAATGATCCTTGGAGTATGAAGTCGTTTTTTTATACGCTGGCAATAAGAATGTACCATATGCAGGCTTAGGCAACTACTGTGCTTTTCACAACTGCAACAGAGGTTCAGTATTTTATTAATTATTGGAGGGTTCGCTATTTATTAGTTGCTTTATATTTTTTTATTGCTTTCTATCCTTGCGAAAGCAATAACACGCAATATGCAACAAAGGTTCAGTATTTTGCTAATTATTGGAGGATTTTCTAGTTAGTGGTTGCTTTACATGTTTTTATGGCTTATTATCCTTGCAAAAGCATTCACACACATTATATGATATTGACACGTGGTGCAACCTCTCTCAACTAACATTGGTTTGATTGATTGTTTGGAATGGATACATGTGAGGCATATATCCTCGTTAAGAAAATTGCCAACTTCAAGCTTCTAACCTCTTCCCTCTATAATTCTTATGCTTGTATTAGGGCTAAGAATCTCTCAAATTTTCAAAGCTTTGTGGATATGTTTGTTATATTTGTGAGCATTGCTACTTCATCTTAATTGAATCACACTTGATCCAAAATATTTGATGGGTCTTTGCTTTTTAGTTTTGAAAAGCATGGAGGATGCTAATTCTATCTAATATATCTTGGGATAAGGATTTACCCTTGCTCATGTTGCTTTGAAATGCCATCTTGCTAAAACAGCATAAACTTGCTTGAAAATACTCACGCTATTTAAATTAGGAATTACACTAGTTACTTTATATAAGCTAAGGAATAATCTAGTAATTTGACTCATTTCAAATTCTTGTTTGAGAACCTTGTGATGATGCTTTGTGAACAACTTAAAGAACTAAGTGGGTGCCTAAAATTTCAGGATATTCCGGAAAAAGATTTTATTTTTTGTAACATGTGTGAGCCACACATTGACGTATGTGCATTGAATTGAGCCTCCCTTTCATGAACTCTTTGACAAATTTTGCCAAGTGTCTACATAGCTAAAGATGGTGTGGAATATTCCACACCATTCTTTTGGAGGGAGGGCACGTTACAAGAGTGCTATTAAATGTTATGAGGCACATTTAGGATAACAACAATTGGAAATAATCAAAAAGTCAAAAAATAAAATAAAAATCTCTTAAAACAAACCCTTGTAAGCCTGAGACCATCTTTCCTGAAGCTCAAAAATGCTTATGTTTTCTAAAAGCACTGCTAAAGCAATATCATCCTTTTCCAAATGCTTTTTCTAGTATCATCACCCTCAAAAACACAAAAGGTAAGCCAAAAAAAAGACAAAACCACTCACACAAGCACCACTAAGTGTTCCTTCAAAATATGTCAAAACAGCTTAGTATTGTTTATTTTGGTTTGTACATTGCCATCTAGAGAGTGAGTTATTCATGTTTGCTCAAGCATTGTCATTACCACTAAGCATGAAAAATGCTACTAATATTTTGGGCACCTATCTCAAAAAGAGCCGTTCTTATAACAACACATCCACACATATATACTAAACACAATATTTGGCACCGACTATCTTGCATTTGCTATTGGAGCATGCAACATGACATATGGGAAGCAAAGATGAGTGAAAAACCTCACCACCACAATGTTGTTGCATGAGAGCTTCTCCACTTTGTTGTTGCACAAACTTTTACAAAAGATGCGATAAACAAGAGGATGCTACAACATTGTTATTGCCCAAATAAACCTTCTCTTGAAAAACTTGTTGAATGGAACTTTGCATTGGCATACTGCAAGATGAGTTTGTGTGGTGTTCAGTTTTTGAAGGCGCTCTTGAAGTTGGCCTAGATATTCATAACCTCTGATTCTCTGTAGAAAACCAACAACAACAATAAGGAGACTTATTACTAGTAAGATTTTAAAGTAGACTAATGATATTCACTATTGGAATTTTATTAAAATTTTCATGTATTGATAACTTGAATTGTTGTGAAATCCAAAAACATTTCAATGTACCAAAATATTTCAAATCATTTGGTAATAGCAAAAGAGAAGTGAAACCATGAAAGTACAATGCTTTCCCAAAAATCACAAAATTTTGAAAAGCAATGAAGTGAAGCAAAAAGAAGCAAAAATTGTGACTTGCTTAATATTACTATGTGCACCCTCTCTAATATCACCTCAGCCTCAACATCTATTTTGTTTATTATAATTATAATTATAGCACAGAGACTGAAGATGTAATATTTAAAAGGTCATTGTGATTTTATAAGTATGATAAAGACTACCCAAAATCTCAAAGTCCATAACTAACAATCTAAAAAGTTTGGTTTGCAAAACATTAGAAGGTACTTGCAAGACATTAGAAGTTGGTTATAAAATATTGAGAGACATGCCCAAATTAGAGGATATGCTTAAACTTTGGAAAAAGTTTAGGCAAAATATTGAGAAATTTAAAATGCTCAAGAGCGTAGAAAGAAAATACATACATAAATTAATATGTATTTAGTTAAATAAGAAATATCAATACTAGAGTGAAAATTTTGTAGGAGAGGAAATTTTGTAAAACTAAATGACCGGCAAAAGCAAAGTTGAATAAAAAAGGGAGTCTTGATTATGATCATGTTGGGAGGAGTCTCCAAGAAGGAAACTCTAGTATGGAGGAGATATATAAACAAATACAAAGAAGAAATGACATAGCTGAAATTTGGGTGAAGTAACTACACTAAGTAGGTAGAACAAAGTACTTTGCAAATACGGACCTCCTCAATGCCAAAAATCTTTCTTTCCTTTCTGAGATGCTCTACCACGGTCATGCTTCTTAGTCAACTCCTCTTTTCTAGCCTTTTCGTCAATCCATGGCTGCTCTAGTGGTGATCACAGAATACACATCATGGCAACCCTTGTAAGTACATGACTTGCCAAAAAGTTGTTAGTTTTCAAAAGCAAAAAAGTTTGTAATGGTAGAAAAATGAAGGGAGGTTGGAATTCACACCTGTCTCCAAGTGTAAAACTGATACAAGTTGCGACCTTTGATTTTAAGTTGTTCCATGAAGCGAAGGGGCTTCATACCCGTGCTCCACAAGACCTCAATCTAGCACATTACAAAATACCATAAAGATTTACCCCAATAACAATTCTAATACACAAATAATTGTGGGCAACACCAAAGTACTTAGGATGTCAAAACATTGCAATCCAATGAAGTGACACAAGGAAACTTTGAACTTTTACTCACAGTAAACGTGTGTTGCCGTATTTTGGCACCATAGCTGTCATGCACAACCTTACCAGCAACCCAACGCTCTCCCAAGCGTGGACAATTGGCACTTCATTTAACCATATCATACCCACCCCAATGTCAAGGTCAAATTATAGTGCCAGTTTGAGGTTGAGCTTCTGAAACGAGTTCTTAATAAAAATAGAATCCACTACATGTAGTTTCATCCGTGAAAGCAAAATGCCTCAACAACAAAATAACTCAAAGCTATATCAAACAATTTGCCAAATGTCAACCTCTTCAAGCAAGACAGGTCAAAAATCCAACCGAAAAAGGAAAAACGACTCACGAATCATAAACGATTTGCAAGAATAGAACAATGTCTCCGCGACATGCGTCTCCGCGACGTGCGCCTTCTGCGAGGAAACATCATCACTTGGAGGAAAAAATAGCACCCTTGCCAAAAAAAAAGAATTGCAGGTCTTCTTTTAGTCCCCACAACATTTGCATGGGCAGAACTGAAATGGAAAGATGGGCTGTATGCTTCAGAAAAATATGAGCTATTTTGCTGGAGTTTTCTTACCTTTGCAATTGATGGTAAAAGACGATCTCGGGTGAATGATTCCTGCTTGCTCCTTGTTTACTCTAAAATACGCAGACCACAAACGAAAGGGTTCTCGCTTAGCTAAATTGGTGCAATATAAACTGAGAAAGTTTGGCTACCACAAAAAGCAAGAAAAAACCTTACATCCAGTGCAGTTGAATACGATCCACAAGAACATCCTTCCTATCAGATATGCGAAGCCCATGGTGGCGCAAATATGCCTGCATATGACATTTTGTGAGCACTGTCCAATCACCGCCTTCTGCAAAGATAATTGTTTTATGAGTCTTTGTTATAAGCAAACATTCAACAGAGACTTTTGTATAGAAATTAGAAAACACAAAACCAAACGTACACACTTTGAATTTCTTGCATCAGTTCAGCCAAAAGTACTGGATCCGTTCGACTGAGAGCATTGCTTGTAACTCCTTGCTCTGCTGCGCTTCCAAGGTCCATCACGCTGTCATCTTTGTCTCCCTCGCCGCTGAGCAAACACCGATACTCCACGCAATGAGAAAACAACGCACTTGCATCAGACACTACCTTCAGTGGTTCTCTCACAACAGATTTCATGGTTTTGCAATCATCAGTTGGATGTGAAAACCTGAAAAAGCACACGAGTCTTCATCTGAGGCTTGCTAGTTTAAGTTCTAAGTGTAGCATAATTTTAAGAGGACAAGAACACACCTGCTGCTTGCACCGGCGGCATCGTCACCTCGCGCGAGAGACCTCTCCATGTTTGCCACAAACTCCTGCGGCACTGCGTTCAAGACAATTCCTGAAGAACGTGAATTCCCGTTGCAGTCGTCGTTCAACTCAAGCGATCCGAGTTCAAGCGACACGGCGTCCACCATATCGGTGCCCATCAACTCCCTCGTCAGTACTTCTTCCTCGGCCTGCTTTCCTTTACGCTTACTACTCGTCACACTCTGGCCTCTCTTCGATGCCCTCCTCTCCGCCGCTTCTTTCGTTTCATCGTCGGCATTTACTACCTTCGCAGGATCCTTGACCTGCTCCTCAACAAGCCTGGGTAACCTTCGCACGCTCCTCGACGATACCGCCGTTTCACCCATCGGTTCCCCGCCCTGAAGAACGCCCACAGATTATACCAGATTCCGACCTACGTTCTTCAAAAGTTCAAAAACACACACACGGGGAGGTTGTTCCACGTTATTCCCTTTTCCTTACGAGGAATTTGCAACAATTCATTGTAAGGGAGGTCGACGACCGTGTCTTCGCTGATCGAAACCATAGGAAATCGATTTCAACAGCTTCACAAAACTACACGAGGATCACAATCAAAACAGGGGAATATTAATGCTCCATGGAAATCAGAAATGCAGCCGTTCTTTCTTTCCTGAGCTGAACATCGCCAGACTTTGCAAAATAGCTGCAAGGTTTACAGGAAAGTAAAGGAAGAAAACGCGAACATATAGCCAGATTTCAACAAAAACTGTGAACTTCCAGGAAGTGCATTGTAGGTGTCAAAAGAATCCAAAAATAATAATTGCAACATTTACGCCTCAACCAAATGCTAAATTCAAAGACTTAAGCACGCAGCGACATTCCCAGCACAAGCAGTAACTGCAGCTTCGAGGAAAGCCTACCAATCGGGTAAGCCAAATTTAAACATCTTCGGTGGCACGATCCTCCCTATCAAAGCAAGAGACCGGTAAGGGAACCCTGAACTAAGTTGCAGAGTATGAAATACTACGATCAGGTGTTGCAGATCACGAACCTTGATCGATCTTCCGCACTGGAACTTTGTATTGAGGAGAGCGATCTGCACGCTCTTCTGCGAAATGATGAATTGGAGGAGTGTCAGACTTGCGAGTGACAAAGCCTGTGAAGGTGCGAGCTTTTGTGGAGAGTGCTCAGATGGGAATGCAGGACGCAAAGCCAACGCTTTCATGGCGAGCGATGGCGGCGTTACCGCTCCCAGCCCCTTTTCAAAGGAATTCGAATCTTTGCCATGGCGCTGGAACGTCAATGGACGTTTACTATTTATCAACATTGGATGAGATCCATTTATCTTGTTTAGTTCTTATTCAATGTGCAGGCTAAACCAGCGGCTAGTTCACAGACAGTCGTTGGAAATGAGAAAAAAATCAATTGCAATTTTTGAAATTGCTGACAGAAAAATCAAATAAATTTTACTAACGATTCTAACTATAAAATATTACTATGTAAATATATAGGTAAATATCCAACATAGTTTGGTAAAAAAAATGATTGAGTACTAAAAATGTCAGATTTTAGTTGGTGAAGTTTAAAAAGTTTCTCAAATATTGTTCCTATACAAGGGTTTTACTTAAGATTTAAATATCAATCAAGACACTTGGTATTGTGCGTTGGCAAGAGAAAATGCAATAACTTGAAACTAAGAGCCTAGATGACATGCCGTATGGCAAGACTGAGGCAAATACCCCATGGTTTTTACAAACCAAGATAAGAATAATAATTTGCTCCATACTTTGGTATTATCACTGGTATCCTCCTCCAATTTAGACCAAATTGGAGTTAGGGTCTCTAAATTAGAATTTGAGTTCAAACTTCCCAAATTCACTCTTTAGAGAATAAATCTCTAAAGATTCACATTTTCTAATAAGTGAAACAAATGGAATTTTGTACCCTGGTCCTACATAACGGCATGCCATCTAACCTTAGCCATGAGACCCTGGGACTTGAATTGTAAAGTAGACACACCCTTCTTTGACCCTCTCCATTTTTGCACCCTACTTTTAAGGGCAACTCCACCCAATGTTAAACTCACAATGGAGTAGTGAATGCCATTTGCACAGGCAAATTCTGCCACATGTCAAATGCTAGGTTACTTTGAGATGGTTGAAATTGGGACCTTCAAGTGCCATTTAGGTAGTTGCACCCATAAGCATGAGTTTAAGGGTTTTGAACATGATGACTATTGATAAACATATAGCAAATTACAAGATCCTTTTAGCAACATAAAAATAATGAGTTTGCACTTTTGAATATGTTATTTAGATATTGTGTGAATAAGTTGTGAATTCTTTAAAGAGCAAACTACCATTACGTCCATAATCAACACTAAAGTTTCATGTTCACATATTATACGTCCTTATAATTACATCTATTTACTTCCACAAATTTTCAAAGATTGTAGAGGTGCCGGTTATGGAGACACTCATGAACATGGGCGCGGCTACCTTATAGCAACACACCCAAGCAATTTCAAGATGAGTCCAGATGTAATGAGCTAGTACTTGAGAATCTGATCTTGGTGGTGACCTTTGATTACTACTTGATCATCTACCTCTTCTAATTTTATCCTTCCATGCATAGAAGCGGAATTACTAGAGGAAGTACCTGAGTAGCTCCAATGCCTCATAAAATCAGTTGCAAGATTGCAATTATACTAACTTTAGCCTTGGCATAGCATACTAAAACCAATTCACACATGCTTAGCTCTTCATTGAATTTATATTTGTAATTTAGTATCATGTGCTCTCAAAGCTTGCTTCTTTACATTTGAACCTAATCATCTTTACTCACAAATTGTTGAGCATTGACATTATGCATAAGCAAGAGCAATTTGCAATGAACTTGGCTCAAAGAGCCAATCACCTATTGGCTAGTGGTAATTTTGGGGGATATGTAGAGGCGGAGTTACAAGGACATTTGCAATGGCAAGGCCTCTTGGATGAAGAAACAATGAGTGTATTACAAGCAATAGCTATTGAGATAGTGAATAGATCAAAAGATGAGCGCTTGAGTATTGTCCAAGAATTGGAAGACTCCATGCACGACCCAAGTGCCCAAGGCAATTGGCCCAATATGCAGCAACTCCAACAAAAGTTGGAGTTAGAACAATTAAAGAGCAAATTGGTGGCGTTGAAGCAGCAACAAGCTACAGCAGCACCTCTACCCGCACCACTAGCACATCAAAATGCTAGGAGGCTCAGGTTTCTCGATCTTGAGAGATTTGAAGGAAAATGTGCATTTTATCCTCTCTTCTGTAGCAGATGGCAAACAAGATGGAGTATGACGCTGATTAGTATATCATAGAAAGATTGATGGTTGGAAAAATATTTTCTTGCCTTACAAAAATTGCTGCATTAGTGACACAACCTTGGTTGGTTATGGAGGTAACTGTCAATGTTGAGAGATTTTGGGGGTTCCTAAACGATCAATTTGAAGACTCTCACCAATGTGAGAGTGCTCTAGACAAACTATAAGGAATGAAGCACGGAAAGCATTTAGTGAGGAACTTCTATGCGGACTTCAACAAGCAATTGTTGTTGGCAATAGCAAAACTAGGCAACTCCATGAAAAAGGCAATACTTACCCAAGGTTGGCATGTCAAGTTACAAAAATCTATTGTTTTCATTTCTCAGGATTTGTCATTTGAGAGATTTGTGAATGAAGATGTCTGCATTTTCAAAGCACGTTTCAGCCCTGGCTTGCAAACAACGAGGAGAGGCCGGAGTAGCTCCTTGACCGCTCTAGCAGCTGTCATTGGTGGGAATCTGATGGATTAGAAGCCGACACGGGTAGGCTTGGCAACAGCTCATAGAGGACAGACCAAACGTGCAAAGTGGGTGAATTGGGAAGATTGAAAAATAAAAGAAAGAAAGGCGTTGCCTTAGGTGCGGTGCAACAAATTGTTATATGAATGCATGTTTCTACCGACTAGCATGGCCAACTTCCAACAAACGGCATTCTAAAGAACACGTTCTTGTCAATCAAGCACAAACCAAACTAGCAACAATGCAAGCAAAACACACAACAAAGGTTGATAGTCAGTCAAGATTTGGGTCAAAAAATTGATTAGCTTCTGCTCATAGTTACAAGTAGAAGTATTATCATGTTTTAACTAAAGAAGTAAAATGGGAAGGATTTAAAAAAGAATTTATGATTACACCATTTGTCTTGGTACATACAATAATTAACTAAACAAACATTTCTGATGCACTTATTGATAGTGGATGTTTATGCTATTTTTTTGTGAGTTTTTGTTTTGCTAGGAAAGCTAAGCTTGAGTGCCTTGATATTCCACCTCAATTCATTTGGGAGATTGATAGAAAAGATATTTTAGTGCAACAGGTTACAAAATTTTGGTACAATATTAGCTGGCATAAGGAATTTCAATTTACATAGTATTTTGGAACACCATGGGCTATGATTTAATTCTTTAGAAAGGGTAGATGAATAGGAACAACATCCAAATTGCTCCAACAAAGAAGTCGTTATACATTCACAACTCCGGAATTAGGGTGAGGAGCTAAGAAGGCCGCTTGATTGTTGGTAGGTGCTCAGTTTGGAACAACACCAAGAAATCGGGTCTTTGATTATAAGAAATAAACACCTCAACCTTTCTTGAATATTTACAAAAGAACCAAGTTGGAATAGTGAAGGTTATTACAGTCTTTATGGCCAATAATTAAAAGGTACTTGTTCTAAAAAAGCTACTCAATCCTAAAGAGCAACTCCCGAAGCAATACTAACATTGTCTAGCATTATTTGACTTTTCCAAAGCTAGTGAGCTTCCATTGCTGCAAGGACCGGGAATTGATCATAACATTAGCGTAGAGATGAACAACAAAAAATAAATCGTCTTTCTTTGGAGCCTTTTTTACAACATATTAAGTGACATGGACATGAGTGGACTAGTCATGACCAAAACCTAAAACATACTAGATTGAAAGCTTTTGAAAAAGCTTACTACCTGGTAGAAGAACCTCAAGCACCTTCTAAGCTCAAAAAAACTTCTCAAGAAACTTCCAAGCTTGAAGAAGCCTCTCAAGATGCTTTCTAAGCTTGACAGCCAAACTTCTATCTTTGAATATAAATAGAGTTGAGATTGAAGAGTTTCTCAATCTTGATAACATTTTGCCGCCTTAAATTTTGGCCTTCAAGCTTTGGCTTTTTGTCGTCTTGTCTTGTATCACTATTCCGTAGAATACATTTTTGGATTTCTATTGGAATACATCTCCACATTATGGTCTTATTTCCATGTTTTCTCTTTATTGTTCATGCTCTAAATCCATCATTTACAATTTGTCGAGATTGCTTCAATATCATCAAAATCTTTGCTTTTGAATTTAGTGTGGATTACCTCTTTATTTAAAAACTACAAGATATTTTGGAGGTTGCAGATTACCCACTTCTAAGTTGATGGTGTTGCTTATTTTTGTTCTAGATTTTTCTATTACAGAAATTTATGGACTTAAATAAACCATTTGCCTACGTTCAATTTCAATCTTGACATCTGTATTAATAGTAGACCAAAAGAAGAGCTCAGAGATTTGATCATATGTTGATTTAGTAAAGCTAGATTTATGCGTAACTTGTTCCTTTCATTGTTCCAATTCTTGGTGATCACATAGTTTTATATACGTATTTTACTAGCTATCACTATGGCAAATGAAAACAATGGCGTTATGAACGATTCAAAGCTAGATGCCATCATATCAATTATTTTGGCCGTGAGCATTGTATGCAAGAAGATATTCGAACAGAACATAGAATTTAACTCAAAATTCTTTGACCTTCAAATAAGACTGCTACATAAAATGGATCAAAATTATGTTGCAATACCTGCACCTGCTACTCAGGCCAGCAATTTTTTTGGTTCTATATTGCAAGCTTTAAATTTTAGCAAAACCAAAAAAGCTAAGGTAAGTCTTTTAGAAAAATTTAGCGGCACATGTTTCAAGTTTTGCAATTTTGTCAATTAGGTATAATTTGTCATACTTCTTTAACCATATTGGTACTTAACAGACGCAGCTTGTATTGAATTGGTGAAAACCTTGCTATCTAGGCAAGCACTTTTTTAGTTTGCACTGCTTTTTAAAAAGAATTCTGCCATACTTAATAGCTTTGAAGTATTTTTAAATGTTTTTGAAGAAGCATTTAGAAAGCATGACAAAACGCATTTTGCAACACCTAAAATTTGAAACTTACAAAAAAATAGGCGTTTAGCATTAGTATATGTTTCCCATTTTTGTCAATTAGCATTCAATATCTACAAGAACAAACAAGCTTTAATAAACCAATTCTATTTTGGCTTATAAACAAGGTAAAAGATTTATTACTTTCACTTCTAGATTCCATTACAACAAACAAAAAGATTAGCCAAGTTATTAAATGTGATAATTAGTTATTTAAATGATAATAAGATAAGCAAACGTGGACAACGCTATGACCATATGCTGATTACTTGGGTAGTTTTTCAACTACAAGCAAGGCCAAGTTGTTTGAAGCTAAGGACATTGCATTGATAAAATTCGTTTTAAACTTTTTATCAAATAAAATAAAAAATATCAATGCAAAAATGAATTGTGTACTTTCTGCGGAAAAAAAGACACAAAATAAGCGATTGCTTTAAAAAACAACAATGCACATCATAGCTTCAGAATACCAATAATCAACAAAAATATGACAAAGTTCAACCACAATAAATACCGTGCAATTGAATTCTATAACGCTGTTAGCATCTTTAGATCTTGTATTATATGCGAATTTTATTCTTTGTTTTACATTGTTAATATATTAAACCCAAAAAATTTAAAAATTTGTGCAGTAATAAATTTAGAGACCTTAGTATATTTTATGAACTGAATTATTTATAAAACTTCATAAAATTTCCCTAGTCCAAAAATTGTAGGCCATTCACTTTGAAGTTATTGATGGACAACTGCTATCTTTTGACAATGTTACTTATGAAACAATTCATTTGCAAACAGCTATTAAAAACCATAATAGTAAAACATTCTACAATATTATCTATTCCTTGTTGAGTCTTGTGATTTTAAAACCTTTTTGGCTTAAAAATATAATTTTCAAATCAATTGGATAAATGGTAGTATTATGTTTTTTCTTGAAAAATCTTTGGGACAAAAATTAGTAATTACACATGAAAATCATTTTTACTTAAAATATTCAAAACCTTTATTTATTGAAGCTTAAGCATTTATATAAGCTGCTAAAGAAAGTGATGTATTTGTGGCCTTTGCAATTCTAATGTTTAAACAAATCACCAAGAAAATAACGTTTCTAGAAAAGTACAAAGAACACCAAGGTGTTTTTGAGAAAAAAACTACAAATGCATTATCCAAGCATTGATTGGATAATTATGCAAGCAACCTTGAACAAGATACTTAACTATCTTTTGGATTTATTTACAATGTATTGTAGAATGAGTTTACTACATTAAAAGAATACATTGACAAGAATTTGGCAAAATACATTATCAAATATTTTAAGTTTCTAGCAAACACGCCTATACTATTTATGAAAAAATAAAATGTATTTTTGCAACTGTACGTGGATTATCGCGGCTTTAACAAAGTAATGGTCAAAAAATGTTATCTATTATTTCTAATCATCAAACTTTTTGATCAAATTAGACAAGCAAAGATTTAGATCAAAATTGATTTAAAAAAAACGTACAATCTAATACAAATAAAATAATATCAGTAAAAGATGCCAATTTTTAAAAAAAATATGGTCATTTCAAATATACCGTCATGCTTTTTGAACTTACAAATGTACTAGCTATCTTTTAATATTTGATGAATATTATATACTGAGAATTTCTAGACAATTTTGTTGATAGCTACCTAGACAAAATTTTGATATACTCATAGGATATATAACAACACAAAAAACACATGAAGTTGGAACTTGAATTTTTTTGCAAAGCTGAGTTATATGCAAAGCTTGAAAAATGTACTTCGCACACTATTCAAATTGAATTCTTTAATTATATTCTTCCAAATAACAATATATTGATGGATTTAGAGAAGATTCAAGTTGTTGTAGATTAAAAAACACCAAAGATAGTGCAGGATGTCTAATGTTTTTTTGTGTTTGCAAACTTTTATCAAATTTTCATTAAGAACTATTTTCAAATTATCACTTCACCTACACAACTTACAAACAAAAATAAGTGACACTAATGCAAAAAAGTAGACAACGTTTTTCAAATATTGAAAAATACCTTTAATATAGCTTTAATATTGGTACATATGGATTTTTCCAAATTTTTCTTTTTGGAAAAATATGCTTCAGATTTTACCTTGAGTGCAATATTATTGCCACCAAGAATAAACAGAAAACTTTATTTAGTTACTTTTCATTTGAAAAAGTTATGTGCTACAAAGATTAATTACAAAATTCACAATAAAAAGTTACTTGCTATTGTAGATTATTTTTAAAAAATGATGTCATTTACTCAAAAACGCCGCACACTAGATGCTAGTATACATTGATTACAAAAACTTTGAATCTTTTTTGTCTACTTGTGTCTTGAATTATTGTCAAGCCCATTGAAATATGTTTTTATTTAATTTTGATTTTGACATCATACATTGACCTAGAAAGCAACAAAGATTGTCTAATGCCTTATTTAAAAGATCCAAGTTTATGCTTAAAGAAAGGAAAACAACATATAATCAACAATAGATAACATTTTTGAAATTAGAGCGCCTCCGTTTACAAACAACTTAAATTTCATTTTTAATAGATTTTTGAATTTAAGAAAAATCCAAATAGCTTTAATTACAGATTTTTTGGTGTTTTATATCAAGCACTGTTTTGGCAATGCCACAAAAAATCTTAGCAAGTTCAAATTTAAAAATCAACTTTTTTATTCCAAAGAACACTTATACATTCACAATGAATCACTATGCTTTCAAATCATGCAAAACACAACACGTTTTTCTATTTGTTAGACATTTTGATTTCAACAAGATACTGGGAATTAATTTTTTGACCTTTTTGGTGGCCTCAAATGTTAAAGACCATCTAAGAGGTTTGTATGGACTTGCAATACATATTCACATTCAAAAACCATTGACATTGACCATATACATTGCTACAACCATTACCAAATCCAAAGCAACCACAAATATCTATTTTTATGAAATTCATCATGAACTTAACAATTTTAGCTAAATGTGACTCTATTTGCGTGATAGTCAACTGGTTTTTAAAAATAACACATTTTGTTTATATAAGAATACAATCACGGAAGAAGAAACAGCTAATTTCTTTACAGTCAATACCTATAGATATCATGGTTTACCTAAAAATATTGTACTAGACACAAACTGCAATTTAATTTCAAATTCTGTTGATTGTTATTTGAAGTTTTATAAGTAAAAATCAAGTTATCTTTTGCATTTTACTCTCAAATTAACAGATAAACAAAACAAATGAATCAAATCGTAGAGCAATATTTGTGGTATATCATAAAGTATTAACAAGATAATTGGATATTTTCATTTTTGTTTGCAAAGTTTGTATATAACAACAACAAACATGCATTGACTCAAAAGACTCTATTTTATGTCAATTATGAACGTCATCCAAAAATTGATGTGATTTCAATTTGGAAAGGGGAAAAACTTGCTACAAAAAGTTTGGCAACGCAATTAAAAGAATTTGCATACAATAATGGAAGCTCATTTAAAAAAAGCTGAAATGATTTATAAAGATACTGTCAATCTGAGAAGAAAAAATGAACTTAGGTTTTGAATAAGCAATCAAATGTGACTGCTACAATAAAACATCAAGACGACTTGTCTAAGCAAGAAATTTAATTACAGTGAAATTAAACTGTTTAATATTGACAAACAAGTCAATGTTGTTGCGTATTGACTACAACTTCTTGCATCCATAAAGGTATATCTAATCTTTTATGTTTTGCTATTAAAAACTTATCAAAAATCCATTTTTCCTGAAAGAGTTCAATCCTCACTACTTTTAGTTGTAATGAATAGCGTCCAAGAATATGAAATTAACAGAATTCTAGATTCAAGAATTTAGCAAGCTTAAGTCAAATACTTTGTTCATTGGCGTAACTATCTAATTAACAAGTGTACATGGAAATTAGCTTCAAACATCACCAATGCGCCGTTCAAGATTCAAGAATTTTATTGTTAGCAACCAACAAAACCGAGAGCAACAATAACATGAATTCCTCAAAAAATCTGAAAACTAGAAGGGGAGGTAAAATCACAAACATGAAAGGATTACCCATAATCAATATCTAAAATATACTAGAATATTTTTGAAGGTTCTAGAAGGTAGAAGTTCCTAGAAGGTTTTAGAACATTGGAAGCTTTTTAAGAAGCTTTCTATCTGGTAGATAAACCTTGAGCATCTTCTAAGCTTGAAGAAGCTTTTCAAGAAGTTTCCAAATTTGATGGCCAAGCTTCAATCCTCAAGTATAAATAGAGTCAAGACTAAAAGATTCCTTAGTCTCAACATTTCATTTTGCCGCTTTAGTTTTTGGCTTTCAAGCTTTGGTTTTTTGCTTTATTCCTATCTCATACCTTTTCTCCATGGAATACATTTTTGGATCTCTATTCTTATACATCCTTGCATCTTTGTCTTGTTTTTGTATTTGCTCTCTGTTATTCTTGCTCTAAACCCGTCCCTAACATTAAAAAGGGAATTGTTAGTGCTTTATTGGGAGCTCACATCATTTTTGGCCAAAGGATTTATACAAGTAAGTCATTCATTAGCTGCTGCGCCTCTTTTATTTGTCAAAAAACTTTGTATTGGATTGCAATTTTGTGTTAACTATTGAGCCTTGAATAACATTACAAAAAATTATCAATCTTAAAATTACCTATCCACAAAACACTAACACAAATTAGCAAGGCTCGTTGGTTTATAAAGCTTGATGTCACCACCGCTTTTAACAAAATTTGGGTTGCAAAGATAATTGAATGGAAAACAGCATTTTGCACTTATTTTAGGTTATATGAGTGGTTAATGATTCCTTTTGGCATGGTAAATTCTCCTAGTACCTTTCAATATTGCATCAATTGGACATTACAATGATATGTAGATGAAATTTGTTCTACTTCTCTTTGACAGTGTTCTTTTTTACTCCTCTGGATCTCTTCATGATCATTGTACAAAGGTGGATAAGGTGCTAGGAAAGCTGCAAGAAGCTAGGTTATATTTGGATATATCAAGTATGAGTTTGAGATCAAATCAATAAAACATTTACGGTTTATTTTTTAAGCTTGCAAAGGAATAAAGATGGATCCTAAGAAGGTCAAGGTTATTGAAAATTCCCAAGCTCCTACTGCAGTGCGAGGAATTTGGAGCTTCTTTGGATTTGCAAACTATTATAGACAATTTATACGACATTTTTCCAACATTGCAGCCCCTTTAACATACCTAATGGGGAATGTAAGTTGAAGACGGATTGAAATTGAATAGGCGGCCTTTGATCAACTTATGAAGATGTTCATTATTGTAACTATGTTGATCTAGTTTAACTTGGATATAGAGACAGTGCTAGAATTAGACTTGTTTGGGTATGTTATTGGCAACATGCTATCATAGTACAACCATACAATTGTTCTACGCCCATGTGCTTATTTGTTGAAGAATAATAATCCTCGCGATTGTAAGTACAAAATACACAACAAAGAGTTGTTAGCAATTATACATTGTCTTTAGAAATAGAATGCAAAATTGCAATTAGTGAAGAAGTGTATTGTTGTTACTTATCGTAAAAACTTGGAGTACTTTATGCAACCTCATATATTGAATAAAAGACAGATTTGGTGGTCTTAGATATTAGGCTGTTACAATCTTGAGATTTTATACTGGCCTAAAAAGAACAACAAACAAGCAAACACATTATCACAACAAAAACAAAATCAAGCCTGATGGTGAAAATGACCCACCCCTTCACCACTGATACATGCGGCTCTTGAAGCCAAATAGGGTACCAAACACCAAACCAGATGACAACAATGAGTCTTCAATCATCACTATTGCCATATGAAGAGCCTAACCCATTGTCATATCTAGTGGAGATCAAAAGATGGGAGCAGCAACAGACGATGACCAAGATCAAAGCCTAAACACCATCATTGGCAAAGCCAAACACAAAATTGAGCTTATAAGGAAAAATGTTGTCTTGCAAGATCACGGATAGCAAGAGGTAATCAAGAGCATTTGAAATGGCAATCAACGCTTCTTAAATCACTTGGAAATCAAAGCCTCTATAACCAAATGTTTGCTGGATACTGATGGAATCTTGCATTACTGTGGCCGCAAATGAATCCCAAATGCTAGACCTCTACAAATCAAGCTCATACACAAAATCCACACATCGTTAGCAACTGGCCATCTAGGCCATCAAGTAAAGTTTAAGTTATTGATGAGAGATTACTTTTAGCCAAGGTTGTTGCCAGATGTTTGCAATTATTTGCACAAATTAGATGCTTGCCAACAACCTAAACTCAAACATTATGGATTACATGGGTTTTTGAAACCAATGGTAGTACCAAAGCGTATATGAAAAGAATTATCTATAGATTTTATTGAGGGACTCCTAGAAAGCAACAAAATTACTAATTTATTGGTGGTTACCAACTGTTTGAGCAAGGACAATGCATTGATTCCCTTACCAAATATGGACATTTGCATTGCTGCTTGGGCTCTTATCACACATGTAGTAGCACATTAGTAGATACTTGACGCCATAGTTTTCAACCGAGGTACTCAATTCCTAAGTGCCATGTGGGGACAATTATGTGAAATCTTAAAGATTAATCAACGACTGTCCACGGCATTCCATCCTCAGACTAATGGATCAATGGAGAAAATGAATAGCACAATTGAAACCTACTTGCAGCCATACATTGATTGTAGCCAAAAAGATTAGTCAACCTTGTGCCCAATGGCAAAAATAGCAATACAAAGACAAAAATTGGCATCAATAGGAATTAGCTTGTTCTTTTTACAACATGGTTATCACATTGACCCTATTCAACTCAAAATTCTCCATGGACTAAACGACCAAGTGAGCGGTCAAATTATAATTGAGCAAGCTAAAGCTGAAGCAATAATGGACAAGCTTTGTAAGACAGTTGAGTTGGCGCAAGCGGCCACGGTCAAAGCACAACAAGAGCAAGCGAGGCAAGCTAACCGCCATCAACAAGAAGCTACATGTTATTGGATAGGTAATAAAGTCTGGCTCCAGCTAGGGTGGTAGTTTTCAACAAGACACAAAAATAAAAAACTTGATTGGAAAGCTGCCAAATATACAATCACCAAAGTTATTGATGATTATTTAGTCCGCCTCAACACACCTGTTGGACCACACAATTATTTCTATGTTGATTGGTTTTGCTTAGCTACTACCAACCCCCTTCAGAGCCAAGTGATAGACAATGCGCAGTTGTTGCCTACTCAAAATGATGGCCAAGACAAGTATCATGTTGAAGAAATTCTTGTGGAAAAATGGCATTGACGTGGACGTGGCTGTAAAAAGTTTCTTGAGGTCAAGTGGGCTGCATATGCCCTCTTGCCTTGGGAGCTTGCTGAAAACTTTCAAGATAGAGAGGCATAAGATTGTTGAGAAGCCTACTTAGCTTCCTTTTGTGATTTGAGAGGTGAACTCCCTCCATCTTTCCGCCGCGATGCAGCCACGACCTAAAAAAGGGCATAATGTGATGACCTGGCGCTCAAGAATTTGATTTGAGTGGTGACCTTTGATTACTACTTGATCATTTGCCTCTTCTAATTTTATCCTTCCATGCATGGAAGCGGAAGCATTAGAAGTGGTACTAGAGTAGCTCTAGTGCCTTCTAAAATTAGCCCCAAGACTGCAATTATGCTAACTTTAGCCTTGGCATAGCATACTAAAACTAGACGACACATGCTTAGATCTTCATCAAATTCATTTCCATAATTTAGTATCATGTGCTCTTGGAGCTTACTTCCTTACACTAGAGTTGTTAATAGGGACCATATGAACTGCAATTTTGCCCTTAAATATAAAATTTTCTACAATACTTTTTTCTACAAAAATTACTTTCCACAAGAAATTGTTGAAGCTTGTTGAAAGGCTAACCCTATTGACTTTTTTCTTGAATTTTACAATACTTTGAGGTACCCCAAATCCTTAAATGGTCGAGTATGAATCTGCCTACCTTACACAGCAAATCACGATATTGCAAGAGTTAAGGATGGGTATGCATTGATGGGTATTTAGAGATGGATATGCAAGGATGGGTATTCAAGGATGGGTATTTAGGGATGGGTAAGCAAAGATGGGTATTCAGGAATAGGTATGCATGGATAAGTATTTAGGGATAGATATGCAAGCACTAGTAGAAACCCCCATCTTTTTCAACGTCTCCAAAAATGTCTCCACCTTGTCCGATTTTGAGTTTTTCATGTCTATGTGGATGTACAAAAAAGTTTCCGTCTCAAAAAATCAAAAAAAATGTCCAAATTTTTGGAAAAACATGCGCATGTTTTTTTGTAGACGTCCAAAAAAACACTGCCCTATGGGAGTAAAAAAAACCTTCTAGGAGCATCCCTTCCCAAAAATTTCATCTTGTCAGAGAATTTCTCATTTGGCCCAATTTTGACACAAGATCTGACATGCACTCCCTTCTAAATTTGACGTGACAGCCCACCACGTGGTCAATTTCACAAAAAAAAAAAAAAAAAAAAAAAAAAAAAACATCCAATTGGATGTCTTCATTGAAGTAAAAGCGTTGATTAAAACATCAAAATAGACATCAATAGTGTCAACTCCAACATAGAATTTGACATGTCATTTTGCACATGGATGTTCATATTAATGCACGCGCTAACAGTTTGTTGTTTCAATAACAATTTCAGTGTGTCACATTCAATGTCCAAACAAATAAATTGTATGTCATTTGTAACATCCACAAAAACATAAGGACTAAACCTTGATGTTTTTTATAGTGCTTGATTCAACAAAAAAAATTGGCCTATAAAATCTATGTTGACTCAACAAACAAAGTTCATTGTTCTCATTGACGTCAATTAAAACAGAATCACAATCAATGTGGATGTTCAATTCAATTCATTGTATTGTTGGGAAGAACATGAAAAATATATTGTGTGTTTTTTGACATGTCCATTACAACACATAGTAATTCATCAGGACAATTTTATTGACATTTTGTTCAAAAACATATGTTTCAAAAAACATGTACAAAAATGGAATAACTATTTTCATAAATGTTTCATCCAATGTCCATGGGATTGCTACAATCTTGAAGAATGTTTGTTGTGATGTCTTAGAGCACATACAATAAAGCACACAAGTAAAGCACACAAACATCTACAAAACATCATGGTCGACAACAATCATAAATCAATTTCTATACAAAAATTGCTAAAGTGGATGTTTTATTTGACATTCACGGCATCATCCCATGTTTGCAAAATATCTACTTTGTTGTCTTTTAGCACTCTAACCTTTATTTGTTTGTGCGAGCATTTCTTGTTATTGTATATAGAAAGAGTAACGTCTACTTTCACGTCAAAGGAAACGCAAAAATCATTAGCAAAAATGTTCATTTTAACATTCATGACATTGCAGCATTGGTTTCAAATACATCCTCTTGTTCTCAAAAGTGTAACTTTGAACGCATGAAAAATCACATAAGAATCTTGCATGGCATTTTATTTCACATGGGCTATTCATCTAAACAACTCTATAAACATCCCTACTATTGTGTTGAGCATGTAATAGTGTTTGACAAGACATGTACTAAAAAATATTACATCTCTACCAAGACATCCTATTACCACTCCTTGTACATGGAAGACGCCTTAGCAAAAAGAATATAAGACTAATGAGGTGTCCAAAGATGATAAAGACGTTCAAGGCAACATCTACTCTAATGGAATACATACACCTCACGTGCTACACATGACATCCACAATGACAACCATGTTAGAATTAATGCATAAATGAACACGTAAATGTTGCTCATAGCATTTGCACACGTCATGCATCAAGTCTTGTCACTCACCTAATTCCAAAAATCATGTGCTCATTATTTTATGACCATTGCCTTTGTACCTTACACAATTTGCAATGTTTAATTAGGATTACTTGGTGTCAAGTAGAAAGTTTAGATAAAAAGTATATATAAACATGATGTACTTTGATGGAATGTCCAATGAAACATTCTCATTGACATTCAATACAACAAGGGAATGTCTTATATGACATCAAATTTCACCAACTCCATAAATAACTTTCCATCAATGACTAATAACAAACAAAAGGTGAAAATTCCGATAAAATCAACACAACAATAGTCACAACAAGTACGAGGAACAAAAAACTTCAATCAATAGAACACTGAATACACTTGAATCAACAACTATTTTCATGCGGTAAAATAAAATAATTGACACAATTTGTGAGGAGTATGCAAGAATTTCACAACATAGCCAAAAAAAAATTCAAAAAAAGTAACATGTATTTTGAAAATGCATGTGCCTAGAACTGCCTTACAAAAAAAAAAGAATGTTTCATTACTCTTCCACTAAAGTTAAAACAAGTAATTTCAAAAACTATTGCAGATGCTGAAATTAAGCCAACTTAAAACTCACAAACCCTAATATACATACTCATTGAGATTGACCCATTCTAGATAAAAGCTATAGAACCATATGCCCAAGACTTAGATTGCTATGTTATAGATGCCCTATTTTATAACGAAAATCATGTCAAAGCTAAGTCCACAAGAAAATGATATTTCAAAATTGATTTGTAAACGGGAGCTACAACTACAAAGATAGAAGAATTGCACTTGTACTCAACTTGGCAACAAACCTTCAAAAGTGCAATTCATATGTTGCACCCTGTAGAGTAACCAATAATGAAATACAAACTTACGATGCAAAATGCAAGTTTACAAATGTTGACACACACTGCCAACATCAACATCTTGCATGTCCAAAAATATCCCAAAACCAACATGGGGAGAGCAAGAGTTAGGTACTTATCAGCTCAAGTCTTGTGAAGCAGAGGGTTCACGAAGAAAGCACATTGGAGGGCTGCCTTCAATGGCGGGCTATGACGGACCATGTCAGGTATAGCCACAAGTTCCACACATGTTCACCTAGAAATCCCAACACTTGACTATAGCCCATTGAATGCCTTCTACAGCAACTTTCACGTACAAACATCAACAACTTGAAGGACTGCAAATACGGTTACAAAATTTTCCATGTTGTGAAAATGCGGAAGATCAAACCTCCAGAAATTGCAACCCCACTACAACTTGAACTTGGGACGAGGTGGAGTGAGCAGGTGGAGGGAGCATCTTGCTCCCCAACCTAGCTCTGCTCCCCGCCCTGATCGCTACTCCCCACTCTGCAATTGGCTCCCACTCGGCAACTTGGCTCCCCTCGCAACAACTCGCTTCGCACCGCTCTATGCGACTTGTGACCTGGCCATTGCAACCGGACTCCAAAGCCAAGAAGGCGGCTACCGCCATAGCCATAGCAAATGCAAAGCAAATTTAAAAACCTAACCCTGATTGCTACCGTAAGCCTAGGGTTACAACAAAGTCCTTGATCACAAGGGACTTTAACACTTAAACTGTCCCATGGATGTAGTGGATAAGGTAGAAATAGCATAAACGGTTAAAATAAGCCACTTTAGTCTGAAGATATGGTGAATTTCTTGAGAAACTCAGCTCAATCTATGGAGAAACAAGGATAAAGAAGAGTGCAATATATATATATATATATACATATATATATATATATATATATGTATCAAGAATGAGTATTTTACGCAATGTAAATGTGGATTTAGGGTTTGGATCGATTCTCGTTTCATAAGTGTACCTTAAATGGCTACCTCTGGAATCTTGTTTTGAAACAAGTTTGAACCAATCAAATGCAAGGAAATAGCATCTTTTTAGAATGTTAGGATCTTTTTCAGATCTAGCTATTGTACTATTATTGGTTTCAGGACAGTCTACTTCTCTAAGTAAAGGTTAGTAAGTAGAGGTTAGTAACCGTTTATGGTATTTCTACCTTAGATTGTCGTAAACTTGACATTTGCTACTAACAAGAAGTTTAAATTTGAGATCATGTTTAACAAGAATGACATTCATTTGATCTGTATTCCAACTTCTTTGTTAATATCAAATGTAGTATAGGTGTGGATCCATTCCAAATACCATAAAAACACCTTGTATTATATTACTTGTGAAGTCTTTTAGAAGTTTAAGGATTAAAATCAAGGTTATTTTTCTAAAATTTGATTTAAAGAATTTCTATTTGACCCTCAAAAATATTAAAGCCAATAACCATGTGGTGAAATTTCAAAATCTTTCAACATATTTGGGCTCATTTTGCAATTAATTTTGGATTGAATGTCTTATTGCCTTTTTTGAAGATTTCTTATATAAATCGTAAAATTCTAGATTTTGGTGCAAAAATTGGAAAATATTGTGATTTTCTTTAATTATGAAGAAGACTCATGTTAAATACAAACTAGTTTTTAAAAGTTTCAAAACATCATTGTAAGGGTGAACTATACTATGAAACATTGTGGCGCAAATCATATTTTTGTATCATACTATAATCAAAAAACACTTCATTAAAATGTTGTTGACTCTTTAAATAATTCTCTTATTTTTTGAAACTTTCAATATTTTGTCACATGCTGAGTTTCCCTTTAATAGAAATTACAAAAAAAAAGGTTGATTGAGAATTAGACAAAGGATGATGTGATAACTCTTTTTTGTGAAGAATTTATGAAGAAATGTTTACAACTTAACCCCTAAAGGATTGACTGTCCATTTGGGGGACAAATTGGATATGTATCTATGGCTAAATTACTTTGTGGGATTTTTGAAACAATTATGGAAGATGGGGAATTCAAAGATCTGTGTGCACATCTAATTTTGTTTCTTTTCATTTTGACATTTTTTGAAGAAGTACAAAAATGAATTTCTGATTTTTTTGGAGATGGGGCAGTCCGGGCAACCCAAAAACTTTTTTAAAATTTACATTTCTTTAAAATAAAAATCTGAAATTGATTCTTTGAGTTTTCATATACTTGGGAAGCTTTGAATCACTCATTTCCAATGAATGAGATGAAAGTTATGGGGACTTTTGGTTAACTAGTAGATATGGCTCCATATCTACTAGTAAACCCAAAGTCCCCATAACTTTCATCTCATTCATTGGAAATGAGTGATTCAAAGCTTCCCATGTATATGTAAACTCAAAGAATCAATTTCAGATTTTTATTTTAAGGAAATGTAAATTTTAAAAAAGTTTTTGGGTTGCTCGGACTGCCCCATCTCCAAAAAAAATCAGATATTCATTTTTGTACTTCTTCAAAAAATGTCAAAATGAAAAGAAACAAAATTAGATGTGCACACAGATCTTTGAATTCTCCATCTTCCATAAATGTTTCAAAAAATCCCACAAAGTGATTTAGCCATAGGTACATGTCCAAAATCCCATTTGTCCCCCAAATGGACAATCAGTCCTTTAGGGGGTAAAATTAGACAAAGAGATAGAAGTTTCACCTCCTCTCTTTTTTTTAGTCAAACTCTTTAAAATAAAAATAAAAGAAGTAATAAAGAAGAATTATAGAACAAACTATAGAAAACCAAAAATATATAGCATTCTTAAACTTCCATCAATTTGCACTCAACTCCACATTGAGTCAAGTATATAAACCAAATTAAGAGATAAGTAAGAACATGTCTTAAACAACTCATTCACAACAATTGCAAATGTCTTAAACGACTATATACTACCTCACTTACAATTGTTTAGAACATTTGCAATAATTGTGAACTACTTGTTTAGGACATGTTTTCTTCTAGTGAAAATGAAATTATATTGTGATTTTGGTTTCAATCAACAAGATTATTAGATTTTGTCATTCCCTTTGTATAATCTATCCTAAATTTAGTTATTATTCTAAAAACTAAATTTTGGCTGCCACATTTCATTTCTTTAATTCTATATTTGTAAAAAAAGTCTTTCTAAAAATTGGACTAAGTACTTATATAATGCTAATGATTTAACCTCCAAAATCTAGCTAAATAATTTTAGTCAAATTTAATTTCATAGTCCAAGATATTCATTTTTTTGTAATTGATCTTCACTAGAAGAAAAACAAGGATAAATGACCAGGTCACCAGAACTGCCTTGCAAGTGCACAACAACTCCACAACATTTGCACAACCACAATCTAGTCGTGCAGTTGTTGTGTAGTTGTTTATGCAGTTGCAAGGCAGTTTTGGTGACCTAGTCATTGTGATTTGTGGAGTCGTTTATCCTTGTTTTTCTTCTAGTGCTTGTCCAATAGACTATTACAATTACATGTTCCATATGCCAAACTTTGTACCAAAAGATACAACATGTTTATGTTTTGAAGAACTCTCTTAATCCCCAAGCATTTAGTTGGCCATTTTTTGGTTGCTACCCTAATTTGCAAGTTGCGCAAGACACAAAAAATAAATAGAAAAAAAATAAATAATATTTTCAAATAAAAAAGCAAGTCTATTTTCCAATCCAAGTTTAATCACATCAATTCAAGTTAAACTCCACAAAGGAGATTTTTTCAAAGACAAACATTTCAGCATTTGCTAGCTTTATAAAATATACTATTTCAGAAAATTGATGATATTTTCTCATTTGAAAAGACTTCCTATTTGAATTATAGAATAGAATGTTTGTGTTAACCAATCATACCAGATTTTAAATTCTATGAATAAAATTTGTAATGTTGATTAATATTAAATGGATATTGCTTTTAAATTCATAAAATAAAAGTCCAAAACCTTTTTTGAATGTTTGACCATATGGATAATTACTAAACACCATAATTCTTGTTATCTCCTTTGAAACAATTTTTTTTGAAGTAACAAAAATATCATTTTATAACATATTTATGTTTTGCCCTTATCCTCTTAGGCATCTAGGGATCAAATGAGTTTTGGTTGTCATTAGTATAATGTGCGTTTTTAGCAAAACTTCCAAACTACTACAGTATGTATTAAAGGGGATATGATATTTTTTCACGACATGTTTAAAATCAAGTTTTTGTGAGACGTAAACCAAAAAATATTTGCATTCTTTGAAAATTTTTGTATATCATAACTTGCTTTTTAAAACTATACAATGAAGATAAGGCTAATCAATAATCATATTGAATATTGGGTTAAATTTGTTGTATTTGAAGGAGTGAAAGGTGTGAAAAATATTACCCTATTTGAGAGTAACTAAAACTATTTCTTATTTCTATTTTAGCCTTAATACAAATTTAAAACGCAATCAAGCTTATTTTGTTATACATGGCAACTTGTTTTGACACTTGTCTAACGCATCAAAGAATTATAATTTTACATAATAATTATTTAAAATAACACATGATACATAATATGCCAAAAAAAAGTAGGAATACAAAACATGAAGCATATACTACTATGGAAATCAAAGAATCATAGAACTTGAAAATGATGTTTGACTAATTGGTTGATATAAAATTGACTCTTCAAAAATTAATTAAAGTTCAACTCAATTCTATAAAAAAGACTATGTTTATAACAATATTTTAGTGTGAGAATAGAATAGATGTAGGCTTTTGTCTTATTCAAAAATATTTGAAATCATCATTCTTCAAACAGTTAGAATTCAAGGTGCACACAATGATGCCCATACAATTCATAAAATAACACAAGTCTACTCTTCAATTGATAAACATCAATTACATTATTTACAACGTCCATCATGTTGTAGAAGTTGTTCACTTCAACATTGTTTACAACGCTTGCAAATATAGAGGACAATATGTTTTGTAAATTGCTCTTTGAAACTTTCACATCTTAGACGGTTATGCAAACTTGTTTTAATTGTTGTATGAAGAAAAATGTTTGAATTGAAGTTGCTAATAGCATGTCATGCAGCTATGCAGATGCTTTGCAAAGCATCTACCTATTATGTGTCTATACAAATCCATTGTTATCTTAAAAAATAGGAGTGTTCATGCAATTGTCTATTTGGAATTTTTTTGAAGCATAGCAAATGGACATGCAGATGGTGTGTAGAACTTATACTTGTCAAATGGATATGCAAAGGTGTGCATGAGAACCAAGATGAGAACATATAAATGGCATTGCCATGAGCGTGGCATTTGGTCACGTGGATATTATAATCCATGTTGTTTGGGACATTTGTATAGTGCACTTATGGCTTTATCATAACGTAAGGACATCTTACGTGTCATTTTACTAAACCCCATATCAACATTTCTGAAAACATCCATAATTTTATTACTAAAGAATTCACTACTTTAGAGGTTTTTGCAACAAAATTGATATATGTTACAGCTCAAATTGTTTATTTTTTTATTTTTATGAGATCCATGTCAAAATAGAAAATTTGAAAATTTGTGAACGTTATGTTAAAATGTCTAATTTTCCACAAGAATTGCATTCTTTGGTGTAATAACTAAATTCTATTTATTTTACATCAAAATTTCTTATTGTAAGTTAAATTATGAGAATTGAGAAAATATTGAATTAGTTTTTTTTACTGACTACAACAAGTTGTGCAAAAAAACGGGAGAAAACCAAAATTAGATATGAAGGATTTCTCCCATCAAACTTTTCATTAATTTTAATTTTTATGAATTTTATTTTTTAATATTTATTTAGAAGCCACCTTACATTGGATGGTTTGGTGTATTCATGATTGCTATTCTAATACAAATAATGGCTGTTGGTTTACTATTTTAAGTAATTGTATGTATATTGGAAGAAAACCAATTGTTGATAAACTTTTTGTTATAATATAAAAAATCAATTTTTTTAAAGTTTTTTAATTTCAAGTTTTGTTTTACTACTTATAAGGTGATTCTAAGAAACACTTCATTGTTTTGTCTCAAACACCCTTAGTACTTGTAGTACTAGTAGTACTATTGAGCTTTTGGAATATATATATTTTTTAGATAAAATAAAATATGGAAAATTTGTAAAGCATTGAAAATAACATGCTTGTGAAAATTCAGACCTAGCTAAAATTTATTCTAAAAGTTATACACAAAAATAGAGGGATAGAAATTACGCCCAAAAAGACAATTTGTTTTTTACTTTTTAGAAAATAGTAGAAAAATACAAAAAAATAAAACAATAAATGGTCATTTGTGAGCTACTACTAATCCATTGCCTCATGTAAACCACTTTTTGATTAATGTTTTTGCTTATCCCTTAGGTAGGGAGATAGGATGTCCACTTTGAGCTAGTGTGCATGGCATGGAATTTAGAACTTTGTGAAATCCTTTTATATATCCATGTAATGCTTTATGATGAACAACTTCCCTAATTTGTGGCATGAGATTTGCTTTTTGGACCCAAAATAGTACTAAAAACCTCCAAAATGGCCAAGGTAGACACCTATTTGGGGGTTGTTAAAAATAGTAAAATGATTTCAAAAAAACTAAAAAGTATATACTGAAGGTCTATAACTATGACATGTACCTTCTTCTAAAATTTCAACTCAAAAGAACTTGTTGCGCAAAAGTTACAAGCCAAAAAGCACCTGTAGGAGATGAAGGGGACACCAAATAGGACTGGTGTTTCTTGGAATCACCCTATAATACAAATTATTAAATAACTAGACTCTATTAGTAATTAAAAAAAAATTGTAATATCTAGGAGCAATATTTTTATGTCTAAAATACTATTTGTAATGCTAGCAATATTTCATTATTCCACCACAAAGTATGCTATTAGTTCAAAATAATCAATATGTAGAATAAATTCAAAAGTCCATTTTCCTAATTGAATTTGAGAGACTTGTTTGTTTATATGTATTACCAAATGTTGTAATAGACAGTAGCGTGTTTTCAGGAGAAGCCCTTTATAGTAGGGAAGTTGTTTACTCTTAACATGGGAAGTTACTGTTAAATAGGTACATGTGATGAAATTGCCCTGTAATTTTTACCATATCATGAATGTTCATTTTGACGTTTATGTAAACATATGAATGGATGTCTAGAGATGTCAAGACGAATGTTTTCCCTAGGAGCAAGTTTTTCACCTCAACTTATTAAGTAACTGTCAAGAAGTTATCCAGTGTTAAAAAGTTCCATTAATGCCACCTTGAGACGGGTGTTCATTTGGATGTGTAAGTGAACATGTAAGCAAATGTCTCAAAAAATTCTCAAGCACTTTTTTGGAATGAGCAAATATTTCACCTCATCCTAGAAAGTAACTTTGAAGAAGTTACCCATCGCTAAAAATCCTTTTATTGCCACCCTGGCCCGGACGTTCTTAAAGACGTCCAAGTAGACACATAAATAGATGTCCCATACACCAACCTAATTTTTTATGGAAAGATAATATTTTTTCACCCAAGCCTACAAAGTAACCTCCAAATAGTTACCTGCGATGAAACTGCCCCATTATTGCCACCTAGACAAGTTTGTTCATGTGGATGTCTAGGCTAACATGGCAGTAGACGTCTAAAATTACTGAACCCAAGTTTTTACTAGAGGGCATTTTTTTCACCCCATCCTATAGAATAAATGTTAAAAATTTACCTGCATTGAAAATATCCCATTCTTGCCACTTTGGCACAGACGTGAATTTTGATGTCAAGCAAAATGTCTGAGAAGATGTCACATATTTTGAACACAGTATTTTTATAATAAGCTCAATTTTTACCTAATAATATTGATAAACTTTGCCCAAGTTACCCTAGTTAAAAGAGTTTGTTCTTGCCAGGTGGCAAAACCATTTATGTTGACGTCTAAAAAAACATTTACTTGGACATTGTTGTTTTTACCGCTAATTTTTTTCACATTGGGCAGCTTTTGAACACCAAATTGCTAGGGTAACTTTCACAAAGTTACCCTCAATAAAACCAACTCCCAGTGTCAGAGTATTGGTTACGTTCACCTTAACGTCTATTCTGATGTTCATATAAACATGAATGTCTAAGAAAACATATTTTTGGTTTTTTTTGACATTTGCACGTTTGACACACGTTTGCAAATTGGATGTCCCAAATTTTGGAGGGTTTTCTTAGAGTGGTTTTGGGCCGAAAAACGTCTGGAAAAACATGGATGTCCAAGGTTGAATGTTGAAAAAAACGGGGGTTTCTACTAGTGAGGGATGGCTATTTAGGAATAGATATGCAATGATGAGTATCTAGAGATGGATATTTAGAGATGGGTGTATATAGATAGGTATTTAGAGATGGGTATCCACAGATGGGTATTGCAACATTTTGTTGTTACCTAACTTCATTTGTTTGTTGAAATGTTTAAGAGATAAAACCATGTTTAGATAGATAGAGATTGAAAAAAGTTAAGAGTGTGCATTTTGAGCATCTAGTATAATGCAAAACTAGGTTTTTTATTCTTTAATTCATTATTGTATTTTATACTTTATTAGTTTGCCAAAAATTAGTTGTTTGAGAATGAAGTTAATTCCTAATTACCAAAAAAGTTAAAAGGAAAATTTGGCCCAGCATGATCTAAGAACAAAACAAGTATTTCAAGAAGTTTGTATGGACAAAGAACTTGGCCAAATACAATGGTTGGTGGTAACTAGCTATAGAAGGTCAGTTGTTTTATGACACAATCTATAACTTTCAAAACTAATTTTACATATTGTTCCAAATGGGGCCAATAATATATAGTTGAAAATATACTTTTCACAACTCGTTTGAAGTTCCATACAAAAATGAGGATGGCAGTGCTGAAACCTATAAGGGCAATTACCAATATGAATTTCTAGCATTCCAATTGTTCAATGGGTGTGGAACTTTGCAAACAAACATGCCATTAGCAAAAAGAAATGAAAAGAAGTAAATGAATTAAAAGTAAAAAAATGACAATTTTAAAAGAAAAAACTTGACGGACACCTTTGAAGTTTGCAATAGGGGCAGTCACACCTTCTCCAAGAATGAAACTTCAATGAACAATAGGGATAGTCACATCTTCTCAGAGAATGAAAAGAGAATGGAGATTGAAAATCAGTTGAATGAAAGTAGGAGCAAATATGCTAAAGTCTGAGTGGGCAACAATGAGCGTTGAGTGTTGAGCAATGAGCGGTGAGCGGTGGGCAATGTTTATGATACAAATTGCAAATTGGAAATGATATTATAGTACTTTAATAACTATCACAAGTAGTCCTAAACATTATCAAAATGGTTATATTGTTGAGGATGAACTTCAAAAATCATCTAGTGCATTGAACATACGCAGAATCAATATGGATGAATGAAAGTGAAAATGGATGAATGAAAGTGAATATGAATGAATGAAAGTTAGTATGGATGAATGAAAGTTAATATGGATGAATGAAAATAAAAGGGAGAAATACAGTGCAGTGGTAATGTGATTTTAGAGGGTGAGGTGTTAAAGAAGAATGATAGAACATTACACTTTTAGTAAAAGATATGATTAGGAACAAAGTCGCAAAGGCACAAACTTATACAAGGAAAACAAATCTAGTGTAAAGAATTATGTTGAGTGGGAACTTTGAATGGGGGTCTAGTTCAAATACTTTATGTAGCATTTTTCAAAAATGCAATAGATAAGGTTGGCAATGTTCAAACTTTGTTGTCAACGGTTATAGGATAAGTCACATTGCTAATTTCTAATAGGCATGTAAGCCAAAGAAAATATTCTCTTAGTAATGTTTAGGCGCAAAATAGATGAATAATAAAAATCTTGTGATCTTGGAAAACTTCTAGAGTCTTAGGTTTAGGGCATTTTGCAAACAAAAGATTGCACATTAAATTGTGTGGTTTAAGGAGCCAAAGCATGTCTACCTTAAGAAATTTTTAGAAACCACAGAATTGAATAATAAACTTCTTGTGATCTTGGAACACTTCTAGAGTGTTAGGTTAGGGCATTTAGCAAACAAGAGATTGCACATTAAATCATGTGTTTTAAAGAGCCATAGCATGTCTACTTTAAGAAATTTTTAGGAACAACAGAATTGAATAATAATCACCTGATTATCGTAAAACACTTCAACAGTTTTAAATCATCACATTTGGCAAACAAGCAAATGTACAACAAATTATGACTGGGACCACCCAATTTATAGTCATTTAATGATTGTACTGAAATTCATTTACTTCACCCTTGAATATATTGAGCAATTTTGGATAGAAAACCAGGCGTTGATGCACTAATATTTTCACAACTATAAGGCTAGGCTCATTTGACAGGGTTTCATCATTTGCACAATTACTTAGGTTGTTGGTGGACCCTATTCGAAACTTGAAGGGATACAGAGGGGAGTCCAATGAAAGCGTGAATAGCCAACCAGCCACCTCGGAATCTGAGGAGGCCTAATGAAGACATAAGCTCCAAATGAAAATAGCCTTAAACATGACTTGCTGTTGTACAAGTGAGAGCAAGTGTGTGGGAAACATAAACATGCATCTAGAATAAACACAATTATAACAACTGAGGTCTAGTACACCAGATCCTTAAGGAAACATAGAAAGATTGATTAACTTACACAATCAGTTTTGGCATGCTAAGGGCCTTCTCAGAACCTGGAGGCACCAATATGAGTTACAACAAATTTGTAAAGCACCGTGGAACCTCCTCGGAATTCGAGGAGGCTTTTATTTGACCTGGAGGTGTTTATTTATATCTAATTATACGGGGTTTGGATATTTGTATTATGATTTTAAGGGTCTATGGTTCTCTTCAGTAGGAAATGCTAACCTGTAGGTTTCTTGCCTTAATCATTCAATTTCAATTCAGAAAGATTGGTGCTTTGAATATGAAAATTCAACCTGAAGCACAGATTAAACTGTAATAATCAAGGATAATATATATGATGGTAGTTAATTGAAAGCTCTCGCATGCTTCCTAACAAACATTTGCACTTGTAGTTTATATAGAAAAAGAGAAATGGAAAGAGAGTAATGGGTAAACAAACATTATCAACTTAAACCCAAAATAGGAAACTTTGATAACATACCAAAAGAAATTGATAAGACCGGGAAGCACATGGGCTAAAATATAGTGGTTCCCTATCTAGCATGACCCTCCATAGCTGGAAGTAGATAATTCCGGGTCCGGATTTGCCTCTGGGCTACCTTCAATTGCCTCTAGCTCAATATACTATAGAACACCTAACATGTACCTAGGTCCAATCTCAGGCACTCTAAATGGGTCTTGCTTGGGGGTTGTAGCAGGAGGGGCATTATAACTTGGAATCACCCAAGTTTCTGGTGAGTTGCTAACCAAATCTAGAAGCCTGGAAAAAGGATTGTAAAGTGTTAAAAAAACTAAGATGTTGTAAATTTGCTAGCAAGTTACTAGCATTTTACAAATTGATTAATCTTAAACTCAATGCACTTACATACAAAATTGACTCTTGGGAGCATTCTTAACAGGACTGTTAGACTCCTCTTTGCTTGACGACACAATCATTTTGCACTTGATCTTCCTTAAACTACCAACTAACAACCTTGGTATCAGATGTTTCAAGACACCTTCAAAAATCTATGAGTCGGACTCAAGAGCAATGATATGTCAACCACTGCGTTGACAAGCATGAATGCTGCCACTTGGTAATCAAATAAAATCAGTCAAAGAGGTATGTAACTCTAGATCTATGTTCGAACATGTGGTAATTTGGCACATTAACATAAAGAGCAAAAGGATCTAGGGTTTGTTCATTATAATCACATTTATGAAATCCTCGAGATCCATTCACTACAGTGCTTGATTCATGAGAAGGCAGGGCTGAAGTATAGATATAAGGAGGAAGACCTTAGGCAGTACAACTTGAAACAGAATACTCACAATTAGTTGTTGGGAAGGAGATTGATTTGATTACATGGAACGAATTTTATCACAAATACATGTAGACGCGTTGCACTCAAACATAACATCATTGGGCCTTGAAAAGCTCATAATTAGAAGTTGCAAGAATAGTGTATCTTTCTCTCAAGTCCCACGCCATGGCACATCACCTCTCATTAGCTGATTCCTAGCATGTAGAAAGTTCTGCTCAAGTCCTTCACTTGCATAATTATACAAGTTATAATATGGAATTAGACTTCAAGCTCATAGCAATCTTTTGAAGATTGATTGGATCGGTAGTTACATGAAACGCACAAAGGTTATTCATGCTTGAAGTTTTCATGAACTCATATATGGACTTTCAAAAATACAATTAGGGCATACGAATACTTGCCAAAAACATTGGTGTCAAGGCCAATGGCCTCTCTGTTGTTGTTGATGGAGAACTTTGATTCTATGGTCACTTCATTCAGCATCACTTGAACGGAAACACAAATCCAAAAGCACTTATTATGCAATTTAGGGTTGGACGTCAGTAAGTAAATTAGAAAGAGCCACAATTTGAAGAACATCAAGACAAATTCCTAAAATATTATCTGTTTGGTCGTTGTTGCTATATGAAGTGAGAAAAAGATCATTTACACCCCATAACTCCTTCAAGCATTTGTAACGGTATTCTTTGGCCTATTTCTTCATACTCTTCTTGATGGTAGGATCTTCTAGTACAAACAATAGCACTACTCCATCATTGTGCAATGTCCTGTTTGCAAAATCAAACACATGCTCACCAAAGAGTGGATATTGAATGTTCCAATATGGGACTGACAAAGGCGGGTTAGATACATCTGGCACGCTGAGGCCGTCTGGTACATTGCCAATGATAAGGTCTAGGCAAGCATCCCTACTGTGCATTCCTCCTAGGCTTTGTGGTCGTCCCTTCCCAACCTGAAACAAAAGGAGTTCATCTAGTTAGAATTTTTTAGGGCAATGGTGTCATTTTGAGAGAGTGAAGGAGTAAAGTTTAAGGTCAATATAATCAAATCTACCTTACCTTCTTAGCAAAGTCTAGCATCTATAGCTACTCATCAGGCTGCCTCTTAGTCTTGGCACGGTAATCAATGGCCTCTTGGATTGAGTACTCCATGATTAATGCAGTTGGCGTGAATACTAGAGTCTCTGTTGCAAGGGATGCTACAGCCTCCCACTATGAAGGTACAAATTTGGGCATTTGCTCTGAAGCTTGGATTGGGGCCTGCTCCTTGGATGCAAATTCATTGGGAGCACTTGCAACAGGTGACAAAGCAGCCTTCGCAACCGCTGCGGCTTGCCGCGCGCTTGTTTGTCTTTGATGAATTGGAGTCCTCTTTCTTACCACCTTCTTCTTTGGCTGACTTGTCCCTGTAGTAGTCTGAACCTGCTTGCCTTGTACTTCTTGAATGTTTTGTACATCTAGTGCCTTTTGCACCTCCTGCGCCCCTTCCTCGTTAGAGGCAGCTGCATATTCTGGGTAAGCAACCTTCTTTTCCTCTTCTTCAATTGCAACAACATAATTCTTCTGACATTCCAAGTACTAATGACATGTTAAGATCTCTGTTTGACTATAGGTTCAAAATTGGGAATCTGTAAAGATGCACGTGTCCATATACTTGTCTGTCCACGCTTCAAATATTTTTGGCTCATCATGTCTGATGATGCCTTTTTTAAGGACTAGTTCCCAATGAAAGTACTTGAAGTCCAATAAGGTATTACTTGGTTCAACAATGATAGAATTGAAAGGATGAAATAAGTAATATAATGGGCACAATCTCTTCTAAGATATTAGAATAGCAAGACTTGCAAAATAATACTGATGTTACCTGTAAACAATTTGTTGCATAGCCATCTCTGTGCCATCTTGTGTCAAGAAGTCTTTGGTGCGGTTGTAGGTTGCGTTCTTCCCAAAAAAGGTGTTGTACACAAAGAGTTGTCCACTGCCCAATTAATAGCAATCCCCTCAATGATCAATGTTGAGTTCACCAATACACTGGAATGCTCTTCAAGCTATACACCATACTCAATGTTCAAAGAGAGCATACACAAGTACACCATTCCTATTCTAGACCAATATCATAATTTAGAGAAAGATATTAGTTAAAAGAAAGTGTGCTGCATATAAATCCAGAAATCATAATAAGCAACAACTATCATTAGACTGAACCAAATCGTGGGAACAAATGAATTGATAAGGATAAATCATGTACTTTTTTCAAAAAAACAAAGGCAGTACAAGAAATGAACAAGTTTGTATATAAAAATTGCACCTCAACCCAAAAAACCACCTTGTGTAGCCACTGCTTGATCTTATCCTCTGTCTTTGTAGGATGCAAGAATTTCAGGGCTATGCGGCTAAGTAAAGGAGAGTTCCAAATGGATAACCACCTAGCTTTGTAACCACCAATTGTACAAGCTCTAGATATTATCTGAAGCTTCTCAAGCGTCATGTCTAGTTTCTCATAGAATTCCTAGTGTTTCCTTATCTGCAAAAAAAGTGAAATGGTAAATGAGAAATTCAACACATAATTCTGTCCGTTAGTATTCAACATGACCTATATCTAAAGAGTTGAGATAGCAATCCTAGCAATCTTGAAGTAGGAGTACTAGGCCGCGTAAGCACTAGCAAGCCAAACACACTCCTAAATTAATTAAAATCAGTTGAATGCCTCTGGCAACAGCTTCCTTGGAATCCAAAGAGGCTACTTATTACAACTATTGGGCTATGCTATGTTTGGCATCCTTCAATACAAAATCAACATAGAAAATTGAGAATTGGTCTAGGTTCCAAGCAAGGTGGCAAGATATTAAAACACAACTTGTTTTAAATTCCTAAAGCTATAAAGTTGACATCTCATGTGAATTAGCAAAGCCTACTGAGTTTTCTAGGAGTTTTTGTGCCATTACATAAGTTTTGATATGGTTGAAATGAGCATCTACAGAATCACACTTGAGCTAACTTTATCATTCCAGGTTCCAACATGTGAATGTAGGGTCTCAACTCAATTCTAATTACTTGTAGTAGAATTAGAACAATGTCAAGGCATGGGTAGGTTGGTAGCCTCCTTGGAATCCGAGGAGGCTGCCTTTAAAACTAAAATGACTTAGAACTTCTGCCTCTAGGTTTCAATAAGCCTTTGGAAGGAACACTTTACCTTTTGTTATGACAACTTTGAAGGCCTACTGACAGAATCACTATGCTCTAGTAAAGGCTAAGCCAAACCATCAAAAGCGTTTTTTTATACAAATCTAGCTCGAAATTTGGAAGAACAATGCGTTTAAGGAATCAAAACAATCAGTTCAAGAAAACTCTAGGTTTCAATCAAGGCATCCAACCAACAGTTTGCATTTCATTTTTATCAAAATGTGACGCCTCAAACGTCATTTCTGCACTCCAAATGATTATAAACTAGATAATTGACCTGTTTTAAACGTTATTCCTCCTTCTGGGCTTACATATCACCGTATCAAAGATAAGGTGCCTAAAAATACTTAAAACTGGTTAAGTTTTGCATAAACAACACAATTGGTACTGGGCCTATACTTGCCTCTCAAGTTCCAAGCTAGTGAAAGAAGGGCCAGTCTGGAATCTGTAAAATCAAGTTAAAGACAACCAACATATTGATTACCTGGACTTCAACCTGCTCCTAGGTTCCAACTTAGGGTCTTGAAGGTCAATTGGGAATCTGATTAATCAACTGAAACTAGGACAACGAAATGGAACTTGGTCCATCATCATGCTCTCAGGTTCTGACCTAGTATCTAGAAAGCAATGTTCAAATCTATTTTATCAATTGAAACTAAGACACAAATTTGAAACTAAGACACAATTTTGAAACTAAGACACAAATTTGAAACTAGTCATTAAACATGCTCCTAGGTTCCAACCTAGTGTATTAAAGGCAAATTTGGAATCTAATTTATCAACTAAAATTTAGATAACAAATTGTTTACAAGACCCTCAACTTGCTCTTAGGTTCCAACCTCATGTTGAGAAGGCAAAGTTCAAATCTGTTTGATCAACTGAAACTAAGACACAAATTCAAAACTAGTCCTTGAACATGATCTCAAGTTTTGACCTAGGGTCAAGAAGGCAACGTTTGAATATGTTTTGTGAGCTAAAATTAGGACAACAAATTGCAAACCGATCCTTCAACGTGCTCTCTAGTTCCGACCTAGTGTCCCGATGGCAAAATTGGAATCTGATTTGACATCTAAAATTTGGTCAAACAATTCATTACAGTACCCTCAACCTGCTCTTAAGTTCCAAGCTTGGCTCTCAAAGGTCAGTTTGGAATATGTTTTCACTAGTTAAACTCAAAGAATAATTTAATTACCAGACCAAAATCCTGCACTAAGCTTCCAAAATACATTTTTAGGACAATTTTGGAATATGATTTGTCAAGAGAAACTCAAAATTCAGATTCAATTACGGACCTACATCTTGCCTTGACGTTTCAATCTGTGATCATGAAGGTTGATATAGGATCAAAAATAAATTTGGGTGATCGAGGTTCTATATATTTTTGTCAATATTAATGGAGTACTGGTCACCAATTGTTTGTAATGTGAAACAGGTCCAAGGTATTATTAGGATATTATTGATTCTACAAAGGGTCACTAATTGCATACTTGGTTCCCAGTTGAGTATACATGTCCACTTTTTGAAAGTGTGAATCACTGAATTACAAAAATTGTTTACCATCTTGAGTTTTGGTTATGAATTGACAGGTTTGACTAAATAGTAAACTACTCAACTACATACTGATTTAATAGAATGGATGTGTGAACTTCATATTTGCATAACAAAATTGAACTCACCATTAGGTTTCACTTCCAAATCTAAGAAGGTAATGTTGCATGATTATAAGTGATTTTGGGCCTCACACGTTACTTGAAACATTCTATGCCCAGCCCTTTTCTAGTCTAATATAGTGTGTCAAATGACCCAAGCAATAAACTAGTCAAAACATTTATGTGATATGTGGTCCTAGATCCAATTTATATTCTACTAATTACCTTTTGGGTGTAACCTAGTTTCAAGTTGCGGCCAAGACATCAGAAGCATGTTTTATAAAATGGTTTGCATTAATTAGATGAAACCAAGAGACAAAATGTTAAGTAAATTAAAGTCGTTGGACTAGGAATACCAAACCTCCTCCAACCACCTGGCTTCATGCTTTGGATTTGCCACGCCGATAATCTTATCAAAGTCAGTCTTGAAGTACTTAACTTTGCCTGCTATTGCAAGTGCCATGGCATTGTGAACACCAATTGCGGTTTGATCCTCTAGTTTCACACTCTTTCGGTATGAAACCGCGGCCTTGTTGGCAGCTGCGGTGACCTCTTGCTGCAACAACCACCATCAAAAGTTAGCATGGACTCATTCTAACATTGAAAAACTGCACTCCATACAATGCACCAAAGCTGAACATGGCTTACTTTGTGCAAGAAGCAAATAAAGACTTCAGCAATCAAGGGATGCCACTGCAGTGGCTTTAACTTCCGATTTTGACACATACAGTACTCTTTAGCAATGAGGAGCTCCTTAAAATCCTTGAGTTTGAGCAACCTGTAAGTATTTACTTTGTAAATGCGATGGACA
Organism: Ulota crispa; assembly: GCA_963920765.1. Taxonomy (NCBI): domain Eukaryota; kingdom Viridiplantae; phylum Streptophyta; class Bryopsida; order Orthotrichales; family Orthotrichaceae; genus Ulota; species Ulota crispa. The sequence continues at coordinate 457,766 of OY987251.1, read as the reverse complement.
AGGTTGGTCGTGACGTGCCCATATTTAGTAGAGCTGAAAAATAGAAACCACTTAACAAGATCAATGGTAACTTCACAAGTGTAGTATGCGTTGCTTAATGTAACTAACCAAGTAGCTACTAGTTGATGAGATTTTGTCTTTCCAAAACAATTTGCCCAAACATATACATAACACTTGGAGCTAATTGCACATTTCAAAAGTACCTTGAAACACACTCAATACAATCCATTTGACTCTAGTTGGGGGATATGGAATACTCACCAATTCACATCATTCATTATGTGCATTGCTAATGCAGCGCAGCCCCTAGTGTCTATAACAATGCACTTAGGCTAGTAGTGCCATGCGCGTTCCATGCTCTTCAATTTCTAGATGGAACTAGTCCATGCTGCTAACCAATGATTGCCATCCCAAACGTAGAACATCAAACCGTTGAGACACTTTCTATGGAGATGGCTCAGGAGCTGAAGCTCAAACCTCTCATTTTCAATGACCCAAAGTAAATCCCACGATTTCACTATGTCATCTGTCACTAACTGAGTCTAGCCCTGGTCATTGTAGGGTGACGAAAACATCACCCTACTTCCTTTGCTGTAGCCATGCGCAAAAGCACTCTCTAGAGCAATGACGTCCTTTTCAAGCATTGGCCTCACTAAAGGCAAGGATAACATCCTACACAAAGGAATGGCAAACTTTGTTGAATCTGCAAGCTTGAATCAAATTGACTTGAGTATGCTATTGTAGTCATCAAGGAGTCTAGCCAAAACTTGTCAATTGCTTTGTCTTGCGTTAACTTTGCAATCTCCATGTTCTTGCCCTCACTTGGACCCTGCAAACATGGAAGAATATTACAAATGTTACATGCATAGCAACTAAAGTGAATTGCTTTTTTTGTCCGCTTTTTACTGAATAATTTAGATAGATGACAATTACGTAATAGCTTGAATGATTGATTGTAGATGCTTAACGCTGTTCTCTGCAAATGGTGAATCCTAATCTGGAAAGTCCTTTGATTCATTTTGATTGCATTAACGCCAATTAAATGCTCATACCATGTAAGCCCTTACGGTTTGTTGCAGGTAACATAGTACTATTGCATTATATGCTTGAGCAGATTCAGCAAAATGTTCTACAAGCTTGGGAACAATTAAAGTAAATCAAGTTTGTAGGGTTTAGAAACTTATCGAGGTGGATGTCACCACAGCTTGCAGAGCTGTTGGATCTGAATGCCTCTCTCTCCGTCGCCGCCCAATCTTTTGGCACACTCCATTAAGCTTTGTTGGTTTACCTCCGGCACATTGTCTTCGTTGAGATCCACAACGTCTTCGTTGATAGACCTTGGACTCGCCAACCGCAACCCTGGAGGGTGTGAATCTTCACCGCTACTTCCCTGACGAGGCCCACCTACTGAACTCGCCTCTCCTGCCATTCTCAGCAACCCGGACCCAAAAATAGATTAGAATAAAGTAAATGTAACCCAATCCAATATAGCTCTTGTTGTTGATCAGTAACACAAAAGCAACTGCAACTCAATGATTTAAGCGCAAACACAAAAAAGCCCGATCTTCAGCATTGTAGGATGATAATGCTAAAGTTTGTTCCTTAAATCTTGAGAATTTGAGGGTTCAAATCAAGTGTTTTTAAAATGAACATCAGTATTCAAGGATGCAAGGAAATTGCACACCCTAAAGTCAACTAGACACACAAAGTGAACTTTAGAAATGAAGCTCCCTATTTTGGGGAGAGGAACTTGAAGGTCCCATCCATCGCATCTAAGACCAAGAAATCTAATGACCTAATCGTGCCTTCTTGAAGCACGGACAAAGGCGCAATCACTAATCCAGCCACCAAAAGGGCAATAAGCGCAAGCACAAGAAGAGCAAGTGATGGATGAACCAGCGAGAGTGTTGCAAGCGTAAGCACAAGATGAGCATGCTGCAGTCAATCAAGCAGCAGGGTTGCAAGCGCAGGCACAAGATGAGCGTGACGGAGCCGATTAAGCGGCAAGGTTACAAGCTCAAGCACTACATGAGCAAGTGGCACCAAAATATTCGTAGGTTGGATAGAAGCTCAGTAAACATCTTCATTTTGAAATAAAAGTTGACAGGACCCACGATTAAAGCGCGTACGGAAAAGGTATTGTCAGGTCATAATGACACAATATTCTAGAAGTTGGCGCCATCAAGTACATTAATATTCCTGACGATTTTAAACAACAATATGGGATACTTCTCTCCCGTGGAGCTTGTCAAGATTTATGTCATTGTTACTTCTAGATTTGAATATTAAAGCAAAAAAGTTTTACTCAAGTAAGTACTGAACATGTTGTTGTGCTAAATTGACATCTGATGCTAAAGACAACTACCATAACAATTGTTCAGTCAGTAACTAGCAAGGTGATATCATTTGGCTAGTGTATGAGGTGTAAGCCACAATAAACTTCCAAAGATTTTGCAAAGGCGTCACAAAAATATGACCTAAATCAAAGCACACAGTGATAAGCTAAATATCAAAGGTAACAAGGCAAGAGTAAGTCATTTTTGTATCGTATCATCAGATTGACTAGCTGCGCCATTGTATCAGCCTGCAGCATCCAAATTTTGGGCAAGCAGCATGAACACGTCACTTGAATCTAAATCATTGACCTCTCATCTTCTACTTCCTATAAGATAGTTTCTGAATTGTACTATTAGTTTGGGCTCTAGTCGCCCTTTGGGAACGACAAGACATGGCAGGTTGTGCTAATTGTTTCCTTGTGCAAAACTTAAAGCTGGCTTTCCATCTTGCTCTATGTGGTATCTCCTGCATTCCTAAACTTATGAAAAACCACTGCTTCAGACCATCATTCACACAACCAAACACAAGTTGCTACAACCCTTCTCCGTAGCAAAAGATGATTTAATTTCTTTGGCTTGCCCTCTGTATAGGAGTGCGCAATTCCTAGACATTAATTAATTTCTATAGGAAAATCTTATTGATTTCAAGCCGAAAATGATAGATACGCGCAAGGTGCGGCAATCTAGTTGGTAAATAGCTGGAATGAATAATCATGGCTGCCCTTAACAATTTCACATAACATGACCTGCAACTATTTTTTTTACCAAGTTACTTCCATTAAAAATTGCTGCAGCATTATTATACAATGGGTTTGGAAAAGATTTTGTTCACCCCATTGTAATAGTCAAAAGACTTAGCATTTTTTTGAATGCAATTTGTATTTTTGTATCTTGTAACGTTAAGTTTTAATTCATACACAATCCAAATCAATTGTACCAAATTTGAGTTCTAGAATGTCAAAATCCTATTTTTGGTGAATTAAATTACATAAAATTCATGGTTTTACATGATAATTGATTAAAATACATTGTTGATGAGTTTTTGAGCTTTGATTGCATGGATATGTAGGAAACGTCCATGTGCACATCTTTTTTTCTAATAAAGATCTCCAAAAAGTTTGTAGGGTCTTCCTAAAGAGAATTTAATGTTGAAAAGATCATAACCAACTTTTAGTAAAATAGATACTTCTTTATGGTGATTAGATGAGTCATTTTGCAAAATCTAATCACCATAAAGAAGTATCTATTTTACTAAAAGTTGGTTATGATCTTTTCAACATTAAATTCTCTTTAGGAAGACCCTACAAACTTTTTGGAGATCTTTGTTAGAAAAAAAGATGTGCACATGGACGTTTCCTACATATCCATGCAATCAAAGCTCAAAAACTCATCAACAATGTATTTTAATCAATTATCATGTAAAACCATGAATTTTATGTAATTTAATTCACCAAAAATAGGATTTTGACATTCTAGAACTCAAATTTGGTACAATTGATTTGGATTGTGTATGAATTAAAGCTTAGCGTTACAAGATACAAAAATACAAATTGCATTTGAGAAAATTGCTAAGTCATTTGACTATTACAATGGAGTGAACAAAATCTTTTCCAATCCCACTATATACTATGGATGGGTAAATTCCAACCGTTGTATGTACCTAAGAAGACCTTTGGGATAATATTTACCATGTTACATACCGTACTATTTGAAGTGCCAATTATGTTCAGTACCCCTATGTATTGCCAGTGATCTATTTTGAAATCAAAACTAAATCACTATATTGGATTTTGCTGCTTGACGTTGGAAGGCACTATCTTTATTGCTTGCAACATTGTTGTTAGTGTCATCCTCACCCCACCTTACCATTCAAGAACTTCAAGTTTTGGCTCAATAATCTCTCATCATTTGTTGTTTTGTTGTTTTTGGTTGTTGCTGAGTATGATGATGGCCTCTGTTCGAGGCAATGGCGCTGCTATTCCAATTTTGTTTCCTTATTTTGCAAGTGGCGTTGCTTGGATTCCAGCTTCTATTTTAGGCTTGCGCTTCCACCTTGATAGGAACACAATTTGGGTAGAAGATAAACTATTTGATGCAAAAGGGGTTCAAGTCATTCCTACTATCTTGCGCTTGCAGATTTACACTCCTATTGGACAAGGGTGGGAGCTTAGGCCAAGCAACTATCATGCCTTTGGCAATTCCGCGGTTGTGCAGGATATAACCCCTTTGAAGTTGACACCTAGTTCAGCCACTTCTACCCTTCCAATGTTGTGCGGAGCTTGTGAATTAGTTTACCTTGCTGATCACATTTATGTTTCACTGGTTGAATCATTGGATGACGACTTAGTGATAACCAATGGCAGAAGTGGTTTCCTATCTCTAATTCCCAAAAATAGCTCCACTCCATGTTTTCCTACGGAAAATACTCCAAGTAGTTTTTTTCCACCACTGATCCATCCTAAAGTTGAGGGGTTCATTTCCATACAACAGTGCCTTAAAGATTTGCAGAACCGTCCGCGTGCTAGAAACAAGCTAAAACTTCTAGATTTAGACACAATTGTGTGTGAATCAGTACGTCACCCCCCCCAATCTTTCAATGGCAATATTATGTTCAAATTGCCTCCAATTTCGTTGCCATCTGCTTCCTTTACACCATCTTTGAGATCAAACTCTAGCAGTCACGTGGGTCACCAACTAGAAGGGGTGGATAGGAAGTATGATGCTCATAATTGGACCCATACCCACACCACAAATATTGCCAACGACTTTGGGCTGAAGTTCCGTTACTCATTTTGCGTTGGCCACCAAGTTTGCTTGAATGTCCATTGCCTAAGAGCCTTGCGTGGAGGGCAGCCAAACAAAATTGAGTAGACTAGATTTTTGCCATTGGTTTTTGCTCTTTGTGCCATGTGTCTAGAGAAATCCAATTTAGTTTGCAAGATTTGTAAAATTGTTCCTTCCTGCAAATTGCCTTGCCCTTATTGTATGTACAGGATTCTTAATTCTTTAGGTTTACCTAGGGCATGTATTCATGTGGGAACACATGCCCATCCAGTTGGTAAGGGTATTTGTCAAGATTCCATTGAGCTCACCTCAAACCTGATAGAGCATCAGATCTCTTTGACACCAACCGCCAAGAACTTAGCAATTGCACTTGGTGCATGTAAAGAGTTTTTGGACACAGTGTTATTCTATGAGGAGGGGCAGCACAATATTAGAGAACCATTAAGAGGTGAACCACTAGTTGATGTCATGGACAGGTTTTGAGAACTTAGCTCTCCAAGCATTAGGAACAGAATTTCTAAGTTCAAGAATAGTACTAGCGGTGGGCCTATTGATAACATTATTACATTGAAGCTTAAGAGTACATATTCATTCATCCAAGCTAGCATGTTTCCAGGTCAAGGGAAAGATAAGGTGTACTTGTTTAAAATGTCAGAGGATGGTCCAAAGAGCGGGGCCAATTGAGTTAGGCAAATGCAACTCAAAGGAGACTTGCAAAGTTTGTGGTGTATGTTTGACCACGTCAAGAGGGTTAAAGGGTGGACAACTATGGCTGCCCATGTGTATGACACTGAATATTGCCGTGTCATGACCATTTGTGTTTGCAATATGATGAGCAAAGATGCTCTATTGCAAACACAAATGTGGCTTTCCATAAACTCTGTAATGGTGCACCATGGCATTAGGAAGATGTACTTCAAAGGTTTTATGGCAGACAATGCCATGGCCAATTGGCACGGAGTTCGAGTGGTTTATGGCAATGGAAATAAGCAAGAACCAATGATTGACCGAGAATGCTTGTGCTTGTTGCATTGGACCACGTCACTGAATCAGCATACCAATAAACTCATTTGCACGGAGTTTTGTCATGCCCATAAACAATTATGGAAGCAATACAAAGATGCCAAGACTATGCTACAAGCAAATGAAAGGTATTTGGGAATAAAGGCAGGGTGGCTATCTTCAAGAGCAGCATCAGAGGAGTCTCTTTGGGAGTTGGACGATTGGTTGGGCTTTTGGCACTTTTGCTATCGGCAATGGAGAGGCTTCTTGGAGTTAGTAAGTACGCTTTTTACCATTGATTGTTCATTCATTTATTCCATCCAATTCTGTACTGCTCTTTTGAAATTGCTGTCAATTGTCAAATAGATTGCACTTTTGCTCCAAATTTTTTGATGAATGTCATATGTATGTTCTTCCCTTTTGCTATTGCTTGAACCAACTATCCACACACTATCAATGCAGAAGCTATACTTGGAAGAGCTAGCTGAAATGCCCATGTATAATCGAGCTGAAACAGTCCCTAACAAATGGCAACAAATGTCCGACAAGCGTGGAAAGTGCTTGTACGTTGCTACAACGGACAACATGGTGCGTTCTATGCAACAATCAACAAACTACTAGACATTTCTACAAGGATTTTCTTCTGGCACTAGTCTGAAATTCGACGAGCTCCGTCTTTGTACAGTAGGACATTGCAGAAATCCAACTATGTTTGCAAAAGCCGTAGCTAAGCTTCCAAATGTAGATCAATTCATAGTACAAATCCCTCATCTTGAAGTCCAGGAGGTGTTTGGTTCGACCAACCAAAAATTGGACATTCCTCTAGGATTCGACGGCAACTCGCATTGCCACAATAAAGTCAACTTTTCAGCTCCAAAAGTACAAACAAGATCAACTAAAGCCTGGTTGGAGGCCAAAGCAACTCTTATTGCTATAAGTGAGATTGGCAAAGGAAGCGGGTTGCCTCCTCATGCAGCAAAAGTACACAAATCACATTCTAATCCAAAGTTGTGGCATATTGCAAGATGTATGAAGGAAACAAAGACATGCCACGGAGTGCAAGTAGGGATGAAGAAAAATTGTGGCACTAAGATAAAAAAGCAAAAGAAAGCCAAGACTATAGCACCTACATACAGTGGGCAAATGACGGAGTATATTTCAAGGACCATTGTCAATTTTGACTTTTGGTGTTGCGCGGATGATCTCCAAAGGTGGGCAGGAGGAAGTAAGGTCAATTGGATTCTAGATTGGCCAGCAATACCAAAAGTATGGCCAAATGCATATGGGATTAAGCTCAATCTATCTGCAATCTCATCTTTGGAGGAAGCTAGGTTTCAATTGCAAACAGAACCTGTAAAAGGGTCAAAAATGAATCTTTTTGAGGATTTTGCTAACCGTGATGGCCCAACTCTGTTTAACCCAAAGCCAATTGAAGAAAATGTTGAACATGTTGGTGGAAGTACTTACCCAACTCAACGGCTTGGACGAACTATTAGAAGAAACCCTAATGTGCCAACTGTTGAGCATAAAAACAAATGGGACAATGCTTGTAATTTGAAAGCTACAATAGATTTTGTAGTTGTGATACCATATCTTGGATATGGTAGAGTAATTACATTGCAGTCAGGAATTTATCCATCCCAAAAGACTTATTGCATCACTATTTCGAATTTCCCATCATGTACCTGTGAAGACTTCACCACTATGAAGACAGCATCCCTTGGTCAAAGGAAGTGCTGGGTAAATTGTAAACATCTTTACTATGTATTTAGGTTTCTTTGTAAGGCCAATCATGATGAAGACAAGTACATTCATGCAGCCAACCTTTGTTTTGATGAGGTGAAGATACTTCTCAATAATAGTGATTTGTAGAGGATAAACAAACATTATAGTTAAAGGCGTTCAGTTGACATTTTAAGAGGGCGCCGTAGCTTGCCCCCCCTATAACCCTATTATATCACCCAGATATTTATGTAATGCACTTGAACCTCCTCAATATTTCAGAACTTGTGTTGCTTCTCCTTAAGTGTCCACATGGGCCTTCTCAAATTTCAAAGATAGCCCTTTGATTTTATATAATTAGCATTAGTGGACCTTTAAAGGTTGATCCTTGCTTGTTTACAAATTGGATCAAACCTTCCACTTGGTCTTTTTGGGTCCGAAGAGGGTTTCTTGGGTACATAAATGACTTTGTGTATAATTAGAATTGTTGGGATAAGCCTCCTTGGATTCCAATGAGGCTTATAATTAGCAATAATGCACTCCCTAAAGTAGGTCACTGCTTATATACATATTGGATATGACCTCTCATTTGACACTCTAGGTTCCAAGGAGGGTGTCTAGGCTACACAATTGAATTTGTGTTGGATTATTATTGTAGGGGTAAGCTTCCTTGGATTCCAAAGAGGCTTTCATCTAGCAATAGTGGACACCCTAAATTAGGTCACAGCTTAAATACAATTTGGATTTTACCACTCAATTGACCTTTTGGGTTTTGAAGAGGGTGTTTTGGCTATAGAAATGAATTTGTGTATGATTAGTATTGTTGGGGTAAGCCTCTTTGGATTTTGAGGAGGCTTATAATTAGCAATGGTGGACCCTCAAAAGTAGGTCATTGCTAATATACAAATTGGATATGACCTCTCATTTGACCTTGTGGGTTTTTGAGGAGGGTGTCTAAGCTACACAATTGAATTTGTGTTGGATTATTATTGTAGGCATAAGCTTCCTCGGATTTTCAGGAGGGTTATAAATAACAATGGTGGACCCTCAAAAGTTGGCCAATGCTTATATACAAATTGGATATTACCTTTCACTTGACCTTCAAGGTTCCAAGCAGAGTGTCTTGGCTACACAATTGAATTTGTGTACAATTAATATTGTTGGGGTAACCCTCCTTGGATTCCGAGGAGGCTTATATCTAAAAATAGTGGACACTCAAAAGTAGGACACAGCTTAAATACAAATTGGATCTAAACCTAATGTTTGACCTTCTTGTTTCCGAAGAGAGTGTCTTGGTTCCACAAATGAATTTGTGTATGAATGATGTTGTTGGAGTAAGCCTTCTTTTACTCCAAAGTGGGAGTGCACTTCCTTGAGTAGACCACTGTAAGTAACGGACTAATCAAGTTCAAATTTTTTGTCAGCCTCCAAATGCCCTCCTAGGTTTTGATGTGGGTTTGCTAGGTTCAATAGTGAAATTGTTATTGTCTCACTTTTTCCCTTATCAAATTCCAAGGAGGCTCATGTGTACCTAGTTTTGAACTTCTCATTTATAAAATATTGCAGTTCTTTATTTGGACCTATGATCTTGCTGATATCATTATTCATGAATTATTAACCTTTATATGGAAAGCATGAATATACAAGATACTGTTAATACTATTTGATCAAGGTGACAAATCATTGCCATTTCGGAATGTGAGGAGGGTCGTTAGTTTTTTCATTCATATTGGCATATCAAATGTCTCTATATTTATTTGAAGTCAACATGTTAAGCCCCTAACAATTGAGTTCCTCCTACCATTCTTCATAATGTTTGAGTGATTGTGGTTATATTTATCTCTAAATCGTCTTTGTTCATCATCCATTGGACAATTCTTAAGTGAATGAAAGGATGAATGTCTTTAGATCGTGGATGAATGACTTTTATTCATGGATGGATGAATTTTGTTAATGGATGAATGACTTTTATTCATGGATGGATGAATTTTTTCATGGATGAATGATTTTTGTTAGTGGACAAATGTTTTTTGTTTGTGGATGAATTTTATCTATCTCTCCTAGGGTCATAGCACTTTTGATTTGTAGGCAAATTCCAATTTACTACTTTTGCGTCCACTTTTGCTTTATGAACCTTTGGTTTATAATCATTTGTGCTTCACTTCTTAGTTATTGCACAACAAATATCAAATTCTCTAAACCAATTATCAGCTTTCAAATTACACTTGCAACATTTATTGCACGAGAATCCATTATTTCACGAAAATATGTAAAATTTACTGCTCAAATATGAACCACTCATTGCTTGTCGCTCAACGTTCACTGCTCCCCGCTTAGACCTTAGCATTGTTGTCATACAAAGATGGGTTGGTTTGTTCCTCTTAGAAAGAACATATTTGACTACGGTGCAGTGTTAGTTACAAATGGCATCCATTTGTACAGTTTTAGTGACGCTCAACGCGTTGCTTGACGCTAAAGGGATGGTTCGGTTCACAACATGTGTGGCCTGATTAGATCCAATTTGGTGGCCTTCAAGCCGACTATAGAGCGTATAGCAAAGGTGAAGATTTATCCATAGCTATGCCATGAGGTTTTGTCTGTGATGCAGAAACAGACTCTAGATGATCTGCTAGCTATCATGCTTACTATGCGTACCAGACTAGGCCATCTAGGGAGTTTGTTGGAACTTTGGGAGGTTATGCCAAAGGATAGGCGCAGAGCTTGACTGTCGGGTGTTTGAGTAGAGGTTACTGTTTGCACAAAGAAAGTTGTTGATGGTTGTAAACTTTCTTGTCAACTGAATCTCCTGCTCGTAGATGGCATAGAAGATGCATTAGGAGGTCCCTTTCACACAGCCATCCTTCCCATTGACCAATTTATGAGGACTTTCAGATAGAGATACTAAGAGTTTGCCTGGTTGGTTCACGGTATGAACAAGTATGCGCCAACGATTCGTATTCGAAGCGCCTTGACATTTGCTCGTTTAGTGATGGGATGGAGCGGTAAAAACATGGCACGCCAACTAGCGGATGTATGGGCATTGAAGCTTGCAGAGGCACATCACTGCGCTCTTAGAGATGCACTAGAGTTTTTGTATGATGGATACGAGCAGGATGGCAAACAAACTTGTGACCTCATTGTTGATTTTCTCAACAATGCACAATGGTTTGTCCACAGTAGAGCGCACGATCAGATTGTTGATGGACTCATGTTGAAAAAAGCAAACAAAGGGGGATATTGGAAGAAGGAAGGAGTGTATGTCGACCATGTTGGTGCAAGGCGCTATTTTACAGGACTATTTGGAGCAGATTGGAGAGATCATGTACAGTTCATTCCAAAGGCTGTAGTTCTAGAGGTTGTAGTTCTAGAGGGTGTAGATCTAGATATTCTAGGCCCAGAGATTGTAGCCCTAGTGATACATATTCCGCGTGTAGTGGAATTGTCTTCATCATCGAACAATATGTAGTCAATTACATGTGACACTCTGGTACTTTTAGTATATTGTATGGGATTACCTCTCTTTTTTACTATTATACAATACACTTGTATTTGGTGATCTTATCCCCTTATATTCATATTCATGCCCATGATTTAATCCTAAACAATCCTCCCCTTCAATTTTCTAAATCCTAAACCCTCTACCCATAAAATCCTAAACTCTGTGACTGATTACTTGTATGTGTATATCACCCCTAAACCCCATGTAACCCCTAAAATCTCAAACCCTTACTTGCATACATCCATTCCCATTTGAAATAAATAGAACAAGACCAAATCAGCATGGATTAGTCTACAAAAATTGTCCAATTTGACATTACTTTTGTCATTTTGGACACATTTAGTCAGTTTGGACGTGTCAATTATGACAAAATTTCTTGTGCTGTTAGATCCTCATTGGATAATGGACCTTGTAACTCTAAACCCCCAACCTATACCCCTAAGAGTTATGTGACCATCTTTACTTCTTGATTGGATAATGGACCCCTGTAATCCTAACCCCCCAACCTATACAACTAAGAGTAATGTAATCATCTCTACAAACCTGCAACCCTAGCTGGTCCTAAATCTGCAACCCAAAAAAAAATGTATCTAAAAAAAAACTAAAACTAAAAATCTATAAACTTGACGTTGAGCCGTGAAGCTCCAAATCACTACAAATTGCCACTTCGAGAGAAATGAGTAGAAGGGTAGGAAATAATGTTTTGTTTCCCAAATCCAGCCGTAGGATCGTGCCATAGACTAGAAATGTACTTTTGATTAAAAAAATCAAATCATTCTAGATAAAAAATGAAGGAGATGTTTACATTTGAAGTGGAAAGAAGGTTTTCATTTTTGTGCTGTCCCCCTAAAATTCACAACCCTTTGTCCAATCTTACATGAAAATAATTATTGCACACAGAGCTGATGTTTGTTTTTTCCATGTAGCAAACCGATGTAGGTCTGTGTGGGAGATTTCTCAATTATCATATGGAACTGCACTACACATGGAGGACAGTCATAAGTATAAAAAATAAGTGGAAAATGACTCAAATAATTGAAATGCTAAGCATTTAATTACTAAAATGAGAATTGAAGTTCATGATGGTTATAATGTTGTGACAAACCATGCATCAACATCTTTTGCTTTTGCTATTTTTCTAAAATATTGAAAATTGAGTAAATTAATGGACTTCAAAGTTTATTTTAGAGTAGAGAATCCATAACTGCCCGCAAACAAAATCTCCTCATAACTTTCATCCCATTCACCAAAATGGAATGATTCAATGCTCCCCACGTATATATATATATATATATATATATATATATATATATATATATATATATATATATATATATATATATCTAAAGAACCAATTTCCCAAAAAACACTCAAAAAATATAATTTTCAAACAAGTTCTTTGGCTCTCCTAAACCGAACAAAGAAAATTACATATCATGCAATAACTTTTGAACCATGAAGTCAAAAGTTATGAAATTTGTTAGACATTAAAGCTACTCCTTGATCACATCATGTGTGAAAATTTCAAAGAAAAAAAAACTAAAAAACCCATTGGTAATGAGCTGCCCAAAATCGCTATGTTGCTAAAAAAAGGGTGTTTAGGCATTTAGGAGTTAACCCATGTAACCAATTGTTCTATATCCAATTATAAATCAATTGTTTTGAACCGATCTGATTTCAAATCTTCCTAAACCACCTTAAATCCCCACCATTCAGTATCTCATGTTTTCCAATTTGGGCAACAATTCAAAATATGGATTTTTGACTTCCATGTAATATTTTCCCAAAATCAAAATTTACCTAATGCCTAACTCCATGAGATTGTGTCTTCTTATACTTGTTGGAATAAAAGAAAAATCCACAAATTCACCCTAAGACTCCAAAATATATGGTCACCCGAAGTAGCTAGATTCCATTGGCTAAATCCTTTACATCCTCCTAAAGCTTGCCCAAATCAAGGATTAAAAAAATGACACATCACCAAACTTCTCCCTTGTACAATACAAGACATGACACCACCCTACCCATCCCATCCGCTCTCTAAGCCACTCCCTTGGTTTGCCCAATTTAAGACATTCTTCTTCTAATTGTCAAACAAATAGAATATTTTCTATATTCCATGGAGAGTCTAGAGCAAAGGAGGCGCTTCAAGGAACAATGAGCCAATCATAAATTTTTCTCAAACTAGCAACTCCATTTGGACTTGACTGGTAGCCCAAAATTTGAGCTAAAAATGCCTCTTTTGTATACCCCTACACCTCAAAGCACCCCCTTTGGCCATATTGGACTCCTTGATCCTTTGGGGGTTCAACCATGGATCCTAAGTACACCCATCTACTAATATTAAACCACATACCCTTTAAAAAAAAATAAAACATAAAAACACAAACTCAAAATTTCAAACCCTTACCCAAAAAAGTCAGCCCTAAATCCAAAAAGTCAATGCTTTAATAAGTCAAAATCTAGACATCATTAGGAAAAAAAAACACTGCCATTGGACTCAGAACGGATGATTTAGAGGGGGTAGGTCACCTCAAAACTTGATTCTAAAAAATGAGTTTTCCTAGGATACCCATCTAATTCTAAACCCTCAACCAAAATTTACTTATGGAACTACAAAACATCTACATTGCAACTCTCTTACAATTGCAAAACTACTACATTGCAACTCTCTTACAAGTATTCTGATTCTGTACAAAGTGAATTGACTCTTAATCCTGGCGAGAATAGTAAGATGGGAGCAAGTAGGGATTTGGCACTTGGCAAAAGAAGACCCTTCTACAATGGTATATGAGTGGGGACCATATAGTTTGTAGTTGAATATTAGGAGGGAATGTATATTTATGTCGGGCACCTCCACAATGTTTTATGTCTGTAGGTCAAGTTGGGGCAATTTGAGCTATAGTACACAAAAAAATTCTAGTGATGCAGATGTAAGACCAATGAATACTATTGACATTGCCATAACTATCTGACATGTCCGATCCAATTGGTTCACAATGATTGGAATTCAACTTGAAGTATTGTAGTGGTACTTAGTGGTATACAATAGATTATGTCCTAAACAACTACAATTATAGTTGTTTATAGAGTGCTATTTTGCATGTTTTCTTCTACTGATAGCATTATGTAATAAACAACAAAGGGATTAAGAGATGTAATCAACATGAAAAGGCGCTTGCTTACATTGACTAGTTGGTTCAGAAACAAGAAGCTGAACTTATGCAATATGCAACAAAAAATTTAGTGCCAAGTATAGACAATACTACGGAACCTCTTCCAGAATTCTCAAAATTGTTTGAATTTGCAAGTTTTTGTTCAGTGAGGCCAAATTCAAACCTAAATTGAAGCTACAAGACGCACAAGGAAATTGGGACAGGTCATGAGGAATAGCTACTATCAAACCCTAGATTTGAAATAGAGTGTGAATATGTGGGAGTTTGGAATTGGATGGGGCTTGTTGTGAAGACGGCCTCCTAAACCCAAAACCTAGCGATGCATACAAAGAAAGACTTTACATCCTTTTGCCATTGTTATTTTCCAATGATAAATCCTTAGCAAAGCCTCCCTCTTCCAAACAATATTTTTCAAAAAACAAATCTTGGACATGGAAAAAAATGAGGAAAAAAGAGTTAAGGAGTTACTTACCTCACCCCCTTGCTCATTGATTGCGACGACCGCGGCAAAATTGGGCCACTCTTGGCAGCTTTTATTCTAGGAGAAATCCACCTTGGAGGCGCAACAAAAGGAGGTTCGCGTTGCCCTCAACCCATGCTACCACTTCTTTTTGCCATTTGCCTCCTCTCATGACTTCAATCGTGATTGGGCTCCAATGTTTCTCCCTTCCAAGGATCTCCAATCAGCAGCCCCCCCTAATTCTTGCAAGAAGAACACCCTTGTCAATTTTTATTGAAAGTCAACCACCCCTCCGACTGCTGTTGCTTTGCACGGCTCTTCTCTTGGCACGCCCTTGACAACTTACCTCTTTCTCAATGACTTTGTCAATTTGTGCTTCAAACCATCCCAGGTGAACGATGTCTAAATTATGGACAGGCATATAAAGGGTGCTTTCAAATCAACTAAAGAGATGCTGAGGTCAACTGAAATTGCAAATTATTGTTTTTGCTAGGGGAGGGAGGAAGTATTCTTCTTGGCTTCTTGGCCATAATGGACTTTCTACACTGCATCAGATTGTCTGTTGCTTGAAAGCTGTGGACATGACCCTTTAGAGCTCCTCCTTTGGATGGGCAGATTGCAACTTTGTGGGTGACATTTGGAGGTATGGTAGTTGGGTTTTGCAATTCTCTTGCCTTGAACAGACTACGTCAGAGCGGTGTTTGCAAGTTGAGCAAGAGGAGCGCTCGACAAGTGCAACCTTCTAGTTGAGCCTCCTCCCATAATCTCCCCATGGTGATTGGTCGCACAATTCAAGAAGAACATATTCCGCAACAAGGAATTTACCTCTGCGCTAAAGCCTCAAGGGTCACCCATGTTGAAGCACTCACTCCACCAAAAAATGTATTGCACATGCCTTCGGAAGAGGAAACAATGCCAGTGAGGGTCCAACACTCCAAAAGATCAAAAGGTGCAAGGAGGTAGTCGTTTGTCATGCATTCATGCGATGTTGGTGAGGCGCAAAATGAAGCTTGCCTAAGCTTCAATTCTGCTACTTTCGCCCAAGGGTGCAGAACTTGCTGCCCACACTTCCACGCTGGCAATGTTGACTCCGCATTAGACATTGGCAACGTTGACGTTGCTGAATCCTTGCATGCACGGAACTATACACTAACCACTCTCTCCCAATGTAGGCCACCCCTTTTGGAAATCACTACCGCGCCTCTCTCTAAAAGCACAAAAAAACCCTAAATTATACTCCTGCGTTATTGCCAAATCTACTCTACCGCAACCTACCCACTACTATCAATAAGCCTTGGGGCCGCGCCACTCTCTTGCATTGAACTGCGCCACTCTCTTGAATTGAATTGCGCCCAGCCAACAGTGTGACGCATCTCCTGCCATTTCATCAAATAGATGATGCCAGCACGGAGTGGAATCACATGTTAACCCTTGATTACACCCATTCTTCTTTTGGATTCCCTACTTAATGCAAAAATACATACATCGTATACTTGTCCATGTATAAACAAAGCTGGAAAATTGAAAAACGATCTGCAAACCCTAGCAATCGTTGCATATGGTCAAGGGAAACATAGGTACAAAGTCCTCCAAAGCCAAGGCAAAGCACAACATGGAAAGGCCTTCAAGTACAAGCAAAACACCTTGAATTGGTCATAGCGGCACGCTGTTTCTTTTAGGGGTTAATACACATGGATGAATAGTGTAGTTAATTTCTAAAAACTCTTCAAAGATTGATACTTGGTAAGAAGGCACTTTCAATATACAACATTTTTCAATGATTCAATCATGTGATACTTGGAGGGACATATGCATATCATATGCTTATCTGGAAATAATCTTAATGACAAAGCAAGTGTGACAAACAAACTATCCAAAGTCCTTACATGATTATCTAAAATAGGCATGATTGCTTTGGCTTACAAAAAGTTTAAAATTCATACAAAACATGGAGAGATCTTCAAAATTTTAAGGACATAATAATACATAACAATATGAAAAGTTCATTAACAGTTAAATATGACTTTGTGAATTAGATTGAGCATCCTTTTGTAATTTTACATAAAGCATTTATGACTCATAAAAATTCTAACTGCAAAATCAATATCGTACCAAGCTTATTAAACTACCAATCACTTTCATTCTAAGAATACAAATGTTTGAAAGCTTGAGTTTAATTTTGTATAATTATCAATTATCAAAAATCACAATTATCTGGTTGCCATCGAACTCTATAATTATCTGGATCAACTTCAATGAGATAATCTCTCATTTGAGTCCCTGAAAACCCAACTCACAAAACAAATTGGTTATTTGTAACCGTAGACTTAAGAAAACCATGTACTTTTTAAAATGTATTCTCTTATAAGAAGTTACAATAAAACTCACACACATTTAGGACAAATTTTACACAATATGAGTATAATTTTATCCTTTTGTACAAAATTAGAAGGTTTTCTAAGCACACAATACTAGACATTTTTATTTACTAACAAATAACTAAAAATTGATAAAATTAAAACTTGATAACTTCTAGCCAAACATTGATAAAGTTTAGAATTGAATCATTGACTTTGTGGTTCAAAGATTCACTTGTTATTTTCACTACGTTACTCATTTTAACAATGTAAGTTATTCTTGAACAACTAAAAGATTTTAAAAGAATATGCGCTAATGTCATAGTATGCTAAAGTTAGTGTAAAATTAATCAAGATTTACTAATTTTTTATTCCAAAAATAACCCTAAAAAAAGAAGAACAATGGTACTTGTTAAAAGTACTTGATTTAGAAGATACATTAGATTTTTGGAATACCAATTTAAGCGTTACTCTAAATTTTTTAGATTAAGACCTTCTAGTTTCTAGAAAATAACTCATATTCAAATAAATTTAGATTTTTGGTTTGAAGTTGCATAACAGCATATTTGGGTATAAAGATTGACCAAGACTTCAAAGTTTGATTTTTTGGATTCTAACATTAGTACCAAGCTTTTTCTATAAATCTCTTAGTTTCTCTTAAGGAAATGTCACTAGAATGTAAAAGTCATTTTCTGATTTAATGTATTATGGATTGAACATGCAATATGTGATATCAAAGTGAATAATGAATTCACTAATTAATTAAATACTCACTTCCAAGATTAGAGTCTTCTTCAAATACTTTAAATTGCATATCTTCTCCAGAACCTCGTGTATGTATTTCAAAGTTTGTTAATAAAATGCTTGAGCACAACAATAGTTCATCTTCCTGTTAATAAAGTAAACATGCTAAAATGTTAGGAATCCTGAAATCCTTATCTTTTTTTAATGTATTAATCAAAGTGAATACTTTTTGTTATGCATTGTTCTAAAAACAAACAATAATAAACTCGTGAGCCAAATAACGATAAATATTTGTTTATGTACAAATTGATTAACAAACTCTATTTATTCTGGTTATTTCTTTGAGTTTTTCACTTTCATAAAAGTAATTTATTCCAAATTATCTAAAATTTTATCAATAGAAAAAAAAGAAATAAAAAAATCATATTAGTGTAAAGATACAAGTGCCATATAGCACAATTATTAGAATGTAAAAATAATTCTCTATATTGTTTATCATTAAGTACTAAGACTTGAAGACCTCACACTTGAGTATTGCTTTAGGATTCTCTATTATGACTATATTTTAAGTGTTATTTTTAGTACTAAACACTTAAATTGTGGATTCAAAGATACTTTGATGAATATTTATTTATCGTTTCATAAAGTATGAGCCCTTACTTTCCATTCTAGATAATTTCTAGGTTGAACCACTAGACATTGAGTTGGATTATGATTTATTATATCAGGGTCTCCTTTGAAGCAAAATGTGATACTTGGAAAATTGTCAACTGGTGATGTTGTTGTGCCCTGTAATAATAATCACATACAATTGTAAGTTAATTATTGTTATCAATACATGGTTTGTTCAAACAAGACTATCAAAATAATGATAAGCAAGTCACTACGACTTAAACATATGTTTCATAATCATTTTACATAAGTTTATACTAGTTGTTCATAGAAATTTCAACCCAAAAAATCAACTCTACACAATATATAAATCTCAACTAGTTCATGTGTTTCAAGTTATTTCAAAATGCACATTGGATAATTATTTGCACACCTAGCTTTAGCAAAAAAAAACATACTTTACAAGGCATTATCAATCCGCTACTTCATTTTTCATAAAGCATTGACAATAGAAAAAAATAATAGAGCAAAAAAACAAAAATTTTAGAAAATAAAACCTTTTATTTATTGTGGAGTATGTGGAGTTGTATCTCTTAAGTAACGTGTGTTACCTCTATAAAGTTGAGCCTAAATAAGCTCAAAAAAGGATAAAATATGTGTAAAATCTACTACCTATCACTACCACTTATTGTGATCTCCATTTTATATTGAGACTAATACAAAATCTTTTACATAATCATCCAAATTAGCACTTTGAATTATGTTTTAGGGCTACCTCATGCAACTTTTTGTTAAGGCAATTTTCATTTTATGATGTTCTTTTTTTTTTTAGATGTCATTTATATATGGTTCACACTTTCTAAGAACCCCTAAATGCCCAAGGCACCAAATTTTGGTGTCCAAATTTGTTTAAGAATCTTTGAAACTATGTGCAAGGCGTAGATTTGAATATTTTCCTTTTTTTTTTATTGGAGAAGTTATGGGCTGAAGGTAGCTTCAGCATCCAATTCTTTTTCAATTGGAAGCTAAATTGCAAGTATACCTATTGTGTCATGAATAGTGTTATGGAGCCTATGACAAGTTGCCACATTGAAAAAATAGGCATCAAGTTGAGAAAAAAGTGAAGATTTCCCATGAGCACTCCCTTGGGCAATAAGGGTCCTTTATTGAAATTTTGTCATCTAACAAAATCTAAAAGTACCTTTGGACTAATTTCACTTGGAATGTCTTTGTTATAAACATCAGCATTCATCCACCACCTAATTTCTTTTTTTTCTTAATGACTAATGATCAATTATTAAAGCTAAAAAATTCATTTGCATTAGGAAAATGCGCTTTGATAGTTGCATTGCAAGCTCATTTGTGAAACTATGGTCATGGAATTGGAAGGACGGCCATTAGTTTTGATGTAACAACTGTAAACACTAATGCACCCTAAGTGGTTGTTTCCCAATTTTGTATCCAAAAGTTACCAGTTGCGTTAGATGTTTGGGACAGCTCCAAAAAAAGAAAAACATTCCATACTCATCCACATTCAGTCACACATATCTTAAAATCCGCATGGCCATTTTGGATTTTTTTGGCAGCGCCATCTAGAAGCCTTAAAGTTGAAGATATTATAATGACCATTTTAATTTGATGTGTAATAATGATCTTGCAAGGACAATTCAAAAACTTCAAAACTACCTTCCACAAACACAAACAACACCTTTGGGCATTTAGAGGTTAAATTTGAATTTTGATGAATCCGTGACAATGGATAGTTGAGAAACTTTCTACATTTATTGAATTCTTTGATTATTCTTTTAGTGATATCAACACATATTTATTAAATTTAGATAGCTACTCTTTGGCTCATTTTATATGCTCCAATGGCAAGAACAATGTAAAATTTGCCTCTTTTTATTTCCAATTAAACTTCAAAGGAAACTTTGTAAAAACATTGTATAGGTAGTATGGGTATTGTATTCACAATGAATATGTATTAACTTTTAAATTATACACCATCTAAATGAAAAATCTTTCTTTTGAATTTACGATGTTCACCAATAAAAATCTAGGCGTTTATAACTTAGTCATATGGCATACATATCAACCCGTAAAAGCACAGGCAGACAATAAATCATCTGCTAGCTTTGAAAAAATATTTCGTACAAAAAAAAAAGTCAATTTTTGTCTGATTTTTGTTTCAGATATGATCATAAACACATGGTCCATCATGGAAGGCAAAATTAATCTCATCAAATACATTCATATCTGTAAAATTGACAAGATGTTTATTTTCATACTGCCTTTCTTGCAATTTTTATGAGGTCAACATGTATTGCTGACTTTTGTAGCTTTTAGGAACAATAGTACAAGCTAGGCACCTGCCAAAGCACTATAGCTCTATAGGGCAGGGTAGGCCACAATTGTAAGCTCAACAATTAAGGGTTAAACATGCTTAGATGTGTTTGGTTTTTACTTGTTTACCATTATTTATTTATAGTTTACATAGCAATGAAAACTAGTAAATGTATAACAACAAGAATTCTTTTATAAAGCATCCAATGGAATATGATTTTGAAGGCATCTAATAGAGCTTTTTGCAAGTTTGTGGTTTTCTAAACTTTAACAATTGCTTAAATGGTATGTATGATACAATAACTAGCATCAAAAAAGTAGATCATATGATTTTTACACTTGTTAGGTCTTATTCATCAAAATCTAAAAAGTTGCCCAAAATCAATAGGTAGGACAAATTATAGTCTTAGCAAATAAAAAAAGTTTGACAATCTTAAAAGTTAAGAAATCATTCCTACAATTTTGCAATGAAAGATACCTCACTATTGCAGGGTTCTCTTTGCCACTAATTACCATTTTAGAAGTTTAAGAAACAGTTTCAGTTCTCTAAAATAAAGATCTTATACATCTAGAACAAACACAATTTGTGTGTATGTATGTACCTTGGGGGCAGTCCAACATTGTCTACGATCTGTTACTTGGAAATCAAGGTCACTTTCGGTTTCAGTATATCCTTTCCCCTTGGCATGAGAATCAAGCTGCTTCCAAATGTTTGACTTATATGTCAATTTGGAATATATCACAAGACAAAGTGCAACAAGTAACATATAAGCACTTGTAATTTTTGGATTTAGGATTTAGGGTTTAGAAAATTTTATTCTATTTATATTGAATTCATAATAAATAAAGGGAATTGATAAGGGCACACTCAAGGTTTGATATATGCACACCCCTCACGGGGTAAATATTAGATTTTTACCATCAAAAAGCTGCATCTGAAAATCTTGAATTTAGATTTGGACTTAGAGACCTTGATTTTTAGTCCAGAATCATAAGTGAGGTTACAATTGAATAAGACCTAATGAAATAGCTTAGCTATTCTTACAAACAAAATTTAAAAGTAATATTTTCACCTTTGGCAAAGCTTTTTCATTGGGTGATGTTCAATTGTAATCTCCTGTATGGCTTTAGACTAAATCAAGGTCTCTAAGTCCAAATTTGAATTCAAAATTATCAAATTCATCTTTTTGATGGTGATAATCTAAAATATATCCCCAAGAATGTGCATATATCAAACCCAGTGTTTGACCTTATAAGTTCCCTAAATAAATAAAATTTATTATCATTTCAATAGACTTTGAATCTTAATATGTAAAAGATAAAGACAATGAAAGAATGTACTTTTCTTGCGAAATCCGCATAGAACCAAGAACCCAAACGTGTTACCATGGCTCCGGTATCAAGGGTAAGAGGCACACCACTTGTACGAGGGTAGTGAGTTTTGCCTTCAAATATAATATAGTTTAGTATGGCATCCACTGTACGCCATAACCTCCTGCACTCTTCAACAAAAAAAGTAGCATTATTTAGTGGTGCTAGGACAAGGTCAATGCTCTAAGTGAAGGAAAAAAAGTTGACCATATTCAAGTATTGACGATAAAAAGATATTTCATTTAACTAGACCTGAACACAAAAATAGGAGGACATCTTGACATTATCGCAACTTTTCTCTTACAAAGGTGACCTTATCCAAGCATCATTATAACTTGGGTGAAACATAAATTAACAAGAGCCACTCAAGGAATAATACTTACTTTTTTGTTTGACAAGTTTTCACAAAATCTATATCAAAACAATTACTCTTTTTTGAAATCATGAAAAAAAATTATTATATATTGTTTCTCTACTTTAAAAAATGGTTTGCAACAACATATGAATGAATTCTCGCTTCAAAGTTCAACATCAAATGGACTAATATACAACTTCTAACAAGTCCTTTGTATTTTTTTTATTAGGATGCTCAAATTATTGAGTTAGATACCCTTTGATGAAATTGATCAAGTTTTGAACTGAACATATTGTAATTGATAACATTGAGTAAATTTAAGATTGATACACATGAAATTGATGTTGTCCCTGAATGAAACATTATACCAAAATATCCACAAAGGACTCAATTAAAGACCTCAAAATATTGCCAATAGCTCCTAATTTTTTTGTGATATGTTATAAACCATTTGTAATAAAATATGTTTTCATGATGATGAGAATTATATAGTTATTTAAATAGAAAGAAACCAAAATCTATGGACCAAGTGATAGATTATTCCAAAATTTTGTTTCAAAATAACTCACCCTTCAGTGTTTGTTAGCTCAGCCCAACCAAAATGGTTTACACCAAACTTCTCTTGTAAATTAACACCAACTGTAACATAACCAACATCAATCCTTGACGATAATAGTTGTCTTGACTTTGGTTGCCCTAAACAAATTCCAATTCTTCTGTTGGTTATAAGCTTTGATTTTTTCCAATCACTTGTGATTGTTCTCTTACTAACACCCAAACCAATGGCTCCATCACAAGCAAATTCCGTTCCCTTACCATGTGTATCATCAGTTATACACCTAAAAATCCAACAAACATAAAGGAAGTTAATTAATTAACTCAAACCATAGCATTGGTTATAAAGCTCAATTGTGAATCATATAACAAGTATCCTTGTTTTGAAATCATTTTTCTATAAAAGCAACTTTTAGATTATTTGCATATTTCTTAAAATTCAAGGTCCATCTTTATAATTGATTCCATTGAGGGAATTCTCCATACATGCCATTCATCTTGGATGCTGAATAATCCGTTTTCAATATGCTAGGAACCAATATTCTTTGAAACAAATTACAAAAGGTTAACATTGCATATGTAGACAATGATTTATTATTATATAGAAGGTTTGGGGTCAACCCCTAAGCATCACAGCAAAGGTTTTTTAGATTTGGATTCCAGGAACACCTTAGTCGTCAAACCTTATAGTCTTCATATTTATATGGTGGATTTCTACACAACTTGTAGATTTGCACTTGTCAAGAAGTTGCCCACAAATTTCCACAATGGATTTTTTAGTTGTTGGTTACACTCCAAGTTATTCCATTTTGTTTAGGATGCTCTTCCAAACATGATGTTCTATTTGTGATGCTTAGGGATTGAATACTAAATTTTCTGCTTTTGGAAATTGGGCTTATGACCGTACATTTGGACCTTGTACTATTGAAAAGACCAAAAAAAATGACAAGCCTAAATAATTTGTATGAAATCTATGGTCTACAAGTACACAAAATTGCAAATACAACAGAGTAGTCAAGCTTTCTAAACGTTTTCAGAAATAGCATAAGTTTGTGCATAAAATACCAATGCAAAAACATATTTGGCATGTTGCAAAATCTCAAAACTGAATGGATTTGTTTCAAATACTGCAAAATTGAATAGTGAAATTTAGTGTATATTAATATCATTTTGGACAATCTAGTTTTAACACAACACATTGATTCAATTAATTGTTAGTTAATAATTTGAATTGAGAACTTCATAAACATGATGAATAAAAATCTATAATCATGTTGTTCATATCTGTTATATAACTCTCATTACTTCAAAGAAAAAATGATATTTTCTTTGGTCTTATTTACTTTGAATATTGCAAATTCTTATATTTGTATGTGTCACAATTTTGTTTAATTCTAAAATTAACTCGCAAGCCTTGAGAGGCATTATTTGAGCTCTTAATACTTTTTGAGCAAGTTCTAGTACCCAAATATTGCTTTGAATAAATTTGAGGAAGTTTGAGGAAATTTGATGATTATAAAGCTCTACAGGTTAAAGTTTATTAACTGCAATTTTGATAAATATTGCAAAATTGATGATTTTTATTATGTGTTTTTTTATTTCAAATCTCATAGTCAGCACCTAAAATTGTCACTTCATCAAAAAATTCAAACCAAGTTTGGTAAGACACACATATTTAAATTATAATATTGTAATTGTTCTATTTTTACTACTAAAATATCAATCTGCAAGTATTATTTTTTGCATCAACAAATTGCATTAGTAAGAAAAAAATCAGATATATTGTTGTTTTTTGGTGCTCGGTATGCACATATTTCCAAATAAAAAACTAGAAAATTTACAAAATTTACAAATGTTACCAAATATAATGTGGTGGAGATTGACAATGCTTAACCCTTTATAGCACTGCACCATATTTTGGTTTAGAAGAGTGGTTTCTGGCCTATAAAGCAAATTGCTCAACAATTTGGAAATTGGTCTTGAAGAGCGCATGCGTGCACAAGAATCTTGCATCCAACTAAAAAATAGCAATGGAATTGAGTAGTGAGCTGACAAATAATGATGTCTATACAACGCGGCCTCAAAATACATATCCATTTTTGGTCAAAAATGAATCAAAGCAACAATGCAATACCTCAAATATCCAAAAAGGATTTTGCATCTCAATTGCAAAATCCCAAAATAATTCAAATTTCCTATGAAATACGCTCATATAGTTTCTCTCTATGGTACTAGATTGTAGTATTTGAAGATCTATTGGAATGGTATTGTCATTTCACCTCTAAAAAATTTCACCTTACATGTAAGGCTAATTCTTCATTGTTTTCACCAATCATATTCTTCATGGCATTTATGATATTTTCTATAGAATCAATTTTAGATGGCAACTAAAGTGAGATACTTGACCATTTTTGTCCACTTAGCTACACCTTGTGATTGCTATTTTTATCCATTTTGTGTGAAAGAAATCTCATTGGAAAGGTGTGGAAGCTTGCTTTCTAAAAATGTAAGGCTCTTCTCAAGCAAAGCTCACATGAAGCGGTAACATCAAAAACTACACAAGTATGAAAATTGTAGATTTTTCACTTATGACTTACTCAATTGTTATAATGTATCATCTCAAAAGGTAGATCTAGTTGAAATCTTCCTACTTTACAATAAGCAAGGCATTCTTTCCATTTGTACGGTCAGATTATTCAAATTGCGTCCAAGTTTGATTGAATTGCACACCTAAGTTCACCATTGTTGTTGCTAGTGGATTTTGAGAAAAATGTGAGTGGTCTTTGGTTAACTTCAGGTGAGAGTTACATACAAATTACGTGTCCTTCTTATTTTATATCTCCTTATGCTTCATTTCATTTTGAGACAAACAAAAATTTCATTTGTCTAACTCTTTTGTGTGTTTTTTTACCCTTTTGCTTTGTTTTTCAAAGGGCACAAAGTTGTCACAGACATAAATTTATATACAAAAAAAATTTAAAAGACAAAATTTCACTTTTGGAAGTGGCAACAAACAAACTTGTTTTCAAACTTCAAGCATTATGATCTTGCAACTACACAAGTTGTTTCAATTTTTCATTTATTGCGTCCCCCATTAATAGTGCTAATTTGCACTAATCCAAATAGTATATGAATAATTTGGAAGGCACCTTACTGAAGTAGTTTGTAGTAATTTAGATTAATTCAATATACTATGGATTACAAAATTTGATTACTACCTCAAAAAGCGTGAGTCAAGTGGCCAAACTTTTGAGAAGATTTAGCAAGCATGTATCTCAACTGAATAGAGAGTGTGAAAAATGTTCCATTATAGGAAGGGTCCACCATGTTGTTGCTTGACAAACAACAAAAATTTGTGATCAAAACTTTACTTGGAAGACAAGGGCAAGCAACATATCATACCTTCACACTAACTAGACAAAATTCACCAAAACTAAAGACTAGTGAAGGGGTCTCTCATTTTTCAATGTTGCACACTAAGAA
This sequence comes from Ulota crispa, assembly GCA_963920765.1. Taxonomy (NCBI): domain Eukaryota; kingdom Viridiplantae; phylum Streptophyta; class Bryopsida; order Orthotrichales; family Orthotrichaceae; genus Ulota; species Ulota crispa. Next base: position 430,967 of record OY987251.1, on the reverse strand, counting down.
AAATAACTTGTGCAATACCAATTTGTTCTAAAAATGCGGGGTGTATTTGAACAAACTCAGCAAAATATCCAATCCTCCAATTAGACCCATCAATTACTTATTTAGAAAAAGTTGGAGGTTTTAGCCTTGCTTTTGGGCAGAAAAGAGTATTTCATAAATAGGTTTGGAACTCAAAACACTTAACCCTTAAACAACCAAAAAACCACAGGGGATAGTATGTATGGTGCCATATGACTCATTTGCTACCTACAAATAGTTTTAAATTTGCATCTTGACTAGCTCACTAGAACCGCATTGATCTATATTCTAACTTCTTTGTTGATCTCAAATGTAATAATGCTATGGGTGCATTCCAAATACAAGAAAAATACATTATATTGTATTGCTTGCTAAGGCATGCTCAGACGTTTAAGGGCTAATTTTGAATTGTTGTTAGTAGTGTAGAAATTGAAATACATACATAGTTTGTGTGTGTGGCAATTACCCAAGTACTCCTTGCCCCGTCACTTCCATTTTGTCTGAGGTTGGTAATGTGAAGCTCTCCCAATAATAAGTACCCCTGTACTTTGATCCGTCTCCATAATCAATCCATGCTAAGCATTCTAAGTTGTGATGAGTATCACATGGTCTATACTCTCCATGAGGATAGTGTTGGTGCTTTCGGCATAATGTTTTGTCTTTTCCATAACATTTTATTGGTTCCATGTTCCTTGGCTTAAAATATCCATGAGGTCCCTGCATCATCACAATTAACATCATTTCCATTGACTCCAAAAGGTCCAAGTTCTTTCTTTTGTAAGAGACATTAATAATTGCCACTTTTAGGAGAATGGGTAGAAAGGAAGGAGAAAAGTTTTTTCTTGAACTTTAACCATAGGATCTTGCCTTAGATTACAAGAGGTATTTGTGGAAAAAAATTAGCTCATTTTAGATGGAGAGGAGTGAGATATTAACACCTAAAGTTCAGAAAAATAATTTTTTTCCTTCTTGCCCAAAAATTTCAGAAGCCCTTGACCACTCTTATAGCAAAAGAATTGCTTTGCACAAAGTTGAGACTTGATTGCTCAAGGTAAAATGACCTCAAATGAATTGAAGGTGTATAATATACTTCAAAAAATCTTTGAACGCTAGAAGGTTGTAAATTTTGCAAATACATTAATCAAAATTGGAGGATTTATGTATGATTCAATAATTTGAATTACATGGATCCAAACAATGAAAACTAAGGTATCCTAACCCACTACAACTTGGAAAAAAGAATAAAAAACAAACACACAAATTGTTAAAAAATGTAGAGTACCAAATTTTCCAAGAGGCAAAAGGAATTGAGGTAGGGAGTCTCCCAAAAAGAGCCCCTTCTACTCCATACCCCTTTGCCCAAGTGTCCACACCTTGTGCCCATGAATAGGAGCTGACCCTCTTTGGAGTCAAAACTCATTTACAAAAGAGAAACCTTGCCCAAACTACCCCTCCTCCCCTAGTTTTGATGAATTCTTGCACAACTTCTTTGTTAAATGTTGGAATGAAGAAGAAATTAGATGGCCACAAAGGCATTTGAATTCCCATTTTGTTTGATAAAAGCTTCAAAATATCACACAAACTAGTTTAGCTGTAGGAACATGCCAAAATCCCACTTGGCCCTCAAGGGGTCACTTGGGTTTTTAGAAGTTAACTTGTTAACGCCCAACCAGTCATAATATTTGCTCCTTGATAGTGCTCTACAATGACATGGCAAGTGCCCACCCATTATAAAATTTGTAATAGTCAACATTGCATGATGACCTCATGAAAATTGCAAGAAGGGCACCATGAGATCTAACACAATGTCTTTGAATTTTCCCACAATTTGGGTTATCCAAAAGTCATGAGTACATTTTGTGAGGTTGTTTTTTGCCTTCCATGATGAATCATGTGTTTATGATCTTTTCCAAAAAAATCGTATGAAAAATGGCCTATTCTTGTTTTGCAGATATTTTTGTCATGCACGAGATGAAAAACATCCCTTTGGCATGTAAGGATCAAAAGTGCACATGATGTTTACAAAGCGCTTTTAATATTTCAATAAAAGTGTACACAATGCTTTTAAAATATTGTCATCCTTGCAAAAGCAAAGCCAAAATTGCCACAGTAGCTAACACATTCACAAATCTTTTTTACTTTACATACAAAGATATAGTGAGAAAAAAAAGAAATCATTATCTATAAACACAAGAGTAAAACTAAAAATTAAAAACCTTTGCTTTAAGAACTAGAATCTAGTATTGTTATAGATGCTAAAAAACATTAATTGTTTAAAATATTTGCAATAGGTCTTTGAAGCCTTGCAAGAGTTGTTTATGACCTCCATCAAATGCTTTAAAAGGTTTGTATTTTATTTCTTTGCTCATTGCACAAGTATTGTAAATTCTCATACGAAATAGAAAGTATTGCTATATTGCCACCCCAGTCAGATGTTTTTGCTAGTAACATCACATGTCCACTACTCTTTTCACCATATTTTTGCTCAATGTTCATTTCTCATGAAGGTTGACACTACTAATATGTCTCAATTGTGTAGATGCATGGTTGAGTGGCTCAATTTTGACAAAAGTCCCTATTCTCAAAGTCTCTTAAGTGGGTTTAAGGATTTTGACTCAAGTGTTAGCTTGTAATTGCATCAAGTGTCAAGGTGGCTAAGTGGCCTCTTCATATCTACAATGGACTTATAAACTCAATCCAACGGTTCCATGTTTCTAAATTTGCTCTTCTTTAAATTACCCACTGCAAGATGTGTTCTAGGGCTTAGGCTTAAATCAATCAAAGTTATTCAAAAAGTCCTTATGCTAAAAGCCTACCCTAGAACTCAGAAAAATACTCAAGTTGCAAAAGAAAAAAATTGAAAAAAAAAACAAAAACAAAGGAGAAAAAGAACTCGTAAGATTGAAGGTTTAAAAAGGCCTTAAAAATTCCTTTGCAAGCATTCTTTACACATTTACAAAATCAGATTATGTTTTCTTGAAATTTTACCCAAAAACCCATTAGAATCATAGTCCTTTGTATTCTTTTAGGTAACTAAATTATCTTTAAATAACTCTTGAAAAACTTGTAGATAGCAAAAATGTCATATTCACGTTTTTTCAAAAGTCCTTCATACCTCCCTAAAATGCCAAAAAAGAAACTGAACAACATTGTTGTAGTTACAATAAAGTTTGAATCCATGCAATGGATTTTTTTTTCTTTTTTGAAAATTTCCAAAGTACCATTTGGGCATTTGAGAATTGAATGTGTGCAGTTTTTTATGGTTTGTCACGTTTTTGAGCCTCTCAACCATGCATTCACCCAATTATGACAACATAGAAATGTTTGACAATAAGTTGCAAGCATGGTCATACAAAGGTGAAGAAGACAAATAGACCATACACCTTCAAAGTATGGTCTCTTGCTTTGGTCTTTTTACTTTGATACAATGTCACAAGTTGAAAATGTGCATTGTGGTGGGAACACTACAAGAAAGACTATACACAGTGACACGTCCAAATTGACTAAATCGTCCAAATTTACAAAAATTTGACAAAAACATGTCTAAATTGATAGAAAAGTGTCCAAATCAAGGTGACCTAATTGATAGAGAATGTCTTGACACTGCTCCCTTGTAGTGCAAGTTGAGGTGATAATAGCAAAACATTTGGATGACATGTGATGTCACTAACAAAAAGAATGTTAATTGAGATAGCAATAGCAAAAATTGTGCCCACAATAGCAATACCTACATACAAGCTATAATTTCAATAAAGGTGAGTATTGTAATAGCTACTAATGATATAAGAGAGAAACAAACCAAATTCTTAATATTTGATTTGAGGCCAGGACGTTTGCAGTGCACCCATGTGGTATCACTCCCAGTGTCAATAACAAAATTAAGCAATTCTGCTTGGATCCCTAGTTTCATCTCAATGTAAATAATTTCCCTGAGATGCATTTCACAAAGGAGCACAAATCAATGAAGATGTCAAAATTCAATGTAAGTTACCACCTGCACAATATTTCATTTTAGCAAACTTGACCTTTATGGATGAAAGAGTCAAACTAGCAATTTGGATAAATAGGGTGAAATAATATATTTTTAGTAAGGTGATGCTCACACCAAGGTCGGCAAATTGTGCACAAAGGCATTTGTTCAAATTTTAAAGTCAATTCACATTATAAGGAAAGGTCATCAAAACTTATTACTCTTTAGAAACACACATGCCCTCAAGCATCATCTCAAGCATTTATCATAATAGAAGTGCAATAAAAGTATGTTTATTTCTTTACATGCAAAGGTCTTGAGATTATAATTAGAAGATTTTGTGTTTCCTAAAAGAGGTGGAATGGAGAAGGAAACCGGCCAAATTAGTTGAGATTTCAACTACCTCTGAAAGGGCCAATTAGTTTATTTAATACTACATTTTTTTGTATTAAAATAACTATCCTTTCACAAACTTTGACTACAACCACAAGCAACATAGTTGCGTTCCATTCTTGGTTGACCAAATTTTAGAATTGTAATTTTTGTCAACTCTTTTTTTTTTGAGCATTAGATATAATTTTCAAAACTTTGACCATTGTTCTTACACGCAAATGCCTTAGAGTTGATTTTAGAAAATTAACCAACAAATGGCAATGATTTCAATTGTTTTGAGCTCCAATACTATTTTCAGCTTTTAATCTAGAGCAAGCCATAGTTGCCTTGCATAAGTGATGCTACTTAATGAAAAAGCATATTCCACATTAAAAGCTTCAAAAAGTATATCACTTAATGATTGAACTTTTTATTTTTTAGTTCCAATTGCATACAATGGCTTACATTCTAACTTCATTTCTCTTGCTTTAGTTTGGAAAAAGTTTCAATGAAGTAAGTTTTACCTACTATTGACTCAAACTAAATGTCAACCCTCTACTTTTGAATGAAAACTTGAACCGCGCAATACCCAAATTGATGAGTAGTACATAGGTGACAATTTTGTGGAGCTAGTGATTGTTTTTTAAATTGAATACACATTTTTGATACTATGGAAATAGGCGGTTTTGCAATGAAACAAGTTGTAATAATTTTCCTTTCAATTTGCCCTTTTTTTTATCAATAACATTTTGATGTCATGAACATCTTTTCTCAAAATGCATTAAATGAATTTTGGATTCATCCAAGTTTCATTTACAATATCTCTCAACACCCAAATTCCAAATTTCACTATTGATTCATTACACCTTCAAAGTTTATACAATCACTTGCATTTTTCCTCATGAACGTATACCAATGTGCAAAAGTTGTCATTGTTTCTCTTGCATGTTAGAGGGCACCATAAACATACTTAGTGGTACTTTCAACATCATTCAAAATAGGCTTGAGCAATGTCCAAGGGGGTTTTGAGTTTCTTTGAAAAAAATCATACAATTTTCATTTATGACCAATTTTATTAATTCATGCTTAAAATAGTGCATGTATTAGGTATATGCTCAAATTGCAACCTCTCTCCAAAAGCGTCCCTAAAATTAGCTAAATAATGGATATGAAGTGGTCTTTTAATGAACCTATGTTATCTAGTGAATGAATAAAAGAAAAAGTGTACTTTATTATAGAAGCCAGTCATATTCAGTTTTACCTCATCTCATTACAAGATGCACGTAAACAATTTTTAAGAGACCTACAAGTCATGAATAGGTGCCTACTACAAATCTATTGAAAATCCATTAGTGATTCAATAATGCTTCAAAAAATATGAAAAAAATTGTATTACATTTGACATCTTCTTTTTTGGGTTCAAAATTAGACAAAGTATCTTCTTGTCTTGATAAGCCCATGAAAAAGTAAAGTAGGTTTTATAGTGTTGTTTTTTTCATAAACTAGTTTACTGTACAATACCCAAAAGAAAGTCTACATACTCCCCTTTTAAGGCATTCAAAGAAGTTTGCTTAATACAAAACATAATTGGCATTTTATCCTCAAATCTTTTGTGTGTGATCCTCATGCAATCATGATGAAGCATACCAAATTTCAGTCACTTAATACCAAAATCCTATTGTTGGCAAATTGTTTTGTGTTAAAATCATGGTTTATCAAGAAAGTTGATTAAAAACATTGGCAATGAATTTTTGAGATTTGGCTGCATAGATATGTTGGAGACATCCATACGCACATCTTTCTTTGAAGCAAACATTTCCAAACCAATTCCAAAAGAATTCTAAAAAGAACTGATTGTTAGGGTGATCATAACCAAATTTAGTAAAATACATACTTCTTCATGAAAATTAGTTTTTGGCAAAAGACTCATACACTGTGATAAAGTTTGTACCTTTAAATGTGATGGTATGTCTATTTTGCCAAAAAGCTAATTTTCACGAAGAAGTATATATTTTACTAAATTTGGTTATGATCACCCTAACAATCAATTCTTTTTAGAATTCTTTTGGAATTGGTTTGGAAATGTTTGCTTCAAAGAAAGATGTGCATATGGATGTCTCCAACATACCCATGCAGTCAAATCTCAGGATCATTGCCAATGTTTTTTAATCAATTTTCTTGTAAAACCATGATTTTGACACAAATTAATTTACCAAAAATAGGAATACGATTTTTAGTATTTGGAGTTTGGTATGCTTGATTAAGATTGCTTGAGGATCACATACAAAAAATCTGAGGATAAAATGTCAATTATGTTTTGTATTAAGCAAACTTCTTTGAATGCCTTAAAAAGGGAGTATGTAGACTTTCTTTTGGGTATTGTATTATAATTTAATATTTCCCAAAAGTTTAATCCAATTTTTATGGGATGACTAACATTTCAACCAATTTTTTTGACATTTCATTTGCTTGACTTTCTAAAGTTTTTTGGATCTCCCTACTCACCGGGTTTGGACAATTTCCAAAGTTTTTGGAGTTACCCAAGCACATAATAGTGAAAGTGGGTTAAGTCAAAGTTGAATGATGCTATTTTGTGTGCGTAAAATAGTGAATCCATGAGCAGTGAGCCAAGATTTGTGAGCAAGAACTAATTTTGAACTTGAAATCAATGGAATTTTTCTAAAAATAGCAACTTTTTTAAGAGATGAACATTTACAATGAACAATTATATAGCCCTAAGTACACTTATATAGGTGATCTTTAATATTTTGACAAAAAAGTTAGACTCATGGCTCACCTTTCACGATTGTTTTTAAAATTGAGTTCAAATAACGGATGTGACAATGTCCTACGTCTCCTACCATTTGCTCCGCTGCCCTGGTGCCATGTCTCATCTTGGCTCCCATTTGGAAACTGAATGTAATTATGACTGTACAAGGGAAACATAAGTCCTGGCGACGTCCTTGGTGGAAGGTCACTTCTAAATACAACTCGTCTGGAGTTCCATACAAAAATGAGGATGGCAGTGCTAAACCCTACAAGGGCAATTATCAATTTGAATTTCCGACCTTCCAATTGTTCAAAGGGCGTGGGACTCTGCAAACAAACATGCCATTTGCGAAAATAAATAAATAAAAAGTAGAAATAGTTTTAAAAGAAAAAATCTGATGGACACCTCTGAAATTTGCAATAGGGGCAGTCACACCTTCTCCAAGAATAAAACTTCACTAAATAATAGGGGTAGTCACGGCTTCTCAAAGAATAAAAAGAAAATAGAGATTGAGAATTGGCTGAATGAAAGTAGGAGCCAATAGGAGCTTGTTTTTAGTGAAGATGTTGTGACATTCCATTTGTCTGTGATGGAGAATGGACAATGGAAAATGGAAAATGGTTTACTTAGAGACAGGCAGCACGATCAGTGATTGGAGGAGCAAAAAGAGCTAGGATGAAAAGCAATTCAAGAGCTGGGAAAACAAACAGACCATGGTAAAAAGTTCATATGTTAACTCATTCTCCACTCCATTTTTTACCTCCGGATGAGAAGAATAGGCCAGTGAGAAGTTTAGCATGCTAAGCTAAACTGAAGCCCGGCAGCCACTAGCAATGCAACACGCTTGTATTCTCATTCTCCGTAAGCACAGAAGAAAGTGCCGTGACTACCCATAATGAAATGTGGTGGAGTGAAAGTAGGGCAAAGGGGAGCACTTCTCCATAAAAGAAGGTGGGACATCCCTTTTGTGATTAGTGAAGAATGGAGAATAGAGAATGGAGAATGGAGAGGAGAATGGACAATGGAGAATGATTAAAGTAAGAAAATCTAAAGTGTAGGTATGAAGAGTAACTTCTAAGAACAAAAAAACTATTGCTGAAAAAATAAAGGTAAGCAAAAACGAAGTAGGATGAAAACAAGACAAAAATGGATAAAAATTTAATGTATGGAGATTTTTCCACGTCATTCTTCACTTCCAAAGGTGAAGTGAAAAAATTCTCAATCTTCAAAGAATTAGCACGGACACGGTGCCTTGACTCCATTCTCCAAAGATCAAAAATGTAGCAAAGAAGGTGTGACTATCCCATAATGTTTGTATAGATGCCTCTGGTTTTTTATAAATTGTACAAATTTCCTTGCATTATAATTTTCAGGTATTGAATTTGTTGTGCACAATACTTTCTTCATGTTCAATGTTGAAAGAGGGAGCGTAATAGAATAAAATAGAAGCAACATGCATATAAAAGGGAGAAGGAAGTGACTATCTACAACATAACAAACGCTTGAAAATTATGGTCCAAGGATATTTGAGCAATTTCTTGAAAACCATGGGCATCCATACAAATATTGCAAACTTGAGGGATATTCATCAAATTTTTCCTTTTTAATGAAAGGTCTCAACTCTGAACCAAGCTTGTCAAAAGTACTCTATCAATTTGCCCAAGTTATTTTAAAGGATTCCAAGAAATTTTTTGAACCGGCGAAGTTGATGTTTTGAGAAAAGTGTTTGTTATTTGTCTTGGATGTGATGAAGTTTTTGTAGCTTCTAAAATTCTTTGATAGTTTTAGAATTTTACACCATATGGAGAAGGTTGATTTGGCACTTGGGTGTTGACACTATTTACTTGGTGCGTTCGCATGATTGAACGCTTGCAATTTGATACTTTTTGAGCCTTGGAATGATTTATATGAAAATTTATCAAGTGCTAATTTTGGAAAAGAGTGTATTTTATTGGTCTCCGTATTGGAGATTGAGCATTTTGGATGTGTTTTGGAAATTGTGAAGCCAAGTTTCTCAAATGTGCTTATTTTTTTATCAAAAGTGCATTTGGTATGAGATAAGTAACATCACAGATTATAGAAAATTCTCTTCATTTTCCAAGGGGAGGTATATAGAGAGTTTCCTATGATTTACAAAGAAGCTTATATACAATGGCTTCTATAGCCAAAGAGCAAATTGTATGACATTGGCGGTGGATAATATTTTCTTTTGCAAAAAAAATTATTTTTGAAATGTTCCCTAAAACAATCTAAATTTAGTAACAACCATTTTTGAATAATACATGAGCTTTTGTATAAGCTAAAGCACCTCAACAATAAGTGCAACCATGTTGAACTTAGAATTGGAAAAGCTAAAAACAACTTGTAAATGGGTTTGTCTTTTTGCAAACTTGTTTGTTGTTTTTGAGTTTTATGATTCCAAGTGAGCATGGAAGTTTATATTAAATCATGAAATTTGAGAAACATTTGCAATATGTTTTTTTCAAAAAAAAAATTTGAGAAAAAGTGCAAAAGTATTACTGGAATTGGATCATCATGTTGCCTCCAAGGCACTTGCAAATTGTAACCACGGCCTCCTTGCCTCATTATGTACACAGTAGGTACACTAATAATTGCGCAATAGCTGTATGAACATCTTATTTTGCTGAAATTGGTTTCACCATCTCTTCACATGTGCAGTGGAATTAGGCTTAGGATACGTTTGTAACATCAACATAGCAAATCCAATACACCAAAATAAATGTTGGGTTTTGTGTAAACAATTAAAGTTTCATCATAAATTACTCTATATCCTTTCTCACATATGCTTTGAATTAATGAATTCTCCTTCAAAAATGAAACCCATTGTACTGTTATTTAGAGCATTTTTGCTATGAAAGATTCTTGACATCAATGCAAATGGTTCTCTACATTGGTTGTTTGTTCCATATTAATAAACAATTTTTTTGACATGAACTTCAAAAGCACTGTATTAGCATTGCATTTTTGGCTTGCTCTTTCATGTATGGTCTTATCCAAACTTCCTCATGTGTGGCTTTTCATCAAGAACCAATAGGATGAACCAAATGTAATAAGGACTCTATGTGGTTATGTGTTATTGTGGACGGCTCATGAAGGTCTACTTGTACAAAACTCCTTGTCTCCGCAGGTTGAATAACAACATGGCTGCTTTTGTCTTAAGATTGGCCTCAAAATTTTGTAGAGCAATAATTTATATAAAAAGAGTTTTCTTGGGCTAAAGAGGGCTAACGAAGAATGAGTTTTTGTCACGTTTTTTGATAGCTCTAATAAAATGGACAGAAGTTTTTTGAGTTTAGCAGAATTTGTAGACACTATTGTAGAGAGATGAGTTGATTTGAAATAGTATATTGATTAATAGAAAGATTAGTAAATTACACAAATTTTGTGTGATTACATTGTTTAATATGGTTTCACTATAGAAGCAAGATAAAGCTAAACTTGTATTGCATCTTCTATATTATTATCCAATACTATTAATGGGCCCGTGTACCCACCATTTTGGTGGAAGGCCATCACAAGAGGGGGTATCTGCAAAAAAATTAACAGATCTATATTCTCCCATCCTATGCTCATGGATCCATTCCATCCCAAGCTCATGGATCCATTCCATTCCAAGCTCATGGATCCATCCCATCCCATGCTCATGGATCCATCCCATACCATGCTCATGGATCCATTCCATCTCATGCTCATGACCCATCCCATCCATGATCATGACCCACCTCTTGCATATCTATGACTTTTCCCACCTATGCCCATGACCCATCCCGACCCATCCCATCCCATGCCTATGACTCATCTCATCCCATCCCATGCTCATGGATCCATCCCAACCCATACTCATGACCCAATTCTTCCATACCCATGATCCACCTCTTCCATACCCATGATCCATCTTGCCTATGCCCATGACCCATCCCATCCCATGCCCATGACCCATCCCATCCCATGCCCATGACCCATCCCATCCCATGCCCATGACCCATCCCATCCCATGCCCATGACCCATCCCATCCCATGCCCATGACCCATCCCATCCCATGCCCATGATCCATCGCATCCCATGCCCATGACCTATCCCATTCCATGCCCATGACCCATTCCATCTCATGCCCATGGCCTCCCATCCAATGCAAGGTAGAAGATTTGGTTATAGAAAATTTAGTTATTAATTAGTTTGTCAACCACCTTACATTCTATTGTTTTGACACCCAACTACCCAACTAATGATATAAGACCATTATAAGAATAGATAGATAGATAGATAAGGGATTTGTGCACCCGCCGTTTGGGTGGAGGGCAATCTAAGAGTTCTTTACAATCATTTGTGCTTTGTTTAGCTCAAATTGTAAGTGAACAATTGAGCAAAAAAAATTAACACGTTATTTGCATTTTTTTTGATAACACATAAAATACTATTATAGAAAGAAGTGCCCTCCATGGCCCCCATGGCATGTTCTCAATTTGCATTAAAAAATATTCCATGGGATGATATAAACTCAAATTCAATTTTAGATTCAAATCAATTTGCCTCTTCATCTCCCTCCCTACCCCTTTTATATCTCAATTTCAAATTCAAGTTGGAAAAAGATTGAGTGGGTTCCACCAAAGATGTTCTTTCACACCCAATGTCCATATTCATCACTTTGCCCCTTGGCCCCTCACCCAATCACAAATTTTATAATCATACAAGTCTTGTAAACTCATTTACCAAGGTAAATGCAAGCTTGAGCATATTTTTAAATTCCTTTCCATCCATCACATGCCCCCTATTTACCCATGTCCCCCTTGCGCCCATGCTACCCATGTGCCCATGTCCTCCATATGCAGGCGGTTCAAATCAAGAATTATGCAATGGGGCTTCTTGATTAAATATGTCTTTTCATGTCAATCTATACATCTTCTACACTTGATATTGCTTTTAGGTTGCCTTGACAATTAGGTTGCCTTACATTGGAAAACTACCTCATGACTCACCACTTGGCCACTTGGAGGTGCATGCAACTTTCTAGAAATTGGAATTTCACATGACTAGTAACTTAATAGCTACTATTTTGCGGTTCTAGAGCTTTGTTGTTGTTCCTAGACCTTTTAATATTTGTTTATTGTAGTAATTATTGATAAATATTATTGTAGCAGAGGTAAATATTTAAATAGTGTAAAATGTAAAGATATTTGCGTGAGGCAACCTAAACACAATATTTAGTGTAATTTTAGATTTCAAATTCAAATTTGAAACAAATTCAAAGGGGTTCATTTCAATTGTCTTTTTGTCTCCATCCTCACTCCTTTATATTCAATTCAAATTACAAATTAAGAGCTATCTAATAAGGTTCATTGAAATCGTCCTTTCATCTTCCAAATATGACGTAAATTGGTCACTTACGACTGAACCTACAGATTGCCAACATGAGATTTTTTAATTAATTGTAGATGTTGTATGTTGTGAACTACCCAGCTAATACAGTTGCCCAGCATTTGTATTCTATTATGGAAATTAGATACAATTTATTGGATTTTTGAATTAGTTTCAAGGGAACATTGTCAAATTGGATAGTTTTTGTAGGTTTGGATGTCTTGATTTGAATAAACTTTTGTCACTTTGCACAATTTTAGTCATTTTGACACATTTAGTCAATTTGGACATGTCAATTTGGACTCAATTTCTAGTGACACGGCTTGGAGATATTAGATTTGACCAAAATACCTCAACCTTTGAAGAATCCAAAATCTTGTTGGCTTGTTATATGAACATCCACATGTATTTAGGACATTTATGCTCTTGAACGACCAAACATCAATCAAATTGTAACCTTTTAGTTATTTTTTGTTGTTGTTGTTGCTGCTAATAGCTTAGATAGTCTATCTACATGTCCTAAAATGGTTCATTTGCCTAAATCTTCCACAGCTCATTGTTTTTTAAAAATTAGATCCTTTAATCTATACCACTTGAATATTGACTTGCAAAAGCTTTGCTTGTTTGTGCAACTTTGAGTAGAGGGTGTTATTAACCCTTAAAGATGCAAACATTTTTTTTGATGGATGACAAAAAGACAATTTATTGGATGTATGAAAGTCAATTTTCATCCATTTCACCTCTAAAGGCCTAATAGTTCCCTCAAGGGATAAATGGATTTTGGGCATGTACCTATAGCTAAACTACTTGATGCGTTTTTCTGAAACTTTTATTTGAGGTGGAGAATTTCAATACTTACAATGGGATCTAAGTTTTACTTCATTCCAATACTTGAAGAAGAAGTTATGTAAGAAATTTTACAGCCTATTGAGAATGGGCAACAAGGATAGCAATTTATTTTTGTCTAGTACCCGGACAGATGTTCATGTTGCCCATTGGATTCCGCTTTGCCTCCAAAAACATGCAAATTTCAATCTACTTCTCCAATGACAATGACAAATATAAAAGTCTTTGACCTACAATTACAAAGTCCAATAATACCGCCAGATAAGCAAAACATGATCTGCAACAATCTATGCTTGATGCAGAGCATTTAGGAAGACAAAGGTGCAAAGTCTAGCTAGGACATATGGCACCAACATCCCTACTATGATGTACAATTCCACTTTGTGCTGCAATTTTCAGGTACCATGATAAATTGCTGATTCCTATTTTTTAGTAAAACGAAAGCTATATTGGAGACATTTTGCAATGTCAAGTTGTGCAGTTGATTTTGAATTACGGGAAGACAATGTTGGAAACCAAAATTCACAAGAACTCTGATGGGTTGGGACTACTCAAATATTTTCAATATTAGAAATATATGGCAGCCTTGTTTTGTGCAGCTAACTTCAGATAGCAAGCTTTTGTGTTTCTGGTGCAGAGCCGGGTAGATACCTGTGAAGCCATGTCTTAGTTTGTACCACCATGCAACTATGGCATGGTAGAACACAATCTCAAACGCTTTGGACATTGTCACCAGGTGAATTTGCCCTTTCTTGAGTGACTTAACCTCAAGACTGTCATTCATTTTTCTCACAATGAGCCATCTCAACTAGTATACGTGTGCTTCTTAGCCCTTTATTTTGGGCCCCATGGGCCCAAAAAGCACCTTTTGAAAAAAACAAGCAAATAAACATAAGGGAAAATAAAGAAAATACAATAAAAGTAGCCAAACAATAGCTTAGGATTTTAAGGGCACGCCCAAAAAGCCTCAGCCTTGGCCGTAGTTGTTGCCACTTCTAGAGATTGTGGGACATCTCTTATTTTACTTTAGACGCTATATTGCTACAAGTTGTAGGACAACCTTGCCTCCATGATTGAAGTTTTATATTATTGAATATTTTAACATTTGCAAATATGGAATTGCATTGTCTATTTTCTTACATAAAATCTACCAAGTGCTAGATGGCACCATTATTTTTAGAAATTTTGCCCTTTTTGCTTGAATATAATTGTCTCTAGTGCTTGGAGAACTCAACAGTTTTGAGAAGTATAGCCACTTCAGTACAAAAAAAATTCCCTCAATGCCAGAAACTGTCACAAATTTTTAGCACACTATGCTAGATTCACCATATCTACAATTCACCATATCTACAATTCACTGTTGCCACCGCAATTCATTGATAGATATGAAGTACTCAACATGTGGGCAACGGTTTGAAATACAACGTAGCCAATTTGGCTTTTTGCTAAAAACCAAAAAAAGAAGTTAATGCTTTTGCTTAATCTTGGGACTTATGTTGAAATCAAATACGTGTTATTGAGAAGAGTGCATGTAACTTGAGAATTGCATTACCCTATTATGGACAAAAGCTTTTAGTCTTGTTGTTGTTGCTAACTTTCCACTAACATTCAAATGAGACATTAATTCCAGCATGCGTAGATAAACCTTTTGAAACCGTTTATCATAAACAAATAATATGGTGTCTTTTTTGCGTAGCCTGACTTTCCTCAAGGATCAAGGAATCTCACTCATCCGACCCCTGAGCCTTAATATTGGCATCTTAGAAGCTAGCCTTATGTCAAAGGTGGAAGTCTTGTCTGCTTTAGAGGTTCACTCCTCTCTTTTCATTTTGGTGGAATTGCCCTTTTTATTTATTATGATTATTATAAAGTATTTTTTGCTAGCTTCAGTACAGTACTTATAGTGATTCCCTGAAAAATGAAATTGGTGACTGTATTTTCAAAGAAATCAGTGGCACAAACATATGCTTATACGTAATTGAAATCCTAATGCAGGTGATATTTTCTCCACAATACTACCCATTGCATGTGATGTGCAATTTTGGGCGCCACTACACTGATTAGTGACTTGACCACGCCCACCCTTTCAGCCATGTGTTTGACCATTCATGTCGTTAACAATACAACCATTCAAAACATTAAATCAACTGCATTACAAAAACATGTCTAGCAACATGTCAACATGAAGAAAAGAATTGTAAGCTCACCAGCGTTGAAATTGCCAGATGATCATAAATTTGGGTGCATCTTGTAATCAAAAAGCCTTGTCATAGTGCAAGAACAATAGTGGGCTATTTGCGGAGGCTCCAAAGATGGAGTTTGATAGCCATATTTGAAGAGTACCAATGCTACCCTGGCAGCAAAGTTTGCATGCTTAATGAACAAGTGTGATGCACATTCTTTTCTCATCCTCTACTTGAAGATTCTCACTTGGATTAAAAACCAAAATTTTGTTTAAGGTAAACATACCTAATTTCGTCATTTTTGCCTAATCTCGTCACATGTATACTAAGAGAACATTTTAGACTTGAAATCTGAAATCTAGGTCTATCATGGATATTTTATCATTTGTGTCACATATATATGCTATCTATGACTTACCTAGCATTTAGGTCTAAAATATTTCCTAGTGTGCATGTGATAGGATTAGGTAAAGAGGTCAGAATTGGATATATTTATCTTAGTTGTGGATTAACTGAAGCAATTTCAAATTCCACAAAACTCCTTTGTGGATAGCCCATTTTTACTTATTGATGTTGACGCTTCTCGGCCACTATTTGCTAATTGAAGTTAGGATTTAAGAAACTGAAAAGCTTGTGGTTTGATGATACTTAGCAATCCTAAAATTGCACAATCTTATTGATTTTTGGTAATATGCAGTACTAAAGTAGAGGTAGGAAATTTAATGACTACAGTTAATCAAGCTCTTTGACATAGACTTAGTCTGAATCCCAAGTGCCGAGCATCTGACTTGGCTCTGACATTGTTGAATTGGTACAACAATTTTTACCTCTAAGGCTTTCCATATTATTGTAAAAGATGGCTAGGAAAGAGCGCTTGGTTGTAAAGATGACGTAAGTGATTTTTTATGTTATTTCATTTCTGTATATGGTGACATTATTGTTGTTCAATTTCTAATTTCTAGCACCTTAAGTGTTGAGCTATGCCTACTTTCAGAGACCTAATCTAGACTAAATGCAAAACCTTATACTGTATTCCACAAGGTGTTTTTTTTAGACAATGCACATTATGGAAAGGTTGCAATCATGGAATTTTCATTTATCCATCTCTTCAAAACCTCCTCACTAATGGCCTTTGATGTAGAGCAATAGGCAAGCTAGACGTAACACAACACCCAAAATTGCATGCAGGCAAATTGCTTCTATTGGATCACTATACCTAGAATACACACTCAAAGCAAAAGTTTATAGCTTTTTGTTGTGAATATTTGGAATGATTATTCTTGATATTTTTTTATTCATTTTGTATTGGTTCAATAGAGTCCTTATATCATCTGCGTGTTTGGACAATAATTGGAACTTTGGCCAATCAGTGACTGTTATCTATTTCAAAATTACTATTTTATATTTCAATGTAGAAGTTTTCATTGGCGTTATGTTATTACTTACAATGTTGTAAAAACTTCCTTTACTTTAAACTTGGCTCTGATCAAATGCAAAGAAACATTGTTTTAGACGCATCAAATTGATGGAGTCTTAACATTTTAGCATGCAAGTTCTCAAAACAAAAATACATCATTCAATAATATTGCTCACTCTCCAATAAAGGAAAAAAATAAATAGTCCATGCCCGGGCTTCCACTTCAAGGAGGGACCAAGTGAACTCTTCAATGATGCCAGCCCTGCAAATGTAGCAAACCATTGTCTCTATAGTAGTAACATGACTTAACCTTTAAAGGATTGATGGATGACCGTGCCCAACCTAAGGCATAGACGAAGGGGAATGCACTGCTCAGTCCAGCTAGAGCAGTGTGGCATGTGCCCAGAAAGGAAGATATTCTCTCCAAAAGTTGCAAAAGTTAGTAGTGCCTTCACTAAAATTGTAGGAAGGGTAGCATGGAACATGTATATCTCTTCATAAATTGAAGTTTAAACAAATATGGGGGCATTCAAAGCAGCATTTTTTGGCATTTAGTGATTTAGCACATCTATGCAAGGTTGTCATATTAGACAACTTTTGGATGTTGGAAATCCTAGAGGACCAAATGGACCGGATCGTCTAAACAAATGTGTCCGTCTTCTTGTTTTTTATGGCCGTTATTAGGGTTTTTGACCTAAAAATGGAAGAATCAAATTATTATTTTTCATTTTTATAACACAATATGGCTTTAAATCCATGTTTTGACTTCATGTTGGCAATAATGAGTATGACCATCATGTACGGTGTAAGTTTTTTTTTATCATTTTGTACCATTTTTGAAGTCAACTATGAGTTGACCACATTGGATAGACATGAGTTCAATTGGACACTTTTGGCGGACAGATGGATGGGCGGACGAGGGGTCCCATATGACAACCATGCATCTATGTGACCACTTTCAAAAAAAAATTGAAAAAAACTTTTTTTCCACCCTTGAAGTGTTTTCTAAGCAATGAAAGGACGAGTTTTGTCCTTTTGGTCCTTTAGGGATTAAGGTGAAAGCACCCATTGCCACCAATGCTTTATACCCAATAAGTAGGATGTGCTATTTTCACCACAAGCAAAGACAAGTGCTTTGGAATGCGTTCTTTTGTCCTTTTCAAGGTTGGAACCACTTAAGTCATGTCGTGTGTTCCAAAGTGTGATGAGCTGGAAGTGGTTTGACTATTAGTAGAATTGTATACATCTAGACATTGGCCATGATTCTAGAATACTTGTGGACTCCCAAAATTCACAATAATTTCAGTTTTGCACATTAAATTATTAAAATTTTGCAACTATCAATATGTCTTCTCTTCCTACATGGGAAAAATATTTGTCACCTCAAATACTGTAAAGGTTGTTGCAAAATCTATTAACCCTTTAAGGACCACAACCATTTTCAAGAAATCTACTAAAAAAAGGGGCAATGAACTTAGATGCCTTGTTGAATCAAATGTAGACCCAATTTGAATGATCACACCTTATGAATGGAAAGAATACTTTATTCATTGTAAGGCATCAAAATTCCAACCAAATCTACGATTGGAGGTGAAATATTGTAATGATTGAGTGCGTGGTTGATGGAAAATCTCTAGTTAATCATGCTAGTATGGCTTTGGATGTTATTGCTTCATGGGAGCTTTGCTTGAAAAGAGCCTTATATTTCTAGAAAGCTTGATTGCACACCTTTCCAATAAGACTATTTTCACACAAAATGGATAAAAATAGCAATCACAAGGTGTAGTTAAGTGGACAAAAAAGGTCAAAAATCCCACTTTATTTGCCAATTTAAAACTATTTTACACAAAATTTGATAAATGTTATGGAAAACCCAATCGTTGAAAACAATCAATAATTGGCCTTAAACGTGAGATGACAAGTTTTGGAAATAAAATGACAACACCGTTTCAACAGATCTTGAAATATCACAATTATGTTACAATTGTATAGCAAAACAATACGAGCTTATTTCTCAAGCAATTTGAACTTTTTTAAGATCACTCAATTGAAAAGTGACATTTTTCTTAGATGTTTGATGTATTGTATTGTTGATTTAATCCATCTACAACCAAAAATGGATATGTATTTTGAGGCTACGCCATATAAACATTATAATTTGTCAACTCACATATCCAATTTTGTAGTTGTTTATTTAGTTGAATGCAAAATTCTTGTGAGCACATTTGTTTTTTGAGACCAATTTCCAAATGTTGAGCAATAGTACTCTACATGCAAAAAACGACTCTCTGCAATCAATATATGGTTGTGTGGTCCTTAAAAGGTTAAGTTATCATACACTTGTGCGTTGTTGCAAAATCTTTCAAGTTATCGAGTATGGGTGCTTCCACCTTAGTTGCAACATGACTGAAGTATGGAATAAGGATTTTGTCAAACCATGAAGAACTTCATCCAACTACAAGATGGAGATTCCGCATCAAACCCTTGTCTGTAGCTAAGTGAACAACATCACTAAGGTTAGATTAAAATTGATCACCATCCATTTATATCCATAGAACTTGCAATTATCAGAATAGCAAAACATATGTCTCTTTAATAATAGATTAGTTGTTTGAACTAGTTTATGTCAAGGCCTCTTAAGTTGATTTGGTATCCCTTTGACTTGCAATGCCCCTAAATAGTCCATGGCCGGTATGTTGTAGCACAAGAAAGCATTTATCCTCCAATTAGCCTATAGATTTGACAAAAACACCAATTGGATGACTTGTGTATCTTTGTGCAAGGATTTATTGTGTAGCTCCTAAAGAATTAACCAAGACCAGAAACTAGTTGGAATATCCAGCACACAAACAACCACAATTAAAAACACACCAAAATGAGAACCGGAACTTCTTTTCTTGTCTTTCTATTGAACTTCCAATCCTATTGTGCCGGTTATTACACTATTACAACTATTTGCCAATCCTAAAGAAATACCCTAATTTTGATACTATTTCCAAATCCGGTGGTGACCCAAAGTAACTAGAATAAAAGTTTTGCCTCTATATCATAGGGGTTCGCTATTCAAGATAAGGAAGGATGCGTTGAATCCTATCCTTCCAAAGACTTGAGTGACTAAAGTACCACTTATAAGAAAACAACAAAACAAACAAAGACAAAAGAGAAGCAAGTTTTTTCCCCACAACAAACTCGGAAACTAGTCCAGACCCACAAGTCGCGCAGGAAACCCCTATCACTCCAACATACTACAACGATAGACCTATCTGGGACGAGTTCCTTTGGCTAAAATAATAATCAAATAATTGAAAAACCCCTATCTCTTGCTCACCACCACTTTCAAGTGTAGAAGAATCTCATTAGCTGTCAACAAATATTCATCAAGATTGCTATCCAGATTGAACCTAATTTATTGGTGCCTATTCCTCACAGAAGTCTTCCAATGATGATTCCGAAACAAAAGTTGCCTTTCAATACTTACGGTTTTTCAACCAACTCAATATGACTCCAAAAACCGGATTAGAATGAATTTGGGGCTGTTCCTCCTTCCAAATACAAACACACTCAGCTACTCGGACTAAGCAATGGTTCTAGCATTATTGGCATACCATCCTCACACAAAAGAACACACTTCAGAAGACAGATGTGGAAATTTGGAACTTGCGAGCATTATATAAATTAGAAACGTAAAAATGCCCGGAGGATCAATCTTGATTTTTGCCTCTAATAGCCAATGCTTCAAAAACTGAAAAAATACCTAAATAGATAAGCGATTGATTGAAGAATGACACATGTCATTCTTATAGAAAACATAGAGAAGATAGAAGAGCAAAAATACACATATTATACTCAAATATATAAGATACAAATGGAAAAGATGAAAATGTTCTCAAATTTTTTTATCTATGTACTCTCTCAACCACTCTCCCTTCACCTAACCATATGGGATAACCACGCCTATGGTCTAATCCTTTATATGAAGTGATTCTTACCACATGCTCTCTCTCCAATACTAAATATTTCACTTAGTATATTTCCTTTGGCTTAGAGTAAACTCTTAATGCCCTATTCCAACCTTTCAAGACTCCCACTTTGCAAATGGTCAAAGTCTCCAATGCTCATGGCTCTCGTGAAATGCTCATGTCTCTTGTCAAATGCTCATGTCTATCTTTTGCCAACGCTTTTGTCATTACATTTGCCAACATATCTTCAGTTAAGCAATACTCCAATGTGATGGTTCTCTTTTCCACCTTCTCCCTCACAAAATGGTATTGCACCTTGATGTGTTTTGTCCTTGTATGGTGTATCGAATTCTTGGCAAGAGCTATGGCACCTTAATTGTTACACAATATCAAAGTACCTCCCACGTCCTCGCATCCCACATTCTCTAAGAGCTGCTTTAGTCATATGGCTTCTTTTGTGCAATGGCTTGCCGCCATGTATTTTACCTCTGTTATGGATAAAGCTATTGTGGGTTGCTTCTTGCTACTCCATGACACCATGCCCTCTCTACGGCTAAATGCATACCCTGTGGTGGACTTCTTATTGTTGGCATCGCCAGCCCAATTTGCATCATAGTACCTCATCAAGCGTATATGCCTCCCTCCCAATTGCAACTTTACATGAAAAGTGCCCTTGAAATACCTGAAGATTCCTTTAATTGCCATCCAATGATTCCATCTCGGCCTTGTCATGTGTTAACTCACCGTATTAATGACAAAAGTCAAATTAGACCTTGTAGCCACCATGGCATACATCAAGGATCCAACTACTGATTTGTAAAACACACTCACCATATTCAAAGTTAACGTATCATATTCCTCAATGCTAAACTTCACCAAATTCACCTTGCTATCTAACAAACTGCCGATGGATTTGCAATTCTTCATACCAAACTGCTTTAGCATTTCCTCTAGATATTTGGCTTTGCTCATGGTGATGGTCCTCGCACCTGGATCTCTTGCAAACTCCACTCCGAGGCAATAGTGCAATTCCCTCAAATTTGTCATCTTGTACTCCGCCTCCAACTTTGCCTTCACTGTACTTATGGTCATCACGTTGCTAGGGAAAATAATGAAATCATCAACATACACAAGTACAAGTATCACATGGACTCCCACTTGTACAAAATACAAATTATGATCAGCCATACTCTTCTCAAAACCAAATTCTAAAAGACTTGCATCAATCTTTTGTTATCATACTCTTGATGCTTGCTGTAACCTAAACAAAGACTCTGTAAGCTTGCAAACAAAGTGCTCATGAACACATTGTATAAATCCCTTAGGTTACTCTATGTGAATGACATCCTCTAAGTTGTCATTGAAAAAAGCCGTTTTCACATTCATTTCAAGCATTTCTAAGTCCAATGATGCTCCAAAGACCTCAATGCACCGTATGGTGGTGAACTTGGCCACATGAACAAACATTTATTGAAGTCCACTCTTTGCACTTTAGAGAATCTGCTTGCCACCAATTTTGTTTTGTAGCACACAATCTCTCCTTTAGCATCTCTCTTGGTCTAGAATATCCACTTGCATCCTACCACCTTGCGAAATGGAAGAAGGGTGGTCAACTCCCATGTATAATTGGCATGAAAAAAGTGGTACTTCCTCCATGGCCGCTTCCTACTTGCTTGCATTGCAAGATTCCAAAGCTTCTCTAAATGTAGTGGGATCATGTACAATGGTTACAATAGCATGATCCAAATATGAAGATGGTTGTGAAAAGATGTTGTTCTTCTATTATTCCCCCAAATGTTTGCTTACTCTTGTGAACCGCCGCATACCTCCCACATATTGGCAACTTCTCACTTCAATGCTTGAAGCAGTGCTTTGTACTTTTTGTTTTTTTGTGATCTTCTTGGATTTAAAGCCCTTATCTCCTTAGTTTGCACTTGCCTCCTCTATAATGTCACCATTTCCATCTTAAATGGGTTGGTTCTCATCATCTCTATCATCATCATCATTGTCATTTGATGGCGTTATAGGTGTCTCTACAACAAGGTCATTACTACTTCTATTTGGACCCAACTCCAACTTCCTTTGCAAATCTCCATGCTCACAAAAGACCACATCACAACATCAAATGATCTTTTTAGATTCCAAATAGATTAGCCTATATGTTTTGAAGCCCTCAAAATATTCCAAAAACAAACACCTTACCGCCTTTGCATCAAGTTCAATCCTTGATGCATCGGAGATCTTGGCATATAACACACCCAAACATTCTAATATGTGCCACCGAAGGTCTTTTCCCACTCCACGCCTCTTGTAGAGTCTTACTATGCACTGCACTAATTAGGCATCAATTGCAAATGTACACCGCGTTGCTCACTGCTTTGGTCCAATACTCCAATCCAAGCTTTTGGCCATAGATCATGCTCTTAGCCATCTCCACAATAGCGCAATTGGCCTTCTTGGCTATTTTATTTTGTTGCAGTGTATATGGAATTGAGGTTTGGTGCATAATACCTTGGACCTTCAAATAAACCTCAAATTGATTGGAAGTGTACCCCTTGTCGTTGTTGAACTGCAACACTATAATAGAGCACTTTGCCTTGTTCTCTACCATGGCCTTGAACCTCTTGAACCCCTCAAAAAACTTGTTTTTGACCTTAAAAAAATACATCTACACCTTTCTTAAAAAATCGTCAATGAAGGTCATAAAGTACCTTGTTCCATCCAAAGACGTAATTTTCATGAGGCCACACACATCTGAATGCTTAATATCCAACACTTTGGTGCCACGTGTGACACCATCTTTTGGAAAGTAGTGCCGTAGTTGTTTGCCTTCAATACAATCCTTACGAGCATTAACCAAGTCATCACCATGGTATTTGGGAAGGTGAAGGCCACTCATTAAGCATGGAAGAACCCTCAAATTTTGCACATTCATGTGTCTTACGCGTTGATGCTACAAAATCAGCCTATTTTTGTTTAAAGTGGCAACTTGGGCACTCTCTCCTTCATGCACAACCTTGCATTGCAAATGATAGAAATTGCCTTCACATGATGTTGTGGCTTAGGTGACTCCATTGGGAGATTTCACAATGTATCCAAAGCTTCCAAATTGCACATTAAGCCTTCATTCCACTATTTTGCTCATGAAAAAAAAGATGCTTTGCAATTAGAGTACATATTACACATTCTTGAATTGAATACGCTTGGTGCATTCCTCTACAAGGGAATTCACCAAAATGTAGGCCCTTCCAAAAGCTTGGAGCACCAAATCATCATCTATGAACACCTTTATTGTTAAAATGGCTTCAAAGATGTAAAAATGAGCTTCATGGGATGACATGTGGATGATAGTCTCAGAATTCATGATTCAATCACTTACCAAGGTTAATGGACCATCATGAGAGGCCATGAATGCATAGTTTTTATCACTCTCATTTGTCTTGGCCTTGTTGGTATTTTCACCATTGTCCATCTTGCATTAAAAACAATTACGAGCAAAATGGCTCAAGTGCTACAATGAAAGCATAAAAAAGGCTCATTCTGAACCTTGGTTGAATCTCTAACACTCTTGTGGCGAGCAACCAGCGTTGCATTCTTTGTGGCCACGATGTGATGCTCCTTTTTCTTTCTAATTTCATGCATTAACCGCGACATCACATATGTGAGGGTGAGCTCTTTGATGTCCTTGGTCTCCATTGTCACAATCAAATTCTAAAAAGAAGCTGGCAAGCTTTTGAAAATTGTCATGACCATGTCTTCTTTTGTTACGGGCACATCAAAGGCCTTGAGTTGATCCGCAAGACTCTTCATCTTATTGATGTGTTGCAAGAAGTCATCCGTCTCTTGCATCTTCATGGTAAAAGACTTGCGCCTCAAAATCAACACATCGGCCAAGTCCTTGGTTTCATAGATGCCGCGTAGAGTCTTCCATGCTTCCGTAGTTCCCTTACAAAACTTGACGCATTGAATTTGTGCATCCACTACATGAGTGCACAAGATGCTAAAATGCCATCCTTTCATGTTTTTTGAAAGGCCAAGATGACCCTGAAGTTGCTATCACTTGAAAGAACTTCTTCATTGCCTTCCACAATGTCCCAAATATCATTTTCATTAAAGATCATCTCCATCTTGAATTTGAATAAATAGAAATTATCTCCATTGAATTTATCTACAACACGGGGTGTTTCACCTTCATACGTGGCCATGGCTAGAGTATGCAATTCAAAGCTCTCTCAATGTTATAAAAAAATAGCAAGGAGTTGAAGTGAAGAGTTTAACCACCAAACAAGCAAATCCTAACTCTTACCACACACAAAGGGATGAAGTATGTTACTCAACCACTCTCAATAATAACTAGCTCCAAAAACAAGGGGCTAAAAGTATGCAACTCAACCACCTCTCAAATAAAGCTCTAGCTCACTATACTCACAAAAGATTAAAATATGCAATCCAACCACTTCCCAAACAAACCCTAGCTCTCTCCACATACAAAAGGCTGAAGTATACAACCTAACCCTCAAAAGAGCACAAGATCTACCATAAATATGAATTTATTACTCAAATCTCACCTTCAAACTCACTTCTTGCAATTTCAGCCCCTTTTTGAGCAAACACTATGCATTCACTTGAGCAAACAACCTCAAGCCAGGGTAGAAACCAACTAAAACAAGTACAAACTCACAAATCACCTCTTTGTGCTTCAAACAAGCATTTTGATGGTGCAACTCCACCTTTAGCAACTCCACTCCTCCAAAAAACTTGTGCAATATCAAATGGACCTCCAAATAAGCTCTTAAGTGGATGAACTCCTCCAATATGATAGATCAGATTCTCTAACAAGATTCACAACTCCACAAACTTGAATTTGGTCTTTCACCAAGCTAAATGAGGATTAGCCACCCTTTAAGAGGCAAAACAAGATTTCTAAAGATTTTAAAAGGCATGCAAGGAGAGATGAAGTTCCTCAAAAGTCCTCTCTCACCACAAATGCATCCCATCACAAGAAACAAGCACAATAAGTCCTCCAAAAGCTCCAAAAAAAGGACAAGTGCTGAAATAGCTCAAATGACAAGCACTTCTACTACAAAACCACCCCTAACACCCTCAAAGTAGCTAAAAAAGTCCTCCAAGTGCACAAGGTCAAAATCTAAAGGCTGATCTACCTCAAATGTGATCTCCACTCACCACAATGCACCTCCAAACTCTAAAAAATTAGCCCATAACTTATTGAAAACATAGGAAGAATAGAAGAGCAAAGACATATGTGACATTCTCAAATGTATAAGATACAAATGGAAAAGATGAGAGTGTTCCCAAACTCTCTCATTTATGTACTTTTTCATCTATGTACTCTTTCAATTATGTACTCTCTCAACCACTCTCCCTTCACCTAATCATATGGAATAACCACGCCTATGGTCTAATCATTTATATGAGGTGCTTTTTACCACATGCTCTCTCTCCAATACTAAGTACTCCACTTAGCATATTTCTTTTGGCTTAGTGCAAACTTCTAATGCCTTATTCCAACCTTTCAACAAGTCCCATATCCAGAAAATTGTGAATTTAACTACCTACCGCAAAGCTCCACAAAAAATGGATCTCAAATCTGATTTTATAAAATCTGGACATCCAAGTTTACTGTAACTGAAAATAGACTAAATTTCAACTTTCTAAATACTCAAGTTATTTATTCTAAGATATATATTCCACCTATTACTGCTATTATGTGGTGAATCTATCTATTAGGTTTAGTAGCTGTTTGCACTTTCCAGGCCTTCAATGTCCTTCCAATCTTCTTTTTCTTGGCTGAAGTCTGTTGCGCCTTCTTGGTTGACAGTTTCTGCTTCCTTGTGATAGCTAAATTTTAAGCATCCAAATTTGAATATTTTGAAATGTCTCAAGAGATTCTAGACTTGCTGTCAATATCAAACTTGGTTAGAAAGAAGTCCTTCTTAGTGGTGAAGATAATCTTCTTCTTACTTAATGAAGCTGACACCCTTCTATTTACTTTTGTTGTTTTTCGCTTTACCGAGATCTTGGTTAGACTTAGATCTTCTATTGTCCCTGGATCAATTCTTATACCTTGCTCCTTCAATGTATATGGATTATTTCTTGTAATTGGATCCTTTGTTGGTGTCCGAGATTGACTTCTAAGCAATCATTGGGTAGATGTTTTTGTTGGTCCAAAATCTAGCTTAGGCAGAAGACGCTTAGAATCAATAGTTTTTGATTTGTCCTTCTCTTTTGGCATTGGCAGCTTGGAGGAAAGGAATGGGGTATCTTTCCAAGCAGGTGTTGCTTCCTTTACCGGACCAAATCCTTGCAATATTTCTAGTTCTGGTGTCTTTGCGTGAGTGAGAATCGTCTTTTTGACCAGCATTGCTTCAATCCTCCAACTGTACTCCACCAACACCTTGACTATATTGGGCCCTATTGTTGCTTCTCCTTCCTTCATCACTTTAGCATCATAGAGCTTTGCTTTAGCCACCATGTTGCCCGGATTCTCCAAAAACTTTTGGAGATCCGCAATGTGCATTATTGCTTCCTTGGCCAACTTCTAATGTTTTGCTTCCTTTAGCAACTCTTCCTGAAGCCCCTTCACATTGGCTTGCGGTACTCCTACTTTTGTTTCTTTCAAGTCCTTCAAATGACAAAGGTCCATCACCTTGCCTACAATTTGCGACAAAGGCACTTTCAACACTGTATAGAACTTCCGAGGATCAATTTATTGAAACATGATCAATTCTTGGATCTCCTTGAGCTCCTTGCTCACTTTGGTGACCGGATCATCTTTTGTCTTTCTTCCCCATACTGGATTGGTCCCTTTAGCTCTTTCTAATCTCCCTATTCTCTCCTCTGAATCAGCTCGTCCCTTCCCTTTTTGTTGCGTACGTTTCACTTTCATGGGTTCTAAAGAATCATTTTTGGACTCATCGGACTCATGTGCCAATTCTACACCCAAGGGAATGTCATTCTCCAGCATGTTCTCTGCAATCTCATACTTGGAAAGCTCCCTTTCTCTCAGAATTTCTAAATGACTATAAAGATGGAAAAAAAAAGGGCTGAGCCCGGAAGATTTGGTATTTCCGAGCAACTCTATCATCTTGAGCACTAGCTCCTTGATTATGTGCTCCCAATTAACCAGTATCTCTTCCTCTAACACTCCAAAAATAGTGTTCCCTAATGAGATGGTGCAATATCTAGGTTTATCCAAAGTCAAGATCGGAACTAAAAACTCTAGCACTCTCTCTTCTCAGGTGTTTATGCAATCTGAGATTGCATAACCATTCTTAGGGTGGTTGCGGTGAGCAAACTTACCTTCACATCTCTTGGGCATCCTTGAAGCCATACCTTCTCCATTCAAAGAGAATTTGTTCACTTTACACCATAACAAGGTTTACCACTTCTTTGGATTCGCTCTCTTCATTCCGATCCATTTGTTAGATGGATCTGCCATTAGATCTCCCACCATAGCCTTGTTCTTCAAGTTCCAAGGCACTTGAATCAATCCTTGGCACCCCATTTCCTTCAGGTCCTCCTCCAACAACTCCTTCTCCCTCAAATCTTCTAGAATACATGGATTCACTGACCAAAGAGGTGTTGATTCTCTCTTTTCCTCTACCTTCCCCATTGTTTTGGGTGGATCCAAAAACCGGAAAATACGACTTTATAACCTTACTTGCTAAACCTCAATCAGCAAACTTAAAACTTGTACAAGGAAAATTCTAGGAGCAAAATTGTGCAAATGAGGAAGATGGACAACTTTCTTTCTTTCTCGAATCCTAGAACGGTGCTGGTCAGACCGTTGCAACTATAGCCCTAATCAATGGATTACCCTAACTCTGTCATTTTTCCTGTTTAGGCATTTGTTAAGTTTTGTTAAGTTTTGTTGGGTTTCGGTTTAGGTTTCGGTTTAGATTTTGGCCAATTTCTGGATTTCTTCCTATAACCTTTCTGAATAGAGATGCCACCTTTTTCCGATCCCGGTTTGCTGTTCTTGATTTTGGTTTTTGGTTATGGAGGAAATTTACAATCTCTCTTTAATCTATTTAATAATTTAAAAAACGTGGTAATTAATAAATCCATACATTTGAAAATTAGTTCACTTTTGTTCCATAAAAGCAAAAAAATTGATCCAATATGGATTTTCTAACATGCTTTTACTAGAAATAGCTCTTCCACCAAATTCTAGGTCGCCACATGGTATGATATAGAAGAATTGGGATTGCCAAGTGGATAAAGGGGTGTCAACAAGCTATATGCTAAAGCAGTTAATCTAATGGACAACTTCTCTAGAGATCAAAAATTTCAACCGTAAATGATCTATGCATTCTACACAATAGCAAAGTGAAGATTGACAATCCACGCCATACTATGGCAAGTGTATGACAAAACATCCATACTCAAATCACTTCCAAAAGAATTTCCAAGAATACAAACAAGGAGCGATTCACACTTAGGTAAGACCACCCATTCTCAATCATTTACCCATTCCCCATTATTTAAGCTCTTGCCAGACAGCATGTAAGAGCAGCAATGCGGCTCAAATTCTTCTTTGGTGGCTTCATACAAAATATTGCAACACAAATTCTTTTTAGAATTTTTCACGCAAAAATAGAGTTGTATATAAATTATGGAGTGCATGAAGTATTTTGAACCCATAGACAATCACTAGGCTCTCGTAATCCCAGTTATAGCCAAACTATTTCTTGCTCAATATATCCTACTTTCTTTTAGAACACATGTTATGACCTTGTTAGTCTTAATCTTGAAAAGAAAAGAAAAACGTATTCCAAAGCTTGGAAATAGGCTGGTTGGAAATAGCACACCTTATAGGTTGGATTTGGATCCCTAGTTGGGAATGGGTGGTCCTACCTTATATCCAACCTCCCACCTTTGTTGGCTTACTACAAGCAAAAAGGAATACTAAAGAAGGTTGTGGATATTTTAGGCAAAAAACTAATGGAATTTGGGTTGAAAGTTTGGTCCAGCAAATTGGTTGACCCAAAATCTTCAGCGACTCAAAACGTACAATATAGTGTGAACTGCCCAAACCTAAAGAGGCTCCAAACTAATCAAATTCTTAGATTTGAGAAAGGTGTGGGATATAGTATTAACAACTCCACATTTTGCAAGAAGGAACACTTGACCAAGTGACATCATTCATCATATTCAACTTGGACGTAAGGGCAAAGGTAGATGATAGAGATGTGCATTCTCAAAATCATATGAGGCCACTACATTAAAGAATAGATGCTGACCAACATGATAGCAAAAACTCCAGCCAAAATTCTAAGATCTTCATTGGTAATGCTTGAGAGACAAAGTGTTATTGCACTTCCATGTGGCACGGACTGAAGGGCGAGCCTTGGTGTACAAGTGTTCTGTGCCACAGAGACCTCGGTATTTCTTGCATGTCAAGGTCAATCCATGCAACTCACAATGCTTGTACACAGGATTCATGATCCAACTAATGCGCGGGTTCTTACGGATAATGGTGTGTTGTGGATCCACCAAGATGATTTCAAAGTACATGTAGGTGGAAATTTGCAAAAAAGGAAGAAATTGCTTTCAATACAAGCCTTTAATTGCCCAAAACTACAAAAAAGCTGAAGGTATTATTAAAAAAGTAGGAAAAATTTCATGGCTATCTTTGGACTTTGCGATACTTACATAGATATCTCTGCTATTTCAAAAACTGCAAAAGTACCCTTGGACCGTATTTCAAAAACAATAAAAAAATTGAAGACATTATAAAAAAGTAGGAAAAATTTCATAGATATCTCTAAAGTTTGCAATATTTGCATAGATACCTCTGCTATTTCAGAAACTGTACAAGTGCCCTTGAACCATAATTCAAAAACAACAAAGCTGAAACCATTATGAATAAGTACAGAAAATTTCATGAAAAACAAAAAAATTGAAGACCTTATAAAAGAAGTAGGGAAAATTTTATGGATACCCTTGAAGTTTGCAATATTTGCATAGATACATCTATTTCTTCATAAATTGCACAAGTACCCTTGGACCATAATTAAAATGCAACAAAAAGCTGAAGACATTGTTAAAAAGTACAGAAAGTTTCATGGATACCCCTGAAGTTTGTGATATTTGCATAGATACCCCTTCTTTTTTCAAAAATTATACAAACATCCTTGGACCATAATGTTTAGCCATTTATTTATTGTGCTCATACTTCCTTTATGACCAATGCTGAAAAAGGGAGTGTAATGAAACAAAACTAGAAGCAATGTGTGCACACAAAAGGAAGAAGGAAAGTGTGGCATGCACAACAACACAAATACTAGAAAATTTTAGTCCAAGAGTATTTGTGCAATTTTAGAAAAAGCAAGGATATGTATGCAAATATAGCAACTTTCAAGGGTATCCATGAATTTTTCCATACAAAGTATTTGCAATAATTAGCAAACATGAAGTGTGCCAAATAGACTCCAGCTAAAGCCACACATACTATGATCTAAAGACTGCTTGATTCATAACATCACTAGGAGAATACTCTGTAACTAAACACCAAGCTGACAAACATGACTGCCAAACAAATAGCCTCTTGTAGAAAAATAGCTCAACTTTATAGCGTGATGTAGTAAGCACTAAGGGATGTGTAATTGAGCAATTTGTAGAACGTAATTAATAGAGTACAATAGCTTATAAAACAATGAATGCAATTGTAATTTTGAAATAGTTATGGAAGTGTAAATTGCATATATAGTTTGAGTATAACAAAAACATTGACAATAAAAAATCAACAAAAAAATGGAGAACAAACTTGATTGATCTAATGCAAGTTCAAAACTCTAAAGCCTCCAAGTTTGCATCTAGCATGCTCCTCAGCAATAGACCTTATATCACACCAAAACTCAAGCTGTGTGATACCTTGGTTCTTTGGCTTTTCATACACAATATCCTTGGCCATTGGCCTCTTTTTGCCTCTACAGCGTACGCACACACAATAGACAATGTATCCCTACAATCAAGAATAATATAGGTCATCACAAAAGAGCAGAAATGGCATAAGAGTGGTTTAGAAGTAGTTTGGCCTAAAGTAGTATTCAAATAAACTCACGTAAATGATCATAAAAGAATCCAAATTGGTCAAGGAAGTAGCCAATATGTGCAGCAATTCACAATACAATAGAATCTTTTTAAACTAATATTATCGAAACTAATATCTCCTGATCTCAATGTGAACTTTATAATATTTAAATACAAAACTATGCAAGAAGGTATAGAAAAATAGATGTCACTCATGGACCAAAATAATTCATTAAGCATCTATCATGTATCTCAATGCTATCCTTGACAAGCCGGCACAACCCTCAAAGGTTTTCTAAGTACACATCCACAAACCTAATCAATGACCTATTTAAACTAATAAAAAACATTAGTCCCAACCAAGTTCTACTATAATTAACCAGGCCTAAATGCAAAACTTTGATTATGACCCTTAGACAAAAACAAACAATGATATAGAATTGTAAATTGAAAAGAGTTTAATGTGGACTTTGTAAAACTAACTTGCTTGGCCTTATATTCTAGACGGTAAGCCTTGTCAAAGCGGCTAGGGCGGGTTTCGAGTTACATGGGTATCCTAGGGAAACTCATTTTTCAAAATCAAGTTTTGAGGTGACCTACCCCCACTAAATCGATTGTTCTGAGTCCAATGGCGGTGTTTTTTTTCCCTAATGATGTCCAGATTTTGAATTATTAAAGCGTTGACTTTTTGGATTTAGGGCTGACTTTTTAGGGTAAGGGTCTGAAATTTGGAGTTTGTGTTTTTTATGTCCCCTTACATGGGTATCCGAGGGAAACTCATTTTTCAGAATCAAGTTTTGAGGTGACCTACCCCCACTAAATCAACTGTTCTGAGTCCAATGGCGGTGTTTTTTTCCCTAATGATGTCCAGATTTTGAATTATTAAAGCGTTGACTTTTTGGATTTAGGGCTGACTTTTTAGGGTAAGGGTCTGAAATTTGGAGTTTGTGTTTTTTATGTTTTATTTTTTTTAAAGGGTTTAGGGTTTAGTATTAGTAGATGGATGTAGTTATGATCCTTGGTAGAACCCCTAAAGGACCAAGGACCCCAATATGGCCAAAGGGGATGCTTGGAGGTGCAAGGGTATACAAAAGAGGCAGTTTTAGCTCAAATTTTGGGCTGCCACTCAAATCCAAATGGAGTTGCTAGTTCGAGAGAAATTTATGATCGGCTCATTGTTCTTTGAAGCGCCTCCTTTGCTCTAGACTCTCCATGGAATATAGAAAATATTCTATTTTTTGGACAATTAGGAGAGGAATGTCTTAAGTTGGGCAAATGAAGGGAGTGGCTTAGAGAGCGGTTTAGGGTTTAGGGTGGTGTCATGTCTTGTATTGTACAAGGGAGAAGTTTGGTGATGTGTCATTTTTTTAATCCTTGATTTGGGCAAGCTTTAGAAGGCTGTAAAGGGTTTAGCCAGTGGAATCTAGCTACTTTGGGTGACCATATATTTTGGAGTCTTAGGGTCAATTTGTGGAGTTTTCTTTTATTCCTACAAGTATAACGAGACTCAATCTCCTAGGGTTAAGCGTTAGGTAAATTTTGATTTTGGGGAAATATTACATGGGAGTCAAAAATCCATATTTTGAATTGTTGCCCAAATTGGAAAACATGAGATTCTGAACGGTGGAAATTAGGGTTTAGGGTTTAGGAAATCAAATCGGTTCAAAACAATTGATTTATAGTTGGGTATAGAATGACCGGTCACATGGGTTAACTCCTAAAGGCCTAAACACCCTTTTTTGGCAACATAGCGATTTTGGGCAGCTCATTACCAATGGGTTTTTTAGTTTTTTTTCTTTGGAATTTTCACACATGATGTGTGCAAGGAGTAGCTTTAAGACCCAACAAATTTCATAACTTTTGACTTCATGGTTCAAAAGTTATTGCATGATATGTAGTTTTCTTTGTTCGGTTTAGGGGAGCCAAAGAACTTCTTAAAAAATTACATTTTTTGAGTTTATTTTGGGAAGTTGGTTCTTTAGATTTATATATACTTGGGGAGCTTTGAATCATTCCATTTTGATGAATGGGATGAAAGTTATGAGGAGATTTTGTTTGCGGGCAGTTATGGATTCTCTACTCTAAAATAAACTTTGAAATCCATTAATTTATTACATTTTCAATATTTTAGAAAAAAAACAAAACCAACAAATGTTGATGCATGGTTTATCACAACATTATAACCATCAGGAATTTCAATTCTCATTTTAGTAATTAAATGCTTAGCAATTTAGTTATCTGAGCCATTCTCTACTTCTTTTTTTTTTCTTATGATTGTCCCCCATGTATTGTGCAGTTCCATATGATAATTGAGAAATCTCCCACACAGACCTGCATTGGTTTGCCACATGGAAAAAACAAACATCAGCTCTGTGTGCAGTAATTATTTTCATGTAAGGCTAGACAAAGGCTTGTGAATTCTAGGGGGACAGCACAAAAATAAAAACCTTCTTTTCCACTTCAAATGTAAATGTCTCCTTCATTTTTTTGTGTAGAATGATTTGATTTTTTTTTTCAAAAGTACATTTCCAATCTAAAGCAAGATCCTACGGCTAGATTTAGGAAACGGAACATTATTTCCTACCCTTCTACTCATTTCTCTCAAAGTGGCAGTTTGTAGTGACTTGGGGCTTCACGGTTCAACGTCAAGTTTTTTGTTTTTTTGTTTTTGTTTTTTTTTAAATACATTTTTTTTTTTGGGTTGCAAGTTTAGAACCAGTTAGGGTTGCAGGTTTGTAGAGATGATCACATAACTCTTAGGGGTTTAGGGTGAGGGTTTAGGGTTACAGGATCTATTATCCAATCAGGATCTAACAATACAAGAAACTCCATTGTAATTAACACGTCCAAATTGACTAAATGTGTCCAAAATGACAAAATGGATACTAAATTCGACAATTTTTGTAGATTAATCCATGCTGATTTGGATTTTTTTTTGTCATTTCAAATGGGAATGGATATATGCAATTAATATTTAGGGAGTTTAGGGGTTACATGGGATTCAAGGGTTTAGGGGTGATGTACACATACAAGTAATTAGTCACAGAGGGTTTAGGGGTTTATTAGGGTTACATGGGTTTAGGGTTGAGAAAATTGGAGGGGAGGGTTGTGAAGGGTCTTACATGGGCACAAATATGAATATAAGGAGATAAAATCACCAAATACAAGTGTAACGTGTAATAGCAGAAAATAGGGTTAATCCCATACAATATACTAAATGTACCAAAGGGTCACATGTAATCAACTACATATCGTCTGATGATGAAGACAATTCCACTACACGCGGAATATGCATCACTGGGGCCACAATCTTTGGGCCTGGAACCTCTGGATCTACACCCTCTGGAACTACACCTTCTGGAACTACAACCTCTGGAACTACAACCTCTAGAATAAACTGTATATGATGTCTCCAATCTGCTCCGAACTGTCCTGTAAAATAGCGCGTTGCACCAACACGGTCGACATACACTCCTTCCTTCTTCCAATATCCCCGTTGGTTTGCTTTCTTCAACATGAGTCCATCAACAGTCTGATCGTGCGCTCTGCTGTGGACAAACCATCGTGCATTGTTGAGAAAATCAACAATGAGGTCACAAGTTCGTCTGTCATCCTGCTCGTATCCATCATACAAAAACTCTGGTGCATCTCTGAGAGCGCGTTGACGTGCCTCTGCAAGCTTCCACGCTCGTGCATCCGCTAATTGGCGTGCCATGTTCTTGCCGCTCCATCCCATTGCCGAACGAGCAAAAGTCAAGGCGCTTCGAATACGAACCGTTGGCGCATACTCGTTCATACCATGAACCAACCGGGCAAACTCTTGGTATCTCCGTCTGAAAGTCCTCATAAACCGGTCTATGGGAAGGGAGGCTGTGTGAAACGCACCTCCTAATGCATTTTCTATGCCCTCTATGCGCAAGAGATTCAGTTCACAAGAAAGTTGGCAACCATCAACAACTTTCTCTGTGTGAACAATAACCTCTATTCGAACACCCAACAGTCGAGCTCTACGCCTATCCTCTGGCATAGCCTCCCAAAGTACCAACAAACTCTGTAGATGGCCCAATCTGGTACGTATGGTAAGCATGGTAGCTGGCATATCGTCTAGAGTCTGTTTTTGCATCACAGACAAAATCTCATGGCATAGCTCCGGATAAATCTTCACCTTTGCTACACGGTCGTGTATAGTCGGCATGAAGTCTACCGAACCGGATCTAATCAGGCCACACATGTCGTGAACCTGACCATCCCTATACCGCCGAGCAACGCGTTGAGCGTCACTAAATTTGTACAAATGGATGCCACCTGTATCTGACACTGCACCGTAGTCAAATATGTTCATTCCAAGAGGAACAAACCGACCCATCTCTATATGGTAACGCTCTATAAAATGGTCTATCTTGGTCTCAGCAAATGGGATTTCCCATATCATACCAAAAAACTGAACTCAACAAATACGCGCTCTGAGGTGATGAATCGTGCAAGACATGGCCCAAATCGGAACGTTGACTTGATTTCTAGATAGCGTCAAGCTACTAGAGTTACAAGTCAACACCACGCCAAACTCAGCTCTCAGAAATCTCACAGCTCGATCCTTGAAATCATCTCTCTCAATGCTATCACTACCAGCATAGACCTTCACAACTACCGGATCTGAAATAACGTGTAGCCAGTCATTGAACTCATCCCAATCCTTCCCTCTAGGATCGTCGACAACACACATTGAGAGAATTTTTTGCGCGCATTCCAGCATGGCCTCATCATCCATGGCAAACAGCACCTTAAAAGTATTAGTCCCCCATGACTGCGGAAGAAACTTTTTCAACTCCTTGTCTATCTTCTTCAAGTGGTAATCCTCTATAGATACATTGTACAGCCTTCCCTTTATGTGGGCCTTAAGGACCTTGAGCCACATTTCCCACACACAATCCACAGAGGTTGCCAGTCAAATCTCGCCTTGTATGTTGTTGCTCGAGCAGTTTGTTTTCAAGGCTTGGGATAAAACGTGCTGCATACTTTGCATGAATGTCTAAATAGTAGATATGGAAGTTTCAATATTTTCAAAGATAGGTGAATGCCAGTGAGTCGATAGTTATCAGTTAACTCCATTATAACACTAACAAAAACCACTCCAAAATCTGCACACTATTCTGCATTTTGAGGACAACATTGTCCTCAGAATGAGATATCTATGTCTCAAATCTAATTTTCTGTTCAAGGCACGGACATTGCCATCTATAACATGTCAAGCTATCATAAATTATACAGTAGTTGCTAATTGATGAAGTTGCCAATGATTGTAAGGAGAACATTATGGTCAAATCTAGTATACAACTAGCTCCAATGTGCAGAAATTGATGAAACCATTGGACTACATTTCAATTATTTTTCACCATATAATTTAGATGTGGTGGTAGGTTTTGGTATTACTTACATTCCATCTCGCAACTTTGGCGTCCCTTATCTGGTTAGTTTTGCAAACTTGCTTGGTTCTGGGTCGTCTCATGCTCTCCCACATCTCTTGAGCAAGATAGAGGTAGAGGGTTGGGTCCGGCTTGGGTGGGTCAATTGCATTGGTTAGTTTCAGCTGTTGTGAATGCGCTACAAGCCAAGAATCATTCCGGGAGTATCCAATGTGGCAGGTGAATTTCTTATATTTCTTCTTTAGCGGTTCAAAAATAGTATGGTCAACCACTATCTCCTTAGCTGCTTGAAAGGAGTGTTGACCATCAATGATCATACGTTTATTCCGAAAGGACAGGACACCTTCTACAAGGGCCGGCTTCTGCCCACTTGGCATCACTGTTAGAACGTGTTTCTTCATGCTAAACTCTAGTTGCATCAGCCTTCGCACTGACACAACATGTAACTCGTCTAGCGGCCTACAATTCTTGGATGATGGCGCTAGGGTCAACTTCAAGAGAGGTATATCAAACGTCTATTTGTAGCCATATATGTAAAGGTCCTTGATGTTTTTACGAGCTTCTTGCCTTTCCGTGAGCATAGCAACGTGATTGATTTTTTTTCTGTATGCAAATTGCACTTTTGTTTTTTTAGGAACCCTAGTCTTTGTCTTTGGGACCTTGCCCAGACCGTCAATGCTTAGCCCTATTTCTATTATCATGTATAACAGCTCCTCATTCACTTTACCCTTGTCCTCTTTGGAGTCATCAACCCTTTTGTCATCTCCAGTAGCCTCCTATTCATTCCTCCTTTCATCGTTGTTGTCATCGACGTTGACATTGTCATCATTGATGTTGTCGTCATCATCAATGTAGTCGTCGTCGCCATTGACCTCATCTTCATTGTCAACCTCATTGTCGTCTTCAGCTTTGTTGTCTTCATTATTGTCCTTAGCTTTGTTGTCCTCATTGTCGTCTTTGGCTTTGTTGTCATTGTCACCATCAACGTTGTTGTTGTTGCCATCGCCAATCGACTCACGTTCCTCATTGTAAACGTTATCATTCTAAATGTCCTCTCCTTGCCCGCTTTGCTGTGCGATTCTTCCTTGTTGTTGTCTTCAACATCTACACCATCAACCTTGTTGTTAACCTCCATGTTTTTGTCATTTTTGCATTTGTCTAGGTCTCCGCCGTTTGCTTCATCAGATTCATCTTCATCCTTGCTAGTTGATTGGTTTTGCTCCCTAGATTTTCCTTCACTGCTCCGCTGCCTTGGGAAACTGGCTCTTCGGTGCTGCCATTGTCATCTTCTGCATTAGCCAGTCCTTCACAATTGCTAGTCCTTCTTTCATCATTCTTTTTGGTCTAGTCAGTGACTTTATTCTGTTGAAGCCAAGTTGTCTTGGCAATTGCAGCGGGAAGTAGCAAACACTTAGCAAAGCTCTCTGCTTGCTTTGCTTTTGGTTTGGCCACCCCTTTCCCTTTCACATGACAGATTGTGTCTTTAGACCGGCACTCTATAGTTCCTTCTAACCTAAAAGGATTTCTTTTCTTCTGCTTTCTTGCTATTGCACCTCTACTAGAAGCATTACTTATTGGGGGATTGGCTGCTTCAACCATAGAAAAGACCACGCCCAATGGAGTGACAATAAGAACTTGCCTCTGCTTGATACCAGTAGTTGAAATTTCTGCTAGGTGTACGTCCTTACTTAGCAAAGCAGCCTTATTGCTCTTAGTGCCACAAGCTACAGCAAGCTGGACAACATGCTCTTTGGCTGGTCAATCCTTTGAGTTCCGCTTTGATAGAGAAAGCTGTGGAGGCTTAATTAATAACTTTGGCCGCGCTGCTGCAATACTTCGA
Source organism: Ulota crispa (assembly GCA_963920765.1). Taxonomy (NCBI): domain Eukaryota; kingdom Viridiplantae; phylum Streptophyta; class Bryopsida; order Orthotrichales; family Orthotrichaceae; genus Ulota; species Ulota crispa. Next base: position 391,737 of record OY987251.1, on the reverse strand, counting down.
GTACAATCCCCTTGAACGGCTTGCGGCAAAGAAGATACTTGAGCGGAAGACAATGCTGGCACAGCTGTATGTACCAAATCATGCGTCCTTGCCTCTTACTCGTCAATGCGTTATCTTGATGGAGATTTCTCTATCATGTAAGTATGTGTTTTATATCTAGTTTTTTGTTCATTTGAATAAATCAGTACTTGAGGCAAAAGTGGCAACCAAAGACAACTGCTTCTTCAACCAACCAAGTCCACGACTTGACGACTAAAAATAAGTGTTTCACGCTAATATATATTTACAAAGGCACGTGGCCATTTAACGATGGAGTTTACCTTGTGATTATTCCTTTTATATGTTTATCTAAGTAATTTAGAAGTTTCATATATTTTGCTTTTGTTTGAATAAAAACACTAATGATTTAGAAGTGAATGGAAAAGTGTAAAAAGTAAAGGCGTTTGGCATCTATAGTAGAATAAAGATGGAGAGGGACAAGAGCTAATGTACCCCACCCCTTCTACCTTAGCTAAGGTCAAAATCAAGAAGGAAAGATTTCTTAGTATGTTGGAAGTTAGTTTTGAATGTTGAAGGGAATGTTCATTATAGTCTTATTTTTCTAAAAAGTCTTTAAACTTGTAATTTAAAGCTTGGAGCAAAAAGTTCTGAAGGTGTGTAGTATTAGAGGTGGCTGCCTTTTTGTTGGGAAAAGACCAAAACTTTGAGGAGCTACAACTTTTAGGTAGTTTAATATTTTCTTTTCAAACTTTCAGAAGTGATATTTTGTTATTGTAGCTTTCTCAATTGTCTTCAATCAATCAATTTAGAATTTTATTGAAGAAATTATTGTGTGTAGAAGTTGAGAGGTTGAGTGCTCTCTAAAACATTGAGATTTAAACTTTGATTGACTAGAACTTTTGGACAGAGTTTTAGTTTGTAATGAAATTTTTACGGATTGTAGCCAGTGGTATCACCTTTCTGATTTGGTATCATATGTGTATGGAAATATATGAAACAAAAGTTATAGAAGTTTAAAGAGGCAGTGCTTAGTTTGTACAGAAGAAAAAGAGTCTCTGCTTTCAATCTACATATCTTTTTAACAATAGCTTAGATTGAATTGAAGTTTGAACGGATGTTAAAGTATTAAAAGAGCTTTCCAAAATGTCATTACACTTAGCATTTGGATCTTTGAGCCATCTGTGGTACTAGATAGAAAATCATAGCCTTTCTAGGGCTTGTTATTTATGATTTTTTTCATTATTTTTATTAAAACATGAAGACTTGGAGACATAAAGACTTCAAAAGGAGTGTATTGGATTTATTTTTTATGTATGTATGAGATGTGGATTTGTTATTCCTACTCGATTTTTGAAGCTCGTTTGTCATTTTATTTTGTTTTGTTTTGAAAGCCTCGTTGCGGGTAGTTTGGGTTAAACCAAACTTAATCTCATTTATTGTCATGGTGACAAAGTGGAATTGATCACTTATATGGTTGAGACTTGCTTTGTTTTTACAATCTGGAGTTTTGGCCAACAAATCATGGATTTGATTTTAGAATTCTGTCATACAATCGACAGCTCGTGTCTGCTATCTTGATCTATTCATCCTTTATCCAGTGAGCTCTTATTTCTACCTTGACCCTTATACTTCTAGAACCAGCCACAAGATACGCCAACGGAAGATTGAAAACAGAAGATTCAAAGAGTGAAGATCAAGATCAAAAACAAATTTTAATCAACAACGCACAATCGCAACAAATCATCATGCATGTTCCCAAGGTGTGTTCTTTTCAATCCGACAACGTTTGCTTTTCAAGTCTGCTATTTTCCACTAACGCCTACTGTTGCCGGTAGCGTTTTTCCACAAATTTTGGATGCGCTCACTTAGAGGCTGTTAGCGATTGGTTGGTTGACTGTTTTGTTTGTCTTTGTAGCCGCAGCAGGTCATGTCCTAAAAGCTGCTGAGCGGCCAAGTTTATAAATAAGTTCTCCCGGCCCTGTCCTAATCCTGAAATCTTCAGATGTCGATAATACAACATGCTTGTTCATCCCTGATAATATGTCAAAAAGGAGGACGAGAGCGCAAGTGAATGTGGCCGGATGTGTTACAAAACCTTTGTTCAAAAAGTGCAAAAACTCCCTGAGTATGTTTCATGATACAAAACCTTCCTCAACAATACCTATACTATCTTCAAAGGTACTATGTTGAAATGCATCTGACGGAAACTGGAGGAGAATACTGCCGCAACTATTGCCCAAGTTGTACACGTTTAATACCACCACCTCCTTCTCTACTCGTGCTGCCACTATGTGAATACAATCTACAAAACATAGCTTCAGGTGAACATCCACTTAATTAAGCTTCAACGGCATTAACATGGGCCAAACTCAAAAGTTGTGCAAAGGTGTCTTCATGCAAATATGCACCCGTACTGACCATTGACACGTGCCAAGTGTTTGGACAGGGCTGAGCATCTTTAATCTAGGTTCCGTAGTTGTCATGGAACCGACTTCCTTGGAAGTGATCTGCAATACTTCTTTTAAGGAGCCTTGAAGTTTTAGAGCTATTTCTTTCACAACTTGCATCACGACTACTAAATAAGACTATTTTTATTGGGCGCTATAAAACGTGCAAATAATGAAACCAATTTTGAATTAAAATCAACTACACGTTTCTACACACCATGGACTACTTTCTACACACCGTGGACTGCTTCTAAGTTGCCATCTTTTGCATAACCGTACTGGCCAACCCGATCTTTTGAACGGTTGTCTTCATGCTTGCCATGTTTAGACGGGAAGTTGACATGTTAGGTGCACTGCCACTTGAGCAGTCCCACCGTTTCTGTTAGTAAGAACTTTGCAAAACGATCCGTCGTTCAACCATTTTCTATACCTCTCCCCAGTTCCTAAAAGGGAGTAGTGTTCTCTAACAGATGGCACAATTTCACCATGTACACATTGTTATTGACAGAAAGTATTTGTTTCCACCAGCATTCTATATTGGCGCCTTTAAAAGATTGTTGGTAGCCTTCTTCTTCATGAAGTTTTAAATAAAGTAGGGAATACTCATGCAAAGACTTGAAGCATACGCCGTGGACTTCTGAAGTTCATGTTACATTATGGGCCAACGCCTTAAATGATTTCTTCAAGGAGTTCTTGTGCTCTATGAATCCTTGCAAGTTTAGGATGTTTGAATTAGAATTCTTTCTTGAAATCTTCCATTACAAACACGGTGCACCTTCCACTGCATAGGACGCGGACTTTCACCCATCCTTCGCTATCTTTGTTGCTCATAAGCACATCACTTTCTAATGTATTGAGGGATGTCCGCACACGTTAGCACGTAGCAGCATTGGCCATTTTGAGGACAATGTTGTCCTCAATGTATACACTTAAGGCACTTGTCAAGCTCAGTATGTTCTAACAAAAAGTCCTGTCTCTACCTTAATGTAATTTGGTTCAATTCAATACCTTCACCAACATCTGAAACAAGGTTATAGTACAATGATGCATTCTCTCTTAATTGTTGCTGTCCTTCTCCAACCAACCTAGAACACATCAAAAGATATACCTAAATATAATCAGCGTAGTTCAAGTAAAGTGAAATAATATCTTCAAGTATTCCAAGCCTCATTTTCTGGGTTGAGTTTTTCTCAGATTTGTGTGCACATATTACTTCAGTGACCATTCACATCGTCCACCACTATACATTGAAGACACAAGGCTGCTGCAACCTATATAACAACGTAAACTTTTCTTCCACACACAGCTATTGATGGTTCAAGAAATCATGTCCTTCTACTAACTTTTAACATTGATGGTAATGAACTCATTCATTTGGTTTTGACATCAGTCTCTCTCTCATTGGACATTTATCTGCGACCACTCCATCTTGCCATTATTCTACATACAAGCTCCAATCAATTGCTATTTGTGTTGGTTTATAAAGTTAAGTTCTGAGAAATGTATTAAACTCTAGAAGAAACATCCTAATCCATTGTCCGACTACAAACCATACTTGATTTACACCACCACATAGCCTACACATGACAAATTCCTTTTTCAATTTTGCAGTTAAACTTTTAGACATCTACATGTGGGAGGGTTTATGGGGTAGACATCTGCATGTGGGAGGGTTTATGGGGTTCATTGCAGGCCAAACCTTGTGATTGCTAGAGAGCTTAGGATCTTAACACCGTTGAGTGCCAGGCCTTCATTGGAAGAATTGATTTTTGATCACCCGTGTACTTTGCTCATGGGGAGCCCTTCTGTTGTCCTTTGCGACCTCCTCCGCTCGTTAGCAGCTGCTAGAATGACAAGGACCTACTCAAACCACCACGCCTTGGCTTGCTATTGTGCTCACAGACAAAGTGTCTCTGGACAAGATACACTAAAACTTCTTGCTCGGAACAATTAGACGTCCAACCCCTTTGCACCCCAAACCTAGAAAAGAAATAAAATTTAACAACATTCAACTCCATTGGTAGCATCTACAAATTGTCAATTCCATGCATTTCCACTGTCAAGGTTGAACATGTTCTAACCGTCAACCACCTCCAGCAGTATTACTAGACCATGAGATCTACCTACTTTGAAGACAATGTTGTCCTCAAAGTAAACACCTAATCCTACTAACAATTTTGGAATATCTTATACAATTGGTTTCTTTTTTAAATTCTTGCCAACTAATAATTCCAAGTAATTCAAATATTACCATCTACACATTTATACATTCTGCTATAACCGTGCATATGTCCTATACAGTGACGCGGGATACGATTCTACGTAAGGAAGCGGCAGTGGTTTTTCATGTTCATGACCTCTCCATTGAGAATTCCATGACAATTGCAGCCAATAATGTCAAGCTACTTACTAACCAAGGAAGACCATCATGATAAATTATAAAACCAACTGTCTGCTTTATGGTACTTGGAAGTGCCATCTCCTACAACGACTTCTACAAAATTACCCTCTACCACCCAAGCCATCCACATGTTTTTGTCTAGTACAAAAATACCACACATGTACTAAGTGTAATATATTCAGGTTTCACTTGAAGACAACATGAATGACATTACTTACCTGAATATAAAGACATTGCGGAATTTGTTAAGAAGTGACACAAATCCACAGCACCATCATGTCCAAGTGCTATGGAGAAGTTGCTACTAGAATTTTATAGACAGGCAGTGCTTTAACATCTACAAAGGGCACTGTACTTGAGTGGTCTAATTGCAAAAAAACATGTTATTTCTTGCACAGCAAAAAAGTTGTAGGGTTCATGCAAAATTTCAAAAAAATACCTTGAGTTGTCCCGGAATTCTTTGGCATCAACCTTCAATCCAAGTGATGTTTGCACAATTTGGCATTGCCCGCCACTACTTCTGGAACAAGTCCACCACGTATTCCCCTCTTCGTTTGCCGCAAAATCATCAAATTTGTTGATGTTTCAACAATATTCCGCTCTGCAACGTCACAGCCTCTGATCAGCAATTTTACTGCGTCCTCTGCATGCTTGGTGCACTCGTGCAATGTTTTGCAAAGAACAACTGCAAGACAGTTGCTAACATGGACGTCAACCACACTGCCGCGTTCTGAAGTCGCTCCCTTTAGTCTCCTTTCTCCCGTTTCTAGTCCCAACTTCAGCGCATCTTCTCCTTTGCAATGGCAGGGCTGTTCCACTCGCCCAAGGTCAATGCTTTGTTGTACTCAAGCCCAATTGTGCTCACAATACAAACTCCGATAAACGCAGATCAGGCAAATCCAGGTAGACGGAACTACTCCTTTGTCAATCATTGTCATTGCATCCCCACAACTTCTATTACAAAACATGCAATCCTACAAAACTGCAGTACACGAATCCGCTCCAAAAGTTACGCTCAAGCGTCACAGACTTCCGCCTTGTGCAACACCGGAACGTCCATCATACACAATTGCAACCATTTTCCTGCAAAATCTAGCTCCTCACCAACGGGACCAGCATCTGCTCGACCGACTGCAACACAAACATCTGTTCCTGCTATCAGCATCGCCAGACCAACACGATCGAATGGGCTCTCGCCGGCTTTGGCGGCGGTGATTTCTCGGGAATGAAACACGTTAGTCGCACAAGCCGCCCTTTGCAGATTTGCAATCGAGGGCATTGATGGCTGCCACCTGGGTGGAAGAGAAAGGGGGGGTGTTAATGTGTAATTAATGGGAGGTGGGTGCGCAGTACACTAACGGTTTAGGGCGGGGAGGGGGAATATTTATATACCCGGGGTACCCTTGAGAGCATACAAGATGAATGGCCATGAATTAACATCAGGGTTATGTAAACCCAATGTCCCTACCTTACCAAGCAAATATTTCATCATAAACTCTCCAAAATTGCTATTTTTAGCGCATCAACAAAATTTGAAAACAAAAAAGTTTTTATGCATATGTGTTTGTAGGATCTTGTACAAGAATAGTTTTAGAAGATGTGGAAAAAATTTCACACTATTCCACGATGTGGAGTGGAAGATAGAATGGTTTGAATATTCAAAAACATCTTGTGAAAAATTGGGCAACTACCCTTCAAAAGGTGAAATTCCTAAGGAAAAAGGACATGTGGGTGGTACTTCTCTATATTCATTATTCCTCCTAAGTAAAGTACATGTCAACAAAGTTTCAAATGACTTGGAATTGTATAACATATGGAAAAAAAATAGTAAGTAAAAAGAAGTAGAGAATTATTTAGAACACTAAGTTGTTGAGAATATAAAAATGGAAATGAAAAATGCCAATCCCAATGGTTATAATGTTGTCATAAAAATCTAAGTCCTTTGGCTTTTTTTTTTTTTTTGAAAACATTAAAAATTTAGTAGAATAAAGGACTTCAAAGTTTGTTTTACAGTAGAGAATCCATGACTGCCTGCAAATAAAAAATCCTCACAACTTTCATCTCCTCGATCAAAACGGAATGATTGAAAGCTTCCTACATTCACATAAATCTCCTAAACTAGTTTAAAGTTTTTGTTTTTGAAAAAGGTGATTTTAAAAAATCTGCCCAAGCTACCCAATAAGCGTAAAAAAGAACATACTAGGCCATAACTTTTTCCTCATAATGCCAAATGTCAAGAAATTTAGTGCATATGAAAGATAAACCTCATCCCCACATTCTTTTAGAATTTTAGCCTAAAATACAAATTTACAATCACAAGTATTTGCCCAAAATTGCTATGTTTCAAAAAAAGGGGGTTTGGTCCTTTACATGTTAAAGAATGGCCCTAAAATTGCATAATCCACTAGGAGCCAAGGTATTAAATTGTAATGTGTAGTTCAGTCAAATGTGGAACAACTTTGCATAATCTCATTATACAAATGGGGAGAAAACATTATTAACTACTAACTACCAAAATTTCAACTATACCTATCAATGGAGGCAAAATTCTACAGTAATTGAGTGAGCTACAGGTGGATAATCTCTTCATTTGCATGCCTAGGTGATTCTTGATCTTTTTGCTTCATTCAAGCTTTGCTTGAAAAGACCTTAGCCCCTCAACGCCCAAGGGGCAGTTTCTACACCCCTCTGAATTTTGTTCAAAGATGCCAAAGGTCTTTTCAAGATTTTTTTTGTGATTATTATTACATGTAAATTGTTGTTGAAGTCTAGTTTTAGCATCAAGAGTCTAATCTTGAAAATGAATTAACATGATTTGCCTATTCAAGATTGTGTGCAAGGGTGTCTATTGCAAATCTTCACTTTCTAGTGTTGAAGGCTCCTAGAATGAGCCTCAGGTACACTAGAACTTGGAGAAGACATTGCATTAAAAATTCATTTAAAAAAATTGTAGAATAGATTTTGAGAAGCTGTAAATTGATTGGGATTATGCATGTTGTACTTTACATACTCATGTTTTATTGGTACCTTCACTTTTAGGTTTGAGATGCAAGGGGGACAAATGGGATTTTGGGCATGTACCTATGGCTAGTCTACTTTTTGTGATTTTGTAAAACTTTTGTGGAAGGTGGGGAATTCAAAGATCTACGTGGGCATCTAATTTTTCCTTCATTCCAACATTTGATGAAGAAGTTATGCATGAATTTATGAAAAATGGTGTTCAAGGGGTAGCCAAAAACTTCTTAAAAAATTTCATTTTTTAAAATAAAAATCTGAAATAGGTTCTTTGGACTTATATAGATGTGGGGAGCTTTGAATCGTTCAATTTTTATAGATGAGATGAAAGTTATGAGGAGTTTTTGTTTGTGGGCAATTCTAGATTCTCTACTCTAAAATAAACTTTGAAGTCCTTTATTTTACTCAATTTTCAATATTTTGAAAAAAAACAAAACCAAAGGATGTAGATTGTTTACCACAACATTATGACTATTGGGATTTGCATTTTTCATTTTTATAATTAAATTCTTAACTATTTAGTTTTGTGACTCATTCTCTACTTCTTTTTCCTTCCTATTTTTTCCCATGTGTTGTATAGTTCCAATTGATTTGAAAATTCTCCCACACATACCTAACTTGGTCTCCTACTTGGGAAAAATAAACCTCAACTTTGTGTAAAGTAATTTTTTTGATCTAAGAGTGGTAAAAGCCTTCTGAAATTTTTGGGCAGCAGCCCAAAAAAACTCATTCTTGCAATTCAAATGTAAATATCTCACTCACTTTTGTGTAGATTGAGCTGAATTTCTTACCACGTGTACCTTTTGTAGTCTATTGTAAGATCTTATAGTTGAATTCTTGTAAAAAGCTTTTTTTTCTTACCATTGTACTAGCTTCCCCAAAAGTGGCAGTTTTCTTTGTTCTTCACAAAAAAAATGGCTTGGTCCTTTAGGGGTTAAACCATAATTAGCCAATTTAAGCTAAAATTAAAACATGGTAATAATCAACAAAGCAAATATTTCAGTAAGCAAAATTAACAATATGTAACAATTCTTTTTAACATTTTTCTATTGAATTATTCAATTAGAAAAATTCAAGCTCAAAATCTACAATGCTAGAAGAAGATATTTGTAATGTTAACCCCTAAAGCCCTAAACACTTGTTTTTGGCAACATAGACATTTTGGGCAACTCACTACAAATGGATTAATGTTTAAAAATAAGGATGTTAAAACTACAAAAGTGACTTGAAGTTTTCTAATCCTCATTTCACATGTCAAATCTAAAAAGTTGGTCATCAAAAAAATATGAGGTTTTTGGTCATTACTTGTTTAACCTCAACCAATTTAGGGCTTTTAAAATCTACTCCTACATTCTTTTTAAATGGATTTTTAATGGGGTTTTTTCACCAAGCTCTAGTGCATTTGAGGCTTATTTTCTAGATCTTCCAACAATAGAAAACTCAAGATTGCAGAGGACACCCTTGCACAAAATCTTGAATAGAAAAATCATAAACATTCATTTTCAAAGTCAAATTTTTGATGCTAAAAATAGACTTCAAAACAAACTTGTTTCCAAAAGAAATAATAGTGATTTGATAAGATTTTGTTTGACTTCAAAGTTTTGCAAGCACCCAATTTGGGTGCCTTGGGCATCTAGAGATTAAATATCAAAAATATGATCTTGAAAGTGAATGATTATGATTTGTCTAATCAAAATTTTGTGCAAAGATGTCCATTGTAAATTTTCACTTTCTACTATTGATGGCTCTTGGAAATGAGCCTCAAGTACACTTGAACTTGGAGAAATAATCACATTGAAATTTTAACTAAAGTAGTTGTAGAATAGATTTTGAGAGGCCGTAATTGATTAGGGTTGTGCATGTTGTACTTCACATGCTCATCTTCATTTGGTATCCTCAATTTCAAATTTGAGATGTGCAAAGACAAATAGAAGATTTCAAATCACTTTCATAGTTTTAACACCGTCATGATCAAAATCTTATAATCTTTTAGTCTATAAATGATGTTGAAACCACTACTTTACTTGCAGTTCTACCACCATGCTTTTAATTAACACATGCTAAACATGCACTACAACTGCAATTAGATGTGAACTTTCCTTTAAAAATATGTGGGATAATTCCCACTCCTCTTCTTGGCTTCACTTGTATATCCAAGTCTGCATTGGCATTACCAATGCTGATCTTGGCTGATAGCTAAGCCTACTTAGAAGCCATACTTCATTTTCCTTATTCACCGGCCTACAACACGCACGCCCGTGGTGCAAGCTAGTTCTGGAGACCATTGAAGTAAATGGCAATCATGGCCTCTACTCAAAATGCCACCAAGGTTATCTTATTTTATAATCTTGATGTCTTGTTTATAAATTTTGATGCTTTGTTGTCTCTTTTAAACCTTGTGAAAGCTATAACAAGCAATTTAAGGTTGAAGACACCTCATGCATCTTTGCTAACTAAAACAATTGTTTGTTTTGTTTTTAGGATGGACATGGATGAGGCCCATATCCTCTTGGCAAAATTGACAAACACAAGCTTCATACTTTGCATCATTTCTCAACCCTCTTTCTCAAAGTCTCATATTTGGTTTATTTAGAATTACTGCTTGAGTTTTCTAGGAAATAAGACATATTTGTCCCAAGCTTTGTCAAATGCATTTTTTTACAATTGTCGGCGCTTCTATCGAGTAAACAAATCCTCTACAATTGTAGGACATTTGTGTAGACACATTTGCATGGCTGCATGGTCCGCTCATTGTCATTTTTTGGAAAACAATATTAATTTCCGTGGCGATAAATGAATGATGATTTGTAAACTACATGACTCCTTGCTAAAATAAGTGTGCTCATTATTATTTCACTTTTTCCACATGCATACATAAAGTAGTTCATATGGCCAAACATAGTATTCATTCAAGCCTTGAACAATTTTGCACAATACTACCTATTCAAAACTAAAGTTAATCTCGATATTGTAGAAAAAACAGATTTCTACTCATCTGCTATAGTAGAAAATTAGGGTTAAGTCCTATTTTGATTTCACAAGGACTTGTTGTATTATACAAGCTTGGGAGTAATTCTATTTAAACATCCAAGGACTAAACTTTCAAAGTTTAATCCGAATGTGCGTTTCATTAAATTCTGTGTGAGTTTGCAATATGTTCTTTGTTTCTAAGATTGCATTGGGGTTAATTGTCAAAGGTTGGAATTCGAGAAGTATTTTTAAGTATGAGTAATGGTTGTGATTTTTACATTGTACTTTTGTATGATTTTTTTTTTGACAGAGATTGCAAATCAAGAATGGAATCATTGGTCGATGGCAACGTTGGTATTGGCAACACCTGGTACTTGTTTGTTTCAATAATTATTCCAATGACCTTAACAAAACCTTACTATTATTCCTTGGAACTATTAGGAATATATTTAGAAACATATATTCTTTTTAAATTTTATTGTATTAGTTGAATAAAGCAAAACTTGTTTTATTTGGTAGTATGGTATTCCCACTAGATTCAAAAAGCAATAGGGTAATATTGGTCTTTAAGTTTTTTGGAAATCAAGTAAGGAATCCATAAGCAACAAAATATTAAACTAAAACTAAGATTGGGTATGCAAACTTGATTCCACAAACAATAGGGCAATACTGGCTCTTAAGGTTTTGTGAATCATTCTTGGAATCCATAAGCAACAAAATATCAAGCTAAAATTAGGGTTAGGTTATCAAATCTGACTCAAAAAGCAATAATGCAATATTGATCTTTAAGTTTTTTGGTAATCATTTTAGGAATTCATATGCAACAAAATACTAAACCAAAACTAAAGTTGAGTAGTCAAACCTAATTACACCAACAATAGGGCAATATTGGCCCTTAAGATTTTGTGAATCATTCTTGGAATCCATAAGCATCAAAATATCAAACTAAAATTAGAGTTAGGTTATTTTTTGTGGGAATCATTTTAGGAATCTATATGCAACAAAATATCAAACTAAAATTAGGGTTATGTTAAGTTTTTCAAGAATCATTTTAAGAATCCATATACATTAAAATACCAAACTAAAATTAGAGTTAGGTTAAGTTTTTTGGAAATCAATTTAGGAATCCATATGCAACAAAACATTAATCCAAAACTATGGTTGAGTATTCAAACTTGATTCCACAAATAATAGGGCAGTATTGGCCCTTAAGGTTTTGTGTATCATTCTTGGAATCCATAAGGTAGAGATTATCAAGCTAAAATTAGGGTTAGGTTATCAAACTTGATTCAAAAAGCAATAAGGCAATATTGGCTTTTAAGTTTTTTGGGAATCATTTTAGGAATCCATATGCAACAAAATAATAATATAATAAAATTAGGATTGGGTATTCAAACTTGATTCCACAAATAATAGAGCAATATTGGCCTTTAAGGTTATTTAAATCATTCTTAGAATCCATATGCAACAAAATATCAACCAATCTTTGAATATGAGTTGTTTGTGATAAAGGTGAAAAATTATAGATTTCAGTAATTTGATATTTTTTTGATTTGTTATAGAGGTATTAAATATGTTGTATTTGCAAAATCCTATTGAAATCCAAGAAAAGAAAAAAAAAGCCTAGAAGGCATACGTAAAAGCTTCAAAGAAGAAAAAGTTTTTCTGAGAATGTCAAGATATTTGAATGAAAGTAAAAGGTGAGTTTCATATCTTTTCCATTTGAATACCTTGAATTTGTAATTTTTCCATTTCATTGTTTTTTTAATAGTTCTGATTTCCAATTCTTTAGTTCTTGGATTTTATGTTGAAAAGACTATAGTTTTTAATTTGAAGTATAGTTTTTAATTTTTTCTAATGATTTTTATTATTGTAGTTATTGATGGTATATTATATTTTTGACTTACATTAATAAATAGTTTTTATATATTGTATGGGCATTTAATATTCAATGGCAAAAAATAAAAGAAAATCTTGATGGTAAGTATTTATGCAAAGTTCCAAAGGATTTTCATTGGATTCATAGGGGCACCACGGTGATTCAAGATCAATCCTCCAAGGAGATTGTGTTGGTAGTAAGATTTTGCCATTTTGATAAGACGAACAATGTTGAACTTGAGGAGTACAAGAATTAAACTAAAACCCTTATGGGTGTATAAAAAGGAGCTAGTTACGTGGATTGCAATTGGGCACAATTGAACGGAGACATGTATGCGGTTGGTTGGAAATTAAGGCTATATTTTTCTTTCAATTTTGGTTTTATTGATTTAGAATATGTTTATTGTTAATCTTATATATTTTTTATTTGATATTCCAAAAAATTCGTTATAACTTGAATCTTATTGCTATATAACATGCAGGAACAGACAAAGGTATGTCATTATAACAATATTGTCCAAATAAGAATGAACAGCGTGATGTTTTGGCTATTACAAATTAGGCACATCAATAGATTTTGATATCAGTGGTTTCTTCTGTATATGGTAAAAAAGTTTCCACAATATCACCGTACTTTGTTAATGGTACAAGGAATGAGATGCTGAAGGTGGAAGTTCCCGCATTAGAAAAACTTGAATTTAATGATATTTGTAAAGCATAAGGTTCTTTTGGTAGTTTCCTAATGTATATCACAAGTAATTTTTACAATTTACTTCATGGTGATAGAGATAACAATTCCTATGCTTTTGGAATTTGGTTTCTAGTTTCTCTTAAAGATGAAGATTTAGGAGAATTGAAAACTCAAAAAGACGGGTTTGAAAGCAAAGGGGGAGAGTTTGTGTTGGGTAGTTACAAAGCGTTTGTGGACTTCAACGCTTGGACGGTATTGTAGAAATTATATAGAGGGGTAGGTCTGACTTTCATTGTACCGCTCTATCTCTAACCACGTGTGGGTTTACAAGGTTAAGAACATCAGTGCAAGTTAGTAATATGTTGGTAAGTATATTGAAGGGATTGCATGTCATGCAAGATGAAGGTTTAGATAACAAAAATAAATTCTATTTTAGTGAGTATAGTTTATATTTCAAATTTCAAGTTTTGCTCAAGAGCAAAACTAATGTCTAGGTAAGCATTGACTTAGGCAAAGCAAATATAATTTATTTTTCCAATAATTTCAATTCTATTATTGTACTATTTTTTGTGAAAAGATGTAATTTTCTCTAAATCTGAAGCTCCAATTCAATCTATTACAACTTATTAGTACAAGGTGATGGACACTGTTGGAAAATGAGCAATTTAGGCATCTTCTTGGCTAAATAACTTTTAAACTTTATTTTTGAATGCAATGTTGACTTATTTTTGTAATACATTGTTAAAAAGCAAGGAGTTTATTCACAATTACACTATTGACCTTGGAGTTATTGTATTTTGATTTCATTGTAAAGTTAATAACAATTACAAATTTTGTTCTTCAATCTCAGATGTACTTCTATACAATGTTCTATTTAAGACAAAAAAGTACATATTTTTAGTTTAGATTTGTTTTTTAATAACATCAACTCAACCTTCCATAAGACATAAATTAGAACTTTCAAATTTAAGTTTAAAAATTTTAAATGTAGAAAATTTGAATGCAATTAATTTAGTCATGCAAGGTGCAATTTTTTTGTTTTCAAGAGTTTGAACATAAATATCAAAAAATTTGTGTAGTACAGAACTTTGAATTTTATTTCCCTCAATCTTCTTAAAGTCTATTATAAAATTGCACGGTTAGATATGCAAAAATGCCACTTTTTAAACACTCTCACTATTTGCTACAAACATGGGAGTCATGAGTATTGTTTGTCAAAACAAAAGCCCAGTCCTTTATGAGCTAAAAGTACTCATACCTAATTTATACATTTTCTAAGACATATAAAATACTAATACTTCATACTACTAGTAGAAAATTATTGTAACATCCACCTGAACACATACAATGTAACAATATGAAAATATCAAAACTTTATTGCATAAGTTCAAGCCTATGACAATTTTCTATTTCATAAATATGTAAAGTGTTTTAATATACTACAATAGTAATATAAAACTAATTCATCAAGCATGTATTTTATGCACCTGAACTGAATTGATTAGTTTTATAATTGTCAAATTGAAATATAATTGAAGAATTAAAAATCCCTTAAGCACATTAGAGCAGAAATGTTTGTTTTGTAAATATAACATATTTAATACACTTTAAGTTTTTGATATTAAACTTATTCTTGATGTCTCCTTACAGAGATATATTTTGAATATTGTTATTTTGAGGGTTTGAATATACAAATTGCTTATATCATTCTAATTGAATTAGATACTAAATACATGAGTGTATCTTTAGGGCCTTTTTAATATTGAAATTGAAGTATATACAATCATCACGTGCATTTTTTTCATACATATTAGAAGCATTTAAGGGAAGCTGCAAATATTTTTCTGGAAATCTATACATTACAAATTAATGCAAGTACAAACAAATATAATGTTTAACCATAGATATGAATTTTACAATTATTTTTCTACTTGTAAATTTAGTTTCCTTTGATTGCGTTTTTTTAGAGCATGAGTACAAAATGTATTATACAAATTTCTGATGTTTGAAATATGTGGGTTACCACTCAATTATTTTTATGAGCTCAAAGTACGTTTTTATCATTCTATTTATATCAAGTAATAATCTAAGGAGCAATTTTATATCACAAGACTGAGGCCTGTGGCGCCATAAGACTCAAAATTACGATGCTAAAGTTTTTAGATTTCACTAAATAGGCATAGATCTTGAAGGAACAAACATGGAATACTTTAAATAAAAGAAGTTATACTAGCACTTATCTAACCTACTATTTCTTTTCATTCAATTTGTCTTTTCTTCAAAATTAAACAAATTTGTCAACTCATTTATGAAAGCTTAAAATAATCTAATTATTGTTTTTAGAATCAATAAGGTTTGTTTAACATAGAATTTGATTTAAATATATTACAGTATATTTAATAAAAAACTATGTAACTATTAATTGAAACAAATTTGCTATCGTTCAGGATCTATATGTTCCTTAGAAATCCATTTAATACGCAAGTAACATTTAATTATCTAATACCTAACATACAATAAAAATGTGTTTTGCATCCAATTGGTGTAGATTACCATTAATTAATATTAAAATAAAAGAGTTTGTTAATAGCACTTAAAAGAAATTTAAAGCTATCGAGCATGAATATTTAAAATTAACCTATTTAAGTTTTATTAGGATTTTCTTTGTTGTGTTTCTTAATAGGCAGCCTTTGCAATGTTTTAGAATAAAACAAGATTACTTGATAGAAATATAAATGCAAAGATTCAAATTTTAACATTATGATCCCAAAAATATACAACATATCTATGATTGTTGTGCATGTTAAGATGAAAAGCTTTCTGACATTGATTTAATTTTTTTTGTTAATTTATTTATTAAAAAAAGGTCAAAAAATTCATGGAAACTTGTATATGTTTTTTACATTCCTAAAAACTTTGAAATTATGGATATAACCATTATGATATTTTAATATCACTAAATGACCTCAGCAAATTTGAATATGTGACTTTATAATAGTTGACAATTTTGGACTCTTCTCTAGACTTATCAAGTGCAACATGGTGTCTGGAAGTGTAATTCAATGATATGAATAGTGAAGCCATATATATTTTTTGAAAAACCACAATTGTTTCAAATGGAGGCACATCTAGATAGTTATGATTTGATCACCAATTAAAATTCTTAACTAAACTATTTGTGACAATTTTAGTTCATGTTTTAACAATAACAACAATGTACTTACTGCAAGAGATTTTTTTTTTCTTCATTTTAAACAAAGCATAGCATTTCAAAGCAGGAGAGTTGACATGTATAACATTTACTTTGATGGGTCAAGCCATTTAGCAATAGATCCTCTATAGTAAACAATTTCAACAATGTTGAACATGATGTGTATATAAATATATATGTAAGGCATGGTATTTGATATTCTTGTTTATAATTGTACATATGCTAATACGTTGATATATTGGTGTATATAATGATTTGAAGTGTTTTTTTTCAATATTTCATCAAGAGAGTAAGAAAAGCTTGACAATCCTATCATATTGAAAAGAAATCATCATGACAATCCTTATTGATTGATGTATCCAAATTGAATCTCTACTTCACAATGGCATGCGCCAGCTACTGTTTTGGAACAATATAAAACTACGTAGTAGTTGCACCACTAATTTCATTTATATCTATAGTGAGATGAATAATGCGTGAAGCCCCGCATTCTTTAAAAATAGATATTAATGTATATGTATTAGAAAAAATGGTGCATATCAAAAGTTATGGTTGTTTTTCTAGAAATAATACTTTGGTGCAAATATGAATAATTTCAAAAGTAACTTTTGAAGATATGAAAATTTCTATAAAAATATCAACAAATTCTATTAAAAATTTAAAGGAAGATTCATTAGAGAAAATATGAGCCCTCTACAAGGCTCCTAAAAACCCCTTTCAAGGGGTCTCCTTAATTGTTTTAATTTGTACTTTGGGACAAAATAAATTCCTTGCACCCTACTATGCCTTTGAGTACAATCATGGCTCACTTTAGCATGTCCAATTTTCATTGGGCGTCACAATTACATGTACATATTACCATGGTCCTTTTTCTCTATATTAAAATCTTTAACCTATTACTTGTGAAGGTAACATTAGTTATGATTGTGTACGATAGTAGGAGAATAAAGAAATTGTGACATGGTACTAGATTACCATTTTCTATTCATAGTTTTAGTGATGTATGTTATACAAAGTAGAGACACTTCACACATGCTTTTAACGTACCCACTCTAGGCCCAATAAATGTTAGAGAGACCATTCTTCAGGGCCTTGTGGAGGGTTCATATTTTTTCTAATGGTACTCCTATGTCGTCTAGAACAAATCATTAGGCTACGCCGTTATTGGTTTGCTTCTGCTCTAATGCGGAAAAATATCAAACAAAATTAACTTTAAGTCAAAAATGCAAAAAATGAACATGACACCGGAATTTCAAGGATCAAATTTTAATGTGACACAAAAAGAAATACACATGTATACAGTTTGACATTTCATTATAAGCCATCGTTTTTTCCAATTTATATCCTTATGTAAGGCACTGCGCTCCGTACTTTTTGAACTAGCATGTTCAGAGACTAATGGACGAGGTGAAAGATTTTGTTCCACATATTACCTCTATTTTGAAGTTGATAATTACAAAGCTAAAATGAGACATCAAAATTGCAAAATTTTAATACCAATTCTAGTATGTTTTAAAATACATTGAGAATTACGAGTTTGTCAACATGTTCGAATGATAACAAAAACTTTTGTGACTGCTACAGGAATTGCACTGCTATCATAATGGTTGTATCCATAACACTGTGACTCATACAATATTTTTACTACTTATACATAGTAACATAAAGTCATGTAAAAAAAATCAGTTGGTTTCCATATGTCTTGTACAAAGTAATGTTCATAAAAATCAAGTATCTATTTATTTATTTTATATATATATATATATATATATATATATATATATATATATATATATATATATATATATATATATATATATTTGTATATGTTTATGTATATGCACATATACATATAAGATCATACAAATACAAGTGCATAAAGGGATACAAAAGTACATATACGTTCACATATTTATGCAAACAATTACAAATACGTATTTATTTCTACATTTATGTATTCTATAAAAATGTTTATATATATGTACTCAGCCATGTATATAAACTTGATTGCGTATAAATATGTCTTTCTTTGTAAATGTATGAACATAAATTAATAATGACTATATTCATATATACGTACTTTGAAAAATCTTATATGCAAATCTATTAGTACTATTCATGATTGATTTTTAAAATCTTAATAATTTAAAGTGGAACCAATGAAAAAAAGTTCAAAAAAGGTAAACCAAGCTAGAATGTTTTATAACAGCGAGAATACATTTCATAATAGATTCATTAAACTTTATTCCTAAAGATAGTTTTCAAAGTTTTACTAGAAATGAATGGATCTTAACCCTTCACTAGCATGAAAATTGAAATAATGTAATAAAAAACGAAGGGTGATGAAAATCAAGCTAATTTACAAAAAACTGGAAATGATGACTATTTTTTAAATCAACCTAACCCATAGTCATTTTTACGTCAAATTTGTCTCCCAAACTTATGCGGCTCTTGCAATTTGTGTAGTTCACTGTTGACATCCACTCTTGATCCATGCATCTCATTTAGTGGAGAGTGTGAAGTGAATCTAGTGCTTGCAAGTTTAAATAATCATTAACAATTGAAGGGTTATTTAGAGAAGCCAAGCATTTATGGTCCGCATTGGATTGAAACGCAGGGTAGTGAAAACTGAGAGAATTTACAAAGAACTTGAAATGACAACCACCTTTGTAACTCAAGAGCCGTTAGTAGCCAAAAGTCATCTTTAAGTTGCATCCATCTCTCTAAACTCATGTGGCTCTTGCAATTCATGTAGGTTACTATTGTCATTCATTTCTACTCCATGTATTTTATTGTGAGGGAGAGCGTGAAGTGAAAATTCTTCTTGTATGTTTTGTTATTGATCAACAATTGGTGGGTTATTATGAGAAATTTTTGATCTCTACTGGTCAACGTGTACCCTTATTTTTTAGATTCTTGCATTTCTGCAATTGTTCTCTTTCTTCCGGATTCTAATGTGCATAAATAACATCAGCACAAAAAAAAGCACATATGTGTATGTAAAAATGTCAACTTTTGGACAAGTATAGAGGTGCATTAGTTGAAATAAACATTTTTTTTACATCAATTTCTTTCTGTACTAACAAGATATTCAAAGTGTATTATGAATAAGTACAATTTTAACCTATGCCAATTAATAAATTTCAAATATACAATTAGCTAATACAAAATAAAATAATTTCACGCACTATTAATAGTGCTAAATGGATAAAAAAAAACTTCTTATGCATTGCTTAACCAACGGTAAATGGATTAATCATTATTTATTTAAACTTTGGTAAGAGATGCCATATATAAATCTCTCTTGTACAAAAACAATTATATGTCTATGTGAATTATTTTATTGAATCCAGCATTAATTAATTGTCCATGTAATAGTAAGGTGCACTAAAAGTTTGAGTACCTTCAATATAAATTAAAATTATATTATGGTGCAAATTCAACTGATGTTGCAATATGTAATTCAAATTAGAAGACACTTTAAACTCAAATACTTTTTCAAAAATATAGTTAACAACTTGACTCAAATGGAGTAAGTAGCATATAAGTAGCTGTGCTATTTTTTTTGTAAACCAATGCATTTACAAAATTACATACACATCAAAATATATGCATGTTCATAATTGATCGAACATGGATTATTTATACCCATGAAAACGTGCATATATTAGTAGTGAACTGGGTCAAGAAACATGAAATGAACAATATCTTGTTGTTCCGGGCACTTGTGTGTACTATATGACTTATTTATTATAGTTCTTTAAAAAAATTATGACCATTTCGTTGTTTTGTTTGGACACATTGAATGAAATTAACCAAAATTTTGGAATTTATTTGATTTTTTTAAAATATTGAGAAACTTTTAGAAATATTTATCACTATTATAAAATTTATTTTGAATCTTTGTAAAGCTTTGAGAGCCATTGGAAATCCTAAAATATTGTTTAGAATGTTTTTTGAAACCGTTGTATTATTTAGAACAGTTTTGAAATATCATTGGAATTCATTACAACGCTCCGACATCTATTTAAATTTGGATTGTTCTAGATTATCTCTAAAGTCTATTAGAAATTCTTTGCATGTTCCAAAAATTCATTAATACTTCAGATTTTTGTGTATATACAAAAGCTTTTGAAATATTTTTGGGTTGTATTTGGACCCTTATTAAAATTGTTTGGATTTCATCAAACAAACCCTGAATTTTAAATAGTAATAACCTTCTTAAAATACTCATGAATGTCCATTATATAATGAATCTTTTTATCTTAACATTTCACAGTTATTTGGGTTTGATTTCAAATAAATAGACATTAAAATTTACTAATAACGTGACCAGAACCATCACAAAATCAACATTTTCTCGTTCATTTGGATAATTTTGAACACAACTTCATTAATTCACCAAATATTTAGATACAAAATAGCACAATTTTTTATTTTACATACCAGCATGGCCTTAGGCATACTATTAAAAAAATTCATGAATTTTATTTTTCAATGAATTACATCCCTCAAAATTTTGGAATCTCAAGGTTACCCTTGATTTTAAAAAAATAAGAGAAATCATAATCCTAATATTTTGTAAAATTCTTGAAAATGCTCTTTAATTATTTTGCATTACCAAATACATTGTTGTGTTATTTGATTTGTAAATATGCCCTTAGGTTTTGTATGAAATGCCAATAAAACATTACCCTTGAATATAAAGATATAATTTAGTTCTTTGGTGCTTGTTTCTTGCAAAAAAAAATTAAATATTTTGTTGATAGTAAAAGTCATTGTGCAGTCAGTGCAATGGTTCTCTCAATGATACACCTCCATGCACAAATCTAACATAGAACTTGAACAACTTGAAACTAATAGGTGGTTTTTATTCATTTTACTATTAGTTTTTTGTAATTTTGACTATCATCTTGGACACCACAAAAATTTCCATATTTGATGTAATTGAATTAGGCTGAAAATTCTTGAAATTCCTAAATCAACCAAGGGTACAAAATAAACAACACTTGTACACAAGGTTAAATGCAACTTTCATAATTCAAATAACACAAGGGTGGATTTAATACTTCAATATAGAAGGACAGTGTGCATATTTATCCAAGGTCTTAAGGATATAATTGATACCCCTATAGAAATTTAATAGTACTTTATTTATTTAATTCTTTGATTGGCGAATATGATATCTTGAAGAATTTGACGGCATTATTAATAATGTTCCTTTCTCCACTGATCACTAAATCAAGAAAATAAAACATTTTTTTGAAATATTTTCAAACTCTTAATTAATAAATCAAAGTCAATCAAAAAATCATATAATTCATTTTGATGGTTTGGATTTATTGAAAATTTGATTGTACAAAACCAAGGTGTATTTTCCCTATCTCTTCACATATTGATGTATGTTGGAGCTAGAAAATTGTGGATGATATTTTAGCCTAACAAAAGTTTGTTATTTAAAATACTCAAGCTAAAATATTTGAGAAATGAATCCAACCATCGCTTCCAAGAACTCTTTTGAGATTTTCCATTCCAATTGATAGTTATATACAAAAATCAAAGAGGTGGATAAGAGTTTAATTTTTTTGAATTTTTGAACACCCTCTTTGAAATTTACTCAGACATTTTGATTGACAATTGGAAATTTGAAAAATATTATTGGAGGTGAAATTTGAACACATGAGCCACCTTCTTTTTAATCTAAAATTTGTGAAAAAGAAATCATTTAGCACGCCAAAGTAGCTTCCAAATTTAGTGACCTAGTAATGAAAAGAAGAAGTGCACGAGAAATAGAATTTTAAATCATCCATTGGACATGTGCATATAAAGTTTCTGCAGCGGCGGGAGGTCATGAGCTCCCACCCATGTGACTGGAGATTTGGCCCTCCTCTTTGGCAATATTGACTACTGAGGTTCTTGCCTTAGCGAGGTTGACAAGTTGAACCGGTTTTGACACAGTTAATAAATTGAAGGAAGATTCCATTTT